>OY390715.1:22242402-23442402 GCA_959613365.1 Balanococcus diminutus
CTGTGGGGCGAATTCGGCGTGATTTTAATGTAATCGCCTGCAGTTATGGTCACGGTGAATTGCGTTTTGTTTTCGTTATGTGTACAGTACGTAGAGAAGAGATACTCGTAAGAGGTATTTTTTTCTCTCTCACTCTTTGCTCTCCAACAGTCTCTCTCGTGTTGGTCGTATATGTATATTATACGAGTATATCTACATTGTTATAGAAAGTGTTATCGACTTTCAGTCAATTTGAATTGGGTTAAACTGGCGAAGTATAATTAACGGGAAGGACGGACGTTATCCAGGCAGCTATAATTATCACGAATCTCGTTGTCTATTCGTACGAAAAGGGGAAAAACAGCCTAAACGAAACAAAAAAAAAATGGTAAAAAGGTAGGAAAGAAACACGTTTTTTTCGTTGTTTTAAATACTTTCGGTGGCTATGTATCGTGCCTATAAATTTTCTGCCGGTTACATAATGAGCCACCCGGATTGAAGGAGATGCTGATGGTATATTAAGACGACGAGATTCGGACGAGATAAACGGGGGCTGCGATGTCGTTAAAAAGTCTACAGAGTCGTGTCACATTTTCTGTGCTTTGGAAATTATCGCGTCGTAAAAATTATTTTTTCGACGTTATTGAAAGGTTAACGAGCTGGCCGAGACTAAAATGGATCTGGATATAAAAAATAATTGCCATGGAGTTTCGTGTATGAGTGCTCGTATGCGAGATTTTGTTTTCGGTTCTATTCTCGCTTGGACGTAATCCTAATAGGACTGTTCGCGAACTGATTGTTAAAAATTAGAAGGACAAAGAAAAATAAAATCGACAGAAATTTTCTTTTAATAAAACAATCATATTCAAATTTTTTAAATATTTTTTACTCTTAACATTCATATTGCCAAACTGAATTTTTATTTCAGTTTTTCTAAAATAGATAAGTCATAAGTGAAAATTATTCTCAAATTTTTAAAGAAAATTGTTTACTTTTTAAAAAAAAAATCTTTTACTTTTTTTGAAAAAGTCTCTTTTTTACGTAGAAAGAAAGGCTCTCATTTTTCAAGAAAAAAAGTTGAAATTATTCCCAAATGTTTTGAAAAAAAAATTTCAATTTTTATTTTTTACAATTTTTGGCGGGAAAAATTAGTGAAATTTCAAATTTTTGGATAAAAATTTTTTCTATTTCTTGAAGAAGAAATTTTAAATTTTTTAAAATTAAATACCTAATCTAAATTTTTTCAAGAAAAACAAAATGCTGAAAAGAAGAAAATTTTCTGAAGTAAAATTAAGTGTTTCTCGAATTTTTGGAGAAAAACAATACACTGAAAAATTTTTTCAATTTTTTGAAAAGAAATTCTCAGTTGTTTTTTTTTTTTTTTTGAGAAAAAAATCTTGATATTTCAATTTTTTGGGGGAAAATATTTTTCAAATTATTGGAGAAAAAATCTCTTAATTTTTTTGTACTTAGGTGAAAATTTTCGTTCCAGTTTGTGAAAAATCCAATTACTTACTTGGTATGTTCCATTTTACCAAAATTTGAAAAATTTTCAGTTTTCCTAAAGTAGGTAGATAATTTGATAATTATTCTCAACTTTTTAATGAAAAGTTTCTCAATTTTCAGAGAAAGATATATTTTTTATGCGAAAAGAAAGCTCTCATTTTTAGAAAACAATTTCAATTGTTCCGAAATATTTTGAAGAAAAAACCTTTGAATTTTTGTAAGAAAATATAGAAAATTTCCAGTTTTTCTCTAATTTTTAGATAAAAATCTTTCAGGTTTTCTTTTTTCGGGGGGGGGGGGGGGGGGTAGGGGGGAATAATGAAGATTTTTTTTTTTTTAAATAAGAGGAATCTTTCGTTTTTTGGAGAGAAAAAATATATCAATTTTTTTGTGAAAATAATCTTGATTATTGTCAGATATTTTGGAGCAAAAAATCTGGTTTTCTGCTAAGAATGAAATCTATCATTTTTGGAGGAAATTTTTTCAGTTTATCTCTCATAATTTTCGAGAAAAAAATTAAATTTTCTGGATAAGAAAATTTCTTGATTTTTCTGAAGTAAAATGCATTTCTCAAATTTTTGAAGAAGAAAAATAGTTTTAAAAAATCTTCAATTTTTTGAAAGAAAAAATATTTTTTTCTTTTAGGATAATAAAATCTCTCATTTTTTGAGAAAAAAATATTACTAAATCTCAATTTTGGTGGGGGGATGGGAGATTATTTTCATTTGGAAAAAAAATCTCATAATTTTGTATAGAAAATTTTTTCGAATTCTCATACGTAAAAAAAGAAAAACAATAGGTACCTAATTTTTTTTTTAAATCTCAATTTTCTTGGAATAAAAAATATCTCAATTTTACCTATACCTAAAGTCTAAGATGATACATATTTATTAATATGGATTAAATTGATAATTTTTTTTCCATAAGTCTAACGGAATACTGATCAATTGCATTTTTTTCTTCAATTTAGCGTTTTCAAAAGCTTATAAAATAGATAAGTATAGAACACGACCCCCCCCCCCCCCCCCAAATAAAAAATCACCAAAAGGGGAGGTTAGGTTCCCCTTTGTAATTTTGCTTAATTCGAGCACTGCTTGTTGTGCAAAATCGAAGGAGAGGGAGTGGTCCAATTGAAAAAATTTCCAAACAAAAGTTGTAGCTTGGTATTCTAAGAATAATTTTGGTCATTATAAAAATTTTGATCGGACTCTCCTTCCCCTCCAATTTTGAATATTAATACGTACCTAACTCTGTAGTATTGCACTTGAGGACTTGATAAAAAATTCAATGAACTACCTGGCGAGATTTGAAGCAAAAGAGTTGATTTGCTCATGTAATTTAGTTTTACGCGCTGAAAGGAGGATTGTGTCCAAGCGAGAACGGTACCGAAAACCAAAATCTCGCCAATCGGACATTGGTAATGGAGCTACCGAAAGAGGTACGTGTCCGGCGAATCGCACCGATGGCTATGCGATCCATGACGAATGACGCGAGTATAATTGATCGCTATGTGAAGGTCCTGGAGACGCGATCGCGGTGGCAAAATCTATCATGACGGTCATGATCGGCTCGATAATAATAATACGCTGTCAAGAATCGGATCTTTAAATGGGAATCTATCCTATGGGTTAACTAATTACACAGGTCGTTGTGAATTCCAAACGTATGTGAAAAATTGCATCCGAATGTGGTGCCTTGGCTCTCACGTAGGAGTTAGCTCGACACATCACGAAAAAGTAAAATCTTATGAGTTATTACAACAGAATGGGAAAATATGTATCTATGGGTATACTGTATACTTCCGATTTGTGAGGGTATTTTTTGGGGCTAGCCCACCTACTAAGAATGC
This sequence comes from Balanococcus diminutus, assembly GCA_959613365.1. Lineage (NCBI taxonomy): Eukaryota > Metazoa > Arthropoda > Insecta > Hemiptera > Pseudococcidae > Balanococcus > Balanococcus diminutus. The sequence continues at coordinate 22,245,737 of OY390715.1, forward strand.
CACAGGCTGGATCAGTTCTCGCGTTATGGATCGAATCGTAAAGTAAAATAGGCGCATTCTCTTCCTCCATAGTGAGTATATCTCGTACGTACATTTTATACTTTATATACCACAAAGAGTGCAGTAAATGGCAAGTCGCATGTAAATTAAGATAAAAGCATTTCAACACGCTTCAAATCGGTCGTAAATCGTTCGCCCCTCTGGTTTTTGTCGTCGTTCGTCTCAAGTCTGAATTTTTTTTCGGTACATATACGTATAAGTTCGTCTTCGCGAGGAGATCATTTATGCAAAGTTGTATAATGCAAAGCGTGTATTTAGATGGTGGCTTTTAACTCGAATGGCAACGGCATCGGCATCGGCGGTGTTATCATGTTTGCTTTTTATTTTATTTTATTTTTTTTTCGCGTGTGTGCTGCGTTGCGTTTGTATATAGTATACGTATAGACGATCTCGACTCGCACATTTAGCAACAGCGACACACGTACAAGTGTACAACCTACACAGAGACAATGGTGTATTTACACAGTGCAGTTTTATGTGTATTCTCAGTATACTTAAAAAAGTGACTCGAGAACGATAATTTATTCTATAGAGGTAGAGAGTAGAAACGTCGAAAATATGAATATTAATTAAGGTGGAGGTTTTTTCTGCTCCCCTCGTCGGTCCCCAGCTTCGGAGTATTTGTATTTGCGCTTCTCATGTAACCAAGTGGTCTCATTTGGAAAAGGTATTTTTTTCGATGCATCCTCGCTCCCTCAGCTCTGTCTCTCTTACAACGTTATATATTCTTCGAGCGGATTTTAAAGAGACTTGTTTGTATGGTTGCGAGGTTGTTGAAAATGGAGAAAAGTAGGCAGATGAGGTTTTTTTTTAGGTGCTAATTTGTATATGGCAAATAAAGAAGCGAAAATGTCTCGAGTAGTGTTGCCATAAGGAGAAGGCAGAGTAGAAATTTTTTATCAACTGGAGACTCTGAAGTGTCTAGAAAGCGGATTATTCTCTTAATTAAATTGATGCGGTGGAACTGACTCGATGTTATGAGGAAAAAAATTGTAAATGGTGAAATGGGGGGGGGGGGGGGGTTAAGCAGGTGAATTTAAAAATCAAGTGTGTAAATTATTGAACACAAAATAGGTACGTTTTATTGATTGATTGGAATAGAAAAATTGAAATTTGAATGAAATAATGAACTGTTCAAAAACCTGATGGATTTGTCGATTTATGAGAATGGAAAAATTGGTCAATCTATCGAAGGAAAAAAATTTAATGAATTAACCAATAATCCCGAGCAGCACAATCGACAAATTATCGAAATAAAAAATCGACAGAATATCGAATTCGATAAAGTGTCGCGTTAGTTCCGCATAAATCGTGAAATTATCTTTCGATATATAGATAGATTATCGACGAATTATAGTTAATAAAAATTTCGAGATTATAGTAAGATATTTTATCGATAATCTATCTATAATATCGAAAGATAATTTCACGATTTAGGCGGAACTTTCGCGACACTTTATCAAATTCGATATTCTGTCGATTTTTTATCGATTTTTTATTCCGATTTTTTGTCTTTTACTAGCTTTTTTCTATAATTAAAAATCATTAATTAGCATAATTAATACATTAAACTTTTCCTAAACACATTATTCATGTTACGGTAAGAGGATCATTTCAGAAAAAGTCAAAAAAAATTATAATAAATCTGCCACCCGTAGGGCTTGAACCATCTACCTCCTGCATGGTAATCCTCTTCCTTAACCACTATGCCATACCTTATCGTTGAGGAATTAGCAATAAAACGCTTATAATAGGCAGTTTAGTACTTCCAGACGTGTTGGACTTAGAAAAATTTTCACCAATTTGGAAATAATTTTAAATATCGTCACAAAATCGTTGAAAAATCGTTCGACAAATTTCAGATTATTTGTCGATAATGTAGTTTCAAATATCGCCACAAAATCGTTGAAAAATCGAATTCGAGGAATTTCATATTACGTGTCGATAATATAGTTTCAAATATCGTCATAACATCGTTTAAAAATCGAATTCGAGAAATTTCAGATAACGTGTCGATAATAAAGTTTTAAATATCTTCACGCAATCGTTAGAAAATCGAATTCGAGAAATTGCATATTATGTGTCGATAATATAGTTTCAAATATCTTTACAAAATCGGTAAAAAATCGGATTCGATAAATTTAATATAATCTGTCGATAATATAGTTTCAAATGTCGTCAAAAAATCGGTAAAATATCGAAGTCGAGAAATTTCATATAATCGTGTCGATAATATAGTTTTAAATATCTTTACAAAATCGTTAAAAAATCGAATTCGATAAATTTAATATTCTTTGTCGATAATGTAGTTTCAAATATCTGCACAAAATCGGTGGAAAATCGGAATCGATAAATTTAATATTCTTTGTCGATAGTATCGTTGACGAATATCGTCATAAAATCTTAATAATATCGAATTCGATAGTTTTTAGATTTTTTGCCTATGAAGTTGTACCGATAAATCTTTATAATATCGTGAGAACATCTATAGATTTTCAAACGATTTATTATCGATACGTTACATCTTCCGATATTATCGATCGAGTGTGCCGCTCGGGATGGAAGAATTGTTCAAATAATTTCTCGACTCATCATTCAAAATTTGATCGATTTTCTTCAAAAATCAAAAAATTAATTGATTTATTGAGGCAAAAAAATCAAACTGAAGAACCGTTCATAAAGAATTTACCAAATCTGAGAATTTATCGAAAAAAAAAATCAACTTATCAAAATTGAAAAATTAATCAATTTATCGAAGAAGAAGAATTGTTTGAAGTACCTAATATAAAATTTAATGATGAGTTAATTAAATCCGAGAATTTATCAAAAAATAAAAAATTGTCACTTAACTTGAGTAAAAAATTTAATGGGTCAACCAAACATGAGAATTTATCAAAAAATTCATCGTTTCATCAAAACTGAAAAATTAATCGATTTTTTCAAAACTAAAAAAAAAAACAGATTTATCGATCCCAAAAAATAATCGATTTTTTGAACTCAGAAAATCAATCAATTTATCGAAATTAAAAAATTAATCAATCAAAAAATTGATCGATTTCCTGAAGTAAAATGAAAAAGTTGATGAGTTGACCCAACTTGAGATTTTGTCGAAAAATTCTTCAACTTATCAACTAATTGAAAAGTTGATCGATTTTTTTAAAACTGAGAAATAAATAAATTTTAAAATTTATTTTGCTGGTGGAGGGAGGGGTAAGACAACTCCAAACTCCTGGTCGACACACCTCTAACTGTTCAAAAAATTCTTCGAAAAATATGACCAGTTCATGGCTATCAAAAAAGTATCAAAGTTGGAAATAAAAATTTAAAAAATGTCAAGTTTATTTAAAATTGAAAAATTAGTAATAAAGAATGTAGATATCGAATTCAAAAATTTTGAAAACTTGACAACAAATAATTTTATTATAAAATGAGCAAATTTTATGACTAAAAATTCGTCGACTCATCGAAATCGAAAAATTAATTGGTTTAATTCTGAATTATCGAAGTAGGAAAATAAATGAATTCATCGAAATTGAAAAATTTAATGAAATCAAGTATCGAAGAACTGTTCAAAAAATTCATTTACTCATTGAAAATATACTTAGATTTACAAAAATAAAATTCTATGTAATATGAGTATTATATAATTATTGTAACAAAATTGGTCGATTTTATTACAATCGAGAAATTAATTTTTTTTTTCTAAATTCAACTACGCCTTGTACAGCCTTGCCTGGAGGCGTAGGTATAAACTTTTTCAAAAAAAAGAAAAAAAAGAAAGGAAATTTTAAAAGTATTTCATCAAAACGAGCTCAATTTCAACATTCCCATTATCACACCCCCGAGTGAAAAAAACAATCCAAGAATTTTTTAAATTTCCTCCATCAAGTTGTTGATGAAAAAGAAAAGACGAAAAAAAAATTAATAAAAAGTTATCAACAGCTTTCCACCGACAAAAAATTCTTCCATTCGAAATTCTTCCATTCGAAATTTTTCCAATTAAATTATCCGCTATGCAAGATGCGCATAATTTTGAAACTGTTACGAAGGTCATATCGTCGTGTCATAACTTCAGCACTACGCTCGAGAGCATTTCGAAAGGTCGACTATTTCCACTTGGAAAATTTTATACTACGAGTAGTAACAGTCTCTAGAATTCTTCCTTTTTAATTTTCTTCTTTACGAGAAAATTTTAATTTACGTGTATTTTGCAAATTTGCGTTGAAAATTTTTAAACAAAAAATTTCACCACTTTTATTGTTACATTTTCCGGTGAATTTCCCCTCCCCTCCCCTCTCCTCCTAATAAGATGAGATTTGTTAGATACAATTTTACTCGGTGTAGGGAAGAAAGTCTTCGCATGTGTAGGTGGTTTGGAAAATTTCGTGATAAATCTTTAGTCGAGGTATTACGCCTGAATGGATAATTATTTTGTTTTAGAGAAATTTCTCGTTTCATTTTCAAAGGGAATTTTTATCGTTTTTGCGTCTTTTTTGGTCACCTTTTTTGTGAAGCATAGACCTCGAATTTTTTTCAAATCTCTGACTTATTTTACGAGTGGATCGCCGCCGCAGTACTGTTTTTTTTTTTGGGGGGGGGGGGTCTAAAATTTACTTAGTCTGATGTACTGAATAAATAATTTATATTCAAAATTTGAGTGAAGGGAGGGGTACAATCATAATTTTTGTAATAACAAAAATTATTTCCAAGAATTCAAGCTACAACTTTTGTGCAAATTTTTTCAATTGGACCCATCCCCCAATTTTGAAAAAGTATCTACCTGATGTTATGTAAAATAGAAGGAGCGGGAGGGATCCAATCGAAATTTTTATGATAACCAAAATTATTTTTTGAGCTTAATCTACAACAAACTTTTATCTGAATTTTTTTTCAATTGTCCCCTTCCTCCCTCACTCCTCTAATTTTTAATTTGTATCTTCGATGTGTTATGCAAAATGGTTTTGGAGGGAGGGGTCCAATTGAAAAAATTTTCATACAAAAATTGTAGCTTGAAGTCCTAGGAATAATTTTGATTATTACAAAAATTATGATTGAAACCCTCCCTCCCCTCCAAATTTGAATATCAAGTATCTATGTAGTATTAAACTTGATAAACTTTCAACGGTGCCAAAAAAAATACTGCTGGGATCACTCGTCATATTTTCGCGTCTGTAGCGAGCATCTGCCGATCTGGACACCAATTTATTAAACTTTTATGTACGTAATGTTTGATATGTGGGGAATACTTTGGGGAGTAAGACTTTGACAATTTCCGGATCATTTTGAACCATTATAGGTTAAATCTTCGTAGTGTTTATTTGTAAAAATTACGAGAAAAATTGAATATAAATCACCCCCTCGTTTGAAAATCACTTTTCAACGGGCGAACGTTGAAATACGAGTTTGCTTTTAAATCACTCCCTGCGGAGTAATTCTTGCCTGTTTCTCGACTGCGGTGCGTATTTTTCAACGCTGATTACGCCTTCGTTGGTATTCGAGCTCGGGCCATACATCGAAATCACACTCGCTTTGTGTACGTAAATCTCTTCCATACCCTTGGATTTTTTTTCCCAGCCTGGGATAGAAAAAAATAGGAAGCTAATTGTTGTTTAATACATATTTACCCTTACACGTGGCTAATCGTATCGTTCGATGGTAATACGTGTTCGATGTGTAGTGTTACTCTTACTTTTTCAGGGGGTAGATGGAAAAAAGTGTACGAGGTGACTATACCTGGATTTCGAGAGAGAAATTATAGCGAATCCGTTGAAATTCCATACGACGACGTCGAATTAAAACCGAGGCTACAGAGGTTCGTCGTTGGTATTTAATGTATTTGCGGGCGCACGTTACACGACACAAAAAACCTCTGTTCTCTTAAAGGCAACTCAGCTCTCTTAGCTTATTACGTATAACAAGGACAATGCGGTTACGAGCTTAACTTCTCCCGCTAAGCTTTACGATATTAATAAGGGTAAATAGGCAATTCATTTTCTTTAGTGGTCTTTATTTTCGCTGTCACGGGCTCGAATTACAACGGCCCACCTCACTACCTTAGTCACCCAACCCTTGTGTACCTCGGTCTCGGTATTCGTCTCTTGTCTCTACTAAAATCAAACAACGTTGCGAAAGTTCGAGTCGTTGGTTCGAGTGAAACTGTCTCTCGTGTCTAAATAACTTCGACCGTCTAACTTTCGCCCACCATGGTGACAAAGTCGATTGATAATTTCGTATTTCACCCTCGTATCTGCATACTTTATGTAGGTATATACTTTTTATGGGAAAGTTTGATTGGGAAGGAAAAAATGTGCTTGGGCTGAGGTATCTGTTTTAGAGCCGAATTTCGACTATTTTAGAATACTTGAATATTCCAGGTAAAAACTTCGTGGAAGAGAAGAGAAATAATTTTCGAATAACCTTGCAAAAAATGCCAAAAAGAATTGGAAGAAAAAAATCATTCTGTTAATAAGATAGGATTTTTCCCCTAATTTTTTCAACAAAAAATGAAAAATTAATTTTGGAAAACATTTCAAGCTTATCAAAATTTTAAAAATTCACAATAAATTCTTTGAAAAAGAAATATTTAAAATTATGCTAAAAAATTCGCTGAAAGAAAAGTTGTGTCAAGAATAATTACTCGAGAAAAAAATTATCAATAGGTAGGTACAAATTGTTCAAAAAATAATTTTTTAGAAAAAAAGTTGACCAGAAGTTTTTTTTAATACCAAAAATCTCGAAAAATAGGGGGAAAACTTTTGAAAAAATACTCAACAACCCTTTCAAAAAAAAAATAATAATAATAATGAAAACCCTTTTGAAAAAATTCTTGACTAACTTTTTGAAAAAAAATGTTGACAATTTTTTCAAAAAAAAAATCTTGAACAGTTGTCATCTTTTTGAAAAAATAATCGTGACAATTTTTTTGAAAAAATTCTTGACAGTTTTTTTTTTTTTTAATCTTGATTAACCTTTGAAAAAAAATTCTTGATAATATTTTTGAAAAAATATTCGACAAGCCTTTTCAAAAATTGTTTTTTTTTTCATCTTGGCCAATTTTTTGAAAAAAATCATGAAAAAAATCTAGACCTATTTTTGAAATGATTCTTTACATTTTTTTTTAAATCATGGCAGTTTTAAAAAAATCTTGACAAACTGTTTGAAAAAGAAATCGTGACAACATTTTTGAAAGCGTTTTTGATACCTACACTTCATGCAAAAAAAATTGCTGACAAAGCTTTAAAACAAATTAGTTTTTTTTTTTTTTTTTAAATCACATTAATATTTTTGAAAAAATATTCGACCTTTTCAAAAAAAAATCATGACAATCCTTTTGAAAAATTCTTGTTTTTTTATATCTTGACAAACTTTTTGAAAAAATAAATCTCGATATTTTTTTTAAAACTTCGCAATTTAAAAAAATACAAAAATAATATCATTTTGAATAAAATAATGACAATCTTTTTGCAAAATTTTTGTTTTTTTATAAACTTACTGTATCTTGACAAACTTTTTGGAAAAAACTCTCAACAGCAGTTTATTTTTTTTAGTAGAACTTGAAATTTTTTTTTTAAATCTTGACCAAACTTTTGAAATGATTCTTGAGATTTTTTTTTAAATGTCAATTTATAAAAAAAATTATAGAAAATCCGTTTTAAAAAGAAATTTTGACAATATTTTTGAAACTGTTTTTTACAAACTTCATGCAAAAAGATTTTGAAAACATTTTCGAGCTTTATAATTGAAAAAAAAATGTTTTTGACATATTTTAAGAAAAAATACTCAACAATTTTTTTGAATAAAATTTTTGGTAATTTAAAAAAATGATTTTCTATAATTTTTTGGAAAAATCTCGATAAGCCTTTTTTTTTAGAAAAATTCTTGACAAACTTTTTGAAAACGATTCTTGACAATTTCTTTTCATAAATTCTTGACAAATTTTTTGAAAAAAATTAATAAATACTTGAATACGTTTATTATTTAAAATTCTTTGGTAAGAAAATTTAGTAGAAAAAAATGGATGAATTAATTTCATTTTAAAACAAATTTTCAAAAAAAGAGATTAGTTAATTCTACCAAAAATTAATAAAAAAAATAAATAAATAAGCACTTAAAAGTCTGCTCTACTAAAAAAAAATTCATGAAAAATTTATTCCTGGTTTGTCTTTGCGAAAAAAATTCTAGTAAGAAATGAAAATTTATGTAAAAATTGTGTTGAAAAATTACCTGATGAAGAAAACATTGTTTTAAAAAAATTATTGAAATGACTGCAAGTACCTATTTATAAAATGTTCTAAGGCCACTTTAAATCTTTTTTTTTTTTTTTTTTGGCCGAAACTTTGATCGTTTTTCATTTTCTTGATTGAGTCAGTCATTCTCATTATTGTCAGTAAAATCAAATTTCTGAGCCCTGTAATTTACAGGAGGGTAAAACCGAAGCTAAAATGGAATTCCAAAATACTTCGAAACGTGTTCTTATAATGGGTAAAAAACTGAAATAAAAAATCAATACACTTTGACAGAATTTCCCTACACTTTCTCTTCGGCTCGGAATAAGGAAAATTCGTCTAAAAAAAGGCGAAAAACTTGACGAAAAAAAGTGTAAAAAACGTCGGCGTAAATTCGAGTCGAGGCGCGAAGTATGATTAACTGAAAAACTTGATTGCCTTATGGAATTTCGATGTTATTCGATGAATACTAAATGGATTCTTTTCATATTTTTATCATGTAACAATCGTCATCTATCGAAAATAGGGGGAATTCTGGTGGAATCACTGCCTTGTCTTTGACAACCTCCCGGTGATAAATGATCGTCGTTTTTACGTTAAGTAATTACCTCAGCACGCTCACATGCGAGTATGAGTACGGGTATCCTTGCTCCTTGTACCCAACACCTCTGTATCGTCTACGTTAATGGTGAAATTCATCGACATGACGACGTTAGAAAGAGATGCAATAAAGAGAGTAAAGAGGGAAGAAGAGAAAAAGGGTAATAAATATCGTTCAGCGAGGTTTTTACATCTCTCTAATCGACGACTACATTTTCCCTTATTTTTAACTATATTTCGAACCAGGGACGCGTTTTTTCCTTTACGTATAGTCGTGTTAACACATTGCACATCACAAAAACGTAAAAAGCTTCCGGTTACGACCGGATAAAGAAAAACGTATTACCCCTACGAAACATGCCGCTCGCTGCAGGAAATAATGTCTTGAATTTGTCATCTCCCATATACCGACATAATTTTCCTCTTAATTAAACTATACCTTTCGTCGTCTTCGGAAGTGCGTATTTCTTTTTCTTTGGCGAACATGGAGCGACCCTGGGGCGACAAATCGTACGAAAAATTCGAACCAAAGGTATAGGTAGATGGCGCCTGTGCGTTGTGCCTTGGAACTGGTTTATTTGATGAGTGACACTGACGTATATGTATGAGTCTTCCTGTAATATACAAGTACGTGCTGGAAGAGTGTAATTGAAAAACCATTATTTTAATGACCTTTGATATCGAGTCGTGATTTTGGTTGACAAAAATTCTACGCCGGATCGATTAATTACGGTTATTGAAATCGTAATTTTATATACAATGGGTCCATCGTATATGTATACGTGTCATTATTTTAGTATGAATGAACTGACGTTGCTTGTGATTAGTTTTGGTATTGAGTAATTGCAAGGCTGGGAGAGGTTGGTTGAGAGTTTTACTTCTAAGAGAACTTCGAGAAAATTGGAAATGATTAATAATCTTTTTGAAAAACCAATTTATTAAAAAAAAATTGAATGTAAAAAAATGTAAAAACTAATGTTTTAAAATCAAAAAGATTAAAACATTTTTCTTTAAAAACGGATTCATTTTTTAAAATGCAAAACTATAAAAAAAATAAAACGTTTGGATAAAATTAAATTTTTTTCAACGAAGAAAGTATTAAATTTTTTTTAAAAATCATAAAAAATTTAAAAATTTAAAAAAATTGAAATTGTAAAACAGGAAAATTAATGTTCAAAAATTTTATTAGATGATGAAAAAATTTAAAGAGACTGAAAATAATTTATAAAATTTTCAACAATTACTCAAAAAATGTTATCGTATCTTTTTTTCTAAAAACTTGTAAAATATGAATATCTCTCAGTTCTACTACCAAGTAAGTATAGCTTTCGAGTAAGAATTTTTTTTTTCAAAAAAGTTGTCAAGAATTTTTTGAGAAGAATTGTCAAGAATAATTTTCAAAAAGGTGTCAACAATTTTTCCAAAAATTATCAAGAATCATTTTCAAACAGTTGTTAAAAATCATTTTTTTTAAAAATTGTCTGGATTTTTTTTTTCTCAAAAAGTCGAGAATTGAATGAATGAATGAATATATTTTTATTTAAAGACGCCCGGCATCGTTACCTTTAGCGTAAGTCGAGAATTGTTTTCAAATGTTGATCGAGATTTTTTTTTTAATTTGTCAGAATTTTTTCAAAAAAAAAAGTTGTCATGATTAATTTTTTTTTTAATTTGTTAACAATCATTCTCAAGAAAGTTGTCAAGAATTTGATTAACATTTTTTTTTTCTCAAAAAAGCTGTCAAGAATTTTTTTTAAATGTCGAGAATTTTTTTTCGAAAGTTTATCAAGATTTTTTCAACAAAAAAAAGTTTGTAGAAAATCATTGTCAAGAAAATTGTCATGAATTTTTTTTCTGAAGTTGATCAAAATTTTCTTATTTTTTTAAGGGTGTGCTCTGGAGGGCAAAATCAGTAAAAAATTTAGTTACGTGATTTCTCAGCGAATACTCAACGAAAGGTCATGAAGTTTTGATATTATGCTTCTTTATAACAATATCCAGGTGGGATATTTTCAATATTTTGGAAAATGTATTTATTTATAGGAAAAATTGCGTTTAAGCGATAAATTTTGGGACCTTCATCGTGACCTTGACTTGTCCAAAAAAAAAAACAACTTTGGATTCAATTTTTTTCCATAAATAGACAAATTTTCCAAAATATTGAAAATATCCCACCTGGATATTGTTATAAAGAAGCATAATATCAAAATTTCATGACATTTCGTTCAGTATTCGCCGAGAAATCACGTAACTAATTTTTTTACTGATAACAGCCCCAGAGCACACTCTTAAACTGTCAAGAATTTATTTCGAAAGTTTTTCAAGATTTTTTTTTTAAAAAAAAGGTTGTGATTATTTTGTATAAAGTTTGTCCAAAACAATGTCAAGAAGGTTGTCATTAATTTTTTTTTTGAAAGTTTCTCAAGATTTTTTCCAAAAAAGTTGTCATTATTATTTTACAAAAAGTTTGTCGAAAATCATTCTCAAAATGAATGTCAAGATTTTTTTTCTAAAGTTAATGAGATTTTTTGTCGAAATTTGTCAAAAATCATTTTCAAGAAAAGTGTAAAGAGTTTTTTCTGAAATAAATCAAGATTTTTTTTTTCAAATGAACTGCCAAGAATTTTTTCAAAAATAATGTCAAGGATTTTTTGCGAAAGTTTATCAAGTTTTTCAAAAAAAAAATTTGTCACTATTAGCCTATTTTTCGAAGAGTTTGTCAAAAATTATTATTATTATCAAAAAAATTGACAAAAATTCTTTTAAAAATAATGATAAAGAATAATTGTTTTCAAATGTTGACCAAAATTTGTTTTTAATTTCTCAAGATTTTTTCAAAAAAAAAAATTGTCATGATAATTTTTTAAAAAGTTTGTCAAGAACAATTCTCAAAAAATCAGTCGAGAATTTTTTCAAAAAAATAAAAAATAAAAATAATTTTTTTCTGAAGTTTACCTTATCAAGATTTTTAAAAAAAATAGTCAAGAATTTTCTAAAAAAATAATTCTCATGATTATTTTTCAAAAATTTTGTCAAGAACGATTCTCAAAAAAACTGTCAGGAATTTTTTCAAAAATAATGTCAAGAATTTGTTTTCAAAGCTTGGTCAAGATTTTTTCATAAAAAATAATTGTTGTGATTACCTACTTTTCAAAAAGTTTGTCAAAAATGATTCTCAAAAAAACTGTCAAGAATTTTTTTCAAAAGTTCATCAAGATTTTTTTCCTAAATTTAGTAAAAAAAAAAATTCTAAAAAAATTGTAATGATTATTTTTAAGAATGTTGGTCAAGAATAATTCTCAAAATTAATGTCAAGAATTTCTTTCAAAAAATTATCAAGAAATTCTTAGCAATCCTCATTTCTAAAAAAATTGAGTTTATTTTTCCAATTTAATTTCATTTTAATTGTTCAATTTTCTCTCAGCAAAATTACTCAACTTTTGAACTAGAAATTTTCAACATTTTTAAAAATGATTTTTTTATCAAGTCATTTAAGAAAAACTCATATTCTGGGGGGTTCCCAAAATGTTCCAGATGAATTAAACCCCTTTTTTGTAATTTCTCTCAAATACGCAGCGATTTTTCGAAATGCACTATCTGTGAGCAGCTGCTTGTTGGAATAGGCTTAGCTTTAATTCTCCGAAGAAAAGCATATTATAAAAGGGGGAGGTGGTACCTTCATAGTGTGGGAATGCGTTGTACTCGGCATTACGAGTCTATGGATACCCTTCAAATACCCAGTCGCTGGCTGGCAAAAATAATAAAATAAATTACCCACGTAAAGCTTCGTTATTATGCAACAATAAAAAATCAATTTTTACGATTCTCGCATGTTATGGCATTTCGTCTGGGTGAAGCTTATAAAGCACTATCTCGAGCATCGCAGTAGGTATTTTTTTTGTCTCCCCTATAGGACGAGTGCGTGTAATTATGCCCCACGAAGAAAGATTTTTCACCGGATCTTAATTACCTGTGCCAGTGTGCCTACGTACCTAGTACTCTTTACACCGAGACGAGAAAACAAACTCGTAAAAATACGCTGATTTCTTGGTCAAAACGTCATCGCGGGTATTGATTAAGGTTTAAAAAATATTTACGACTCGAGGTTTTTTTTTCTTCACCCAAAGAGTGGAAAATGTTGAGATTTTTTTCTCGACGCGATAATAACGTTTCACGCTGCAAAGTTCGCTTTAATTATGATTATATTGGCGATTTAGCTGCGTCTCTGTGAATGTGAAATGAAAACCGTGTGTGTAAATTTATCGACGCGACGTTAATTATTAAGTGGGTTATTTCGACATTATGCTAATTTCGTGTGTACGAGTGTGCTTATCAAATCGTGGCTGGCGTTCTCAAAGCGTACAATTAATAAACGATCAGTTATACGGAGAGATGATGTTGGGTTAAATTTTTTATATTTTTTCTATCGAACAAACTACGTGTAATTCGATATTATACGACGGTTGTGGGTGACAAGGTAGAATTTCGCGGCAATTACGAATACGATGGAAGGATGGAACATGGTCGAGGTCTACTCTAATGTCGTATTATAGATTTTCATTCGTGTTCACAACGAATTACCAAGCTGACCGGAAATCGACAATATTCGCATCGAGTATTTTTTTCGCTTCGGTTGCACTCGTAAAAAAAAATAGTAAAATAATAAAAAAAAGTCGCTTTTACAAAAATTGTTTTCGAGTATTTTCTTCCACTTTGGTGGCGAGGGTGGCTGTGAGTTTTTGTGTAGCCTATATAAATGCTTTCGTAGAGGAAATGATGTATTCCCCGGTGGCTCGTAAAGTGTGAAGCTATTATTTTTCTTAAAAGATAAATACACGCGAATAAAGCAGAGCCTATTCTTTGCAGCGTATACAAAGCACGAGCCAGCGTATAGAATGAGTGAAAGTCGAAAAAGACTGTTACTTGGCAATTTTGACGTGTAATCCGGATAGAGGAACGTCTTTGGTAATGAGTTTCGTCTCCCTGCTGCCTGATGCCTTCTGCTGGCTCGTGCCTGCCTGCCTGCCTCTGCCCTAGAATGACCTAAGTTTCGCTATCATCGCGCGTATACTGTATCGACATCGAGAGATTTCAGTTTCGGTGTCGGCTAGAAAGGGATGTTTTTACGAGGGCTATTGCCTCGCTTTTGGGGTGTGTTGTGTTTAAATTTTATGATTTATCGTCGCTGCGTAGTGCGTACGTACTCTCGGATACTCGGACGCATATCGTACTTTATGGGATTAGTTTTTGGCTGCGATGATTTCTTAGGCTGATTGTATGGTCTAGTATTGGTCGAAGAAAGGTATAAAGCGAGATATTTCAATTTTCTGAATTTTATTTATTTTTATTTTTTAGTTGTCTTGATATTCGTATTCTCAAAACACGAGCAAAAATATATGAAAAAAAAATTAAGTTCAAAACTTGAAAAAAATTGTTTTAATCATTTCCAGAAAATTTTAAAAGAAATGTGATAACTGATGAAAAATTTCAAAAATCGGTGAGTGCAGTACACCAATCGAGGATGAGTGCACTACACCGATGGTGAGTGCAGTACACCAATTGAGGGTGAGTGCAGTGCTCCGAGGGTGATTGCACTACACCAAGGGCGAATGCAGTACACCAATTGAGGGTGATTGCAGTACATCATTGGAGGGTGAGTGCACTACACCAAGGGTGAGTGCAGTTCACCAATCGAGGATGAGTGCATTACACCGAAGGTGAGGGCAGTACACCAATTGAGGGTGAGTGCAGTACTCCGAGGGTGATTGCAGTACACCAAGGATGAGTTCAGTACATCGTTGTAGGATGAGTGCACTACACCAAGGGCGAGTGCAGTACACCAACAGTATATCATTGGAGGGCGAGTGCACTACACCAAGGGTGAGTGTAGTACACCAATCGAGGATGAGTGCACTACACCGTGGGTGAGTGCAGTACTCAGAGGGTCATTGCAGTACACCAAGGATGAGTTCAGTACATCGTTGGAGGATGAGTGCACTACACCAACAGTATATCATAGGAGGGCGAGTGCAGTTCACAATCGAGGGTGAGTGCACTACACCAAGGGTGAGTGTAGTACACCAATCGAGGATGAGTGCACTACACCTTGTGTGAGTGCATTACCCCATACGAGGGTGAGTGCAGTACTCAGAGGGTGATTGTAGTACACCAAGGATGAGTGCAGTCCACCAATTGAGGATGAGTTCACTACCTCATGGGTGAGTGCAATACACCAATTGAGGGTGAGTGCAGTACATCAAGCGAGGGTGAGTGCAGAAGTCACGGAGGTTTTAGACCATAAAGACCAATTTCCATGGGAAAATTCAAAAATCGGTGCCCAGGGCCAAATCACCCCTATAAACCTGGCTAGACTCTTTATTGATCAAGTGAAATAATTTGCCTTAAAACTCAAATTTCATTTAAAAAAATTGTCCAAAAAATTTTTTTCTTATTATTCGCGTCCATTTTGAGAGGTTATGATGAAAAAATGCATGCTTTTTCATTGTTTTTCATTTTTGGTAAAAATTCATTTTTGCCTTGTACCTAATAAGTATCGGTTGGTACTTATTACATGGTGAATTTCACATTTTCTTTAAATTTAATTTATTTGAAAAAATTGCTCGAAAATTTGTTTTTCATTATTTGGGTCCATTCTGAGAGGTTATGATGGAAAAATTCATAATTTTTCAATTTTTTTTGATTTTTGGAAATGCATGTAATAATTTATTTGGAAAATTATTTTTATAGGTTGGTATAGAAAATTTTTCAAGAATTTTTTTTTGGAGAATGTTTCAAAAATTTGTTTTTTAATAGGATATTGTTCAACAAGGTACCTTTTTGGAAACAATAGGTAATATTTTGAAAAGGATTTTAAAAGACGGATTTTTCAAAGATAATAATCAACGAATTCGTTGTTTTCTTCACTTTTTCAATACCTACATAAAATATTCTAAAAATTCAAGATTCTCGAAATTTTAGAATTTTTTTCAATTTCTACAATTTTTACACTTTGAAAAAAACATTTGTAAAAATACTACGTTGACATAGGAATTCCAAATAAATTAAAATTCTTCGTGAATATGTAAAATAATATCCACCTCATAACTCGTCGAAAAGTCCATGCGCCGCGCCAGTCTTTACCTTTACACTCGAGCCCGAGCCACACTACCGAAGAGTAATAATTCAATTCCAGACCAATCTCACTAAAATCTCACCAAATCTTCATTACTTTCTCACATCTTCTATCTATCGATTGCATTGAAAACACGCCGCCAAAAAGAGGAACATCACAACCACCGAACCTCTGGAGGAAAAAAAACCACCGAAACTCACTATCTCTCCAGACTACGCTACACCGTTACTAATTACCAGGAAAAAAGGCCCGTTGAGAAAAAAATAAAACCGCTCGAATTAATCCACATACTTTAATATCATCTTGATATGTAGTTTTTTTTACCGTATCGATGAAACGACGATTACGAAAAAGTAAAAAAAAATCAGGAAAAAAGTAAAAAAAAAACAAAACATTCCGGCTTAATTAAAAATGTGTTTCAATTCCAACTTCCTATCAACCGGTTCTTATAACGTTGAACAAGTCAGACTAGAATTTCATATTTCAAAGACCGCATCGTACACTGTACACTTGTACAGTGTACAGACGGCTCGGCGGCGCGAGCATTGCATCTTGGCAGATTTTTTCATTCATTCTTTTTTCCAAGTTGAAATTCTTACGATGACATTAATCAGACGTGGAAGAAATGAAATGCGATTGTCGGTAACGCAGACCACCTTCAAATTCGTTACCCCGGCCCCGCAGAGAGTCGTCTTTGAAAATCAATCTCGTCAAATAGCGCGAATTCTTTGGCGAAAAATATTCCAATAATTAGAAATTCTGAGCTTCATCCCGTCTCATATTTCCTCGTTCACGACACCAGCCCCTTGAACAGCATACTCGCACTCATCCCGAATACCGAAGTGCAAACTCTCCTTATGGCAACCGTTAAACTTTACGTCGACGTAATAACTGCCACACTTATATCCTCCCCCAATAAACCAACTTTATAACTTTATTTTTATACTTTTTTCTCGAGACTTAGTCGAGAAAAAAAAACAACCGACGGTGTTACAATCTGCGCTCAACATAATGTTCGATGCTGAAAAAGAATATAGCATCGCGGGGTGTTCTGCTCGCTAGCGCACTCTACACGAACGCAATTTTTTCCTACAACCTTTCGACTCGACGTAATTAAATTTGTGACGTTGAATAATGAAACAAAAAAAATAAATAATCCAGGTATAAGAAATTACAGCTTTATTCCTAACTTACATTAGCTAAAAGCAGATTTCTTCCAGTGTTTCTTTTGCTTTTTTCTTAGAGTGTAGTTTTTTCCTTCTTCATTTACTCGATACTTTTTTAGGTATAGTTTTTGACCCCTTTTGGATTTTTAAAATATTTCTTACTTCCAAAGGTTTTTCATTTTATGAGAAAATAATTCCCAATTTTTTATTTTCTCCTCACTGAATTTTAGGAAGTGCCCCCCCCCCCCCCCCCCCAAAATGAAAAAATTTTACTTTCAATTTTTTTAATTACTACCTACCTAATGTGTAAAAAAATCTTCTAAATTAGGTAACTATCTGTTTTTAAAAAAAAAAATCTTGAAAATTTTTGTCGTGAGTTTTCTTTGAAAACATCTTTCAATACTGTCTTTAAAACCCCTTTTAAATAATATATTATTTTCAAATTTGAAATTATGCACCTTCTTAAAGAATTTCTCTGTGATATATTTTTTTAAATCTTTAAAAAATCCGTTTGTTATAATAAGTTTTAATTTTCTTTTAAAAACCTCGTGAAAAAATGCTCTTCAGAATAATGTGTTTTTAAAAATTCACTCACATCACAAATATGAGAAAATCCCTCCTAAGTGCTCGATTAGTGACAAAACATACTTAATTAAGTTGGGTACAAAACTGCCTGTAATTTGAGTACCCACATGGGTAGACTTCAGAGACTTGGCACGAATAAAAAAAGAATACACAACGTGTGTAGAGGTAATGCATTGTACTAATACAGTAGAATTAGAATTTAAGTTAACTATAAAGAGAAGAAAATAAGTAGGTAGTTGGATGATAATCACGTACATTGAGAATATTACCGTACGCCTCGGGCTAATGCTCTTCCTTTGTTTTTTTCTGTTTACAGGAGAACATGTTACAAACAGCGATTATACTTATAGTGACAACTCTGGCGATCGTGCCGATGAGCGAGGAAACAGGCGTGAACACGGTCTGTCCGCCGAATTGCAGCTGTAACGAAGAATCGTTGGTGGTGACTTGCAAAGAGAACACTCTGAACGAGGTTCCCATCACGTTGAATCCGTCAATCGAGCGACTGATGGTGGGACACAATAAAATCAAAACTGTGGACTCGGCCGCTTTCCAGTTCTATCCGATGCTGAAGCATATCGATTTTTCCAACAATCAGCTCGTTAAGATACCGAACCAAGCGTTCTCGATGCAAAGTAGGTTGATCGAGCTGCACTTGAATCAAAACCGTCTGTCCAATATTACGGATAAAACATTCCACGGATTGAAATCGCTGACTGTGCTCAATCTGCGGGGTAACTTCTTGGAAGATTTGCCCAATAAGATATTCAATCATTTGACTCGGTTGACCGAGTTGGACTTGGGGCATAATCGTATTCAACGCATCGATCCGGAGACGTTCGAGGGTATGCCGTCCTTGAAGATATTACATTTGGATGATAATCAGTTGACTAAGGTGCCTACTCATTCGTTTCAATATCTGGCCGGATTGGCTGAATTGCACATTGGACTGAATACTTTCCGGTTCCTGCCTAATGATAGTTTCGCCGGACTGAATAGTTTAACCAAGTTGGACCTGGCCGGTGCTGGTCTAGTCAATATCAGCGATTACGCTTTCAAAGGACTGAGTAATAATTTACGTTCGTTAAAGTTGAGTGATAACGAATTGAGTACCATTCCGACCAAGCAACTTTCCACATTGACCAGGCTGGAGGAGTTATCGATTGGGCAAAACCCGTTCAATAGTTTGCCCAAAAATTGCTTCAAAGGCTTGACGAACCTGAGGCACTTGGAGGTTTGTGGTACACCCAACTTGGTGGCAATCGAAAGCGGAGCATTTGCCGATAACTTGAACCTCGAGGTTATCACCTTCACCGATAACAAGCAGTTGAAGTTCATCGGCGATCAGGCACTGACTGGGTTACCAAATCTGCAAGATGTCACATTACGAGATAATGGTTTCGTCTCGTTCAAAGAATCTCTAGTTCCTTGGCCTTTGCTGCGCAAATTTGACGTCTCTGGTAATCCGATCGATTGCGAGTGTTCGCTGTCGTGGATGCGGGACCTGCTGCTGCAGAGGAACACCACCCACGTGCTGTGTTCGGCACCGCAATCCTTGAAAGATAAACCGTTGCGGCATCTGTCAGCGGAAGATCTCGGCTGTTCGACGTACGTCAGCACCCATCAAACCATCATCGGCGCTATTTGCGGTATTGTGGTAGCCCTTATAGCGCTGCTGCTCATACTACTCTACAGATACAGACACAAGATCCACGACTTGTTCAAAAACTACAAGTGGAAGAAACAGACGAAGGTTAATAAGAATAAACAAGCCGAGTACCAGAAGACGTTCAACGATGACGAATTCATCATCCGTACCGCTCAACACCAAACCCTTAAACCAATACCGGTCACGGAACTATAGCTAGAACTTTTCGCCTCCAACTTGGCGAACTCGGCTTCAGATATTTACTACTTACCTAACGAATCTGAAGCCCGAGTTGCCGGTTCCTGTCAAGGGAGGCGATACAAAACTTTCAATCCTAAGGGCACCACCAACGATACTGGATTCTCGTACATGTCCGGCGAGGGTTCGCCCAGCAATCATACCTACGCTGTGCCGTATCATAAAGAAAAAATATGCCCGCATACCTTGAAATATCCGTCACAATTTCATAAATACAAGACGTCTTATATGAATGGACGTTCGTTACCGTATTACGAACGTTAAATCCAAGCATACGGTTTATTTTTTTTATTACGATTAAGTTAAGGTTATAAGAATTTTCATTTCAACGACGTGGTTAGTTTTTTTTCTTTTTCTTTTTTATTTCTTCTATTTTCTTTCTTCTTCTTTTTTCCTACGCTATTTCTTGCTGTTTGTTTTATTTTTCTTCGAAGGATATAATTTCTTTATTTTTTTTTCTCTCGACTGGTTGTACAAAAGCGTAAAGCGAATCAAAAATATTTTAGCGACGATAACTGCGAGTTGGCTTTCGGGATTTCTCATTTTTCACTTTTGTCGGGTGATTTCGTGTACATTCGGTTGTTTTGGATGATTTTCGGCTGTGTTCGAGTGGTTTCGGGTATATTTGGTCGTTTTCGACAATATTCGGCTATGTTCGGGCGAGTTCGATTATATTTGAGTCTCGGCTGTTTTTTTCTTTTGTTTTGATAATCTTTTGGCAACATTTGAAATTTCTAACAATTTCAGATACCTATGTTTGGGATTTTTTTTTAGAAGATTTTGAAATCAAAAGTTCGAAATAAGAAACTTGAATCATTGAAACAAAATTTGAGGATACGTGTTTTTTTTTTAAATTTATTTTGAAGAAAAAAAAATCAAATCTTGAATCAAATCAAAAATAAAAATAAATTTAAAAAAAACTGTTCCCAACAAAGTGTGAAATAGAATTTTTCTGAAAAAACAAAAGCCTAAAAATAGAAAATCATTTTTTCAAAAAGTTTAAATTCATTTAGGAAAAATTAATTTTTTGAACAAAATTTGAAGTTGTTCTTCAATTTTTTGGAAAAATTTTTGAACAAAAAAATTGAACCAGATTTTTGTCAAATTTGTTATATTTTGAATTGAAAATTTTGTGTTTGAAAAAAAAATCAAAAAATAGAAATTGGAATAAAATTTAAAAAAAAATTGTTTCCAAGCAAAGTGGAAATTATGGATTTAGAATTTGTTTTTTTAAAAAAAGCAAAAGGAGTTGAATTCAATCTATGAAAAAAAAAAAAAAAAAAAAAATTCTGAATACAGCTTGAAAAAAATTGTTCTTGATATTTTCTTTTAAAAAAATGTCTTTAAAAAATTCTTTTTTTTTAAGATATTGTTTTTGGAACAATAATTGAAAAAAAATCATCTGTTGTAGAACATAATTTAATTTAAAATTTTTTCAATATTCAATTTGTCCCAAGTTTGATCCCAAGTACTTAAAATTTTAAATAAAAATAATTCTTTGAACAAAATTTTAAAAAAGTGTTCTTAAATTTTGTTTCAAAATTTGTTCTTACATAAAAAATTCAAGCAATTTTTATGAACAAAATTTTAAAATATTTTTTCAACACAATCTTATTAATTTAAAAAAAAAATGAAATGAAAAAAGAACAAAACTTACGTTTGAAAAATTGTTTTCTGAACAAAATTGGGAAGAAATTTTTTCTAACAATTTTTTTTTCAAACACGGAACAGTTTGTTTTGGAAAAAATTAAAAAATGAGAATTTGGACAAAAAATTCAGATTTTGAAAATATTTTCTCGAACGACCAAATCATATCAAATTCGTTCTTAAAATAATTTTTAATTGAAAAAAGAAAATTTCTCCTTTGGAAAATGTTTCTTTGCACAGAATTTGGAGAAAAGTCGTCCCTAAAAAATTGTATTCTAAACTTGAAAAATTGGCACTTGAACGAAAATTCAAAAATGAGAAATTTTGAAACGAACTCCCGAAATTCACTGGAAACCTTTCCTTCGTTAACCATCGTTCTCGATTCCGTTAAATTTCTTTTTACGAAAACAAAAAAGAAATCTAGTCATGTTTATTTCAATATACTACAAAAAGGTTCGAAACTCGGTAATTCTAGTCAGAGTTTGTTTTGCTGAAAACCGCCATGTCGGTGGCCAGTTCGATGTTCGAACATCGACTTAGGGAGCATTTTGCTTCGCTCGAATTAATTTTGGTAAACGAAGGTCGAGGGCAGGGTTTTTGAATACCTACGGAACCTGAACCGCAAATGCGAATGCGAATCGTCTCGTAGTCGTATATGATCTACCTACGTATATAAAATAAATGCCAACCCGTCTCTAATTTTATAATCAAACGCTTTTGAAATATTAATCAAGTCGAATGCGGATTTATAATTATGACATATTTCGGTCGCTTTCATCTCATTTATTAGATATCTTGTCTTTTTAATACGTAATGAATGAAATTCCAAGCAATAAAAACCTTTGTTATGTATTCGAATCGAACTCGTGTTCGTCTTATGTTAATTTTTTTTAATGCGACTGAATTAAGTATATTCCAAAGAAACGTATTTTGGTGGAAAATTAATATTTGTAATTTTTTTATCGAGATTTCGAAAGTGAAAGTTGATCCTGTAGTTGAGTACCTATGTAAAATCCTGAAAAAGGTTTCGTATTCGAAAGATATGTATTTTTTTTATTCCATATTTTTATATTAGAATATTAATTAGAATTAATTTTCCGTTATGAACCATCTACCTACAGAAAATGATTAGCTAGTAGCTATACGAAATAATAATATTATATGTTGCGACCGGTGACTCGATAAATAAATTAATCCACCAATACGAATATTTACAGGGTGTTCATAGCTGATGTAACGCCTTCCTTGAGGCGAACAGGCAACTTGTGAGAAACAAAAAATAGTACAAGCATATGGAGCCTACCTCCAGAATTGAAGGGGCAAGAGAAAAAAATTGAGAGAAATTAATTTTTGATCGCACTTATGGATAGGACTACAAAAATTAGACACTTTTTATTCTGGGAATTGTTTTCCTATCTTCGAAAATGAAGGCGCTACAGAGCTTTGAAAATTGGAAAACCGGGTTTTTCAATGTTTGATTCTCTGTAGCGCTTTCATTTTCAAAGGTGGACGAAAAATACCAAGAATAAAAAGTGTTCATTTTTTGTAGTAAAACCAGTACTTTTTCTCAATTTCATTTCCCCCTGTCCCTTCAATTTTCAAAGTAGACACCATTGTATCCAGATTCCAGGGAGGAAAATGAAATCGAGAAAAAAAAAATCGATTGAGCTTATTGATAGCACTGAAAAAATGAGTTTTTTTTTCACTTTTTGCTTATTTTCGAAAATGATGACGCTACTTTGAAAAAAAACTGTTTTTCCTATTTTCAAAGCTATGCTGCGCCTTTATTTTCAAAGATAGGCAAATTTTTCAAATTATCTTTTTTGTTTCTCTAAAAAAGTTATGCTAGTTTCATGTATTGTTTTTAACAAAATTTTGCATTTTAATTTTTGTTTTGTGCACCTAAAAAAATCTAGACATGCAATACTATTGACAAGAAGTTTTTGTTGCTCCAGCTCCTTCAATTTCAAAGATAGGCAACTTGATGTGATTACAATTTTTTTTATACTTTTGAAGTACTATCTCCTGGCAGAGTCGAAAAAAAATTTGAACGCAGTGTTGCCAATCGACTTTGCTGGGTAAAATATAGATTTTCAAACCTTTGTAGCTCCTTCATTTACAAAGATAGGCGCCATGTGTACATAAAGTTTTTTCTTAGTTGCGCTCTGATCTATCTATATATATTATTCTATATTTTAAAAAGTGTTCACCACTCTTGGGCCACCCAATCAAAATTTTTCTCAATTTTATTTTCCCTTGCTCGTTCAGTTTTTGAAATAGGCACCATAAGTAGGTTGTATCGAAATCTGAAGTTGCAAAAGATGCTCCTCGGACACCCTGTAAACCATTTTTGTTCCTCATGGGTTGCCTATCCACCTTGCGGAAGGAACTAAATCATCTATGGAACACCCTGTATATTTGATCGAAAGGCATTAAAAAAATGACGGGTGATAATATGATGTGTTTAAGTTTTGTTGTCTTATTATTATATTTTTTTTAATAGGTTGATCTCCTTTTATTTAGCATTTATAATTTGAATTTTTATTATCGATTTTAAGTTGTTATTTTTTTTTTTTCGTCGTCGTGTAAATTCGTTCTACGATTCGCATTTTATTTTTGTAAATTGCATTTTTTTTAAATTTACGCGAATGCGGATCATTCGAATTTAAAATTGATAACATGTACGCCATATACTCGTGTAATTTTTATATTGTGTAAATTTGTAAAGAATTTTTTTTTTAAATAATACAAATGTTACCTGATAAGTATTTTGTTTGTGATTTGTATATATTTCTTACCTATATTCTATTGTACGTACGAATTAGCGAGGAAATAAATTTTTTAGATTCGCCTCTCACTATTTTCATCCCTACACGTTGGTTTTTTTTTTTTTAAATTTTGGTGGGGTCTGGAAGAGCCTAATCGTGGTATTTTATTTCGATTTCGCTCGAGGTAATTTTTTACACTCTGTAACGATGCGATGGTAGTATACTCGGAAGGTGAAATAAAATACTCGAAAATTCGACGAAATTCGTGCTTTAATTTAAAAATAATGGCTGTGAATTATATTAAAATCCACAAGATAAGGAATTTGTATATTAGACGAATATTTCCGAGTATATTATCGAGCACACGAAAGGGGGTAAAAATTATCCATCCTGGGAAGAATCTCGCCGGGTTAAATTTGTGGTTAATTTTTAAGATACTGCTTTTTTTTATCATGTATTTTTTTTTGTTGAAAATTTTTTCTCGATTATAAGGATAATATTTATACTTATGCTCACATTATGTATCAAATATTCATAATTATATTTATACGTATGTACTTGAAGATGAAAAAAAACGCGCCGTGTACGAGTAGTTTCGTTGTATAAGAGAATAATTAGGACACATGTAAATTATTGTTAATTCACTTTAACTATGTAGAGATATAATAAAATTTATGATTCATACCGAAATTATTAATGATTTTTCGAGAATAAAAATGGCCTACCATTTTATATGGTTCTTTTGTACGACTTGAACGGTAATAAAATTATGATCAATCATGTCAGTGGAGTAAGAAAAAACAGACGTCAATTACGAATTGAAACTCGATCATTGTCGTCAATGTTCTTCAAATTATAGACTCTGTAAATTGAAAACTATTCCGAGTGGAATTTATTGTGCGGTTTGGGTACGTTCGGTTCGAGTTGGAATATTACTGTGGTGGAAATACAAATCGTACGTTCAATCAATTCATTCGGTAGGTATTTCAATGGCAGTACGATTTGTTTGGCGAGACGAGTCATTTTACAGAATATGAGAATGATTGATTTTTTTTTCAAAAGCAGCGCCTTTCATAGCTCGTTTATGCAATCTTAACACCTTGTGTGTTGAATAAATGGTCTACTTTCAAGGTTGTGTTTTGTATTTTAATATCTGTGCTCGAGCTGTGGAACTTGAGGATTTTTTTCTGTCTGAAGCGTAATTTTAAGTTGTGAAATGACGTCGGTTTTCGAAAAGTTTGGTGGTAAGTACGTATAAGTATTTTTAATATTCTTCTGGTTGAAAAATTCTAGGAATAATTTTGTATAAAAAAAAATCGTTATTTTTTCAATAGAAAAATTCTCCCTTTCAGTAATTTGCATTTTTTTTAATGGAAAATTTTCAATTCTTGAAAAAAAATAATTTCTTACGATAAAAAAATCTCAATTTTTTGGACTAAGAAATTCACAATAAAATTTTCAATTCTGAAAAATTATTTGTAATTTTTGTGGATAAAAATTCTCATTATTTTTTGATAAAAAATTTTTAATTAAAAAAAAATCTGAATTTTCGGATTAAAACAATCTAAAAATTTTTGGACTAAAACATTCTCAACTCTCAGAAACAATTCATAGGTATTATTTTTTTATGAAAAATTTTCTATTTATTTTTTGAAAATCCAAATTGTTTTCAATAAAAAGTTCCCAATTTAATTTCCATTTTTCTCAATTTAAAAAAAATCTCATATTTTTAGACTGGAGAAATTCAAGAATTTGTAATTTTTAAGATGAAAAATTTTCAATTTTAGTAAGTATAAAAAATATAAATTTTTGGGGGAAAAAATCTTCACTTTTTTGGATTAAAAAATCCAGTTTTTTGAGGTAAAAATTTTGGTCCACAAAATTCTCAATTTTTATGTAGGTAAATCTCAAAAATAATTCGTAGATATTTTTTGTGTGAAAAATTTTAAAGTTTTTAAAACAATCCAAATTATTTTCGATAAAAAAGTTCTCAATCTATTAAAAAAAATATTCCGGGAAAAAAATCTCATTTTTTTTGGACTAAAAAATTCTCAACTTTTGACGCTCGAAAATGATTCATAACTTTTTTCGGATGAATTTAAAAAAAAATTATATTTGAAAAAGTACAAATTATTTTCGATAAAATAATTCCCAGTTTTTTTAGAGTAAAAAATTCACATTTGTTGGATAACAAATTCCTGGTTTAAAATTTCGAATGAAAAAATCGAATTTTGCCATATGATCTGGAAAAAAAATATTCGTTAAAAATATAAATTATTCTTGATAAAAAAAGAGAGGAAAAATTTAAATTTATTTAAAAAATACAAATAAAAAAATTCTCAATTTTTTCGAGCAAAAAAAAACATCATTTGTTTCGAGTAGAAAAATTCGTCATGATTTGGAAAAAAAGAATTCGCAATTTTTTGGGTGAAAAATTAGATACCTATTTATAAAAAAAATTCAAATTATTCTCGATAAAAATTTATCAATTTTTTTGGGGCTAAAAAATTTTCAATATTTTTTTTCAGTAAAAATTTTAACTTCTATTATATGTAGGTAAATAAAAATTTCATTAAGTATAAGTATTGTAAAAATTCGTATGTACCTAATAATTATTTGATAAAAAATTCTCAATTTATTTTATTCTCATCTATTTTTAAGTAGGCACCTGCCACATACCTAAGTAATAATTTTTTAATTTTTTTTGAATACAATTTTTTTTTAAATTTTTGATAAAGAGTACGAAGTTGAATTTTTAATTCGTAAAAATTCTCCTCGATTCAAAAATTGTCTTGAAATTTTTGTTTAAAAATCAGCTTACAGCTTCAAAAATCTGTGAAATTTTGAAAATTGATCCAATTCCAAAAATTTATGAAATTTTCAAAATTGCAAAAATTAATCAAACTTTAAAATTGAATCAAAAAAAAACTCTACCGCAGCATCTGCGGTAGAAAAGCTGATTTTTCTTTTGTTTCACGAACGACCGATTAATTTGAACGAATCGTTTGCAACGACTAATTCATTTGAACGAATCGTTCGCAAACGACTGATTCATTTGAACGAATCGTTCGCAAACGACTGATTCATTTGAACAAATCGTTCGCAAACGACTGATTCATTCGAACGAATCGTTCGCGAACGACTGATTCATTCGAACGAATCATTCACAAACAACTGATTTATTTCAACGAATCGTTCGCGAACGACCTATTCATTCGAACGATTCACAAACAACGGATTCATTTGAACAAATCTTTCGCGAACGACTGATTCATTCGAACGATTCACAAACAACGGATTCATTTAAACGAATCGTTCGCGAACGGCTGATTCAATTGAACGAATCATCCTCGAACGCTGATTCATTTGATTTGAAACGTTAAAATACCGTTATCGTAACGTTACATAAAACAAGTGATGTGCAAAAAT
Source organism: Balanococcus diminutus (assembly GCA_959613365.1). Taxonomy (NCBI): domain Eukaryota; kingdom Metazoa; phylum Arthropoda; class Insecta; order Hemiptera; family Pseudococcidae; genus Balanococcus; species Balanococcus diminutus. Next base: position 22,273,255 of record OY390715.1, read on the forward strand.
CGCATATCTACCTTATTCGCGGATTCAACAGTTTTGAAAATTTCGATCGCGGATATCTCGCGAACCCGCGAACCGATTTCGCTCAAAGTCAATAGGCTTCTATTCCCAATGACCCTCTACCACTGATATAAAGTTCAACTAATTCCATCGATCATAACTCCAGTTATCGCAGTGACAAATTTTAGTACATATACATACATACATACATACATATAGTTATACATTATAAAGAAATACCAAATCGCGAAATTGGTGTCAATCGTCATATTTCGTCATAAAACGCCGAGAAATATCACTCACACCCCCCCCCCCCACTCTTACCAACGGGTCAAATTTAATAGCTGATTTTTTCATAAATGAAAAATCAGCGAAAAGAAAAAAAATCATCAATGGTTGAATTTTGAGAACTGTTACATTCTAAAAATTCGTTAGGTAACTTGGAAGAATTCGTTTAATTTGAAAAATGAACTGAAATTTTAAAATTACCTCAGGTACAAAATTTTGTAAAAATCTTGGCCTTTTTTGTAAATTATCCAAAAATTAAAATTTCATCTAATTTCAGAAATTTATTAAAATTTTATAATGATAAAATTACCAATTTTACCTAATAAAAGATTTCAAAATTGTGAAAAATTACCGAATTTAGAAAAATGTTTATTTTTTAAAAAACGTTGTTGCATTTTAAAAATTAGTCATATTTGTTGAAACTGAAAAATTTGTCTTTAATTTTTTATTCAATTTTGGAGTTTGTGAAAATTGAATGAATTAAAAATTTACTCTCCGATTTTTTTTGTCAGTTCAGAGATGAATTTTAAAAATAAAAAATTATCAAACTTTGAATTTTTTATTTAGTAGGTATTCAAAATTGTAAAAATTTCTCAAATTTTGAACATTGTTTTTATAATATTTTTCAAAAATTCAACTGAATTAATTTTTTTTAAAATTAAGCTACATTTTAAAAAAAATTTGTAATTCATTATTTTTAACAATTAAAATAAAATTGTTGTTTTTATGTTGAAAACTTTGGTGAAATATAAATGTATCGTAAAAGTTCAAAAGATGCTAAGTGCCATTTTGGTCGAAATGGAGTTATTGCTATCATGGTATACTATGTTCATGCCGACTTAATCTGAACCTATCAAAGACGTCAATATCCATCTCTAAATAGTCCAAAATTCGCTCTAAAAATGGCGCAAATAAGCAAAGTTTGCTATGTTTGAGAAAATTAAAAAAGTAAGACTTTAACATTATAGTAAATTCAATTTCCAATCAAAAAGGTCCTCTTCACTTTTCGCATATCTTCAATATTTCAGGAGCTATGCGAGAAAGGAAAAACATTTTTGTTAATTTTTGAAAATTTATCAATTTTTTGAAATTAGAGAAAATAATGTGTACTTAAAGTTGAATGAATAAAAAAATAGATCTACCTTGTAGAAAATTAAATTTCCTTTCAAAAAGGTTCTCTTTACTTTTTGCCTATCTTCAATATTTTAGGCACAAAACAAGAATAAACACTATTATATTTAAATTTAATGCTCAATGCATATTTTTGAAACCCCTAAAAATCGATTCAAAGATGTTGATATTGGTTCGATTTTTGCTCAAAATGATTATGAAGGGTTCAAAGTATGCTATGTACCACCATTTTCACCATTTCAACCTTTCCTATAAATCTCCAAGCTATGCAAACATTCAAACGCGATTATCTCGAAAACATGTTTTTGGCACTTAGCATCTTTTGAACTTTCACGATACAAATAACGTCCAAATTTTGAATTTTTGACAAATTGTAATAATTTACGAATTTTCTAGAATATTTCATTTTACCTATTTTTCATTTTTCCAAATTTCAAAAATTAGTCAAATTCTAATAAAAGTAAGAAAAATTGATTAAAATTGGAAAATTTTTTTTTTTTAAATTTAGGTGAATGTACTTAGTAAATTTGAAAAATTTATGAAAATTTTAAGAGTAGTCAAATTTTGAATTTTGATCAATTTTTTGAAATTATTGGAAAAATTTATCAACATTCAAACTTTGAAATGTTGTGTTAATTTTTTTTCAAGTTTCCCCAAAGTTGAAAATTGAAACTATTTTAATAATAATTTATTACCAAACTTTCGAAATCAACTTTCTAATTTTTTTTTTGTTGAAAATTTTGATTGAATTGTAAAAATAGTTCGTTTTTTGTTCAATTTAACTAATTTTAAAAATTGCTTCAAATTTCAACAAAAATGGTTGAAAAAATAAAAATATCAAATTTAAAAGTTTTATCAAGTTTTGAAAGTTGAAAAAATTGATCAAACTTTGAAAATTGACTGTTTTTATTTTATTTTATTTATTTTTTTTGTAGGTCACTGTAGGTAGGTATATGTAATAGCAGGGCTGTGAAAATTGATAGGTACTTAGTGTTAGTACCTACTTTGCTATTATTTTTTACGGGCGTTGAATAACGTGTGCGAAGTGCGAACATACTTAGTTGCAATTAATAAAGCAATAAAACACAGTGGTAACTATGTAGATGTTTAATGATTTAAGATTTAATTATTAATACTGAATCACGAATGATCTAAACCTAATTGATGATAACCTATCAAAGTAAGTACATATTATTTAACGCGATAGTCGTCAAAGTCACAGCGTTAATTAACGAAATCACATGATGTATCATCTATGCTTGAGTGAAAGCTTTTATAATAATAATAATATTTGGCAAAGTTTCAAATTTCAACTTCATCTAAAATTTTCCAAACCTTCCAAAGTCAGATGCAGTAAATAGTTGCTCATTTGAGGAACTCTATTAATATTTTTCATTCGGCAACACTGACATTGTATTTGTTGTTGTTGTGTTTGGTTCTATAGTTTGGTTGCTGAGCTTTTTCAGTTGATTACTGTGTTTCTTATCATTTGTACGTTTGGTTAATGTTTAATTTGGTTAAAAAATGGATAACGAGATATTAAATAGAACTATTCGAATAGATGTGTTGAAGGTGAGTACGAATTTAGACAATACATACGATTGTTCACTACCTAACACTCATAAGACTAATTTTTCCCAGGAATTTGAGAATCGTTATTTGAAAGAATTGTCGAAAAGTAATGTACAAAGTACAACGGTGTTCAATTATGCTTGCTGTCTCGTACAAAGTTCTTATGCCGCCGATATTTACAAAGGAATTTCGTTATTCATGCAGCTAATCGAAACCTCTCAGCACACAGATTTTTGTATAATGGATTGCGCCTACTTTATCGCACTGGGGAAGGCTCGAATCAAGGTAAATGATTTTGCAATATGAGTTGTGTTTTTGTAAAAAGTATATTAGTAAACAAATCTATGTTTATTTTACTTCCTAGGATTATACGTCAGCTCTTCATTACACCGGTGTTATATTGAAAATAGAACCGAATAATTTGCTGGTATCGAATTTACAAGATGCTATCAAAAAGAACAAAAAAAAAGGTAAAATGACTCCAATACCCTTGCATAGTTTGTTTCATATTTCTTGCATAATTTTAAACTTGGTCAACTTGTTTCAGACGAAATGAGGAAAGTAGCTTTAAGTGGCGGATTAGCAGTCACAATCGGTGGAATATTTGGTCTTGGATTAACTCTAGCGAAATTACTTTGATACATAAACAAATACAATGTTCCATTTTCCACTTTAAAAGGCACAATTTCACTGATTAGAAAATTAATATGAAATTGGCGTGTTTTATCATATTATTTTATAGTTGTTTTTTGCAGTGTTAGCCTTAAATTTACTTGATAAATTTTTGTATGTGTTCTATCAAATATTTTTCGTGTGATTTTTAATCGTGTCTATATAACCTATTGTTGTGATCGTTTCTATACGCTTTTTATATTATTTTTATTAGGGTAAAATCTAGTGAAATTCGAGTTGTTATTTTTTATCAATTCTTTGTTTTGTTGCTTCATTTATTTCTATGTACTATATGTATTAGTAATCATTTGTTTTTCCTTCATATTCAATGCTGTTATTATAAACAATTGCGATAGAAATTTCTTATCTCGAGAAACACAATTATCGTATTTTATCTGGAAAATTCCAAATAAATCGTATGATCGCAATTTTTTGTCTTAATTATCAAATATTAATTACATTTTTTTTTAAGTTGTAAACTTTTCAGCTGTGACGATGTCGATTGGTTAATCTTTTCAAGCTTTCAAAGCTCAGCTGAGGCAGCTTTATTAGCTTTCTTATGTACTTTTTGATAAGAAAAAAACGATATGGCTGATAATCCTATTAACCAACAGGTGCCCTGCCCTAACGTATTTTTATATCGGCTAAATTTATTTCTCAATATTGTACATAATTACCAACGAGTATTTCTTAAATATATGCGTAAATTATGTCGAAGCTATATAAGGCAGTGACTTCAATTGGAGACAGGGTTGTTCCACAATCTCTTCAACCGTTATGGCAACATCCTGCAGGTAAACTGGAATTTTACTCGTGACTACTAATTGTGATACAATTACCTCAAACAGGCCAGGAAGGCTAAATTTGGCAACGTCAAAACGTAGGCTGACTTTTTGGTTTTTCCATAAGATGTAATGCTAATTCAAATTGCAATAAATCGAAAAATATCAATTTTACGAAAAAAGTCCAAGAGACCTTTTTTAAAGAAAATTGAATAAGCTTTCTATTGATATAGAATTTTTTTGGATTTGGTGAAATTTTTAGTGAAAAGTGAAAAATTCCAATTTCGTCAATTTCACTCAAATTCAAAAAATTTATATATGAATGGAAAGCTCTTTTAATTCTCTTTAAAAAAGGTCTCTTTGACTTTTTTTTGTAAAATTGATAGTTTTCGAGTTATTGCATTATGAATTAGCATTGTGTCTTATGGAGAATCCAAAAAGTCAGCCTACGCCGTCGAGATATTACAGCGTTGTCAAGTGAGCCTTCCTGGCCTGTGCCTCAAACCATTCTCTTACGTCTTTTACTTTATTTTTTGTAGGTCCAAAAACTATATTCTTTTGGGCTCCATTAGTCAAATGGGTAGGTTTCACTTTTGTAAAAAATTAAAACATTTCTAGGTTCTATTTACTTGTAAAATTAAGGGTGTAATATTGAAATATTTTTCAAGCGAAAAATGTTTTTTTTTTTTAGGGATTAGTTATTGCAGGAATTGGTGATCTGCAGAAACCAGTAGAAAAAATTAGCGTTTCGCAATCCTCCGCTTTAGCTACCACTGGTGTCATATGGACAAGATACTGCTTTGTTATAATACCGAAGAGCTGGGGTTTAATTAGTGTCAATGTTTTTGTTGCTCTCACTGGTATTTATCAGTTGACCAGAGCCATGAGGTAATTACTTTGAAGTCTTTTTTTTTCTGTCATCGAACTCGCAAAATTTCAGTTCTATACGTTTTTGAAATCATTTAATGTGGAATCGACACAGGTATCAACTATCATTGAAAGAAATTGAAGCTCGATGAAAAAGAAGTTCGGTTCAACAATGAATTGATAATTCTCTTGAGATACTCTGGATGCTTCCAAGAGTTCAAATATTTTGAATTTTATTCAATTTTATTGTTTTATTTAATTTCTTGTCAAGTACGAGAATTCCTTGAATACCTATCAAGTTGAAAAATGAAACGTTAGAAACTACTCAACTAGAAAGTCAGCATTTTTAAATTTAATATAATGATTGTCGATTGCTTTTTTTATTTAATGTAACTATTTTTTCTTTATTGAAGTTTCCAATAAATCTACACGTAGTACAAACAATTTTATTACTGTTCGAAAATTCAAAAATCTATTTCATTCAAAAAATCTGAAAAAATCAAACAAATAGGTAACACTCCTAGCGCCGAAATTAGTAAACAAGCTCCTAAAAAAGTGATAAGCTGGACTATTCTGATTGGTTACTTTTCTATTACCGTGGAAAATTTTTTGTTTCATCATAAAACAGCTGTAAAAACTAAAATTATAATCAGAGTATTTCTACTATTCATAAATATTTCAATAAATTACATAAAGGTTTAGTTAAATCGTAAATGATTAATTTGTGCCAACATGGAAGACGATATACTGAATGAAACCGTTTCATCGGATGATCTCAAAGTAAGTTGTTCCTAATATCGTAGCATTATCGTTTGCTGTGTAATATATTCACACAATTTACTTTTCATTTGACGTCATGGTAATTTGTTTACTGTTAAATTTCTCGAATAATCTTAGTTCAATAATGTAACATTTTACAGAAATTCGAAAGAGCTTATCATACGGAACTGACCGAAGCCAAAGTTACTCGAGAAACGCAGTTCAATTATGCTTGGTGTTTAGTAAGAAGTCGTTACTCCGCTGATATTCGTAAAGGGATTATGCTATTGGAAGAATTATTTAAAACCGAAGAAAGCGGAGATGACAGCGCTAAACGAGATTATTTATATTATTTAGCTATGGGAAACGCTAGAATTAAGGTATACATATCACCGATAAATTCACATCCGTAGATTTTGTCACCGCGGTCTTTGATGAATGTGATTATTCTGCTTCTAGGAGTACTCTACAGCTTTACAATACACTCGATCTTTCCTGCAAGTGGAACCCGGTAATCAGCAAGTTGCAACTTTGGAAGCTCTGATAAAAAAGAAAATGGAAATAGGTAATGAACTCGAAGGAAATCTGTACCATTAAATATTATTTCCAACAAAGATTTCATTAATCTATTCTATGATATTTATTTTTTCAGAGGGATTGAAAGGTATGGCTCTGGCTGGCGGTGTTGCTTTGGCTATCGGTGGTATTCTAGGATTGGGATTTGCTTTAGCCAAAGGCAAAAAGTGAAGATACTCGGTCCGGCTCGGTCTATGTCACTACTTCCTATTTGATATTCCATTATTTCTTGTACATTTTATATTTTATTAGGAGAGTTGTTTTGTTTTATTTTTTGGTTTCATTTCCTTTTGTTTTTGCTTCCTGTGTAAACATATTCTTCTTCTGGAAATGCAAATCTTTTTAAAGTATCCAGTATTTAAAATACACGTATTTGAATTTTACGTATTGATTATTTTTTTTGTTTGTCGATTCGATGAAAATTTTCTTATACGAATTACGACTTGTTATTGTAAGGAGTTTAAAATCTAATTTGCATTTTATTACAAGTATTTTGTAATAAGTCTGAACTCGTAAATCCGAACGTCTAAATTGAAGCAGACTAGTTTTTTTTCTCCTAGTTTCTCAAAAAACACGAAAAAACATTTTTTTTTTATTCAAGTGCTTGGGACATTTATGTTTTCCCACGAGGTAACACTGATAAATGAATAGGTCATCGCTAAACACCTATTTTTTTCTAATCAAAAAATTCAAAATAAACATTCACGTGCAATCAGTATCAGTTTTTCCTTTCTTTTTGAAAATTTTGAAGGAAAATTCATATTTTGAGGGCCATTTTCATCGTCTCTACCTTGGTACAATAGTTCAAGCTCATTGTGAAAATGTCGGCGCCTCGTAAACCGAGTTTATTCGCGTTAAAAATGCAAAAAATACGCGAAACTGAGAACAATTTGAAACAGCCTCAAGCTTCCAGTTCTTCACCCAAGAATGTTTTCGGTAATCATTAAAATAATACTTAATCTACGTAGAATATTTATTTCAAACTATTTCCTCAATCAGGCGATCGCAGTTATATCCTAAGTGGTTCCCAAGCTTCTGAAATACACGCCGAAAATGTCAACAAACTGTCATCGATGTCTGAAGAAGAAATACTCAAAGCTCGTCAAGAACTACTCCAGGTCTTAAATCAATCTCATGTTGATTTCTTGAAACAAATAAGGACCGAATCGAAGACAGGATTGGAGGCTCCTATGCAGGATTTATCGATAGAAAAGTTGGTCGAATTCATTTTTTCGATGTGTTTCTGTTTCTGAGGTAATTTGTGTATAATATCTCGTCATTTTGCAGACCTTCGTTAAATGTCGATTTGGAGTTGAAGAATAAAGGCGTTCATATGGATAAAGTCGAACCTGAGAAGTTAAAGTGGATGGAAGATGTGCCTGAAATTAAAGAGCCCCTTCCGGAAACGTTCTACAGTGCTAGATTTGACTTCGAAGGTAATCTGCGTTCTTGGATTACAAATTTTATTGATTCAAAATCTTATATAGCCTGTTTCTTATGTAGGTGATCTTCTACCTTTTATTGAAAAAAATCAAAGCACTTGTGATAGAGGTTTATATCACCATGGCGAAGAACCGCATAGACCAGGTTACACCATTGAAGAATTATATCAACTTTCCAGAAGCTCTATAACCCAACAAAGAATTGTAGCTTTAAATACGTTAGCTGCGATTATGGAAAAGGTAGCAAGCATATTTTGATCATTTTTGTATTCCAAATTTCTAATGACTTTTTTTCGCAGGAGTATATTTTAGCTGATCACCTCGAAACGCCTTTATTGAAACAATTAATAGATTCTCAAATTTTCCTAATACTTCGATTCTCTCTCGATGAACGTCTGAGGACTGTTTACTTAGCAGCATTACGAGCTATTAGTGCTTTGCTTTGGAGAGCTCTCGATATGGTAATATTTTCAGCTTATTGTTTGCTAAATTGATGCATTATGATGAGAATATTTAAATTTCAGCATTATTTATCAGATATGGTGGGTCTATTTGGCGATTTAAAACTACCAACTTTCGAAGTAGTCGAAAAAGAAATCAGTCAAGAGGATATAAAAGAAATGGAAGACGTCGAGATTCTGAAACTGGATCTAATCAAAGGTGCCTTACGTACCGATCTCGTACTAAGACTGAAGTAAATTTCAACTCTTCCATGTAAACAGTTTATCAAACTAGACTCGATTTCTTTATCCATCTAATCCTGACACTTTCTCATTTCAGATACATAATCGAAGACCCACTAATCGAGGTAGATAATTTATTATCTGTGATAAAATGCCTTACAAAAATCTCCTATCATTCTTACGAAGCCACCGTGAGAATTCTAACGACGCCAAATCTGCTCGAGATCCTATTCCATAACTGCGAATTCCCCATGAACAACGATAAAATGTACACAGCCAAGCTAATGATCCTGTTCAGAGTGATCGCATCTCGTTCTGCGGAATTCGCCTTGGCTCTAAACGAGAGACTGAACCTGATACCATTTTTATTAAAAAATATCGGCGATTCGGTTACAAAAACTTCGACCGTGAGTCAGTGCATATATCTATGGCAAGTACTACTCCATCAAATCGGAGCGGAATCTGTGTCCGAAATAGTGCCAGTATTTTATACGTTGATCAATCAATTACACGCCATAAATATCGATGATTTACAACCCAGCGTTATAATATTCGCCACGTCTCTACTTACACTGTTGACGTTCCTGTTCGAACGATTCTACGAAACGGTTCGTTTTTTGATTCCGGTCTTGGAAGAATTATGCTGTCGTTGGATCAATTTATTCGCTACGGAGAAACGTGTCTCGAGAGAGTTCGCTAAGATGCTCTCGAATGCGATATTTTTATTGAATAACATCCAAACGAAGAATTCGTTGAATTTGGTCAGCTACAATATTAAAATGAAGATTTTAACCAATGTGAATATTTACGCGGAGATGACTCGTGACTTGACGAAAAGCTCTTTTTTGTTGAACGCTTCTAAACGAGAACTCGTTCCATGTCTGCCATCGTTATGTGTTCCTAAACAGATCCTAACCTCGAGTAATAATTTCATATTGGTTCACAGCCTGGTGAAATACGGTTTACAAAATGGAAACCACGCCTTCGTACGTAATATATTCAACAACGACGTGTGGCATTACATCGATGAAATTCTCAAGATGGATAATTCCAGTGGAATATCGTCTCAATGGTGTGCTCGATACGAAATACATTTTCTGTGCGATTTACTCAAACTGTGCTCCAAATGGGACGTATTTTTGGACAGAAAACTATTAGAATTATCTTTCACATTAGTACGTATAATTCACACAGATGATACGCACCTGATCTATAATATTTTCAACGATATCCTATTCAATGGCAAAATTTACCAACAAATGATAACCGCCGACGACAGTAATTTTGCCAACGCTCTGAGTGATTTAGAGAACATGAAGACATACTTCTTGAAAGAACTAGGGTTACTGAAAAGCTTCCCTACTGAGCTGATTTCATCAAAATGTGGCACCGAATCCGTCCTCAGCACTGACTGGCATTATTTGCCAATATTGAAAATAAGTAATAATAAAGAAGCCGAAATGAACGTATCGGTCGAATCGATATCACCTGTTTTGAAATGGATCTATCTGTTGGAATATTTCTCGGAATATATTAAAATAGACATTCCACTAGTTGCTCGATTCTGTCGCATATCGTGTGTGTTCTTTTGCGGCGACGTGTTCCTGGACGTGGCCGATATATTGCATGCTATCCTCAAGCAAATACTCAAACACAACGAGCAACTCGACTTCGGCAACGAAATCGCTGGAATATCTTCGTTTTACGACTTCTATCGTGAATTATGCGAACAATTTGCCAGTTCTTCGTATTGTAATCCGGTATTTGGCATGTATGTTCTTGTACCATTGCAACAGAGACACGATCCTAAGTATCGGAAGTACGTTTGGATGGAGCAAGCTATAATTTTGAGATTTTTAAATCTACCCGAGGAGCAATTACCCATACCTATGGAATGTTTTCTGCAGCCTGTGGAAGAGGATGTCAGACTGATTGAGACTTATTTACGAATAGTCGCTACAGGTTTGTAATTCGATTAGTTAGCTTATGTAAGGTTTGCAATTGTAATTTTTTTTTTTTATTTTTTTTTTTCTAAAAATGATAGCAATTGTGTTCATGGTCTGGGATGACCTTTTTTTACTCCTCGACCTTAAAAATGACACACTTTCTCAATTTCTTTTGAAATAAAAAAAAGAACTCATTTTTTGGGAAGTAAACCAATTCCCCAATTATTTTGTAATAAAATCTACCTATTTAAATTTTTTGGAGAACGAAATCCCTAATTTTTGAGAGAAAATTTTTTTAATTTTTTTAGTCCATTTTTTTGGAGATGAAAATCTTGAAAAATGTGTTTGCAAAAAGAATCTCCAATTTTTTGGAGTGACTTTTTTTTCGATTGTTTGGGGGGGGGGGGGGGTACTTCTTTTGAATAAAAATAAAACAGTTCTCGTGGTGGGGGGGGGGGGGGGGGGGGGTCATCACATTTTTTTACTAAGTGACATTTTTTTTTCTATTTCGTTGGATGGAAAGAAATTCTCAATTCTTTGGAGCAAAAATGAAATTTTTTCTCGAAATTTTGAATTTAAAAAATTACTACTTTTTTTTTTTAATGAAAACTTTCTTAAATTTCCTTAGAAATTAGAATTCAAAAAAATCTAAATTTTTTGGAGGGAAAAATTACTCAAACTTTTTAAAATAAAGAAATTTCTTATTAAAAAAAAAAACGAATTCTTTGAGAGTAGGTAGGTAAAACATTCTCAATTTTTTTCAAATAAACAAATCTTGAAATTTTTTTTTTTTTTGGTAGTAAAAACTGTTACTTTTTAGCAGAAAAAAGTTTCCACTTTTTTTGAAAGAGAGAGAGAGGAAGAAATCCTTTTTTTAAAAAGTAAAATCATGTAAAATCTAAAATTTTTATTTTTGTCTAATTTTTCTATTTTTAGAATAATAAAGTCTCAATTTTTTGAAACAAAAAATTCCAACTTTTTTAGATTTGAAAATTTTTTAAATATCTTTTAGTGAAAAGATCTTTAATTTTTTTTTTACGAAAAAAGTCCTCCAAATTTCGTTGGATTATAAAAAAAAATCATGGGCTTGAAGAAATCTCATTTTTTTAAACAACAATTTTTTGAGTGAATAATTAGGTAGGTAATCTCTTATTTTTGGAATCGAAAATAACTATCCCAATTTTTTGCAGTCATTGTAAAAAAAATTACAATTTTTTGGAGAAGAAAGTCTCTTATTTTTAGAGAAAAAATTCCAAGATAGTTTTTGTTGGGTTTAATTTTTTTTTACAGTGAGAATTTATTTCTCTACTTCAGGAAATAAAATTTAAAAAAAAAATTTGAAACAAAAATAAAACATTTTCTCTGTAGCTCTATTATTCAATTAAACAGATTTCCAATTTTTTGAAATAATTTTTTTTTAATCTATGTGGAATATAAATTTTTAATTTTTTTTTTAGAATAGATACGTAAATTTTGTTTTTAATAAGCACGAAAGTTTTAATTTTTTGGACGGGAGGGGATCTTTCAATTTTTGGAGTCGTTTTTTAAATAAAAAATTTCTTTTTTTTGGAACAAATAAAGTATTTTCTCAATTTTTTTGACACAAAAATGGAATATTTTTTCACGATTATTTTACAATTGGAAATACTTTCACTTTTTCGAATAAGTTTTTTTTTCAATTTCTTTGGACTACCTAGGTACAAGAATTTTTAATTTTTTTGGAATGAAAAAAAAAAAAAAAAATTATAATCAAAAAAAATTTTTACTGAAAAAAGATCAAACATTTTTTTAGGATAAAATTTTTTTGAATTTCTTTGAGAGAAAAGAGAAAAAAATTTCTGCGATAAAAATGAAATGTTTTCTCAATTTTTTTGAGACAAAATATTTTCTAAATCGTCTTGAAATTAATTTTTTTTCCAATTTCTTTAGAATAGAAAATTTAAGAAATAGGTATATTGGAATTGAAAATTTAAAAAAAATATACCTACCTATTGGATTTTTTTTTGTTGAATAAAAATTATATGTATAGTTCTCACTCTTTGGGGGGGGGGGGGGTCAAATATTTTCAATGAGAAAAATCTCCAAACTTTTTTGGGGGGAAATATTATATTTTTTTTTTTAAAGTAAAAAAGTTTTCAATTTTTTTGAAAAGACATCTCTTATTCTTACGTAGAAAAAAGTAAGTTTAATTCTACTCTTACCTTTTTAATTTTTTTGGAACAAGAAAACTGAAAATTTCAATTCTTGTGCAGAAAAAGTCTAAAATATATTACTCCCAACAGAGGCCCAAAGTGACGAAATTTTTGAAATTTGCACCAGTAATCGAGGCTCTTAGCCCCAAAAAGTCGATTTTAGTCATTTTTTCACGTTTTTTATTAAATAATTCGACTCTCAAGTGCATATCAACCTGCTACGATTTTTTTACTTTTTTCTATTTTGAGTATTTTCGACAGGAAAAGTTACTCCTCGAATGAGTCCTATTTGTTATCGTATTGCTGTCCATCATATTACTTCGTACATTCGACAAAACAAAGACAACCCGGCTGCAGTCAAATTGGAACAAATGATCCAGAGAATTGCTGATCCTGATTTACAGAAAGCATTATCAAGTGATCGATGATCAGAAATAGAATAAGATGTATTCTAGGTACTATAAATCAAAGATTCGATATCGGATTTTAATATTACTCAAGGCTGTGATTACTCAGGGTTATTATTATCTCTGTGTCTTCCTCTCTTTTTGATTCAATATAAGATACTTTGTGAAGTGGAAAAATAAAAAAATACATCTAAACAATAACACCTTTATTCACATAAAAAATAATTTTGATATCATGTGAATGATAAAATAAAGATAGTCATTAGTCATTACGATATCACCAACCCCGGATTACATTTTTATTTTTACAAGCTCCTTCATTTCGTAAGCGGAGCTTTCAGCACTCCGATTCTTCTTAGGTATCTGACGATAAACGGAACGCTTACCAACGTAATACTGATTCGAACTGGAGCGAATACTTTGTGGATGGCATATGCTACGACAAACGTGCTAGCTCGGCCGGCCACAAGTGACGATTGGTCGTTTAAAGTGATACCGACGCTTTTCAGTATGCTCACCAAGTCCAGGCCACTGGAATGGTTATAAAATTACGTTAATTATCACGAATACTCGTTAAGAATACACATTCTTCTTCTGATATTGGTAATTTTTTTTTCCTATCGGTTGTGAAATTAGTCAAAATCTTTTAGGTTGGTTTTATCAAAAAGAACTAATTCGACGAATAAATTTCAAATAAATTGTAATCAAAAATATTTTTTACACTCGAAGAAAAAAATAAAAATAAAGAAAAAACAACGATAAAAAACAAGACTGAAAAATAAAAAATTATTATGTACAATTAAAAAAAAAAATAAATAAATAAAACTTTGAAATCGAAAAATAACATCACATATCTACTAAATTTATCGTGTTTTTTTCTCAATTTAGATAATTTTTCAAAAAACTCCGAACAATTTAACAAAAATTTACATTTTTTTTTAAAAACAGCAATTTTAAACTTTGAAATAAAAGCCTAACACTAATTAAAAGCGAATAAAATTTTTTTTAATCACAATTTTTTCTTTTAAATAAAAAAATTAGGTACAAGAAGGATTACATTATATACAAAAAGTAAATAAATAGGGAAATGGGTTTGAATAAAAAAATTATCGGCGTTCTGTACGATTTCTAGTATTACCGGTATTATTGGAGTCATCGTTTTGTTGACCATTTCGCGAAGTACTCCTCGCCATGTCGTATCTGGAGGTACTAGTTGAGGTATGTGGTGGGACGTGACTATTGACAGGAGCAGGACTACGAGAGCCGTAACTAGTATTCGCATTATTGGTATTATTGCCGTTGGGGGGATTTGCCGGCGGAGGCGGTTGAACGATTTCGCTCATGTTTAATTGATCGTTAAAGACCATGCAAAATTCTCCGATTTTTTCTACACTTCCTGTCTTAGAGGTATACAACGTTAGAGAGTTACGCCAAAGCGTGGCGTACGCTTTGGTCAGGCGTAGAATATCACTAGCATTTATATAATGTCCGGCATCATCCCACACTGCTAAATTAATACAAGCTGTAGCATCGGCCACCTTAACTGTTCTCACTTCTCGGTTTTCTTTCAACGCTACCGCTGGACCGACTTCTAATACTATGCACGTCAAGTTAAAATTTTTCATGCCCACATGTATATCTTTTATATAAACAGGCTCCATTCTGATCTCTGTCGTCCTGGCGTCTAATTTTTTCTCGTTACTATTAATCATAAAAGACGACTAAAAAGTAAAGTACGCGCTCCCAAAAAGCTGAAACAAAAACATGATATAGGTTTTACGAATAAGGTTTGCTTTTTCGGTACCGGTGACACTTTAACATTCACATTCGGACCACATGAATCCATATATCAGAAGAAGACTGAGTAATATCCGAGAATAAATATTACTTACCTGTAAACTGCCAAGTAGAAACCACCTAGTGATATTAGCGATATCGATATATGAAATACTAAAACGGTGCTACCGTAATCTTTCACAGCTTTTTGCAACTTCTGTCTAGCCGTTAGACTCTTCTCTTCGGTCGATCCGCTCGAGTAACGAATAATATTCAACGTTGGGATCGTCGTTTGGTTAATCCGGTGGTTTATAACTGTAATTCGAACACCATTAGGAGTTATTCGAGTTAATTAGGAAGATATGTTTGAATACTTACGACGATTGGGTTTCGCCGAATACAAAATTAGATTTGTTTTCCTAAGGAGACAACGAGTGAAAAACATGCTTCCTGAAAAAGTAAACACGATAATAGTAAACGATTACATTAAAGTGACGAGTTGTAATGCTAAAAACTTACCAAAACTATCAAAATATCAAATCATTTCCGATGATTATCCTGAAGAAGGCCGTCACTGTACATTTACCGAGAAACACATTCAACTTGAAATCAATTTCCGATTACGACGTAGGTAGACCGCAGAGCATTAAAATTGATTAAAGTACATTGCGCAATGTTCACTTTTTCGAAGGAGAATGCTCGAGACGAGTAATTAATTATCGCAATAATATAGAAAATTTACAATCGCGAATGAATGATGATTCGATTTCGTAACTCTATAAAGAAAATTTGTGGAAGATTTGAAAAAAAAAATCATTGTTTTTTTCAGCTGCAGTCCGGAATTTTTTTGCAAACGAAAAAAAGAAAAAGAAAATTATGATCGTGATTTATTTTGTTTGATAAGTGGTAACACTGCTAACTTACAATCTATTTTTTTTATTTTATTATGGTTTTAATGTTTTATTTTATTAGTTATTCTTCCTAAAGTTAAATCAGCATTTTATTATATTTTTCAAATGTAGTTTTCAATAAAAAATCAACTTACATGAAAATTTAAAGGCGTATTCTTCTAAAAATTTCATTTTAAATTTCGATGGAAGGAATTTACTTTTTACAGACTATTTCACGAAATTTCTTCCATCATTCCATCAAAAGAGAAACTAATTAGTGCACTTTGGAATTGTCGCAAGTAGCAAGATGAATGAAAACTGAGAAAATTTTAAAAAATATTTCGACTTTCAAGAGAAAAAAGAAATTAAAAATCGAGGCGAAATTATTTTGTTTTTGAACATAATTTCTTATTTCAAGTCCATTAATTTACTAACTTGAAATTTTGACAAGTTTGTGTGCCACCGCGCCGGCGCGCCCTGTGTGTTAATTTACTTAATTACCTAGATTAGACGATTATTTAGAGTTTAGAGAAAAATTTTCCCCCAGAAGAAAGTTGACCTTGGAAAGAAATCAAGTTTAGACTTTTGAGATCAAAATTAGTCAAAAACCAAACTTTTAATAAATTTTGATATTTTATGTTTTTTTTTGTTTTTTTTTTACAAAATTTTAGAAAAACAAAAAATGGCTCAAATTGAGCCAAAATGGTTTCAAACAAGTTTAGGTCGAATTTTGAATTCACTCCACAGCCTCCCCTCGTCCCTACTTCGAAATTTTCATGTAGTGCAGGGTGACTACTTTTTGAGTGAAAACTGAAAAATGAACTGAAGTGAACAATTCTACGTGTTGTTGTAAAAAAATTAACCGTCGAAGAAATTTACCCTGGAAGTCGAGTTTTGACTTTTGAGGCCAAAATTAGTCAAAAATCGAAATTTTGATAAATTTTGATCATTTTCTGTTTTTTTACAAAATTTATACCAACTGATTATTCAACGAAGTGAAATTTTCCAACGTAATTTTTTCAAATATACTTAATATTCAAAGGTGTAAATGGTTTTTCTTCCAAAAAAAAATTAAAAATTTTTATCCCCAAAAAAATTTAGAAATGAATTTGTCAAAAAAAAAGAGGAATAATTTTCTGAAAAGGGAAATCCCCCCACCTAAAAAAAATTAAAAGATTTTTTAATTTATAAAGAAATTGAAAGAAACTGGTTCCAAAAATAGAAAATTTTTCGTTTCAAAAAACTTCTAAAAATTTTTTTTGGAAAAAAAATTCAAGAAGTCAGGATTACTTTTCAAAGAAATTGGCAGATGTTTTTTTTTTATAAAAATATAATTATAATAATAAGTAAGATTTCATTTCTCATTTCTTCGTCTTTTTGAAAAATAAATAATAAATAATCTCAAAAACCAAAAAAAAAACGACTTCCCTCTGGAAAAATTGTAAGATTTAAAAAAAAAATTTTCCATGAGAAATTATGAAAATCTTACTCAAAAATATTAAAAATATAGTTTACCCCCAAAAATTGAAAAATGTTCTTGTCGCAAAAATACTGAGACAAAAAATCCAAAATTTTTCTCAAAAAATAGAAAATCTTTTTTCTCGTTATGAATAAAAAAAGACAAAAAAGTTTTTGATTAGTTCTTTTTTACTTCAAAAAGAGTGATGAATTTTTTCTTCAAAAATTATTTCTAGGATCTAGATCTAGCTACAATAATTTTTGTTTGAAAATTTTTTCTACTGAACCCAACCCCCCCCCCCCCCCCCCGCCAACTTTAATTTTCAAATTTCAAATACCACGTAGTATTGACATTGAGCGAAATTGGTGGAGACTGGGGAGGGAGAGGTTCAATCAAAATTTATGTGGTGACAAACTGACAAAAATAATTATTCCTAGAATCTTAATCTACAACTTTTGTTTGAAAATTTTTCAGAGGTCCGGACCCAAACCATTAACCCAAAACCCGTAACCAGATTTTGGCTAAATTTGAAAAGAGCTGAACCAGTTATAAACCACTTTCCCAAAAAAAACAAAGAACCGAACCAGTTATTAACCATATTCATTTTTGAACATGGTTTTGGACCTTAACCAGTAACCAGAAAAAAAAATCCAAAATTCAAAGTGGTTGTTACGGATTCAGTTACTTCACTATCTTGAATGAATATCCATCACTGGTGTGCAGCCTAGATGCTTTGACTATTTAGCTATAATGGACCGAACTACCAATGTATTTCAGCCGTCTGAGAATAAATTCCAGAGGATAACTTCTGCGCATGCGTCAACACTTCTCTAATCATCGAATGTACGTGTGATAAAGCAACGATAAAGGAAAATATACGAAATAATTTTATTAAATTCATAAATTTTGTTCTTTAAATTTCTTTTTAATGTTGAAAAACTTGAAAATTTTTATTTTGAATTGTTATTGAGAGTGAACTATGTAATTATTAATTTTGAACAATGACTGTATAAATTGTTTTTTTCTTGAAGTGTTTACGTCTGAAGAAATCAAAATAGATACGACACGACGTTCTGTTTGTATTAACATTTAACAATTCAAATCAACGTAATTCAAAATATTTTAATATTAGCATGAAAGTGAACAATATTTCGACTCCAAAATTGAATTGAAGATGAAAAATTTGTGAAACTGATATTTACCCAAAACTTGGCACATCATTGTTTATTGCATTACAAATAACACAATATTTGTAGCTTTTCTTTTTTGACATGTTTTAAATTTCATTCTTTGAGTACACTAGAACTTATTAACTTTAAATTGTTGAAAAAATAATCTAAAAAGCACACAATGCACACATTTTCATAATTTTTTCAATACAAATACGCGCGAATATTTCATATTTTTGGTTATCTCGCTATCAACTGGCGCATGCGCATAAGGAACCATCTGGAATTTATTCTCAGACGTTTTTTTGGCATAATTTGTATTGCATAGCTCGGTCCATTATAGCTAAATAGTCAAAGCCTAGATGTCTAGAAATACAAAAGTAATTGACTTGCGTCTATGGATAACGGATCCAACCAAAGTGTCACATTACTCTTTGAATTTTACGAAGTCCAGCACTACATACCTAGATAGGAATATTCAAAATTGAAGAGGAGGAAGGGGTCCAATCAGAATTTTCGTCATAACTAAAATTATTCACAGACCTTCAAGCTACAACTTTTGTTTGAAAATTTTTTCAATTGGACCTCTCCCACCCCGCCAATTTTGGATAATACAACTTACGTTAGCCAAAGTAAGTTGCATTATCCTTTGGTGGGGACAGAGGGATCCAATTGAAAAATTTTCAAACAAAAGTTACAAGTTGAAGTTTCAGGAGTAATTTTGGTTATATGAAAAATTTCGACTGGACCCCTCCACCCCCACCAGTTTTGGATAAAGTAACTTACTTAGACTTATATAAGTTGTACGTATTATCCAAAATTGGTGGAGAGGGAAGGGTTCAATAATTGAAAAAATTTTCAAAAAAAAGTTGTAGCTTGAAGTTCTATGAATAATTTTGATCATGACAAAAATTTTGATAGGACCCCTCCCTCCCCTCCAATTTTGAATATCCAGTATCTATGTAGTGCTGGGCTTCGTAAAATTAAGATTAAAATAATATGTGACATTTTGGTTGGATCTATGGACCTAATAAGGACCCAAGTAAAAAATCATAATTTTGCTTTCGCGCTTTCACAGAAAAATTTTCTGAAGATTTGAGGGGGGGGGGGGGGGGTGAAAAAAATGAATACTTTGAAAAAAAGGAGCGTAACCAGGAACTGAACCAGTAACCAGTAATTTAATTGATTTTCAGACGATCGTAACACGTAACCATTTACCATTAAAACAAAAAGAAAAGGTCGGACCGTAACCATTTAACCCATAACCAAATACTTTAAATTAATAATACTGGAAACTCAATGCTTTTGATTTGACTCCCAAGAAGAGCGCTCTCTAAGCGGCTCGGCATGAAACTAATTCCAGGTTTTCGACTAATCGTCGCGTGATTCGCCCTCTGATTGGTCGAAGACATGACGATCGGTCGAAAGTCTGAGAATAGTTTCATGCCGAGCCGCTAAAACTGCTAAAAGAGCGCTTTTGTCGGGGCCACTTTTCCCCATTGAAGTTTCCAGTATTATTAATTTCAAGTATTTGCCATAACCACGTACTTTTCGTTGGTTTTTCAAAACCCTGAACCATACACCACAAACTCAAATCATAAGGGTCCGGACCTCTGAAATTTTTTCTAAAAACTTCCCGATTTTTCATTTTCTGAAAGTTCAAAGTTTCATAAAAAAAACCAGTTGGAAAATTTTACTCCTCTTGTGATAATCTAAAAGTGCATAATTTAGGCTCCAGTCATTTTCAAAAAATTATAGCAAATACTTATAGTTTCCGTGATGGCGTTTTGTTTACTTTTTCGTGTGAAAAAATTTTCATTAAAAAAATTTGAAATTTGATTAATCAACCAATTTAATTAGTTAGTAAAAATAGTGAGTGACTTAATTTACTAAGCTTTTTTTCAACTAACGAACTATGTAATTTTACCATAATTTGCCGTTTTGCCTCATGCGATGACGTTCAAAATGAAGCTCTGATTTGAACATTTCTGCATCCCCTTGAAAGTTGAAGCATACCTTGTAAGTATTTTTACTTTAAAATTCAGTTGAGAAATAAATATAAAGTGCAGTTGGTCGAAATTACGTGCCAAAATACTTCAAAACAGTGCAAATTTACC
The DNA here is from genome assembly GCA_959613365.1 of Balanococcus diminutus. Classification (NCBI taxonomy): domain Eukaryota; kingdom Metazoa; phylum Arthropoda; class Insecta; order Hemiptera; family Pseudococcidae; genus Balanococcus; species Balanococcus diminutus. Next base: position 22,293,980 of record OY390715.1, read on the forward strand.
AACACCATCTAACCCGTGTTTCTTTTTTCATTCACAGCTCTTCAAGATGACCACAGTGATAGGCACCAACGTTATCAAAATCTCCACTTCGGGCACTCCTAGCTCAAACCTGACGACAAAATCCGCCCCCGAATACCCTCGAGTTTGCGATTTCTGTCGAGGCACGTATAATTCGGAGTTGACTTTCAATCGACATAAAGACACTGGCAAATGTTATCGATTCTGTAGATTGCGCGAGGCAGAAAACCAGAATAAGGAGAAAAAACCACCCAAAGTATCGATCTATCCTCGCGTTTGCGATGGCTGCTCGAGACTTTTCAAAAATAAGCACTCTTTTTACAAGCACAAAAATCGCTGCGGCCATCAGATGTACGTTCGCAACCCCGTTGAAACCGCACTGTTGGGAAACCCGAACATGGATGTGGTGGAACTGGTTAAAGACGATATTGAAAATATACCCATAATCGATAATAAGGAGAACATCGACGACTTTAGTTCGCATTTCATTCTCACCTTGGACGTAGCCACTAATAAGAATTTCGCCAGCTCCAATAGCTTGTATCCGAGAATCTGCGAAGTGTGTCATAAAGTATTTAAAAACGCAGAAACATTCGAGTCGCATAAAATCAACACGAAATGTTCCATATTGAGAAAGAACCAGCCTGTCGTGAGGGTACGTCCATCTTCGGTACGATTGCATCGTTGCGAAAATTGTAAGAAAGTCATACCCAAGCAGATGTACAATAGTCATATTAAAATATGCGGTAAAGCCAATCTTTTGACTGTATCTGTACTGAAAAAGGTTGACGATTTTATACCAGTCAGTCAGAATACCGTATCGGTTGCATCACAACCACCGCGACCGGTTGCACCACAACCGGTGCCAGAGTCGTCTTCAACTACTCAGAATATTTCATATTGGTGTCGAGGATGTAATACTGATTTTGCTACAAAAACTGTGTTCTATCGTCATCGATGTCTGCGCATAGTCGAAAGAAGACGCATGTACCCGAGAACCTGCGAAGATTGCGGATTCGTTTTCCAAACCAAGTTCCAATTCCATCGTCATAAAAAACGATGCAGTCAATATCGAGCTGACTTGATGGACGAGGATAGTGATTCGTTCGTTGTGTGTGATCTCTGTTCGCAACCTTTCGACACCATTCCGCTCTACGTTCAACATATGAAAAGCTCTCATCCGGAAGTAGAACTTGTAAAGATGCCACGTAAACGTAGATACATGTATCCTAGGAAATGTGCCAAGTGTTTGGTCGTCTACTCGACTCGTCAAACGTTTTGTAACCATAAGAAAAAATGCACAACAGTGTCGACCAATCCTGATTACTTTGAAGTGGATGGACCTTGGCAAGAAGAAGAAGCCGATAAAATTGCTTACCCTAGAACCTGTTCCAAATGCGAACATACGTATTTGAATCGGCAGTCATTCTGGAACCATAAAAGACTTTGCCAGAGCTTCGTATCGTCGGTGAAACCGAAGGAGCAGAAGATGTACCCGAGACGATGCGATTATTGTCTGAAGACTTACTCTAGTAAACAAACTTATCACCATCATAAAGCCAGATGTTACGGATTCGACAAAGAAACCGGTCACCAGCCTATCTATCCTCGCACTTGTAGCCGATGCAGTCGTACCTACGCTAGCCACCAGTCGTACTATAATCATCAAACTTCATGTTCTGGTCCTAGCACATCGGTAGTCGAAGAAGAAAACAGGAGCAGTGACGACGATATGGATCATAATGATCTCGATGGTGAACCTTTGGTTCAAATACAATGTCCCATTCGTGCCCCTATGTACCCGAGAAAGTGCCCAGCGTGCCATAAATTGTACGCCAATCGTTATACTTTTAGTAAGCATAAATCTCGATGTGTTCCTGGCGATGTACCAGTCGTCGACCTGGGTAATGATATGGATACGGTTGGACGGCTACCACAATCAGAACCGGTCGTTTACCCTCGAGAATGTAAAAATTGTTTCGGAACGTTTAAATCCGAGACCACTTTCAACGCCCATAAAATCAGATGCGATTTTTTCGAAACCAACGTAAACGAATCGGAATTCAAAACGTATTTCAAATCCAACTGCGAACATTGTCGTAATATCGTCAGTCAATACAGACGTATTTTTCACGAACACCTAGAGCAGTGCACAGATCCGCTGATTGTAAGCCCAAGTGTTCTGGAAACAGCCGAACCAACGGAGCCAGCGATCGTTGAAACTCCACCTGCTCCACCTTCACCTTCCCCAGTGCCGAATAAGGCAAAGCCAACGTCGAATTCTTCTCAGAATGCCAATTTTTGCGACTGTTGCGGGATGTTTTTTAAAACTCGTGCTCAAATCGAGCATCATAAAAGAGCTCTGAAATCGTCGGAGAAATCTCTCCTCGATTGTAACATTTGTTCGGAAAGTTTCGATTCGCAAGAAGAATTAGCTGATCATACAAGTCGATGTGTTTTGAATATTAGTAACCGAACGTATCCTAGATTTTGCGAATGTTGTAGAAAGATTTATAAGACTAAGCAGACGTTCTACAATCATAAGAAAAATTGTCACGTGCATTGTTTGAAATATTTCGTATTGAAAGATTGCGAAAATTGCAAGATACCTTTTAAATGCGAGAAAATGTATTTTGAGCATTTACAAACGTGCATGCGATTCGATGATGGAGCCATTGGTGCTGAATGCGAAGTTCTTACTAAACCAGTCGATGAATAGACTTGTATGCATTTTTTATTTTTAATTCCTTCGAGGAGTATTTTTTGTCATTTTTATTGTTTGTTAACGATTTTGTAATAATAAATTGATTTATGTAAAGGTTATTTTATTATTTACAATTTGATATCACTTAAGGTTGGGAAATCGAATATTGAACTACGTAGGTATAAAAACAGTTTTTACATTCGCTATTTCGCTCTAGAAAATAATAATTATGTAATAAATATGAAAATTTTTTAAAATATTCAAATAAAAAAACTATTTAAAAAAATAGATATACACAACAGCACACATCTATATGAAATTGGAAATTCTAAAATTCGTTTATAAATCTTCTTCAAGTAAAATTTGATTCCTTTGTTTAGCAGATTCTAATATTTTTTCGTAACGTTCCATGATTTCTCTTTCCTGTAAACATTTAAAAAAAAATTAAAATCAGGTGACAGAACAAGGCCGACAACTTGTAGTTTTATTTGGTGTAGCTTGATTTTTCACGCATGGGGCAGAGGGTTTGAAACATTTTTCAATGTTGAATTCTATCATTCTACAATGATTGTTTTTTTCAAAAAATTTGTGAAAATTTTTAAAATTGAAAAATTTCCTTCTCTAAAATCAATTTTTTTAAAATTCGTGTACCTACTCAAAAGAAATGGAGAATTTTTTTGATGCTCCAAAAAATTGAGAAATATTTTACCTACTTAAAAAATTTACTAAAAATGTTTTTAAATCAATACAATTTAGAAAATTTTCAATTCCAAAAAATCAATTTTATCTCTAAAGATTTGAGAATTTTTTTATTTTTTTCAAAAAACACGTTTTCTTGAAAAAGTTGTACCTACTTAATTTCAGTCCAAAACAAACAGATATTTTTTACTTTCAAAAAAAAAAGAAGAGAATTTTTCTATTTTAAAAAATTTAGTTTTTTTTACACCGCAAAAAACTCATTTTTTTACTCCAAAAACATGGTCAAATATTCTAATTCAAAAAATTAATGAACTTTCAAAAATGAAAAAAATATACATTTATTCTCTAAAGATTTTAGTTACCTAGGTATTTCTTTTTTTTAATTTCTCAGAAAACTTGAGATTTTTTAACGTGAATTTTTCCCGAAAAAATGGAGACGAAAAATTGAAATTTCATTTCAAACGAAACCGGTATTTTCCCCCCTAAACAGGTCTGGTTTTAGGTAAGTATAATTATCAAAAAAAAAAAATTGAAAAACTTTCTTCTGCGAGGAAATTTTTTAAAACTTTAGTATTTTACGGTATAAACCCAAGTAGAATTTTTTCTTAAAAAAAATTGAATTTTTCTACATAAAAAATAAATAAATAAAATAGAGTAAAGTAAGTATTTGATAATAAAAAATGTTTTTAATTTTTAAAAAAAGAGAATTTTTCAGAAAAAAGTGAGGTAAAAAATTGGTGTTCAGTTCCAAAAAACAGGTACTTTTTTACTCGCAAAAACTCAAAAATGTTTTTTGTAAGTACCTTACCTACATCAAAACATTGAGAAATATTTTTCTGCCAAGAAATTAATAGGTCTATTTTTTTACAGAAAAAAAAATTGAAAAACTTTTTTATTAAAAAAGAAAAAAAATGGAAAAAAATTTCCAACAAAGAAATTGAAGAAGAATAATTTTAAAAAGAAAAACAAGATTTTTTTGAAAAAATTTAGACAATAATTGAGGGTTCACTCTGGGGAAAAATTGTAATTTTGTACTAAAAAAAATTGGTACCGACATTTGAGAAAATTGAAAATATTCGTCATCAAAAAAAAAAAAAAAAAAAAAAATTGAAACCTCTTATTTTTAGAAAAATCACAGGATTTCTTTCCAAAAACGTTTTTAACCATTTTTCTTTTCATTTCAAAATATTCAAGTTTTATTTTATCACAAGAAAATTCAGATTTTTTCTTCAAAAATAAATGAAGAAAAAAATTATGAGGAATTTTTTTTCTAAAAAAAAAAAACAGAAAATTTTTTATTCCAAAAAACTTTGAGAAATTTGTCATTTTTACGTAGGTATCTATTTTTCTCTTTTCTTTCTTTTCATTTTTTCTAAAGAAAAAAAATACCAACCTGTAAAAAAAAATGAAGCGACTTTTTTCTCGGAAATTTGAGAATGAGATATCTATAATTTTTATTTTTTTTATTCCGAGAATAGAATTTTTCTGAATTATCAAGAATAATTATTGACGAATTTTTCACTTTCAAAATTTTCCCACTAAAATAATAAGAAATTTTTTCATTTAAAAAAATTCATTTCTCCAAAAAATAAACTGTTCTCTCAGAAAAACGTTGAGATTTTTTTTTTCTTCAAAAAACGGAGATTTTTACCAGAGTTTTCAGAGTTTTCAAGGATGTACCTAACTCATTTCACATGTGAAATTTTAGATGTACTTCGAGCCTCTGAGTACCTGCCAAGTAACCGGCTACGAAAATAATACCTCGTCCAAGTTCGAAACTTACTTCAGAGCACAAACTCTCATATCGCTTCGTTAAAAACTCGTTGAACATTGAAACATCATTTTCCAGTTGTTTCATCTTCTGTTTAATTTCCTTAATGACCTGCTGTAACTTATTCTCAGATTCCGATTTATCTTGACACTTCTTCGACCACATTTGATATTCTCTGTACAAAAAATGAGATATGATATTAAAATGCATGACAGACAAAAATTAATATTAGAAATGAATGTCGACCATACTTTTCAGTCGCTTCTAAAGCTTCTTTATGGTCGGCGTCTTGCTTCATTTTACGATTTTTCAATTCTTCTACACTACTTTTGAGTGTTTTTATTGTCTGTAGCCAGTTGGCATTTTTCAATTTGAGTTCATCGATTTCTTCCGCCAATTCGGCGTGTTTCTTCTTCAATGAATCCAGACTACTGTTCTTTTCTCTATAAAATATCGAAATTAAAATGTCAAAATAATCGTATTTTAGAAATAAACCCATTTAGGTGAGAAATACAAAATATTATCGTACTCGATAGATTTCTCCATTTCTAGTAATTCGTGTAACTTCTGTATACGTCCATTTTGTTCGATACATTCGCTTACGAGAAGATCGTTCAATTTCTTTTTCTCTTCGATCTGTTCTTGTAATGATCTTACAGTTCTGATACATTCGTCTTTTTTATCTTCAAGATGTTGCCAGTCGCTTTTCAATTTATCCGGAGATCTTACGATCATATCTTCTAATTTTTCGTTCTGTTCTTTTAACTGAAACGATACGAAATATGAGCTATGAGAAGATCAAAATTGTAAGGATATTTGAAAAAACTTACATCGTGCATGGTTTTGCTATACTCTTCTTCTTTTTGGTCGTCTTGCAACATGAGTCGTTTAATTTCATCCATCGCTTGTTTATTCGTTTCTTTTTCTTTGAATAATTCGTCCAATTGCGGTTTATCTTTTTCAATAATTTGTTGCAACTGTAAAAATGATAAACGTGAGAAAGATGCCGAGGCAAGCAATGAACCGAAATAGTACCTCTTTAATCTTTTCGTTTCTTTTTACGCGATTGGTAGCTCTTTGATTGATATCTTGCTTCAAAGATTCGATTTTTGATAATAATTTTTCTTTCTGTATTTTCTGCGCTTTTAGTTGCTCTATGGAATCTTGTATTTCGTGAACGGCGCTGTCGCAGTGTTGGAGGAAAGTCATGATAGCGCTTAAATGCTGAACTGTTCGCTTAGGATCTTGAATTTTAAAAAAATTATTAATTGGTGATAAGTGGTAAACGACGTGGAAACAGATTTAAATAACCACTCACTTGGATTTACCAAATCGCTGAAATTGAAATCATTTATGCCGATGCTTTTGTAGAAGAAACTCACCGCTTCGTACATATTGATGTGTGGTATAGTTTGGCTGAACATATCGACGTGGGATATAATGGTCATTTGCTTCATTTGTATCTGAGAAAGAAGTAAATTAGTACCGGTGTTACGATCGAAGATAAGGTATCGTTGATGGGTGATTACCTGCGATAGTTCGTTTATATCTGCACCGAAATCCTCCAAAAATGAAGCGTAGAAATTTCCAACGAATGATGGTGTCGGGTTTTTAATGTCGTTCATACTCACTTCCAAGTCTGGAAAAATTTGGTGGATGTTGGCGAGTAAAATTTGTTCCGACATTGAAGAAGGAACATTGCGACTGGACATTATGAATAGTTGAGATGAAGCCGAAAGTTGAATGAGCACAGAGTATCCTTTACTCAATCTATTTTCATTGATACACAAAATATACGATATGAATCTCAAAATACTTCAGTTATGCCTGGTTTGCCTGATTCTTTAGAAATTTTCCAATTTTTTGAAAAGTTGACAATTTTCTGAAAAACAAAGTCAAGGCGGGAAAAAAATCTTTTTAGACTTTACACAAGAGCAGAGCGAATGCTGTTTTGGATTTTCGATGTTCGATTCAAAAAGAAGAATCAAATTTTCCATACGGATCCTGACGCATTGGCGATACAAAAAATAATTTCTTTGGCACATGATGGAATGAATGGACTGATAAGAAAGTCGGCCCTTTCACTTTCATCAGAAATTTTACGAAATTGAAAGACTCGAGTCATCTTTCATCTCATAAATCTCTTTAAAATTGTATTAAAATGTCACCATGACTTAATTTGATATCATTTAGTGTACATTTTCGTGTAAACTTCACCATGAAACTTCATAATTTCCTACAGTTGCAAAGGAACTCCAACTTGAGTTTTGCAGTATTAAGGCATTTCCATCGAACCGGTGCAGGTAAACGCCTTTTCAATTCCATATTTTCTACTCGATTATTATTATTATTAAACACTGCCCTTTTTCAGAATCTACGGTTTCCGTTGAGACATCATCGGGGTCTAATAAATCTCCAAATGAAAAACTCAGCAGACCGTTGTACATGGATGCTCAGGCTACTACGCCGATGGTAATACTCGAATTTTTTGAATTACTTCATGTTTAACGTATGAAACTCACTTTTGTTGTTATTATTTTCTGAAAGGATCCTCGAGTTGTAGACGCAATGTTACCGTACATGTTGTCTTTGTATGGAAATCCGCATTCTAGAACTCACGCTTATGGGTGGGAGACAGAAGAAGCTGTAGAAAAGGGTCGAAAGGTATATAATTTCAACAATAGCCATCTCGAATGTTACGTTATCTAATTTTAGTTCTGTGATTCCAGCAAATCGCAGATTTAATCAAATGCGACCCCAAAGAAGTGATATTCACTTCCGGTGCTACTGAATCTAACAATATAGCTGTCAAAGGTACTGCTCGGTTTTATAATATCAAGAAGAAACATATTATTACTACTCAAACGGTACGGATTTGAAAGTTGAAATTCTTCAATGATTATGTACTTCTAATGTGATGTATTTTATAGGAGCACAAATGCGTGTTGGATTCTTGTCGAGCTTTAGAAGGTGAAGGATTCACGGTAACTTATTTACCTGTCATGTCTAGCGGTCTATTAAATTTAAGCGATCTTGAGAGTGCCATCTCAGATCAAACTTCTCTAGTCTCTGTAATGATGGTTAATAATGAAATCGGTGTGAAACAACAGATAAAAGAAATAGGTAATGTTTATTTTGAGCAAACATTGATAATGTTTACGTTTTTATTATTTTAACAACTGTGATTGTAACAGGTGAATTATGCAGATCTAAAAATGTCAAGTTTCATACCGATGCTGCCCAAGCACTTGGTAAAATTCCTATTGACGTTAACGAACAAAATATTGATTTAATGTCCCTTAGTGGACATAAAGTTTATGGTCCCAAAGGTCAGTAAATTCGTAGTAGGTGATTAATTAAAATTATATTCATTTATTAAAAATAATATTTTCAGGTATTGGAGCTTTATACGTTAGACGTAAACCACGAGTCAAAGTACTTCCTTTACAAAGTGGAGGTGGTCAAGAACGTGGTATTCGTAGTGGTACTGTACCAGCTCCCTTAGTTGTAGGTTTTGGAGCAGCTTGTGAAATAGCTATGCAAGAGATGGAGGTAATCTTTGAAAAAAACGAACCATCGATGTCTTGATTTTTATTAAACTGATGCAATTTTTTTTCTAGTACGATCACGAATGGATGGAATTGTTATCCAAGCGATTGATCGATAAAATTACTGGTCAGCTTTCTCATGTGGTGAGAAATGGTGATTCGGAACATTCTTATCCCGGATGTATTAATTTGTCATTCGCCTACGTCGAGGGGGAATCTTTATTGATGGCTTTGAAAGATGTTGCGTTATCTAGCGGCAGCGCTTGCACGTCTGCTTCTCTGGAACCGTCTTACGTCTTGCGAGCTATAGGTACCGATGAAGATTTAGCACATTCATCCATTAGGTATACACACTATCTTAATAATAATGATATTGAAATTAAAACAACACTCGTAATATAAATTTTACTTTATCAGATTCGGATTTGGTCGATTTACTACCATTGAAGAGGTCGATTACACCACTGAAAGGGTTATAAAATATGTGGAGAAATTGAGATCGATGAGGTGAATAAATTTACTGAAGTTTTTTCTAATCGATACTTCATTACATTTTAATTTTTTGATTGATTTTCAGTCCTTTATGGGAAATGGTGCAAGAAGGAGTAGATTTGAAATCCATCAAGTGGACACAGCACTAAAATTGTATTCAATTTTATTCCAGCTGATTTGGTTTCGTTGTACGATTTAATTAGCATTTTGTAATGGATTGAAGAAAACATCGTGTATTTTTTTTTTTTGTTGCCTGTGTTTAAAAATCAAGTTTAGTGTTTTTAAATGTACGATGTGTATTGTTGCAATTTATTCTATTGTTGAAAATAAACATTTTATGATGAAATATCTAATCAATAATCATAATCGTCATTACACATTTTTGGAGGGGTGTATATTTAACTTTTCGAGTTTGGTGAGAGTTTCAAGCAATTTTGATTTCATTCAGTAAGATAATTTCTGCATATTTTCTAAATAAAAATAAAATAACTTGCAAAATCGTTAATTATTATTTATTTCTATAGGTATTGGTTTTTTGGAACTGGTAAGACTACGCCATTGTATTTTCATTGGTTTTATTTTTTCGTATTTATTTATTTTTTTTTTGTAAAAAATTACGGAGAAAAATAAACGCAGCTGTCACAATCTCAAAACTTTGACTATGTATAGTCAAAGTCTCAAAACTTCAGAGGAAATAAAAAAAATTTTAAAAAAAGTTCAAAATCACAAATGAGAGAGAACGATGAACGATGAACGAAGAACGAACTTTAGAAGTAAACGAATGATTCATTTGATATTATCAGTGAAAATTTGAAAAATTTTTATCTCTTCGCCATTTCCCGGTTATAAAAATTTATATAATTTTGCTTATAAATGAATTCAAATGAATTTGAAAAATTGTGTTCTATTTACTTCATTATAAATATTCAATTAATCGATTTTACCAGGTATGAATAATCCCTATTTTCATTAGCCTTAGTTACATCATTTCGTTCATAACAGCCGGTGTTTCGTATTTCAGAACATTTTCATGGAAACATCCAATCAAGATGAAATTATTAACGTATACGAAACATGGGAACAATTCAGAGACAGTTTCGCTACAGTATTCCCCGAAAACCTCACCACTTTACCGCCGAAGGAGAAAGAGAAATGCAACAAGGCTCTTATCAACATTTTCCTCACGTTCACTAAACTGCCAAACAAATACCTGACGCCGGAAAACAACGACGAGCCCATCTTAACCCATTACGAATGTTTCGATTCCTGGTTGTTGGGCCAATTAGTCCACGTATACTTGAGCGAACACTACGGAAACGTGGAAACCGAATGCCTCGGTACTCTCATCGGAATTTTACAATTGATCGGCAAAAAGAATCCGTTTATTTTCAATTCTCTGATACGTTTATTTTTGAAAATGCTGCGGTATTTGTGCGACCTGTCATCTTCGGAAAACCACGATTCGATTTTTAATTGGTTCGAACCTACAGCCAACTTTCCAATACCGTTGAGTAAAGTTACTTTCAACGTGGAAAATTATAAACCTGCCGAAGCTGCTTATTTAATTTTGGAAATATGCTCGACAGAAGTAGCATCAATTTGCGGTATGTGTGCTGCGTATTTGGATTCGTTGTGGCACTACTGCGTTAGACTAGTTACACGTAATGATGTCGATAAACAGCTCTGTTATCGCCTTCTGTCGCTTCTCGTTAAAGAAGACGATTTGCCAAATCACGAACTAGTATTTAATCCTACACTGAGCGAACTACTACTTCATATTATGAACGAAATTGGTAAATTATGCCAAATTGGAGAAATACCCGGAGAAAATGATTTCTGTTCGTTGTTGAATACGCTGAGCGAATACCTACGATCAGATACTTGTTACGATGATTCGTACGTGAAGTCGTTATACTGCCTAATTTTCCAATGCCAAGTACCTCTGAACGAGCCGACGGAGAATGCTGTTTTAAAATTCTACACCAAGTTGCTGAGTCTATCACCGAATGAAACCGATATTATCACGTTATCGGCTGAAAATAATTTACAACCTATTAATATATCATTGTTCGCTATTACTTTACGAAACTGCATCGAGAAACAGTTCGAACAAATGTCGAATGCCTGCAATTCGAATATTTATCAATCAAATAAACACTGGAAAAGTTTAATCGATCAGACGAAAAAATTAATTCAAGACAGAGAGAAGAAACCTATCGCTGCGCTGATCAATCCAATCGCCACGTTCAAGGCGGTTCATTATATTACCCGAGGTGCCATATGTATTTGTCGTCGATTCGATTCGAATTTCGTCTTCTTCGAAGGCCAAGCCTACGGTATCGTTCGGAGTCTGATGAGAATTATAGAGAAAAGCAGCACCAAGAATATATACCTGTTATGTATCGATATCGTTAGAGATATTTTAATGCTACCGGAAGCCGAACACGACGAAGTGAACGATAAAATGCTACTACTGGCTTTCTTATCATCTCCTTTGCGATCGTTCCAGCTCGAAGATCATTTATCGGCTTGTTTACACGATCGATTATGGGAATTGACGGACAACGATATCAAAATCAGCTCTATTACCAGTCTAATGTACATCGGTCAATTAAGTTCCCATTACAAATACTTACTTTACGATCAACTGTTCGCTGCGTCCGATAGTAAAATATGGAAAAGTCTTCCCGTATTTATACATCACTTGACGGACGAAGAATTACAAAGAATGCACGAATACCTGTTGAACGCCGAGGATCGAATATTAACCCAGTTATCCGAGTTTGTTGCTAGAATCGTATGCTCTTTGGATGGCAATTGCGTTCTGACCAAGTCACCAGAGAGCGAAGATGTCGAATTATGTTGTAGAATATGCGATTCGAAGAAATTCAAGGATACGGTTGAGCCAAAGATATCTGGATTTCGACGTCGACCCATCTTCCAGTTAATTCGTCCTATTCTGCATGCTTCCGTAAAGGCGAAACTAAACCTGCTCTGTGGCGCTATTCGAATATCCAACCATGTTTCAGAAATCAACTTTCGAGATTTCCTGTTCCTTCTGCACGAATGTTTCGAAAGCGAGGAGGCAGCAATATGCGAAAAAATCGTTCAAATTACGCCCTACGTGTTGTTAAAAAACCTCGTAGATTCTCCTACTCCACTCGACTACTGCGGTACGGTTCTGAACCACGATCAGTTCCCAATCTACATCAAAAGTCTGCAGAAAATATTCGTCACAGCTATATTCAAGGAAAATTCGACGATGCAGTACGTTAGCGTGAAATGTATCGAAAAAATAGGCAACATACGGATCGAGATGACGCTATTCCCTTGCATCAACTTGTTAATGAACGCCTTGTTACTAGCTCCGAGTAAATGTTCGCGTTTAGTCAAGCCAATCATCGAACAAATCGTTATGACTCATGGTCAAGAAGAACGACACGTTTATTTAAAATACAGAGATGATCTGTTCCCTTTGATAATGCACCTAATCTGCGTCAGTAATATTTACGAAGTGGCCACGTACGATTTGAATTTCGACGATCACTCTTCGGTATTCAACGCATCGACGTATCCTCAAATTCTCAAATACCTCTTACTCGAAATCGTCCGCCAACCTGAGCAGAATCAAACCGAATCTTTCAAAATAGTCGAAGATTTGGCCACAACTTGTAACATCACCGTTGACGAAATGCTCCAAGAGAGTTTTTGGTATATCTACGTACATTTCATGTTGGAAGCAGAAGATAAAGATGTTTTGAACGTACTTCGAGTAATACAACAGAAAATTACAGTACAGGTGCGTCATTTGTTACACAAATGGTTACCCAAAATACTCGGCGATTTGTTAATTCATTACGAAGAAAAAGGAGAAAAAATACTGACGTGGATTTTACGAATACGTAAAGCTCTGAACGGAGGGAATTTCCAAGACACAGACGAAGCCACCGAGCAAGACTTACCGGTCATAATTTCCTTCATACGGTTACGATTATTCGGTATTTTGATGTATTTCGAGATTCAACTCAGATCTCCGTGTACTCCCGATAAAACTAGACGATTGATTATTACTTCGTTGAAATATATCATGGAAATGATGCAATCCGAGTACATCACCAAGGTACGATTCAAAGTCCTATTCACTCTACGTACGATAACAGCCTCAGAACAGGCCAAATATCCGGTGCAATGTGTCCAGCTTTGGGATACTTTCATCAAACACATCGATAAAGAGGTGCTAGGACCTATGCTGAGTACAATTTTCGTATCTTTGGCACCCCTGGCCAGCCACCAAGCCGCTCCGGTCAACGACATACTGCGTTACTTGATCGTCGAAAACAGGCAGATAATTCGTTCGCATTTGAACGATTTATACTTCGTTACACCGGATCAATGCGACCCTGATGTCTTCAAAGTGATCAAATGCGGTCAACAGTACGATAAAATGAGCCTAGAAGAGAAACTCAACCTGCTGATTACGTTCAGTCAACACGAAGTAGTCGAGGTGAAATTGCACGCTTTGAAACGTCTCAAAGACGAGCTATCCAATCATCATAAGGAAATCTCACGTTTGATTTTGGCCAGCGATTCGATGAGTTATTTGATCACCGAAATACATCGAGTTCTATTCGAAGGATTCCGAAATGCTGATCAAAATATTCAAGAAGCCAACGGAGACTGTTTAGGGGAATTCGGCGCCATCGACCCTAGTTACATTCCGCATACAGTGATAAAAGGAGACGACGCTAGAAAATACACGTGTTATCCTATCGACGATACTCAGTTCGTCGTCGAGACTTTGAAAGTCCTAAATAAAGGATTCCAATCTACGAAGAACAATTCGATCAAAGATACGTTCGCTTTGGCCATTCAAACGACGCTGAAAACGTACAAGGTGAACGACTCGAACGAGTGTAAATATTGGCCCCATATACCGGAAAAATTACGCGAAATAATTCAACCCTTCTTTACGACGAACTACGTTCTAATCGGCGGCGACTCGGAATCATCCGGCGATATTCCGCATTTAGTCTACAAACTGGAATCCACCACCACTGTTACTAAATGGGCTCACAAATGGTGCATTTTTTTAATCTCTTTGCTGGAAAACGATACTCGAGAGAAGACCATATTTAAACACCTGAAAGGCGTCATTAGCAACGATAACGAATGCATGTTATTCTTTCTACCTTACATTCTACTCAACGCTGTGCTCTCCACGTGTGAACAAAACCTCAGGAACATTGCCGAAGAAATGAACTCGATCATACGTGACGATCGCCAACCACGTCAAATTCCACCGGCCGAAGAATACTCATCGACTCAGCTGGTCGTCACCGAAGAACTATCGGTGGTTCGAAACGTCATCGAGCAGAGTATGGAGGTGATCTGCGCCAAAACCGTATTCCACCTTTTGGACGTATTGAATAAAAAATATCTCGACATGAGGGCCGCTTGTCGAGGCACTCATACGGTCGAGTTCAAAAAACTCGACTACTTTCTGCGTAAATTTTCACTACTCCAGCTGGCCGAAAGATCATTCGAACGCAAAGAGTACGCTAGAAGTTTACTCTACATGGAAGAGCACCTTTCAAAGAACGAGAACAACGTCAACCTCGATAAGCACCTGGCAACCTTGGCCAAAACCTACGTCTACTTGAACGACGTCGATAACGTCAAAGGCCTATTTGCCAAACACAGCATAAAACTACGTCAACCGCAGCACGTAATTTTACTGCACGAGATCACCGATCAGTTCCAAGACGCTGCCATCTGTTACCAGCAGCTACTCAAGGATAACGACGAAGAACGCTGCGTCTTCTACGAGACACGATTGATCCGAGGCTACTTGAGCATGAACCAGCCCGAGATGGCTTTGAAGTTCGTCGAATCGGTCGAAACCTCTGCTACAGCTGCGCTGAAACGTAAAAATTCCTCGCATATATATCAAGATTTGAAATGCGAAGCTTTGTGGAATCTTGACCAGTACGAAGACCTGGATCGAGTCACTTCGACCAAGAAAGCCGAAGAAAATGACGCTTGGGGAGTACGAATTGGCCAAGCTGTCGTGCATTTTCTCCACAGCAAGCCGGATTTGCTCAGAGATGAATTCGCTAGGATACGTAAAACACTGACGAAGTCTTTGCATTTGTCTTCGGCTGGTTACGGAGGATATAAAGAATGCTACGACGTCGTTATTAAACTACACATATTGAACGAGTTCGAAAAAGTGGCAAATTTCGTATTCCAGTCGATCTCCAATTCGGTACCTGGCTCCGAATGTAAAGCTAACTTCGACTCTTTGTTCAAGATCGAGTTCGAAGAACGTCTGAATAAATTACAACCAGTCAGTCGAGTCCTGCAGCCCGTACTCAACATAAGACAAACCTTATTCTCGGCAGCTCATCGGTTATCCGTCGACAACCCAGAGTTGGTGGATATGTTCAAAGGAGAAATACGTAAATGTTGGCTAAAGGTGGTCGAGATCGCCAATCGTACCAGGAACTTCCAGCTAGCCTATTCTAACATCTTAGCAATCGATAATTTCCAACTCAAAGAGAACCATCTCCTGAAAGAATTCTTTATCGAGAAAGCTAAATACTTTTGGCAAAAAATGGAGCAACAAGAAGCCCTGCGAACTCTACACCACGGTATCGAGTACCATTTCAAAAACTGGCCTGAAATGGCTGCCAAGAAAAACGACGAGAACGAAGAAGATCGTAAAATCTGCGCCGAAGCTTGGCTACTCATCGGTACCTACAACGACACGCTGGTCAATACGGATGTCGAGACGAATCTCGAATACTTCCAAAACGCCTTCAAACTGTACCAGAAAAATGAAAAAATCTTCGTCAAGTTGGCCCAATATACCGATAAAATCATCAACTCGGTATCGAAAACCGAATCCTATCGTACCATGAACCATCTTTATACGCTGACGGTGAGATATTACGGTTCCTCGTTGATCTACGGTTGCGACTTCATCTACCAGTCTTTATCACGTATGATAAACATTTGGCTAGATTACGCTGTAGCTTGTGCTCAAGACAGAACCAAACAAACCACTATGAGCGAATTGAATAATCTAATCAACGCCATCATCGCCAAACTGCCAACGTACTATTTCTGTACAGCATTCTCACTGATCATGTCTCGTCTCTCGCATCCAAACAGAGAATGTTTCGATAGACTGCATCGTATCATCGTCAAATGCCTCAACGAGTATCCGAACCAAATCCTCTGGCAGTTCACATCGTTGCACAGATCTAAACACCGCGAGCTCGTCGACAGATGCAAAAGAATTCTCAACAGTCCTGAACTCAACCACATGACGCCGTTCATATTTAAATTCGAACAAATGTTCGAGCAATTCAGCGAACTATGCAAAGCCAGTCGTAGCGGATCGCACAACGCTGGCACAACTACACTGAAAAACCTCACTCGAAGGAAGCCTCTACCTCTGCTCAGCGGTAAAGCTAAATTCGACAACGATATCCTGATCCCAGCTCAAAAATTCCTCACCATCGTTCTACCCCGATCACCCAACTCGGAGCAGGCTGCGTCTTCTCATAATCCCTACCCCGAGAGAATGGTATTCATAAGTCATATCAGAGAAGAAGTACATATCTACAGCTCGCTCCAGAAACCGATCCGAGTCACGATGGTGGGCACCGACGGAAACGACTACGTCATGATTTTCAAAGCCTACGACGACATGAGGATCGACTGTCGCTGCGTCGAGTTCAACTCTGTCGTAAATATGTATCTGAAGAGAGACGTCGAAGCTCGCGACAGAGCGTTACGTATACGAACCTATACCGTACTTCCTCTGCTCGAGAACACAGGGATTATCGAATTTATACCGAATTTGTTGAGCATACGAGGTATCAATTTGCAAATGAGAAGATCCCACGGATTACAACCGGTCACTTTGAAAAAATACGAATGCACTTTGCAAGAAACGATGCACAAGAAACGTGAAAACTATCGCCAACTGCTGTCCCTTCATCCGCCCTTATTACACGAATGGTTCAAGCAAGAATTCCCCAACCCTACGTCCTGGTACTCGGCTCGAACCTTGTACATAAGATCGCTGGCCGTTATGTCGATCGTAGGATACATTCTAGGCTTGGGTGATCGTCACAACGACAACATACTGTTAGATTCTACTTCCGGCGAAATCATACACGTCGACTTGAACGTCATCTTTAATAAGGGCGAACTACTCGCGTTCCCCGAAAGAGTACCCTTTAGGTTAACCCACAGCATGATCAAGGCAATGGGACCACTCGGCTACGAAGGGAGCTTCCTCTGTACCAGCGAAATAGTCAACAGGATATTACGCGAAAGGAAAGAACAACTCGTGTCCATATTGCACATGTTCCTCTACGACCAGGTCGACAAATCCGAGCAAAGTAAACAGAACAAAGAATTCAGTTCCGAAAATAATATTAAAAAAGTCGAACTTAGGTTGAACGGATGCGTTACAGCGTTTGAAAAACCTCCCTCTATACCGCTCTCCGTCGAAGGCCAGACTAGAAAATTGATCGACGAGGCTACCAACGAAGAAAATCTTTGTCAAATGTTTATGGGATGGAGTGCCTTTATTTAGAATTTGATTTTTTTCTTATTTTTGTAATTATTTTAGAATTTTATCGTTTTTTTTTTGTTGTTTTTTTTAATTGATCGTTCATCTGTGATACTATTTATGTTATTTTTTGATTCTTTTCTCGCAGTGTATTTTTTTTTCTTCCTAGATTAATGAGTTTAATTTTTACGATATGAATTTGTTTGTCGAATGTTTCCAATTATATACATTTTGAAATGAGTTGCGAATTTTTTTTCTTGAGAGAGAGAAATTTATACGTTTAAACCATACAATGCTTATGATGTAGGCTTCGAAAAATCTTAACATTAATTCACTACAAAATATCAACATTGAAATGAAAATATAATAATTATATACATCAGCATACTGAGAAAACCACTAGTTCAAGACTTTTTTTTTATTGTAGCTACTAAAACAATAAATGCGAAAACGAGGAAAAGTATAAAGAAAAGTAATGCATACAAACATTTTTTTTTTCTCTATCGATACGAGTATCTATATCGTCATCGGGATCCATTTCATCTTCTGCATCGTCGTTAAGTAGTTGCATAATATCACGCTGGACTTCGACTGTAGAAGTTATGTTCATATTTTTCAATTTTGCAGCTACGTAAGAACTCAAAAATTCCGCGTCATGGTTCTCTTTTCTTTCTTTCGCTCTGGAATTAATGATGATAGAAGCAAACTCCTTTTGAGCTTGAGACATTTTTTTTATACGACAGGCAATCAGGACACGTTTTCACTTCGTTATCTGGTTTACTCAATTTTTTCTTCTATAAACCAACATCAATTTATTAAAAAGACAACGACAATATTTGGTACCTATAATTATTTATAAATACTTACCGATTCGGTCTCAGTTTTTTGGTCTGCAGTTTCATCGGAAGCGCTTAAATTAGGTCCATTTTCAAGACTGAAGTGGTTTTCTATCATAACGAAATCAGTGGAATCAAGCGACATCTGCAAATGGTAAGAAAGAGATATGAAGTTATGTGGTTTGAATACATTTACTTACAACTGACTGAAGAAATAAAAATAAATATAAAACGTAGGACTAGGTACATTACCTTCTCCAAATTTCTTGATAATCGTGTTCACTATTCTGCAGCTCTCTATATTATTATACCTACAACAAATTAATACTGATATTATTGATCAAGAATACGTACAACAACTGATACTGGCACCACGTGTGTGACTAGTACACGTCACGAACATCGATGAATAGATTGTCCTTGATCCTGATCACTTCCACCTTCCAGTGGATGTCGAATTGTTGATTCAATACAGTAGAACCTACATTATTCCATTTCCAATTATACGATTTTTCTATTATCCGAGCAAAAAATTTCAACCGATTTCTCTCGATTATCCAATGTTCAAAAGTCGGTTAATTTTCTATTATCCGATTTCCTTTCATCTGTGCATATTACGACCTTATTGATTTTCAAAAAAAATCTGAGATTTTGTCCAGAAAAATTTGAGAAAAAAATGTAAATTTTTTCATTTCAAAAAATCTCAGATGCGGAAAAAATCTACAAAATTGATTCACAAAAATTAGGATATTTTTCACTTCAAAACAATCAAAATGAAGTATATTTCAAAATTTTATTCAAACAATGTTTTAAATCACAGAAAAAATTCAAAAATCTTACTTTAAATTTTTTTTGAATTTTTTCCATTTCAAAAATATTTTTTACCTAATTCCAAAAAATTAAATTCTAAAAAAATGAGTTTTTTATACTTACTTACTAAAAAATTCTGAATTTTTTAAAATGAAATTTTTTAATTTTTCTTTTTTCCCAATCTGAGAAATTTTTATTTAATAATTTTTTTTTTTTTTGAAACAAGTACTTACGTAGGTAAATAATTTTTCATTTTTTTGAATAATTTTCCTCCATTTTTCAGAAATAAAAATATTATATTTCTCAAATTTTCCCGGAAGAAATACTTCAAAAAAACAAAAAACTTATCTCCAAATGGACAATGTTATGTAAAACACGACCAAGCGCCAGCGCCGTGAATCCAACTCGATTTCACGGCGTTCAAGTTATGCAATTCTATTAACATCACATCAACTGTACTTGGCTAATTTTTACCGAACTGCTGAAATGGGATTCGGAAAAGATAATTAATTACATACAAAAAAATTGCTTGGAGACATTTTTTCAGAGAGTATTTAAAAGTGTTCTCATTCGTGCCTAAAAATTTTGAATTTCGAGCTTGATTTTGTAAAACGACGAGACACAGCGGTGCTATGACGTAGACCCAAAGTGGGGACCTTGGATCTCAGAAGGAATATTGTCTTAATTTATTATCTAGAAACTAGAAAGTCGTGAATTATGACAGAAGTTGAGAAGGTGGCACAAGTTCTTTTGGGTAAAATTTCAGGATTATGAGGGAACCTAAAGAGAATAGCTTTCTCGTGTGTTTACAAGAACGTGGATCGGGTTTTTTCTTACATTATTTTATTCGGAATTAGAGGGGAGGGAGCTGGGAGGGGTCCAATCGAAATTTTTGTAATAACCAAAATTATTCCTAGGACTTCAAGCTATATTTTTCCAAATTAGACCCCCTCCCCACTGATTTTGCATAACGTACTCCAATGATACTGATTAAAAGTTGGGAGGAGTGAGGAAGGAAGGGACCATTTAAAAAAAAAATTCAAATAAAAGTTGTAGATTAAGCTCCTAAAAATAATTTTGATTACCTAAAAATTTCGATTGGATCTCTCCCTCTCCTCATACTTTACAAAATGTCAGGTAGATACTTTTTCAAAATTGGGGAAGGAGACCAATTGAAAAATTTTTCAAACAAAAGTTGTAAATCGAAGTCCTAGAAATAATTTTTGTTATCATAAAATTTTCTATTCGACCCGTCCCTCTCCTCTAATTTTGCATAATATGACTTACAAGGGAACCTCGCGAACTCGTCACCTCCGATTGAGCTGAAATTTGGCTCACTGAAAGAGCATGCCACTCAGATCTCACAACCAAATTTTTAGCTGCCGAAGTTGATTTTTCGACTTTTGGCGAATTTTTGAAAATGGCTAAAACCGCCTCTAAAAAACATTTTTTGAAATTTTTTTTTGTAAATTTCAAGATAGAATGCTGAAAATCGGTTTGTATACTAAAGTCGACCTCCCGAATCATTGGCACCATTTTCGAAGCAATCTGGAGCCTCCAGAAAAAGTTGAATTTTTTCCAGCGCACTAGAATAGCTCCAGAGTCCAGACGATAAAAGTCAACATTTTCTGGAGGCTACAGATTGCTTTGAAAATGGTACCAACTGACTCGGAGGGTCGACATAAGGGGGTAGGCAAAGTTTCGGATGATATGCTGGAGAAATTGATTTTTTGGAAATTTTTAAAAAATGCAAAATTTTTAAGTTGTCAAGAAAAAACACGTGAGAACTCGTCAACTCGGATTTTGGATTCAACTTCGTCAATCGATAGATGGCATCATACTAACGCTAGGATTACATTTTCAGCTGCCGAAGTTGATTACAGCGCCGTCTGGAGCTATTCCAGTGCGCTGGAGAAAAGTCAACTTTTTCTAGAGGCTCCAGATTGCTTCGAAAATGGTGCCAATCGACTCGGGGAGGTCGACTTTAGTATACAAACCGATTTTCAGGATTCTATCTTGAAATTTACAAAATGTTTTTTTGGAGGCGGTTTTAGCCATTTTCAAAAATTCGCCAAAAATCGAAAAATCAACTTCGGCAGCTAAAAATTTGGTTGTGAGGTCTGGGTGACATGCTCTTTCAGTGAGCCAAATTTCAGCTAAATCGGGGGTGAAGAGTTGGCGAGGTTCCTTTGTTAGATACTTATATTATTAAAAACTGATGAA
Source organism: Balanococcus diminutus (assembly GCA_959613365.1). Lineage (NCBI taxonomy): Eukaryota > Metazoa > Arthropoda > Insecta > Hemiptera > Pseudococcidae > Balanococcus > Balanococcus diminutus. Next base: position 22,315,668 of record OY390715.1, read on the forward strand.
GGTACAGGGGTCCAATTGAAAAAATTTTCGAACAAAAGTTATAGCTTGAAGTCTTGGAAATAATTTTGGTTATTACAAAATTTCGATTGGACACCTCTCTCCCCTCCAATTTTGAAAAAATGAATGTTAATTGAAGGTAATATTATAAGTCCAGATAAAATACACAATAATATGATGACGATGACATGACTAAAAAAAAAAGTAAGAAATAGATTCACGTCCTCCATCCATGCAAACTCATTGAGTAAACTAGGTACTAAACGTTGTTTGGTGACTATAATAACTGTTTAAAAAATTTGAAATATTTAACTAAAATAAACTATACAAGACATTCGAAATATTTTATTTCAAGAAAACTGCAAATAATTGGAATTTTTTTCACTACAAAAAAACTACAAAAATTATTTTAGGTAGGTATAGGACATAAGTAGGTACTCAAAATGAACTAAAATAATTTGGAGCAACTTTTTGCTCTAAAAAAACTAAAGAATATTATAGAAATATTTTTACAAATGATAATTACTCATCAACAAATAACATAAAGGGTATAGCCGGGTTAAGATAAGCGATTTGGCCCACCATACGGATTTTGAAACAACTAGTGGAAGTTGGTCCCCATGGTCTAAAACCCCCGTGACCAAATTTTTGAGTCGCTACCTCACCTCCTCCCCCTCCTAGGGCGAAAAATGTGATTTTTCGATTATAATTTTTGATTTTGGCTGTTTTCAACCGATTTTTTTCAAATTCGGGTAGATGCTAGGTATCATCAAGGGTCATTTATGGAAATTTTTTCAAAAATTTTCAAACCTATCTTCACTGTGAAATGCGCGTTTTAAGTTTTCTAACGTCCATTTCGACAAGTTCTTTCAGAGGTGCAATAATTGAAAAAATATATGTTGTACACCTAGTCTGGATGTACAACATATATTTTTTTCAGAATTTTCTACATGGGTTGAAGACTTTCAAAAATGCAAAAAACTGACTTTTTTCATCACTTTTCGCGCCAAAAATGGTCGTCGTAGTATATCACAAAATAAACCTAAATACACCATCAACCCGAATTTGGATGAAATTCGTTGATTTTTTCTATTTTTTCTAATTTTCATTTAAATTGACCAAGTGACGCCATTTTGGGAACCCCCGGTGCCCCACGAGGTGTCTGGAGGGCCAAGAATTCATGTTTGGACACGTTTCAAGTCGTTATTTTTCATAAACAGAATTTTTTGCGAAATTGAGAAAATTTCATTTTTTTCAACAATCAGTTAAGGTGAGATTGTGAGAATAATTTTCCGAAGTCAAAAACGTGTAATTTTATGAATGTGGGCAAAAAAATCAAATTTTCTCGATTTCACTAAATATGCAATATATGACAAAAATTGGCTTGAAACATGTCCAAACATGAATTTTGAGCCCTCCAGACACCTTGTGGGACACGGGGGATCCCAAAATGGCGTCACTTGGTCAATTTAAATGAAAATTAGAAAAAATAGAAAAAATCAACAAATTTCATCCAAATTCTGGTTGATGGTGTATTTAGGTGTATTTTGCCCGTGTAGCAATTGTCGACATCGACATTTATGTCGACAAAATTCAGACACACTTTTTTCTCGGTTAACGATGAATTAAAAATTATATTTGAGATTTAAAGTGATGTTCTATGTTAAACATAACTGTTCAATCAAAATTTTTGAATTTTTCTGAGTATTTTCCTATAATTTAGAAAACGTTGTTTTTCTACATAGACAAGTCGATGTAAAAATCGATACTCAATAAACGCATCGACATTTATGTCGACAATTTCTGCTAATTGAATTTACAAATTTTATATCTAAAAAGAACTAAAAACAATTAATAGGAACATTTTAAGCTCAGGAATAAATAATTTTTAAAAGAATCATAAAATTTTCTCATTTTTAAAAAGTTTTGAATAATACAACCACTTGTCGAGTTATTGTCGACATAATTGTCGATGGTCGAATAATGCATCGACTTCACTGTCGGCAGTGTCGACCAGAGGAATTTTAGGTCGAGATAGTGTCGATGTGATTGTCGAGGGTCGAATAATGCATCGACTTAACTGTCGACAGTGTTGACCAGAGGAATTTTAAGTCGAGTTAATGTCGATCTAATTGTCGATGGTCGAATAATGCATCGACTTGACTGTCGACGTCTTGAGGGTGTTTGTGATACTCGCAGATAAAGTGTGTTTTGAATTAGTACATAAGGCTCTAAGAATCATCTCTATGTTAGTTGGACACACGCATGTGTCCAGCTACAAAGGTGACCTCAATGCCACATATTTGACAAAAAATGTCAAAATGTTGGCTTGAACACTATTTTTGGTTTAATTTTAATATATACTTATATTGAATATTTGAACTTAGTATATTTTTCAAAATCTCACCATTGCAAATGTCGATGTGGATGTCGATATAAATGTCGACACATCGAAATCGGTCACTTTTCGATCGTACATGTCGACACGATTTTGGATGGTTTGTCGAGCTTATTATCGACATGTTTGTCGACCGTCCAAATATGGCTCGGCATGTCGACGGTCGACAAATGTGTCGATAATAACCTCGACAAACCATCCAAAATCGTGTCGACATGTACGATCGAAAAGTGACCGATTTCGATGTGTCGACATTTATATCGAAATTAGCATCGACGTTGGTACACGGGTGTGATATACTACGACGACAATTTTTTTCGACCAAAAATGACTATTTTTGGCGCGAAAAATGATGAAAAAATCAGTTTTCTGCATTTTTGAAGGTCTTCCACCTATATAGAAAATTTTGAAAAAAAATATATGTTGTACATCCAGACTAAGTGTACAACATATATTTTTTCAATTATTGCACCTCTGAAAGAACTTGTCGAAATGGCCGTTAGAAAACTTAAAACGCGCATTTCACAGTGAAGATAGGTTTGAAAATTTTTGAAAAAATTTCCATAAATGACCCTTGATGATACCTAGCATTTACCCGAATTTGAAAAAAATTGGTTGAAAACAGACAAAATCAAAAATTATAATCGAAAAATCACATTTTTCGCCCTAGGAGGGGGAGGGGATGAGGTAGCGACTCAAAAATTTGTTCACGGGGGTTTTAGACCATGGGGACCAACTTCCACTTGTTGGTTTCAAAATCCGTATGGTGGGCCAAATCGCTTATCTTAACCCGGCTATACCCTTCAAATAGTTTACACAGAATTAGCTCCATTTTGATATTGTTTTTTCATGATTGCTGATAGTAGTTTTACAATGTGGTAAATCATTATAAAACTCAACTTGAGACCATTCTGATATAGTAGTGGTTTCTGGATCAAAAAATCTAAATTTATAGATACCTTTGGCTAAAGATTCTCTAATCTGAGACGAAGCTAAACCATTATCAAAATGATGTTTTTCTTCGCAAAGAACATTCATTTTCATCTTCGAAGAAACATTTTCCGGTAAATCCCAACTTACGGTGCTGCGTGTGACAACCGGAGTGCAATCTCCATCTCTAAGTTTTGGACCACCCTCGATCTTTTTAACTCGTCCATTGATGAAATTTAAAACATTATCGAAAACTTCGTCCTTGTCTTTTATACTACCATGAATGGTTCCTAATCCAAAAGGCTCAAAGTTGGTTTCATTGGTACATGTTATATCGTCCGGGAAATCATCGCAGGTGGGAGCATTGGTGTTATTTGAGGTGGTTTCGTTCCTCAACGTCGACGTTGAGGTAGTATTTTCGTTACTAATAAATACAGCGTAGTCATTAACGGCCAAGTACAATCCAGTTTTAATGATCGCACTCTCAGGATACACTTGTTCGTCGTGATCAACGTAATAAGTTAATAACTTCGTATCTGTGTAAGTTTCAACAGTCTTATTGTTCAATTCTTCGAGGAAATCAGATGAAGGTTTCATATCTTGTACAGCATCTGTACAAAATGGGAGTTTGGTTGTGAGACAAAATTTAGCGAGTTTTGCTCCATAGTTAGGCGTTGCTAATGTAATTATTTTGCCATATTTCACACCCCTTTCTGATACCATATGTCTTATGATTAGACCACCCATAGAATGGCCAATAAGTATTGGCTCTTTATTATCAATACCATTGTCAACGATGTAATTGTACAGTAACAAACTATTATTAACGATGCGTTCCTCGGTTTTGTTTGAATAGTCGAATACGTGTACATTTGTGAAATTATTTTTAATGAAATTATTTTTAAATTTATCCCATGTTTCAGGAGAAGAATGATAACCGTGCACAAGAACAACAGGAGTGTCATTCAAAGATGAAGCGAACTTCAGTATACTAAGTAATATTACATAATATGCTACGAACGGATACGAATAATTATTATTCTTGTTTGCCATCTTTTGTAATTATTATTTTTAAATTTTTTTTTTTTAAATACAATATATAAAATATTAAAACTTGCTCTTATTACAATTCGCTACCTTCAAAACAAACATTCAAAATGCAACCGCTAGTCGAATGTCTAATAAATCCGCATTCAGTTTTCCAAGAGGTAGGTATCTACGATCCGGTGGAAGCCGTTGGTAGGTATCTATTTCATGAAATTGCAAATCCGAGTCGAATGTTCAATAAATCTACAATCAAAATGTCTAAAAGTCGGTAAGTACATACAAGTAGCTACCTGTTATTAGATAATTTGATTAAAGGTAGGTAAACATCACAAAACTGGAAGCAACTTTTCATTTGAAATTCAAATTCTAAGATCTCGAGACCAAGGATGGGACAAAGGTATATCTTAACCTAATTATACTAATTAAATACTTCTCCTATTTTAATTACTCCATTTAAAAAAATGGTTTTCATAATTTTTTACAAATTATTCGCCATTCAGAACTTTTGAAGAAAAAAAAAAAATTAGAAATCACCAAGACATTTTATAAATTTTCATTTCATTCTACAAATTTAATCAATGAAAAAAGCAACTGCAACTGCATCAATTTTCATTGCAAAATCTTCTTCTGACGAATTTTTTGATGATTTTTCTAATCATTGATACTGTGAAAATTTTTATTATCAGTAAAAATTAAGAATAATTCCAATTTGTTTTTATTCAATGAAAAAAGTATCCATAAAAATCAATGAAAATTTTTCCTGTAATGAATTTTTGAAAAATTTTAAAATTATAAATTTTGTGAAAATTTTTATTTTCCGTAATTTTAAATAAATGAGAAAATGCATTAAACCATAATGCAGAAAGCTACCATAAGAAACAATACAAAATCCTCCTCTGGCGAAATTTTGAAATATATAAAATTTATTACCAATTTTGTGAAAATTTAAAAATTTGAAAAATTGATAGAAATTCCAAATTGCATTTAACCAATGCAAAAGGCTACCCTAAAAATCAATGCAAAATCCTCCTCTGGCAAAATTTCGAATTTTTTTAAATTACCAATTTTGTAAAAATTTAAAAATTCAAAAAATTAAGAAAAATTCCAAATTGCATTTAATTAATGCAAAAAGCTATCCCAAAAATCAATGCAAAATCCTCCTGTGGCATAATTTTGACAATTTATACCTAAAATTATCGATTTTGTGAAAATTTAAAAATTCAAAAAATAGAGAAAAATTTCAAATTGCATTTTACCAATGCAAAAAGCTACCCTAAGAATCTATGCAAAATCCTCCTCTAGCAAAATTTTAAAATTTTATAAAATTACTAATTTTTTAAGAATTTAAAAATTTTAAAAATGGAGAGAAATTCCAAATTGCATTCAACTAATGATAAAAGCTACCTTAAGAATCAATGCAAAATCCTCCTCTGGCAAAATTTTGACATTTTATCAAATTATCAATTTTGTAAAAATTTAAAAATTCAAAAAATCGAGAAAAATTCCAAATTGCATTTAATCAGTGCAAAAAGCTACCCCAAGAATCAATGAAAAATCCTCCTCTGGCAAATTTTTGAAATTTAATAAAATAATCAACATTGCAAAAATTTGAAAATTCCAAAAATTAGGAAAAATTCCAAATCGCATTTATCCAATGCAAAGAGCTACCCTAAGAATCAATGTAAGATCGTCATCTAACGAATTTTTGAAATTTTTATAAAATTGTCAATTTTGTGAAGATTTAAAAATTCAAAAAATTGAGAGAAATATTCCAAACTGCATTAAACCAATACAAAAATCCACCCTAAGAATCAATGCAAAATCCTCCTGCGGCAAAATTTCTAAATTTTATAAAATTATCAATTTTGTAAAAATTTAAAAATTCAAAAAATTGAGAAAAATTCCAAATTACATTTAACCAATGCAAAAAGCTACCCTAAGAATCAATGCAAATCCTCCTCTGGCAAAATTTTAACATTTTATAAAACTACCAATTTTGTGAAAAATTCAAAATTCAAAAAACTGAGAAAAATCCAAAAATTGCATTTAACCATTGCAAAATCCTCCTATTGCGAATTTTTTACATTTTATTAAAATTATCAATTTTGTGCAAATTTAAAAATTCCAAATCGTATTTAACTAATGCAAAAAGCTACCCTAAGAATCAATGCAAAATCCTCCTCTGGCGAAATTTTGAAATTTTATATAAGATTACCAATTTTGTAAAAATTTAAAAATACAAGAAATTGAGAGAAATTCAAAAATTGCATTTAACCAATGCAAAAAGCTACCCTAAGAATCATTGCAAAATCCTCCTGGAAGAACTGACAGCATGAGCCATGATTCTTTACAGTCACTTTAGGATCTCTTTTTTATGAGTGTTGAAATTTAAATATTTTAATAAAAACGTTCGAAGGAGTTATTATGAAAGATATACGAAGAATATAAAATGAAATTACATACCTGTATAATCAAATCACGAACACAAATGCGCAGTAAGTCTAGGTATTCAAGTTTTTTATACTTAGTATACTTTTAGGTAGATAACGTCACATGGGTTGGAAAATCACTCCAGTATTGTTAAGCTTCTTCAAGCACTTCAAAACCACTAACTAGTAAGTTAAGTATCAGACAACCAACTTGGAGTGTTTAGACTGGATTTTCTGAGAAGGGAATAATAATAAATAACCCAGTAGTGACAAAATCTGGTGATGTAAATTATAGCTAAAGGACAGTTAGGAAGATGTTGCGGAAAAACATGACAATTATGGTGACATAGCTTAAAAGGTAGAAGGTAAATTAGGGTAGGTAAGTAATTAAGTTAGTAGGTGTAGGTAAAAGGTAATTAAGAGGATAGGCGATGTCTCAACCATTTATGCTCGGGCCTGCACACTGCAAACAACACAATATGATCATTAACTCGTCATTTGATGTGGTTTACGACACATTTGGCAAATTAGTTTTCTGTCGAAAACTGAATAGGTAAATTTTAGACAAATTAATGAAGTTCTGCGATGCAAGTGCCTATTTTCATTTTCAAAAAATTAGTGAATTTTCCACCTGGTGAATAATTTTTTTTAAATGCGTATTTTACTCTAGAAAAGAAAATACAGAAATTTTTTACTTCAAAAAATTGAGGGATTTTTTCTATGAAAAACTGATTTTTTTTTAATTTCAAAAGAATTATTATACTATTGTTGAACCAAAAACTTTAGTTATTTCTTCCTAAAAAAAAAGAGAAAAAAAGGAAAAAAGAGTAGGCTACCTTCCTAACTACAAGTACCTATGTAATTCAAAAAAAAAATCAAAAAACTTGAGACAAAAATTATATTTTTTCCAAAAAAAAAGATTCTTTTCTTCAAAAATAAACAAAATTTTCCATGAGTTTTTTTTAATAGGTATTTCACTCCAAAAAATTGAAATTTTTCTTATTCCTAAAGGATTGAGAGAACTTTTTGTTTCAAAGAATTTAGAAATTTCGTTTCCATAAAAAGTTGAGATCTTTATCCTTGTAAAAATTGAATGACTCTTTTTTTCAAAAAAATTTGAGACAAAAATTTCTGAAAAAAGTGGCATTAATACGCTAAAAAAAATTGCAAAATCTTTAGTTTAAAATTTTCAAAGTTTCAATTTTCGTGAAAGTTTGAAAATTACTAATAGCTATGGATTTTAAAAGGAATAATTAAATTTTAGAGGTTCAAAAAATGTAAAAATTCATCAATACCAAATTATTTTTCTAAAAATTTAAAACATTTTCTAAGTTGAAAAAATTCCAGAACGATCCGGTTTCAAAAAATTTCCAAATTTTGAATGACCACCAAATTTTTAAAATCTATCAAAACTTTACGAGTTGACACTCTAAATTAAAAAAAAAAGTTGATCCATAATATTCAGAAATTTATTGACATATAAAAATAATAAAATTTTCGTTAAATTGAAAAATTCGTAAAAATTTTCAAACTTGAAAACTAATCAATTTTGGTGAAGAAAAAATTAAGAATTGACAGAATTCAAATTTTTATCAAGTTTTGAATTTGGCCAATTTTTTCTTAAGAAAAAAAAAAGAAAAAAGAAGTAAGACAAGAAAACTTATTAAATTTTTATCCTGGGTAATTAAATTTTTAAAAATTTTCCAAATTTCAAAGATTGACTAAGTTTGAGATTTTAAAAACATTTTATTTATTTTAAAGATTTCCTAAAATTGAAAAACGAGATTTTCAACATTGAAAATATTTTTTGAAAAAAATTTCACGTAGGTATCATTCAAAATTTATTTTTGCTCCATAGAATTGAAAAAAAATTACTCTGAGAAAATTTAGAGATTTTTCTGCGGCAAAATTTATTCTAAAAAATGATTCATGTTCTTCATAAAATTGGCAAAATTTTGTTTACAAAAAAATTTAAAAGCTTCTTATTAGAAAAAAATTGAGTATTTTTCATGTTGGCTCAAAAAAAATACATTTTTTTATTCCGAAAAAATTCATGCAGGTATGAACAACTGTACATTGTATTTGCATTTTCAGAGTTTTCTAGAGTTGAGCTCATTTCACTTTTGAAATTATAAATGTAGCTCGCTTGAGACATGAGGTGTACGTACTGTCAAAATCAAAATTACCGATTGCTATGAAACGAACTGAATACAGCTATAAAAAAAAAAATGATAAAATATATTTTAATAATGTTCATTCATATTTTAATAAAAAAGGTGAACGAGTGATAATTAAAAAGTATTTGTAGAACAACAAAAAATCGGATACGTACTTTGAAAAAAAAAAGAGAAAAGTAATAGGTAGGTAATCATCTATACATACGAAGTAAAATGGACAAATAAGAATAATGAAACGTAATTTTATTCGAAATGGAATGATGAAAATAAAATATACTATTGTAGGTACGTATTATCTTACTGTAACTAAAAATAAAAAAAATAAAAAATGATAATCAATCACTACACAATAAAGTGAAATATAAGAAATAGATATCTCTTGGGCGTACATTTTTATTGTCATTTATGAAGAGGATAAATATGATACGTCAGCGCTGATAGAGAAGATACATAGAATAGATGTTGAAGATATTGTGTGCCTGTGTTCATTAAAACCTCGAATTTTGATTTTTTTTTTTTTTTGAAAAGTTATATTTACAGGCAACAGACTCACAGAATATATATTTGAAAACTATTAAACTAATTTTTTAATGACTAAATGTTATACAGACTGCGACTTATATTCACCACCTCAGATTTTGTATATTTTTCAAAGAAAGGGAAAAAAATACGTAGATAGTTGGTTACATATAAAATGCATATTCAAAAAAGACATTCAATTTCCTATATTATACTTTTGTGATCTCATTAAAGATTCTACGATTTTTTTTTATCTTGGGCTAATTCTCTTCATTTTTCAAAAAACTGAAATCTCTGTTAGGTGCAAATATTTGAATTTTTTCATTTTTTTATCACTCTGAACCAACTTTTAAATTTCCCACGGACATTAATTTAATTAGAATTAACCATAGGTATCACAACTGACTAGATACAGACAGTTAATACGACACTATTTACGCCTTACGTACATAGCTCAAAAACAATAATTCATTTTTAGACATCAAAAGAACTTCAATCGTTTGAAGTTCGCGACTGATTCAGACATAATTATTAACTAAAATATTCATTTGGGTGAAACTTCGATTGAATAGAATTTCATGAAATGAAAATTCGGTAGGTAATATAGGTAAAGAGAATGATACTCGAACTCGAAGTAAGCACGTATAAGTGTATATGATTTAAAAAGCATGAAGATCAGAAGATCTGAGTCAAATGAAATATTGTAACTCGAACGTGAAAATATTGCAAAATTTTTGATTCCTCAAATCTCACTCAACGAAATATTTCAAATTCACGCTGTTCAAAGATACACTCATTAACGTCCTTTTGATTTGGGTTTTTCAACAACTCTAACAATTTACTCGTAATATTCTGGCGCTTATTAACGATAGCAACCTGCATTAACCCGAGACCCCCACGATTACGAGCATTCGCCACAGCTGAAAACTCATCAGGCTTCAAAACTCGCAATTTGTTGACAACTTCGACATCACCTTTTCTCGTAGCTTCAAATAATTCTTCGATCAATTTCAATAAACTGATGATGTTTTGATCTGTAGCGAGGTTGATCGGTGATTTACCTTCATTGTTGGCGATGTTGAAACTCGCCCCGTGATTCAATAAACATTTAGCAACTTGTACAAATCCATTCTTGGCTGCAATATGAAGTGATGTCGTGCCGCCAGCAATTGTCTTGGCATTGATGAAATCGGTCAACCGATTACGACCGACGTGTTTTAACAAAATTTCGACGATTTCCTTTCGGTCTTTTGAAGCAGCGGTGTGTAAAGGTGTATTACCTTTATTGGTGGCTAGAGTAACATCAGCTCCATTTTTCAACAAGATTTTCACAATACGTAAATGGTCATTAGCAGCAGCATAATGTAACAGTGTTCTTCCTTCGACGTCTTTCTCATTGGCATCAAATCCGTTCTTCAACAGATTCAGAACGGTTCGCATATCTCCTTTACTCGATGCAATGAAGATTTCATCCTGCAGGAGGCGTAAAACCTTTGATACGTTGCCACCCTCCAACTTCAATTTCAAATTGATCGCCGCCATCTTCGTCGAAATATCTAAAACGATTTCGTGACCGGGTCCATAAAGCATTCCCATTGGTTCACACTGCTTGTATGCTTTGAGTGCGCCAATGTATTTACCTCGATCAAAAAGTATATTCGCTATACTGTATTGAGTTTTCAACACCTCGGGGTGATTTTGCGCAAGACTTTTTTCCTGAACATTCAAAACCTCTTCGAAAGTTTTCAAAGCTTCTCGATGTTTCTTTTGTGCTAAGAGAGTGGCAGCAATACATTGTACAGTTCTCAAAGTATCAGGGTGGCTAGAACCTAGAATTTTCTTCTCCATTTTTAAAACTTCGTCGTAGATTTTCAATGCCTCTGCATGTTTTCCTAGTTTAGACAGCACCACTGCGATATTATTTCGAGCAGTCGCAGTAAGCACATGGTCTTCACCCAACTTTGCTTTCTGCTTTTCAAAAACTTCTTTGTTTATACGCAAAGCTTCGTCAAACTTTTCCAAGCCAGCTAATACCAACGCCAAGTGAAACTGAGTGCTAATAGTAGCTTGATGATCAGACCCAAGTATTTCTTGTTGCTTCTGAAGAACTTCTTGGAACATGTCGAAAGCTTCTTCGTTTTTTCCTTGCCAATGCAATATTAAAGCGATAGAACCTCTCGTACCCAACGTATCCTCATCATCCAAGCCCAACATTTCTTTTCGTTTCGTAAAGACTTCTTGATGCATTTTGTAAGATTCCTGATAATATCCTTGTTTATACAGCACATCGGCTATCATAGACTGAATGTCTACTGTGGCCAAATTATCTGGTCCTAAAAGGGCTTTTCTGTTTGCAAATATTCTACTCAAAATGCTCAAGGCTGGTTGGTAATTACCTTGATGCAGAAGAACTAAAGCTTCGTTAATTTCAGTACACACGTCACTTTGCGATACTGCTTTCAACTCATCGATTTTCAAGAAGTTACTGTGCGCTGCAGTAGCTATGAGGGTTTCATTGTCTCCATTACGAGCGTTCATGACCGCTTTCAAAGTACCATCGTCCTTTATCGTGGCAAGGACATCGATAATTTTGGAATTATTCTGTTTAATCATTTCAAACGATTCGTCAATTAATTTGAATAAATTACGAGTATGCTCATCAGTAGCGAAATCTGATGGCGCTTTACCGCTAACAGAGATCTTATTATAAACTGCGCCGTGGTACAATAGAGCTTTACAAGTTTCCAAGCGAGAGAATTTAGCTGCATAATGTAAAGGAGTGTACCCTTTACCACAGATGACATTAGGATCGGCTTTGTTCTGCAAAAGGATGTTGACAACTTGATAACTACCTTTCCAGGCAGCATAATGTAAAGGTGTCGTTTCGGTGTCAGCTTTTTTAGCATTCACAAATGCCCCTGCTTCGATATAATTTTCCACTAATGAACAGCTATCCTGTTTTACAGCCGCGAACAACTTCTGAGTCGATACTAACAGTTCACTGATTTCCATGTTTCTTGACAGATCTACCGATTTTCTGTCATCATCATCAACAGCGTTATAAACAGCGCCATTGTTTAATAAAAATGCTACAACATCCGTATGGCCAGAAAGAGCGGCCATATGTAAAGGAGTCAAGCCATTTTTATCTTTAGCATTGATCTTAGCTCCTTCTGCTATTAAGTATTTCACGAGATCCAATCGACTGCTCATAGAAGCATAGTGCAGTAAGGTCTGATTGGCTACACCAGGCTCATCAATACTTAATCCATTGCTGAGAAAAAACGCTATGGTATCTTTAAAACCTTCTCTAGCTGCAATGTGTATAGGTTTCAAGCCGGAAGCATTTTTAGCATTGATATCACACCCTTTACTCACGAGATACTTGACTATTTCCAAGTTACTCTCCTGCGAAGCGATATGCAGTATTGTCCAACCACCGTTGCATTTGGCATTCATATTCAATGAAGATTTTCCAAACTTCAGTAATGTTTTAACCACTGACAAATGGCCATGTGCTACTGCTAATTCTAAAGCTGTTCTATTGTTGTGGTCTTTCGTATTAATTTTCGCACCATTACTTAATAAGACATGCATAATGTTATCGTAGCCTTCTTCTGCAGCAATATGTATGGGAGCGCCTTCATCACTTGAAATATTAACATCAGCCTTGTTCGCTATCAACACTTCAGCAACTTCGTCATGGCCTTCTTGTGCTGCAAAATACAATGGCGTTGCTCCAGAAGTAGTCTTGGCATTGACTTTTGCTCCTCTTTTAATCAGAGCACTAACGATTTCCTTGTGACCCCTCTTGGCAGCCAAATGTAAGAGAGTGGCATTTTGTGCATTTTTCATATTGACAATACTGCATGCATTTTTAAGTAAAATGGCCACGATTTCTGTATAACCACAGATCACCGCTAATGATAAATCTTCAAAATCAACGTCAACTCTATTTGCTACAAGAATATGGACAATTTCTTTATGGTTACGCCTTATAGCGGAAAGCAATGGAGTGAAGTTGTTGTTTTTGATTTTAACATCGGCGCCATTTTCTACTAAAATTGCAACAATTTCAGCGTGGCCTGCTTCCACAGCTACATGTAACGGTGTATAAGATCTCAAAGCTTCATGCATTGGTGTATTACCCACACCACGACCTCTCGCATCAATATCAGCTTTATTCTTGATTAACGTGTTGGCCACATTTTTGTGACCTTTCATAATAGCTGCGTGTAATGGTGTAATACCATAATCATCTTTAGCATTTATTTCGGCTCTGTTTTCCAATAAGAAAGCAATAACATCCTCGTGACCTTCCATAGCGGCTACATGCAACGGTGTTAGACCTTTATCAGTTCTAATATCAACATTGGCATTATGTTTCATCAGAAGATCAATAACACCTTTACTGCCACTCTCTGCAGCAAAATGTAATGCTGTTCTACCCAAAATATCTCGATCTTCAATTCTAGCGTTATTGTTCATCAAAAGATCAACAACATCATCGTAACCTCCAGAAGCAGCTAAAAGGAGAGGTGTCATTTCGGTTTCAGTCTTCGCATAAATTTCAGCTCCTTCTGTTAGTAATAGTTCAACAATTTCCTTATGACCGAATTCTGCTGCTAAATGCAATGGTGTATAATTTCCTAAACATTTTGCATTGGTATCAACACCATGTTCAACGAGCGAAACAACCACATCCAAGTGACCACTTTTTACTGCGAAATGCAGAGGAGTACACCCCATCGACGTTGCTGCATTTGGGTTCGCCTTATTTTCCAATAGAATTTTTACGATTCGCTCATACCCATCTTGTGCTGCATAATGCAAAGGAGCATTGGAATAAGTTTTTTCGGCAACATTGGTATTAGCTCCATGGTTCAACAGGACTTCAGCAATCTTTTCATGGCCATTTTCTACTGCGTAGTGCAATGGTGTAGAACCATCTATTATCGTGGCATTAACATCGGCTCCTTTTAGAACTAGAACATTAACGATTTTTAGATGACCGTTCAGTGCTGCTGTATGCAATGGTACTCCTTGCTTATCATTTCTCGCATTGACGTTTGCTTCTTTTTTCAGTAAAAGCTCGACTAGTTCGAAATGACCAAATTCAGCAGCTAAATGTAGTAACGTATAACCACCTCCGATGATATCAACATCCTCCTCTTCTCCCAGCAGAACCTCGACAACATCAATATGATTATTTTGAACAGCATAATGCACAGGCAAAGAACCAACTACATCCATGATATTGGTGCTAGCATTATTTTTCAGCAAAACTTCAACAGTATCTTTGAAACCTTTTTTAGCTGCGAAGTGTAGCGGAGTTTTACCAGTAGTATCTAGATCATCGACACATGCACCAGCTTCTGTTAGCAAAAACTGTACGATATCACTTCTTCCATATGCAGCGGCAATATGAAGTGGACTTTGGCTATACCTATCTTTAACATTTAAGTCGGGCTTCGAAGTTTGCTCGAGAACGAATTTGACCACTCTGAGACTAGGTCCACAAGCAGCAAAATGTAATGCGGTCTGTGAATGGATATTTCTAGCATTGATATCGGCCCCTTTCTTCAGATAACTCTGCAAATCTTCGAGATTTCCTTTTTCCATTGCTGTAAACATTCCTTCCTGGATTTCAATAGTGAGGAAGCTTTCGTCGAATTTACTCCTCAGCTTGGAAGGATCGTCTCTTAACAATTTGCCAATTCTCTTCTTGCTTTTAATTACATTTCTGGAGATGAAATTTTCAGCATTCAATATAACTGCCATTGAAGGATCGAATGATAAGACATCGAGTAATTCATTTCCATGAGCTAAGTGATTACGCAGGCACTTTCCAGTTAATAAAGGAGAATTATCGTCCAAGAAGAAAAGAGTACTTTCTAGGTGTTTTTCTGATCTACTCAAGATCGACATTATGTCTAAGACAAGCATTTCGATAACAGTAGGCAATGATTTATTAGTCTTATAGAGAGAATAAATAATCAATTCACTGATTGTATTTTTTTGCAAGACGATTTTCAATTCAGATAATTTTGATGTGAGTAGATCTTCATACTTTTTCTCCGTCACATTGTGAATTTGCTTCTGCTTATGTATGTCAATAAAAGAGCCTTTCTTGTGTAACTTTTTTCGCAAACTCATGATCCACTTCATATCACCTATTCCAAATTCAGCAACATAGACGATTTCGCAAGCAATCCTATTTATATTATCTAGATCGTCATCGTGTACTCTGGAACCGGCGCCATGACATATTTCCATCGACAGTTCTACGATTTCTCTAAGACGGTGAGCTTCTATTCGAGGAGCAATAAACTCCAATACTTTATTACCAGTAAATTTCACAATCCTGACAATATTGTGATCGATGATATTGTCCCTCAAAATGTTACACAAGCTCTTCAACGATACAAAACCTATTTGATAATCAGCACTAATATTTCCCGATTTCCTTTTCAAAAAATTCAATACATTTTCAATTTTATTGAATTTTTCAATTTCATAATTCGTCTTGTCATCGTCTGGTATAGCGTCGTTTAATTCTCGAACGAGTTTTTCAAGTTTCTCGAGTTCCATTGCTTTAAAATTTTTCGGGATCATTTTATCTAATTCGGAATTTCTTAGTACTTCAGCGACTTCCATTATCTCGGCCAAACTTTTACTATCGATGATTTTCTTCAACAGTATTCTAATAGTTTTGATCTTACTGTTGGAAAGAATATCGGTAATCACATCGTGGATTCTCGTAGTATCATTTTTAACACCAATGAAGAAGTTGACGTCTGGATTATCTTCGATTTCTGATCTCTTGAAGAGCGAGTAAGCGTGAGATAGCGAATTACGTAAATCTACGATGATCTTCCTTGAATTCTTCGGAAGTGATAGTAAAATGAGCTCACTGGTACAGTTGGATATTTTAGGAGACTCAAGAGTGTTTTTCAAATACTCGCCGATAACTTGCAAAGCTCGCGTTATGATTAATTGGCCTTCTTTTTCTTTAGGATTGATCGACGATGCCAAATTTGAATAATCGTGTATTTTCTCTAAAGAATGAATATCTCTGATTTGTTGATAATCGATGTACAACTCTTCGAATTCAGGATCACTACGAAGGATCTTTTCAACAACGTCCTCGCGCCTTAAATTTGGGAGATTGGCAAGTTTACTCACGCTCACTCTTCCTAAAACGTTCATCTCGTTCTCAAGTTTTTTTGCGAAATATTTAAAATAGCGTAATAGTTTGTGTTTGTTCAATACGACACGATAAAATAGATTAATTTCCTGTTGTTTCGAGTGGGACGATACAAAAGCAACCAAACAAAACTCCATCTCTTCCCAAGGTAATCGATCATAGGTTGATTTCAATTGTCGTTTAAGTACGTGAATATTTTGAGCAATAAACCTAGCAATGAACAAAAATTTCTCATCCACTTTGCCTTCATTCGAATACTCGCACTCTAGAAAAGCAATTTTCTCAAGCACCAAATTGACTCTTTCTCGAATATTATTAAGAATACTTTTAGAATTTGGAACCAATCCAGAAGAATTAGAGAAGAAACGAAGGTTAATCAATTTGCTTTCAACGAAAATTCCCATCTCATCGGACAACGACACGTTTCTAAACTTCAATTCTTCGTAAGCTTTAGAAAGAGCCTGATCTAAATCTTCAGGATGCGTAACGAAATAGTCAACAGGCCATTTAGAAATGAGAATATCGAGAAGTTCGGTATTACCCGAACGAATAGCATAATAAAAAGCATCGTGGTTAGTTTCGTCCTTATCATCAGGCGCTAACGTATCCTTACCAACATCGTGAGATAAATCGAATAACAACCTACTATTACTAAATACGTAATTTAAAATCTCAATTCTATCATATTTACAAGCTAGAATAACAAAATTAATCCTTTTAATAGGATTCTCACTATCTTTATGGTAAGTATCAAGTGTTTCTGGACTCTCTATACCGCCGATGTAATCAATCAACTCAACAAGACGTTTAAACTTATCGTTGTTACCTTGCGTAATTGCTCGTTGAAGTTCGGCCAGAATGAGAAAATAGAGATCTTTGGCTTTCGCTTTTCCATGGTAGAATCGCTGATATTCTTTCACGAAGTCTTCTTTGGATCCATAGGAACGCGACAAAAACCGTTCATCTTCTTCATGAGTATTGATCCGTTGTTTAGATTCATCCATGACTTCTTTCTAAAACGTACAAAATCAAAAAAAGCTAATTAATATAGGTCGTAAAATTTTTTTCTGAATCCTAACTAAAATGATAGGAATAAATATAACACACGAAGCTACGTAAAATGAATCGCCATGGCGACGTGACTGAAAATTGTTGATTTCCCTTATTTTTCCCTATATTTTGTGATAAAGCTATTTAAAAAAATTATTGAGGGAGGAGGCGAATGCCCCTTTAACCCCCTGAGTTATGCCTATGCCCTCCAAAATCCCCTTTTTTTGTAACCAAAAAAAATCTATACAATTTTTTTAGAAAAGATGAATGAATACTTGGAATTTTCAAGGATGTAAATCGATTTCTCCTCTAAAAGGTGGATTCTAGAAATAATTTCATGTTGTAATATGAGAATGATTCTTTTTTCTGGAAATGAAACGAAAAATTTTCAAGCAAAAAATTCTCCCAACAAATTTTTAACAACTTTTTGAACAGACAAACTTTTTTTTTTTTTTTTTTTTTTTTTTCGTCCCAAAGTTTAAAAAATATTTCATTATTTACTTACTTTACCTACCATCAAAGAAAAAAAAATTAATCCCTAAAAATTGAGATTTTTTTTATTTCAGAAGAATTTTTAAAATTATTGTTCAAAAAAATCTCAAGTTTTTTTTTTCGAAAATGAAACGAATTTTTTTCTTTACAAAGAAAAAATTAAGAAACTTTTCCACAGAAATTTAAAAAAACATCTTACACAAGAAAATTTTATAACACTTTTTTCAAAAAAAAGGATAAGTATTTTTTTACTCAAAAAATTCTGAAATTTCTTCCTTTGAAAAAATTCCTACTCCAAAAGATTTGAGATTTTTCTATTTCAAAAAAAAAAAAAAAAAAAAAAAAATGAGAAACATATTTTTTTTATTCCAAAAATGAGAATTTTTTCTACAAAAAACAGAGATTCTCCTCCTTTAGAAAATTTAAAAAGAAAATCCAAAAAAAAAAATTGAAATTTTATACTCTAGAGTTCGAAATATATTTTTACTTCAAATTCAAAACAATTCAATTCCAAAACGATAAAATTCAGATTTTGATTTTAAAAAAATAAGAATTTTTCGTGAAAGTTTAAAAATATTTCTACTTCAAAAAAATTGAGAATTTTTTTCAATGCCTTGTACAGCAACTATATCTTTTTATTCCAAAACAATTTTTAAAATTCTTTGTACCAAAAAATTCATTTTGTTTTTCATTCCACAAAAGTTCATTCCAAGAAATGGGTATTTTTCTCAAAAAATAGAAATTTTCATCCCCTCGAAAAAAATTCCAATTTTTTTAGAGAAAATTTTTTTTCATTTTGTTAGAAAGATAATTAATCTAGATTATTAATGTCTCATCTTTTTTTTTTTGGAAAAATATTATTTTTTGGAGAATTTTTTTTCAATTTTCTGGAGAAAAAAATCTCGCAATTTACAATTTTTTGGGATTACAGTTATTCCAGTTATTTTTAAACCTAATAATCAAGAAATAATAAGTGAAAAAAATCCTCGATTTTTAATAAAATTAATGAAAGATTTCTCTGGATTGATATTTTGGGGAGGAAATGCAAAACATATGCAACGTATTTTTATCCTACAAAAAAAGGCTCTTAGAATTATGTACAGAATGCAATCCACAGAATCTTGCAAAAATGCTTTCATCTCGAATAAAATCTTGACCCTGCTTTCCTTATACATACTGATGATTGCTCAGTCTGTTAAAAATGGTACTATTAAACTGAATACACCACAGCACACCTATAACACCAGAAATAGTCAGCTACTCTATAGTAATCAATTTAAAACTAAATTTTATCAATCCAGTGTTGATTTCATGGCCGCAAAAATTTATAACCATATTCCCACCGACATTAAAAATAACCCAACTTTGAAAAGATTTACAAAATTACTGAAAGAATGGCTTTTAACGAAAGCATTCTACTCGGTGGATGAATTCAGTATGAACATCGAAAATGAAAATACTCTGTAATTGTTCTAGTTATATTATTTTTATTTTAAATATTATTATACCTTTTTCTGCATTACTGTAATATTATTATATACGTAGATGTTGTAAAGGAAGCAAATGCTTCATATTACAATAAAGAGTTATTCATTCATTCATTCAATTTAAAATGAAAAAATCTCCAATTTTTTCAATTTTTTTAGGTAAAAAATTATAAGGTATTTTTTATGTCTCCATTTTTTTATGATTTTTTTTTCTCGTATTTTTCATAACAAAAAATCAATTTTATTGAATTGAAAAATAAAAACTTTCAATTAAAAAAAAAAAATGACAAAAACTTCAATTTTATTTTGAAATTGAATTTTTTTAAAAATCGCAATAGAAACATCACTAAATTTTTTAGAGAAAAAGAACTCTGTTTTTTTTTTTTAGATGAAATTCATTAATAATTTTTTGGAGGAGAAATATCATTGGGGGGGAGATCTTTTTTCTCAATTTCCTTAAAAAATATCACTTTTTTGAAGGTTTTCTTTTTCAATTTTTGGAAATAACATTTTTTTTTAAATTCACGATTCTTTGAAAATAAATACAAAAGTTCTTCAATTTTTATCAAATGAAAACAGCTCTTACTTTTTTGGAGTAAAAATATTTCTCAAAGAGCGTAGTCAGGTTTATAGGGATGATTTGACTCAAAAATTCTTGCTTTTTTACATTTGAAAGCAAACCCTGCCATTTTTCGGATTTTGTAAAAGCATGATTTTCAAAGTGGTGGGGGGGTGCCTTTTTCCATTATGAAAAAACGCTCTGCTCAAAAAGATCATGCAAAATATTTTCTCTTGGTTTTGAAATTTTGTTGTACAGTTTATTTTGTATTTTTTTTTTTTCAAAATTTAAATGTTTTGTTTAGTTTTATGCAAAACAGTCTTTTATTTATTTATTTTTATTTTTTCGTTGGTAAAAAAAATATTTAAATATAATTTTCGTTGGAAAACTTTTTTTTTAAATCATAGGAAAAATTGGAGAAAAATTGAAACAGAATTTTAATCAAGAAATAGTACCTATAGTCTATAAGTACTTGAAATTTTTAAAAATACCCCAATTTTGAAAATTTATTAAAATAGTAATGAATAAAATTTTGAAGTTGTATCGAATTTCAGAATTTTCTCAATTTTTGATTTTTTGCAAATTTTTTAAGTAGGTATGCGTAGTAAACATTTTTCAACCTTTAAAAATGAACTTTTTGAAATTTTTAGAAAATTCATCTGTATTTGGAAAATTTATTCAAGTTCAAAAGTTGACTAGAATTATAAAATTCTTGATTATTGAATTTTTTATAAAATTTTCAGTTTTCGACTGATCTTAAAAGGGATAAATTTTGTGAAAAATTATTAAGCATAAATGTAGTTGATACGATAATAAAAATCATTTTTGGATGAAAAATTTTCAGAATTTTTCAAGAGCGAAAAATAATTTTATTTTTTGGAGACAGCGTTATACATTTTTTCAATTTTTTTTCAATTTTTTGGGGATTTTTTAAAAATAATTTGGGAAGTAAAAAAAAATTGAATAGGTAAGTTAAGTATTTAACTACTTGACTGAAAAAAATTTACAAACGTTGAGGGAAAAAATCTCTCCACTTTCGTTTTTTTTTTTTTTTGAAAAGACCCATTCTTGCAATAATAGACCTGATCGTTGTAGGTATGCATTGCAATTGCATTCAGCATAAATTAGTGTTCAGGCGAGATGAAATTTTCGTAAGTGTGTACTTGAAATGTTTTAAAAAACACAAATTCAACCTAACCATGCACTGCATCCATTTTTAGATTTACGAAATCGTCAGATCAGCCGATAAGTTTATCAGAAACCCAGCGATGAAATTCTGCTTGATTTGCAGTTTCTTTGTTACGTTCACGGTCTATATAATAATTAATTTAGTATACGAATAGACGAATCAACGTTTTCATTGTGAGTTCGACTTCTTAACTTATAACTGTCTGCTTTCTATAATGTTTCATTTCTAAAAAAAAAGTAGTTAGGTAATAAATGAACGTTCAAAAAGATATCGAATATATGGTGGAAGTACGAGTTCCATATTGAAAGCACGAGCAAAAATATGTATCATGGAACATGTGTAGATGAGCCAATAAATCTAAAATCATATCTATACCTTGCCTTAAATGTCGTATTTTCAATACTTTGAGAAATTTTAAATAAACGAGGGATCAGTTTCTTCTTTTTCATTGATAACAGTCGTCGTATAACAGAAAATACGAGCAGTCGAGTTAGAGTTACTAGTTACTGGTCTACGTATTATCGACGTTACAATATGTAAACGGTACCACATATATTAAATAAATTCAGAAGACTACTCGATCTAGATGACCACAAATCGCAAACCACGCTTTCAATCTAATCAATGATGATGTTCGGTCATTTCACAAATAACTGTACCGCATTTAAATCCGTATTAAAATACTTGATTAATATTTTTCAATCATTCAATAGTGTTCAAGATACAAAAGAAACGATAAAAAAAGAATCAAGGTAACTAGAAACCAAATGAGAGATTTTCTGCAAGAATTTACCTGATTGGATCAAATTTTCCTGAATACTCCTTTACAGTTTGAGGTATCAGATCGTAAGGGACATTTGTCGAGAATCTTCCATCGATATATGTCGCTGCATCACTCTCGATCCACACAAAGTCTGAAAAAAATGCAAGTCGTTTAAGAAATTAAGATTCACGAATCACGATGAAATTAGCAGCAGAACAGAATGCAAGAATTGACAATTTCACATTATACTTGAAAAATGAAATTACCTTATGGTACAAGTAGAGTACGAAGTTGATAAAATAACGTAAATTTCAGTAGCTACTGGCAGGAATTTGTCAGTTTCTACCACGTACACATAAATTGATAATCGTACTGATACCAGGTGAACGAAACAAGTACGAGATTTCATACGTATACAAGATGCACGTAGCCGGCGAGTCCTTGTAGTTATACGACTAGTGAGGACTTGAAACAGTGTGGCTGGCGTACCTACGATAGTAGAAAAAAAACTTTTCACGTAAATGCCGATACTTATTAATACCAGTAATCATTGTAAAAATAATAAACTATACCTGAATGAGACAAACCAACGCGAAAACAAAAGCAATCTAGAGCTGGACTGAAAAACACTGATGAACCACGAGGTTGAGATACGAGATACTATCGAGAAAGTCAATGATCATTACTTGGACCAATACAAAGACTGCAAGGCATGAACGTTGGCTAAAGTTGAGCTTTTGAGAAAATACTTAACTAGAAATAAAAGGGAAATAAGCATAAATAGCATAATCATGACCATGTTTGTACGTAACTAGCTAACTACTTTGTCTTCGTATAATATACTCAAGTGACAAAGTAGAGTAACGAAACGTTCACAGAAATACTATGATGGTTTCGAGAATTGATTTGTCGTATTATTAATCACTTACTTTTCCTATAGCAAAACCGATTTAGATAAACACGAAAGAACTAATTTCAGAACATGCTAATTATATTTTCACAAAGTAGAAACACAACACATTGGTTTTCATTTTAAATCACGTTATCTGATAATCTGTTATTGACAAAAAGGAAAACGCCAAACAAACGGATTACGGAAATCGGTTTCGGTTCTGTTGCTTTCGTTTACTTTCGGTACTATAATACACATTGGTACGCATGCGTAAGCGTGAGGGTAAGATTTCATTCAAGGAAAATCTGTTAGGGAAGGGAATAATTGGGATCAGGATCAGGAACTCGTTCGGAATGATTTTCAATTTTTCAATTCAACTTTCATTTTTACGATTAAGTACGTTAGATTTTAGTTTCATTTCAGATTTTCATCTTCACGTTTCGTAAAATTTCGTAGCAGAGCAGGTCGCAAGTTGTTCAAGTTCATTAATCATTATTATTGAACCTTCTTTTTCGCGTGGAAATTAAAATTGTGATTTGAAAGTTTTACAAGTTTAACTTTTTAGAGCCAGCTCAAAAAAACTCAATTTTTTAAAAACTAAAAAAAAATAGATGAGGAATATCATTTTAAGAAAAAAAAAGTTTCAATGTTTTGGTATGAAAAAAAAACTTTACTTTCAAAGAAACAGATTCTCATTTCTCTTATTTTTAAAGAAGAAAATAATAATGCTATTAAGTAAGTAGGTAGTAGGTATAGGTAGTTAGGTACCTTGTACATACTACCTATGAGTTATTGTTTTGAAAAAAAAAGTTGAATTGATTTGTTCAGACTTGAAAAAAAAGAATAGAAATAATCTGCCTATAATTATTATTTTTCTATTTATTTTAAGCCGGGGTGGAGGGGGGGGGGGTCATTTTTTCAAGGAAAAAAACCTACAATTTTTTGAAGAAAGAAATCTAAGTATCCAATTTCAGAGGTGAATATAAATTTCTTTAAAATCATATTTCAATATTTCAAAAAAAAAAAAATTGCAGTAAAAAAATTGCTATTAGGTAAATTTTTTTTAAAGCAGACCTTAGTATAATAAATAATAATTATGCTTTTTTGATGACTAAAATGGAATAAAAGGTAACGAAATTCTGAAACGGTCGAATTAGAATATATTTTAGTTGGATGAAATACTTTGGAGTAAGTATTTTCATATTTTGTCAAACACTACAAATATAAAATTGACGACTTCAGATATTTTGCTAGGCATTCGAAAACTAGAAAAAATTGATAATTTTTCAACTTTAAATTTTTTTAGACATTTTTTTTTTAAATTTGAAATTGGATGATTTTTAGCCATTTTTATTATTTTCAGGCATTCTGAATCTGAAAGTTGATTTTTTTTTTTAGAAAAATTGACGACTTTTAGACATTTTTAAAAATAAAGATCGATTTTTTTTAATCGATTTTTTCAGCGTTTTTTTTTTCAAATGAAAATGATGTACAATATAAAATGTACTTACTTGAATTATTTCAAAGTTCAAATCAGTTTGATTCAATATTTAAAAACGAAAAAGGTATGGTGCATGGGTACACGCACGAAAATTGTCTGTCTTATCAGTATTCCGTTCGGGTGCTCGATGTGCTAAAAAAAACAGATTTCATATGAAAAAAAAAATCACTTTATAATCTACAAGTTACAACACCAATAACACCATTGCGATAACATTATTATGGTTTCAACTTTTCCAAAGAAGAATCCACTTCAATTATAAATTATAGGCTTTCATTTTTTTTCTTTTTTGAGAAAAAGAATTTAAATCGAAGGAAAAAATTCCTAGCTTTTTTATAGA
This sequence comes from Balanococcus diminutus, assembly GCA_959613365.1. Lineage (NCBI taxonomy): Eukaryota > Metazoa > Arthropoda > Insecta > Hemiptera > Pseudococcidae > Balanococcus > Balanococcus diminutus. Next base: position 22,340,645 of record OY390715.1, read on the forward strand.
AAAAAATCATTTTTTTTGCAGGAAACAATAATGTCTCAATTTTGGTAGACCGGTGGGGGGGGGGGGGTCTAAATTTTGCAGAGAAAAAATCTCAAGTATGATTTTAAAAAGTAATTATAGGCTCAAGTATCTCGATTTTGTTAAAAAATATTTTTAAAAATACCTATCTTAATTTTTCAGAGAAAAAATATGTCAATTTTTATTTTGGAGGAGGTCCAGAAAAGAATTAATTTTTTCGAAGAAAATATGTACCTATCTAAATTTGCTTAAATTTTCCGGAGAAGAAATTTTTCAACTTTTAAGAAAAGAAAGAGAAATACCTAATTCCTCCAAAAAAATCTTGCGCAATTTGTTTTAAACCAACAAAAAATATTTTTGGGAGAAAACTTTATTTTTCAAATTTTAGGAGAAGATAATGTCTTAATCTCAGAAAATAAATTTTGAATACACCTTCTTTCGGAATTAAAAATAAACCATTTTTGGAAAATTGAAAAAACATTTTTCAATTTTTTTGAAACATAAAAATAATTTTGATTTTTTTTTTTTTTTTTTTTTTTTTTTTAAATATCATTCTGAAGTTTTGGGTGGATAAAAATCTGCCAGGCTTCTTTCGAAAAAATCATTATTATTGAATTTCGCTAATATTGTTCGAGTTTTGGCTAGGTATTAATTCGTAAAATTAATATCAAATATTTAAACGTAGATTATTTTATTTCTAGCTGTTCTCGAAATGGATAAAGGGAAATGGCTAAAAATGGGTGATTTATCCAGTCGACGAATAATTTGTTTTCGAAAAATATATTTTACCTACTCTGAAAAATTGAGAAGTTTTTTCTTTAATTTTTTTTTTCATTTAAAAAGGATTGAAAAAATATTGTTTCAAAGAACATTGATTTTTTTTCAAATGCTTACCTACTTAAGACAACCAATCATACTTACCTACCTACTTTGGGTTGGGGAGGGAAATTATTCGCCATGTGCTCAGTGTAATTCACAAGTGAAAGTGGCTTCGCGCAATAGCGAACATTAGGGTGGCCCCTATTTGGACTTTTGGATTTTTTTCATGTCTTACTTTCAAAAGTTTTCTCACTTTATGAGAAAATAATTTCTTAATTATTTTTTATTTTTGCTTCAACTGAATTTCAAGTGGACAGTTACCTCCCTTTTTTCACAAACGTGAAAAATTGACCGATTTTCCAAATCTTACTTTATTTTGGTTAGATCACATCAGTGTCGTTCTTTTTCATGATAATAAATTCCCTATTTTTTTTACTTTTCCCCTCAACTCAAATTTGAATTGAAAACAACTTTCAAAATCACATACACCATATCATTCAAACACAGAAACAAAATTATTTTATTGAGTAAATAATGAACTTAATTCATTTTAACCTCTTAAAGACAAAAGAGATCAATTAATTTTTAAATCACAATTGAACACTGTAGTAAAAAAAATGAAAGATAAAAATGAAAAATAAAAATAATAAAAAAAAATTAAATAAAATAGGTACAAAACACGAGTTTAGTTTAAATGGAATGATAAAGTAAGTAAGTTTACCTTCTGTATTGTACCTACTTTGGGATAAAATAATACGTAAAAAAAATCAGAATTAAGTTTTTAAATCACATAATATATAGTTACTTACGTACAGAAGTAAAAAATCTAAAAATATGACTGAAAAATCAATAAAAGAAACTAAACATATACAACTTGATACAGATAATTAATAACATGGGTAAACTTATAATGAAGATTGTAAAATTACCAGAAAATAATTTTCAATCATCTTGGGATAAGTACGTAAGAATTTTAGTCTATCTCATTTTTAATTTTTATGAAACAAAAATTTCTACAAAGAGAAAAATTTTTACTTTTTTGAAGAAAAAAAATTCTGAATTTCCTTTTCAAATGAGAAATATCTATAGGTATCAATTTTTGTAATGAAGAAATAAATCATTTTTTATTTTTTTTTAATCTCAATGTTTTAAAGCAAAATTTTTCATATATATTTTTTATTCTCTTTTTTTAATGAAAAATTATTATTTTTTTAATTCTTAGGAAAAAAGATACTTACCTACCTACCATTTTTGGAATAATTTTTTTTAAATACTTGTAGAAATAAATTTATGAATTTTCTTGAAATGAAAAATATCCCAAATTTTTATGAAAATAATTATAATATGTACCTAGCTACCTACGTAGGTAATAATTTTTTCTCAATTTTTTAAAACCCAAAAATTTTTTACATTGTTTTATACAATTTTTTTTTTTAACTTGGAAAGTGTACCTAGTTTTTTTTGGAAAAAATAACTCTGTTTTTTGACTTTTTTGGAATAAAAATTTCTCAAATTCTGGGGAAAAGTTTTGAATTTTTTCGAAATAAAAAATATCAATTAGCCATAATTAGATCAGTTATCATTTCAACCTATCAAACCTGACTTACTTACTTCTCATTTAGAAATACTTTTTATAAAATGGAAATTTACTTATTAGCAGGGTTCGGATTTTCATGCTGGAGCATGTTTTTTTGTTTAATACTAGATCGAGAATTTTCAAGTTATCTTTACGTTTCAGAAAATTCTAAGTAAAATTGACCCAACTTGTTTTTGCATGTTTGAGCATATTTCACCTTTCAGCGCATATAAACGCATATTTTGGGTATTTTTAGGGAATATTTTAGGTTTTTCGAGAATATTTCACAATTTTCGAGTTTTTTCGAGCATATTTTGACAAATTTGCAATTTCTCACCTAAAAATTTAGCAAAACTGATACCGCTATTTTTTTTTCACCCGAATGTGCAACACTGGTGGTACTTTTTTGCATATGCCGGCTTGGCGAGTCGATTTAATTTTCAAACTTACCTACTTATTTTGATAAAATACAATTTCGTTATTTTCTCTGATTTAATTAGAATCAGTAGAATTACCAAATTAGAATTAGAATTAGAACGTTTTTTGCTTTTGAGTAAAAATAAAATTCATTTTTCGTTCTTTTTTGTGTAATTTCTCAATATTACGTCCAATTATGAATCAAAATCATGTAGCTGGCGTTTTCCTCTTTAAATTGACACCCATATCGTTCGAGAATATTTTTAGGTTTTTCGCGCATATTTCGTGTTTTTTAAGGGAATTTTTATGCGCATATTTCCAGTTTTTTCGGGAAAGAATGTCCGAACCCTGCTTATTAGTTAGCCCCTACAATAAATAAAACGCAACTTATTTGACATAGTAGTATATTCGAAGGAAAAATCTACTTACTTGCCTAATAACTTTTCCAGAGAAATCAAAATCGAACAAATTTTTGCAAAACGGAAATGTTATCATTTTTTTGATGTATACAAATATTTTTTTTATTTTTTGAAGAAAATTTCTTATCACGATTGTTTTTGGAAAAAGATCAATTGGGCAGGTCTAAGTATTTAGCTTTGAGTAAAAAAAGTAAAAATCCCAATTTTTATGCAGAAAAATATCTCTCAATTTTTTAGAAAAAAAAAAACAAAAAAAAACAGTTTGCTGGATTTGTTTATTGTGGCAGATCGTTGTTGTTAAATTTTACCAAGTTAATAATACATGTACGTCATTGTACGTAGATGCTTAAAAATTGGAGGAGAAAGAATGGTTCAATCGAAATTTTTGTAATAATCAAAATTATTCCCAAGATTTTAAGCTATAACTTTTGTTTGAAAATTTTTTCAATTGGACTCCTCCCTCTCCCCCGATTTTGCATAACATTCCTTAGATACTTTGTCAAAATTATATGAGAGAGGGAGGAAGGGGTCAATTGAAAAATTTTTCGAACAAAAGTTGTAGATTAATGTCCTAAAAATAATTTTAGTCATTATAAAATTTCGATTGGACCCCTCCCTCCCTCCCTCCCTCCCTTTCTTCCTGTAGTAGAATATAATAAAAAATAAGTTTGGAATTTGAAACATCTATTTTTTAAAAACAGTACACAATCGTTAAGTATAATATTATAAATTGAAGCACCTAAACTACGTAGAATAATTATTAAATTCATCCCTCCATCATTTTTTTCATAGAACACGCGTGGAATACATATGGAACTTGACATTTTCCAATTTTGTCGTAACTATTTTCGACTGAAAAAAAAATTAAGGTAGGTATTTTTATATTAACGAAATTAGATACCTACCTAAATGTATAAATTTAAAATATTTTCATTTTTTTCAAAACTTACCCTCTTTTTGGCAAAACTTATTCGCATTGTTTATTTTACTGTACAAAGCTTCAACTCGTCCGAACATTATTTTAAACGTTTTGTCCATTTCATCGATATTAAGTTTTCCATTTTTCAACTAAATTTAGCAAGAAATAAGAATCTGTTTTAAAATCATACCTACGTTTTAATTATGCCTACCTTCCCGAGGATACATTAGTAGATAATTGAAATTCAATATTTATTATTAAATTTCAATTACCTACTAAATTCATGTGTCACGTACTTACCATTCCTAATTTTTCATAAACGCATTCTAGGACACACTGAAATAACAATACAAAACGATTCCTAATTAATCTTGCACCAGAATAATGAAATTAACTAACTGCAAGTACCTACCTAAACCTACTGCGTTTAACCTAAAGAAGGTGTGGAAGTAGATGAGGTACTTACTTGGTAAAAGTTTACTTACATGTTGAACTTCATTTTTTGGTTCTTCTTTGGCCTTCTTTATTATACTGAAATCTTCTGCAAAACAAAAGTAAATAGGTATAATATTTTTAATTCAAGTAGCTTATCAGTTTCGTAGTCCCTAATTTATGAATTATTTTTTATTTCGATCAAATCAATAATCTTGGACACCTCACTTGCCATTTTTACCCAAATTCATTTAGGGGGACTGGGGGATCGTTCTAAATGCAAATGGCTTCAGCAACATGACGTCATCTTACTGCATGAAGGACTTGAAATAATTTTCTACAAAAATGAAAGCGATGTGATTTAAAGGAAAGGGAGGGGCCCAATTGAAAAATGTTTGAGACAAAAGTTGTAGATTGAGATCTGAAGAATAATTTTTGATCATTATAAAAATGATGATTGGACCCCTTCCTCTCGCATAAATTTGTATAATGCTACGTAAATATATTATTCGTAATTGGGGGAGAGGGTCAATGGATAATTTTTTGAAACAAAAGTTGTAGAGTGAGATCTTTGGAGATAATTTGAAAATTTCGATTGGACCGGCCCTCTTTCTTCTAATTTTTATTTTTCACAATCACAAAATACTACATAAATACTTATTATTCGAAATTGAAGGGGTGTGAAGGGTGCAATCAAAATTTTTGTAATGATCAAAATTATTTTCAGAATCTTAATCTACAACTTTTGTTTGAAAAACCTCTCTACCCAATTCTGAATATAAGTATTACTTTAGTATTATACAAAATTTAGACGAGAGGGAGGGGTCCCATCAAAATTTTTATTATGACCAAAATTATTATTCAGATCTCAATCTACAACTTTTGTCTGAAATATTTTTCAATTGGGCCCCTCTCTTTCCTTTAAATCACATTGCTATCATTTTAGTAGAAATTTATTTCAAGTCCTTCATGCAGTAAGATGACGTCATGCTGCTGAAGCCATCTGCATTTAGCACGATCCGGGGCTGGGTCGTCACCACAAAATGTTTCAAAAAAAAAGGTTTGAGGGACAAGTAGATTTTAGGGGATTTTTGATATATTTTTTTAAGGACACCTTCCTCGATACAATAAGCCAAAAAACCCTTTCATATTAATTTTTTTTTCAATTTGAGGGTTTTTTGGGTTCATCTCTTTCACTAAAAATGAAAAAATAATCGTGGAAACTTACCCTCGCTTACGTCTGGTTTTTCTTTTCTGCATTCTTCGATAGCTTTATTTCTACGATCGCGAATCTTCTGATGCTCCTTCGAAATACACTACAAGTAGATATAAAAAGCTTTCGATAAATAAAGCTATAATTATTATTTACAAGCCTATGCCATATAAAACACCTAGTCAAAAAATAATCAACACTTTTTACCAAAACTGTTATGGTTAGGCTAGCATAAACTAGAGTCCATAATAATGCCTTCATTTTGGTAATTTTCAATGTTTCTAACTATGCTGGATGAGATAGCTTATGTTGAGCTAAATCATCGACGGTCGAAGCACGAATAGGTATGTGATGTAAAAATTTAACATTGTGTTTTTTCTCGGTCGAGTAATTAACGTACAAGTGGAAAGATACCATCTTTTACTACCCATTCCCCCTTTCATTTTACATTATCATAACTAGTAATTTTTTGCATTATTTGTGCACTAACTATACCTATTTTATACAAATAATAGAGGTACGATGCTCGACAGGTCTCTCCATATTACACGTAAATGAGAAAAAAATTACTACTTGTGCAAAATGAGAGATTGATAAGGTGTATCTGCTAAAAAGTGAGTCGCACCACATACTGCCATCGGTGGGTTTCTCCAATACGCCTACAAAGTGTCTATTTAATATTCAAACCGGAAATACATTTTTTTCTAGTTTATAATTTTTTATTCAAATTAGTGTTTTTATCTCATTTTTTAATGAGGAAAATTGTACGAAAAGTGATAATTATTTTGCAATGATTTTAACGAGTGATGAAAAATAATGTACCTATCGTATTGAAATATTCGTATGGCATTAATTTTATTTTTCACAATATTTCGTACTATGCTTTGGAGAGGTATTTTTGTTCGAATGTTGGTTTCCTTATTTGAATATCAGTTTGAAATTAGCCTGCCTACTGCCTTGCACTTGAACCTAAATTTGCACGTGCATAAAGAATCATGATCGAGGTTTTAGCCGTCGCGTCTTGTATAAACCGGTATTCATTAGTCTTGTCATGGTCACCTGGTCGGTCAATCGGTCAATTGTAACGGAACGAATGGTAGAGTTGATGAAATTCGCAATCGTGAGATTTGGCAAAATAAGATTTAAAAGTGATTTTAACACAGTCTTATTCGAAATCGAAGATGTATTTTTGAGAAAAATGAGGTTGGGTCGTGTTTTTTTTTTGAACCTCCATTTTTCCTAGGGCCCTTATCTCTGTACCTATAGAACCAATTAAAAAAATTTCCAAACAAAACTTGTAGATTGAAATCTTCAAAATAATTTTGTTTCTTAGAAAATTTTCGATCGGACCCATCTTTTCCCCCTAATTTTGCATAATACGTACGAAAATCCGGTATAAAAATTATTAGTTGATTTTCATTTATTATGTATTATGCAAAATTAGAGAGGAAAAAGGGTTCAAATTGAAATTTTTGTAATGAGTAAAATTATCTCAAAGATCTCAATCTACAACTTTTGTTCGAAAAAATTGTTTATTAGGGACCTACATACATGGAGATTTTTTGAAAATAGCAAATGGTTCAATTTGATATACAAAATTTCAATTTCTTAAAAGTTTGAATTTTCAAAAAAATTCCAATTTTTAAAAGATTTAAAATTTAAACAAAATTTTGAACTTTCACAAAATTTTGAATTCTCACAGAATTTCGTATTCCTACAGAAACTCAAAATTCTTGCAAAATTTTGAATTTTTACAAAATTACAACATTTTGAATTTTCACGAAATTTAAAATTTTTACCCATTTGGTATCTCTGTTTCACGAATTATGAAATACCCAAGTATGTATTATTCTCTAACACCATCGTCCATCGAAGTGTTTTGTTCATTAAATTCAGTTTCAGCGACTTTTTACCTATTCCTAAACATCGTTATAGGAGAATTCCTAGTAATAATTAAGAGTTGAAAAAATATTGTTTGAATAATGCTCGCACGATGTTTGTGCAGGGCTACGTAAAATTCTGTAAGATGGAAATCACCACCAATTTGAACTTCACCCTTGCCTTATTTTAGCATATTATAACGAGGTTGAAAAAAAAAAAAAAAATCAAAAAAAAAATCCAACGTACCTATTATTCACCTATACCTAATAATGCTATTTATTTAAAGAGCACAGCATGTTTTTAAAAAACTAAACCACCTCGTCGAATTTCTCAAAAATTTTATTAGAAAAATAAATACTTATTTTTAATCATTTTGTATCATATAAAAATATAAAATACATGCCTATAATTAATACATCTAGACTCATGAGAGATTGACAAAAGAATCTTATAGAACAAAAATTTCGCAATTCTCACTTTTAAGCCTTCATCAAAAATCATCAAACTGTGAACAAATTACGTTTTTCTCGATGATCGAGATGGTTTTGGTTTCTGTGCATTTGCAATCTGTAAAATAAAAATTAATTTGTAGGTAACACAATTGTCATATATCGAATAATCGAATATAGATTGAACTGAAGAATAAATAAACGTGTAAAATTAAATTCATGACCGGCAGTTCAACAATAGTACGGGCCTTCGGGTGCTCAAGCTGCACCCCAGAAAATTCCAAAAATATAAAAATTAAATACCTACACGACCTCCAGGACCAAATATCTTTTTTTTTGAGAAATAAATCTTAAGCACAATTTTTATGGAGTAAAAATATTTCTCAGTTTTTGGAGGAAACCCGAATTTTCTTGAAACAAAAATTGGGCTGCAATATTTATTTAAAGTAAAAAAATTGGTAGGTTAATTAAGTAATTCTAAATTTTTTCGAAAAAATCTTCAAGTTTCTTCACAGAAAAATCGCTTAAATTTTCTGGTGAAAAAGTATCTGCCTATTTTAAATTCTTGAATTCTTGGAGATATTTTTTTCTAATTTTTTTTAAAGAAAAAATTCAGGAATCTTTGGGGAAATACTTTCTTAATTTTTCGGCAAGAAAAATTCAACTTTTTGAAGAAAATAATCACAATTTTTTTAAAGAAATTTTTTTTATTTTTTGAAGAAAAAAAAACTTGAATTCTATATTTATGAGAAAAAAAATCTTCACTTTATGAAGAAACAAAAAATAAAAGCTCATCTTCTTAAGAAAAAGAAAAATTTTCTCAATTTTTTGACAGGAAATATTCCATTTTTTCGAATTCTGTAGGATTTTTTTTCAATTGTTAGAGAGGAAAAATTTTTTAATTTTTTTAATGAAAAAAAATCATGAATTCTGGGAGAAAAAATTTACTCAATTTTTTGGCAGAAAAAATCTCGTTTTTTAAAATTAAAAAAAATATGTTTTATTTTGAATAGAAAACCTAATGAAAAAAAGGACAAGATTTTCATTTTTTTAAAGAGAAAAAAATCTTGAATTTTATATGAAAAAAAAAATCTCAATTTTTTTAAGGAAAAGAAATGAGAGTTAATTTTTTTAAAGGAAAAATTCAGATGTCGGGGAGAAAAATTTTCTCAATTTTTTGGCAGGAAATATTCCATTTTTTTTTTAAAGAAAAAAAAATGTTTTGAATTCTGTAAGAAATTTTTTTTTCAATTTTTAGGGAAGAAAAAAATTCATGAATTCTGGGAGAAATTTTTTAAAATTTTTTGGCGAGAAAACTTTAGTTTAATAAAATTTTGAACTCAAGATTTTTTTCAATTTTTAAAGAGGAGAAAAAAATTTTTTTTGAAAAAATAACCACCATTCTTGAAGAAAAATACAATTTTTTGAAAATGATCACAATTTTATAAAATGCATATTTTTAAAGGAAAAAAAATGGAATAAAATAACTCGCAGTTTTTTAAGAAAAAAAATCTCGAATTCTAGGAGAAAAAATTCTCAATTGTTTGAAAGGAAAAATTTCAATTTTTTAACGGTATGAATTTCCAGAGATAAAATTTCTCAATTTTATTAAAGAAGAAAATTTCTCAATTTTTTGGGAGGAAATAATTACCAATTTTTTCAAAGTACCTAGAATAAAATCTCAAATTTTTTGAAAATAATTTTCAGAATAAAATTTTTAGAACAATTTTTTTTTGAAAGAAAATTTTTTCCTTTTTTGAGAGAGAAAAAAAAATCAAAATTAGGTGAATAAAAATTAATTTTTGATTACCCTTTCGGCCCTTTTTTTCGCAACACACGAATGGTACGCGTTCGGAACATAGCACTGATTAGGAAACGTGTCATAACTGCTTTCAACTGTAAAAATAAATGAGCTCGGTATAATTAAACATATACGAGTACCTTTGAATTTAATCTTAGAAAGGAGGAAGTACAAAAATGAATTATAGGTAGATTAAAATGTAAGTATTGTTCGAAAGTAAATGCATAGGATTTTACCTTGTTTTTGACACGATCGGGACAAATAGGATTCCTCATTGAATAAAGTCTGATTATGGCCATGTCTTATCTGCGTAACTTCGTTAATTGCTTCGTTAACAAGTTTTCCATCTTTCACCTAAGTAAATATTTACAGAAAAATAATAGACCGATAAGATGACGTATTACCTTAAAATAATTTTGTTTAAAAATAGGATTCAAGTTGTACGTACTATTCCCATTTTTTCGTACACGCAATACATGACGCACTGGAATAAAAATACAACTCAATTAAATCTGAACCTACTTAAAATTCAACGAATTTAAAAGATACGAGTGGATGATTTACGTACGTGTTGAATTTCATTTTTTGGCTCATCTTTACTTTTTACTGCAGCCCAATCTTCTGTTAAACATGAGAATTTTACAAATTAGAAGAATTTGTGATGAAATGTTGAGTTGAAAAATATTTTTTGATTTAAAAAAATGTTGCTATCGGTGTCCTGATTACCAACCAAAAAACTCCCAATCTCCTCCCTCGTCAAGTCCCTCACAGATGTGGACCGAAGTAGGTTTTTCGTATACAACTTTTCAGATACGCGTTTAAAAAAAAAAATATTAGGATATAATTCAAATGAAACTACATAGAATTTTCAACAAAAAAGCTCGTATTTATTTTTATTTTTTTCAAGTGAACGGGTGATTTCCTACAAAATTACTTCATTCATAGGAATTCTTCATTTCTATCATCCTGTATTTTTGACGCTTGTTTTTGCCCCACCCGTTCATTTTTCACAAAAATGAATATAACATTTTTTTGTTGCAAATTTTATGGCCTTTAATTTTACTAATGATACTTTTTTTATTTAAATGCATATTTGAGAGTTATAACTTATAAGCTAAAAACAAAGAGAGTGTTTCTTCAGGTCCTTAAAACTTTTCATTTTAGCTTTTCAAAATTCGAAAATTGATATTCTAATCAATTTTAGCAATTTTTGAAGTTGATGTTGCAAGCAAATAAGAAAGTAGACAATACGAAACTTACCTTCGCTTACGTCAGGTTTTTCTTTTTTACAATCCTCGACAGCTTTACTTCTCTTGTCCTTGAGCTTTTGAACGCCTTCTGAAACAGACTACAAGTACGAACCGGTTGAAAATCAATGCTTCCAGGCAGGTAAAGATAAAAAGATACCTATTTGGAAAAAATTAATATTACTCACTGTTACTGAAACTGCTAAACAAGCAGTAAACACGACCCACAAAAAAAGCTTCATTTTTATTAAATTTTTCACCAACGTTGATCACTATTCTTTGTTCTAGATTTACTTATATTCCAGAAACGACCGAAATCTTGAGGTAGCGAAGAACGAATGACGTACAAAATTAGAATTCACTTTTATGGTAACGATGAAACAACCTCTTTATCTTCTGTCGAATGAAATAATGTTGTAAAATAGACGTAAATCTTATCTCATCTCATTGGGAATTCAAAAAACACGTTGTGTTCTTCGAAAAATCGTATTAATAGGTTGTAAATTTCAATCATCTTTAACCTTTATCAGTAAAACAACAAAAATTTGCAAAGAGAGGGAGAAGAGTATGACGTTGAGGCGCTCAGGTATTTCCCATTTAATTGATTAACACGCTGCAGCTGGTGCGATTGTTGTTATGGAACTAATTATACCGGTTTTAGCATTTTGAATATTAATATTTGAATTCTATTTTACCGTTTGGAACTTGTATTTGTACATATTTATACCAAGAATTCTACGTAGTAAGTAGTTAGGTATAAGTAGGTACGTAGGGTAAATTGAGGAAGATTTTTATCTACGTCCAATACCTGAAAAGTACAACAAAACAGGTAGGCTACCTACAAATTAAAAAAAATTGATTTGAAATTAACAGTTCTTTCTTGGAAGAAATTGAAATGAATTACGTTTTTCTTATGCCTACCTTGAAGTTCATGTTCATATTGCGTCATTTCATTGCCATTATTATCAAAAGGCTAAAATCCAATTGATAATAATAATATAAAGTATTTGAAGAAAAAAAAAACACTAATTTCAAAATTGTTTTTTCATTTTCGTAAATTATGAATATTCACATTATTCGTATTTGCACAAATTCTTCTCGACTTATTTGTATGGTGCACACTTTTAAAAATATACCTAAATAGATCAGAATCCAACTAAGAAAAATGTATATATATACACATGGTGCCTATCTTCGTAAATGAAGGCGCTACAGAGGTTTGAAGATTGGAAATGTCTTGGTAAAATTGGTTGGCAACAATGCTTTCGAAAAGATTTTTGGACCTGTCAGGTATTTGATTTTAAAAAAAAAATTTAATTGCACGTCTTATTTTACAAAAATATTGTTGATTTTTTTTGTCATTTTTTTTTGGTGAAATTTTTTCTGAAACAAAATTATTTCTTTCTGTTGGTAGTGCCTAGACATTTTTTTTTACTTGGTCACTGATCGAAATTAAAAGGAATATAATAACAGTCAACAAATGCGCCAGAAATGGGGTATTAAAAATTGACAAATGATTTAGATAGGTCGGTACTCGGTATCTAATGATTTTCCAAAGCTAAAAAAATGAACCTTTATTTTAAGAATACAAATATCAAAATTAATTAGAATTGAGATTGACCTCCAGGACGATCACGTTGATCTTTTTTCTGAAATAAATTTAAAAAAAACAATAAAATTTGCGATATTGATGCCATATAATTATGATTTACGAATTTTATGAACAACTCACATCGCCAGAAAAATTCATTATACATCCTCTCATAGCTTTTGCAGCGCCACATTTTTCGGAACCGGTTGATGCACTTTCAACTGCAAACAGTAAGAAAAGTGAAGTTGAACCGTTGAAGTAATAGATGTGTTAAATAAGTTGTCTACACGATGTTTCTGCAGGGGTACCTAACCTATTATAAACGTTGTTGGATTCAATATCAGAAATATGTAGATAGTTGCTTGATAAAAAAAATCAAAATGAATTCTTTCAAAAAACCCTAAATAAAATTGATTAATTTTATTTCTCAAAAAAAAAAAAAAAAATCTTTTCGAAAAAATAGGTAAGTGTACAAAATTGTTTATTTTATGAATGAACTTTTGAAATTTTTTCATTTATTTTAGGAGACATCGTACATACTTATTTTCTCAAAATATCTAATGTGCAGATCAATTTTTGAAAAGGTGTAACTGTTTTTGGTAATTTCAAATAAGTGGTAATTTGCAGTTTCAAAAATAAGTTTGATGCGTTTGAATTTGTTTATGCACAATGAGTGTAAAAAAAAATTGTAGGGCATTATTTTGGATTTTTTTTTCAGAGTGTAGCTGATTGAAATTTTTTTAATAATGAATGTAAAAACGATTTTTTTCTCTAAAAATTTGAAAAATATTTTTCCATTAAAAAACTTGGAAGATATTTTTTCAAAAAAAAAAAAAAATAAAAGATTTTCCAAAAGAATTGAGACATTTTTTTTTGCCTTTTCGAAGAAAGAGATTTATTTCGCAAAAAAAAAAGACCTGTTTCTAAACTATTTTTAAAAATTTTCTCCGAAAAAATTTTTTACATCAAAGAAATTTTTACTCAAAAAATCAGAAAGTTTTACTCTCTTTCTGAAAAAAATTTAAATTTTTCCACTCCAAAAATTGAGAAAATTCTATAGGTACTAAAAAATTAGAAACGCTTGCTCAAAAAAATTAAGAAATTTTCTACTGAAATAAATCGGAAAATTTTGCACTCAAGAAGAATTTGAAAATTTTGACTCCAAAAATTGAGAATTTTGGAAATTTTCAACTACAAAAAATTAGAATTTTCACTCCGAAAAATTGTGAAATTTTTCACTCCAAGAAATTGAGAAATTTTTCGTTCACGAAATGAGAAAATTTTCACTAAAAAAAATTGAAAATTTTTGACTCCAAAAAATTAAAAATTTTCGACTCCAAAAATTAAAAAAAAATTTTTGAAAAAAATTAGAAAATTTTTTTATTAGGTACTAAAAATTGAGAAATTTTTTGCTCATAAAATGAGAACATTTCAACTAAAAATGAAAAATATTATCCCAAATGCTCCATAAATTGAGAAAATTCTACTAAAAAAAAATACTCAAAATTTAAGACATTTTCTACTGCAATAATTCGGAAAATTTTTCACTCAAACAGATTTTAAAAAATTTCCTTACCGAAAATTAAGAAATTTTCACTAAAAAAAAAATGAGAAATTACCTACGTAAAAAGTGTCGATTAAAAAACTATTTTTTTCTCTCTCTCCAAAAGTAGATTGTTTTTTAACGTTTTCTTACCTTCAGGTGCACATGCAATATACAACTGCTCAGCTTTATTCAATTCTTTTTTATCTTCTCCAAATCTCACTTTGATTGATCTTATAAACCCATTGTAGTCCAACTTTCCGTCTTTGAACTAGCCCAAAACACAGTATCATTAATTTTTGTAGAAGGTACATCATGTTGGTTTTGGTATGAATGAGGCATACGTAAAAACGTAATATTTGTCGTCAATTTTATTATTTTTCAATACATACCAATTCTAGTTTGTAGCAAATACATTCCAAAAAACACTGAAAATTGAATCGCAGGCATTAAATTTATTTCAGCTTTGCATCATTGCAAGTCACTTGATTTTTTTATTTTAAATACAGTTCAACTTACGCTTTGTGCTTCATTTGTAGGCAAATCTTTTTTATACAATATCTCGTAATCCTCTGGAAAAAATAATTAAAATTATCTAGGTAATAACACAGCTACGCTACATGAACTTATATCTCACTATCTCAAAAACAGATTTTTAAAAAGACGTAAGGTAGCTGCACCAGTCGTTGGCCACGACCCAGTGGTGGGTCACTTGAGAAGAAAAATGTTTATAATTAAGCGTATTTTTAAAATAGCTTCAGAAAATTTTTTTAGAGCAAACCTGGAACATTTCTGCATAGAACCACATAAAAGTTTTTAATCAATTCTGTTCAAGTAATTAATAATGATCGTCTGAAATTTTTTTGTTAGAACAATTTTCAAAATGATGCCAATTCTAAAGATTTTTGTTAAGCCGAAGTGTTATCGAAATATGAATTTTGCACTATTAAGATTAATAAAACTTGAAATATAACCATTTGGACCTGAATAAGAAGAGTTTGGTGATTCCATTTCTTCATTAAAATAAAAAATATTGCCAAAATTCTATCAAATATGGCGGTGACTATCTACTGGAAGGAAAAAATGGTGTTTAGCCAGTAGTTGATCATTTTGATCAAGTACTAGACTTACGAAATTTTTGTAAAGTTCTAGTGGTTGATCATGCAAAAAATTGGTAAATATTCACGAAAAATGATAGTTTCTCTTTCTCATGGCTAGTGAGTGACAATTTTACCGAATACTTATTGATTTTTTTAAAAATTAAATGGTTGAGAGCCGTTGTCATAATCTGATTGACTAACTACTGGGTGATCAACTACTAGCGCGTGACCAACTACTGGGTGGTCAACTACTAGATTATCTTGACCAACCACTGGACTTTTTTATTTTTTCACTTAAAATGGTCGTAATTTTCAAAGAAATGAAGTAAAATTAAAAAATTATAGCGCATTTTGTAGTAGAATACACAAGGAATCGTTTGGTATATTCACCATTTCGCCAACGTTATTAGTTTTTAAACCAGAATGTTTTTTATAAGACACTTCCACTATAAGGGTCCACCACTGGTGCAACTACCTCAATTTCTATTTAAAAATTTAGGTATTAGGTTGGTACTTGGAAGTACGTATATCCTTGGTACAACGAACTCACCTTTGGTAACGTTCAATTCCTTTCGACATTTTTCGGCTGCAGCAACCCGTTCTTTTCGTGCTGTTTCTAAATCAGCCTACGTAACAAATATTGAATCATTATTCTTTTTTTTTAAATGAATAATTTATTTCAAATGTTTAAAACTTAAAAGGATAAATGAGTATTGTATTTACCACAACAACAGCTGCGCAAATCACACAAACAAAAATTGAAAAAAATATTAAATGAGTCATTGGCTTTTTTAAAAATATTAAATTTAAAAATAAAACTTGGAATATCAATAAAATAAGAAAACTGCTTTTGAACCAATACAGCGTTGAAACATTGAAAAAAACACGCCCGAATGAGACGTGGAATCAACTTCGTGTTAACATTATTTGCCCTTTGCCATATCTAATTATTTGGCAATAATACACTTAAGGTAAAATGTATAGGAGATTTATTATGAGAGGCTGCACTAATTAAGTGCCTACTGATAAGAATTTAAAATAAAGTACGTAGGTATCTGTGAATGCAGTTTATTTATCACCTGTCTTATTTTTTACTTGAAAATTCTGTTTTAGAATTGAGTGAGTAAGTAAAATAAATAAGTACGGTATTGGATTTCAGTAAGTTATTATGGCGGTCAATGAACTCGACAAACAGCCCAGCCCATTAGTAAAATACTAATTGTTTCGCAAGTAAGACAATGAATGACAAATTTTCCATTGAATAAAACTTACGAATCATTAAAATACTTATATTGATAATAGCAGTATTTTTAATTAGATGCTGACGTCAGATAAGAAACGTCAACACTTTGAAAAAATATTAATAAAATACGAAAATTTTCCCATAATACGAGTGGTTCTGAATTCTCCACTATTATGGTGTAGATAGGCAACTTATTCGTCTCGAAATCTGACTTTCAATCAATTTTTAGGAATCTCTCATTTCTGATTTTATCTTAAAATAATTTTCAATTTCTCTCAATTTTTAAAATTTTAATAATTTTTTCTTCATTGTCGCAGTTCAAAGTTTTTTTTTTTTAAATTTCATCTAATTTTAAATTAGGTAATAAAGTTGGTTCCAAACCCTTATTTCAATTCTATGATTTATTTCAAAGTGAGATGATTGTTTTTCAACTTTCACGAAATTTTGTTTTTAATTCTTTTCAATTAATTATTTTCCACCTTTTCCTATTTTATTTTTTTCCCTCATATACTGGCAGTTTGCACTATAAATCATACCTATTATGAAATCTTTTTAATTTTTTGATTTTCTTAACATTTTGATATTTTTCAATTTTTGAAATTAAATTTTCCTTAACTTTTTCTAATCTTCGGCAAAATTTTTCATTTTTCATTTTTTTTCTATACTTACTCAATTTTTAATTTTTTTTTCCAACTTTCAGTAGGTACATAATTTCAAATAAAATTCCAATCTTTTTGATTTTAGATTTATTTGACATTTTGATTTTTTTCAATGATTTTTTAAATAAAACTTTTCTTAATTTTTTTTCTAATCTTCGCAATAAAATTTTTAAATAAAATTTTTTTTTCATAGTTACTCAGTCAATTTTTTACCTTGACTTATAAGTATATTTTTTCAACTTTCAGTAGATATACATAATTTCAAATAAAAATCCAAGCTTTTAAATTTTTAATTCTTTCAAACTTACCTACAATCATTTCAATTTTTTTCAAATTCGCGATTTTTCCCGTTTATAATTTTTTGAACTGAAAATTTTCTCGAATTTATTAACGTAGAATTTCGAATTTTCCATAAATATTTGTATTGCTAAGTTTTAACAAAAATCGTTAGATTTGATTATAGGCTATATTTTTTTTAATTGCCCACTTATACCCGAGACGAATAATTATCTACATGAAAACTGCAGTTATCAAAAAATCCTACCTGAACGAAGTTGGTATCTATCAATAGGTCAAGGAAAAATATTCAATGCTCTTAAATACCACGCAGAAAAATTTCTCATTATCTAAATTCGCCAATAAAATATGCAATCTTACAGGTTTGTATTATTATTAGAGCTCTCTTATCGCGAATTTTCTCAAGTCAGGTCAAAGTTCCCAACATGATCCAGATATTTTACCGTCAGGAGGTCATTTTTTATACCGAATCTACTCGTTGAATAGAGCAGCAGACCAGCTTTCACTTTTCATCGTGCGATAAATTGCGATAAATTTTCTATAGGTACTTACGTTAGAAATTTGCACTTATTTAAAAAAAAAATAATACTTAATATTATTTTTTAGAACTCAATTTTAAAAGCTGTACACCAGAAGTTGATTTTAAAATTTTTACGGTCATTTTTTAAAATATTTTATCCAAGTAAGCACTTGATGTTGAATAGAATAATTGAATGATAAAGTTTGTTCAATGTATCAAACTTTTCCAATTCTCAAATAAAATATAGGTACGAGCAACTAGGTAGGTACCTATCCATATATTATACAAAAAAAAGGTCACTAAATAGCTCAATTAAATAAGCATCCTAGGTACATGAAAATTTTCTGCAAACAGAAGTTGAAAGCTTTTAAAGAAGTCTACTCGTACATTCGAATGAAGGCCTTTATCGCTGAAACTGCATACCTACATTGGAAAAAAAAATTCAGCAATATTTACTTATCAGTAATTGCTAATAAGTAATTTATAACTTCGCTTCGAGTATGGTAAAGGTACAAAGTATTATGCAGATAATTTTAAACACACGTCGACATAAATTTTTGATTACCTATCGATGATGAACCATTTCTAAGAAATTTGTTCATTTTCCAAGCACCTATAATAAAGAGAGTGATAAGTAGGTACTTGAAGCTAAATTGAACGCATCAGTAACCAGTACCTACCCTTTTTAATTCAATTTAGGTATTCAAACAATCACAAATTATTTTGTACGAAAGTAGGCTTATATTTGAATCGAATTTGGTATAATTTTGTTCATCAGGAATCAAATCTTACATAAATCATGTATCATAAATAAAATAAATTTAAGATCTAGTATTATCTAATCAGGCGACTGAGTTACATAAGTATAGGTAAGTAGGTATCCAAAAATCATATATTGAAATCGGGTGGGGAAAAATCCTTCTTTGACAGGATAACTCAACTAATTTGAACGGATCGCTGAAAAATACCAATAAAAATTATTCAAATTTAAAAATACACTCGAATGATTTTAATTGAAGCCCAACTGTTTTACAATATTGGACAAGGTAGGTAACTAAACAAAGACATTACGTACCCATTTTCTTTGTATCAACGCAGGATTCTAATAACGAAGCTCCAAACTGGAATCTACTGCACTTAGGAATCGGAAGACTGTTAATTTTCTGATTGACTAAAAATATCAAGTTGCAAAATTAGAATTTAAGGAGCAACAACTTTGGAATGAAAAATTAATAAAATGTAATTCTTACCTTCGGGCAAACATCTGTTCAATTCTTTTTTCGTACTGTCGATCACGTCGCTATTGAAATTGGAAAAAACGGCAGAAATTGTTACCCAGCCTTCTTCGGTAAGTTTACCGCTATTACTGTCGTACTGTCAAATGAAAAAAAAAATCACGTAAATTAATCAGACTATTTTAGAATTTGATGACATATTATATACGAAAGTGTTATAATCAGATAGGAATGGACCTGCTTACCAATTTTAAAGTTTTTGTCAAACATTCCACAGTTTCACACTAGAATTAAAAAATAATAATAATAATTTAATTTTTGGATGAATTGAATGTGAGAATATTTATATTTAAATTAGAGAAATTTTCATCTTACGCTAGGATTGAAAGTAGAATTTTGGGTGATGTATGAATATTCCAAAGCTTTTTCTACAAACATTAGGTTCACATAAGTACACAGTGGAAACTCATAAATAAAAAAATACCTAAAAATGAAAAAATAGTAAAACAGCTTACCTTTTATAGCTGTATTAAATCCGCAATAAAACGAAGCACTGATGTACATCAAAATGTAGGCGAGCGCTTGGTGCATTTTGATAAATTTTTTCGACTCGAAGTACAACGAAGATTTATAAAGTATAACTGTACTTTCGAGATGCAGTATCCGAGTTTATATATATGCGAAAGTAACTGGGTACCTAATTAACTGATGATTCAGTACGAGTGCAAGTCAGGTAATCTATAAAATTATGGACAAAAGTCCACAAGCTCTTATCAATTCGAAAATGGTAATGAAAACAAGCGCTAGTCGACAAATCTGCATAAAAATAACAATATTCATGATCAAAATGTTACAGGTCATGGCCAACAGATTAAACGATATAATATTGATTAAAATATCATCGTTGAGCATTTTAAAATACAACCATTTTTTTTTTTAAATTGGACGTTGAAGGCTTTTGACAGCAGTGACGGCAAGAGCCGAGTGGGGGCCTCAGGCAATAATCTTGCAAGCCTTTTTCATTCAATTTGGAACTTCCTCTGATGAGAGTCATTCAACTTCTTTGTGGCACCGCTGAAAATTTTCACAGCTCACGTTTTTCAATTTCGCAATGTGCTAAAAAAATATCTTTGCTGTATATGGCGTTAAAAAAAAAAAAAAAAAAAAAAAATATCTCATTAAAAAAAATAAAATAGAAAAATGTAAGTGCAATGTACAATTACAGATATATTTCATACTTCAAAAAAGTTAATAGATCTATACCCGCAAAATTTGAAGATTTTTTTTCTTCAAAGAAATAAGAGAAGTTTATTCACTTCGAAAAGCTGAAATAAGGGAGAGATTCTTTCTCAAATAAAGTTGGGAGATTTTTTACCCCCTCCCCCCCAAAAAACAATTGAAAGATCTTTTTTCAAAAAAAAAAAAATCTTTCACAAAACAAAACAAAATTCTACATTAACTCCCAAAAAATAAAAGATTCTTTTTTTCTTCGAAAATTGGGAACAAAAATCGTTATTTTTCTCTCTTTAAAAGTAAATCTCAAAAAAAATAAATAAATAAATAAAAATCAAGAACACAAAAAACAAACTAAAAAAATGAAAGTCAATAGATTAACTTTTAAAAAAAATGAATTCTATTACATACACATATTCCAAGTTTTTTTGGAGAAAATTCGAATTATGTACAATCTGGATTTTCACTCAAAAAAAATCTCATTTTTTTGGTCTTTTTTTTTTTTTTTTTTTTTTTTTTGAAAATGAGAACAATCTTGAGTTTTTTTTTTCTTTGATTAAGAAACTCTCGCCTTAATTTTTTGGAGAAAAAATTTCTTAATTTTCCTACTTTAAAAAAATAAAATAAAATCTTTCAATTTTGCGAGAAAAATTCTTAATTTTTTTAATTCATTTTTTTTTTTTTTTGAGAAAAAAACTCAATTTTTTTAAGAGAATGTTTTTTTTTTTGGATTAGGTAAAAAATCTCCTTATTTCTTTGAAGATGAGAAATTCACAATTTTTTAAAAAGTAAATAATTTTAAATTTTTTTTAGTAATTTTCATGCGAAAAAAAAAATTGTTTCTATTTCTGCTTCTGTTTCTGTTTTTTTTTTTTTTTTTTTTTTTTATAAAAAAAATCTTTTATTTTTAGAGAAAAAATTATCAAGTTTTGGTCTCATTAATCTGTGGAGTAGAAAAATTATTTTTTTGAAGATTTTTTTTTTCAGAAAACGTAATATAATCTCTTGGCAACTCATCAACTATGATGGAGATGAAATTTGGCTCATTGCCCTGTTGGGAGAAAATCCGCGATCTGCTGTATGAAAGATCATGTCATCCAGACTTCAAAACCAAATGGTGAGCTGCCGAAGCTGATTTTTTGATTTTTGGTGAATTTTTGAAAATGGCGAAAAAAGCCCATTGGCCAGGCGCGGCTCGTGGGTTCTTGAAGTAGAGGGGCTGGAAATTAGTAGATTGATGATTTTTTTTAAAAAGGGGAGGTGTACCACTGTACCTATACCTACTAGAAATATTTTTTTCAATCAAGCACCACAATTTCATTTCTTAAATCTTATGTAAAATTATGAAACTAGATAAATAATTTCAACGTACGAAAAAAAAGTACCCATTATACCCAAGGCAGATTACAATTTTTTCACAAGCGATTTTTAGCTTTCATGACATTCTATCTAGAAAACTGAACTTTTAAAATTTTCAAATACATGTAAATAGTAAGAAAAAATGATTCAATTTTTGAAGGAAAAAAAAGCATAAGCACCTACTTATTTAATTCAGATAACAATTTTTTTTTTAATTTGGAGTATATTATATGTATAGACAACATTCTAGGTATATGAAAAAATAAATTTTTAAAATTTGGAAATGTTGATGGAGATTGAAGAAACTGAACAGTCAAATCCACGCATAAAAAAATAAATTCGTTGTCGCGTTCGGGCTGGTTGTCGTGCAGCCCCAACGCGGACGAAATATGCATGCGCACGCAACCTCGTCTTGCCGCGCTTCCTCCCTGTGGTTGTACCTAAACTCCACAAACAAGAGCTGCACTTTGTGCAGCCCATGCCACCGGTTTTTCGCCGGAATTAGACGCGTTCGTTCGGGGTTTACATTGAGAAAAACATTTTTTATGGGGAAATTTCTGTTTGATGATCAGCTTATTATTTAAGAGATCTTTGAATATAAAAAAAAAATTATGGGGAATTTATCAGGGGGGGCTGCAGCCCTGCAGCCCTTATGCACGAGCCGCGCCTGCCATTGGCAAATTAAGTTTTTTCTTCCAGTCCGCTGGAGAAAAGTCAAATTGTTCTGGAGGCTCCAGATCGCTTTGAAAATGGCCGCAATCTACTCGAAGAGTCGACTCTGGTAAATAAACCGATTTTCAGAATTTCATCTCGATATCTACAATTTTTAAAAACATTGATTTATCAATGGACTACTTAGGTAATTTTCAAAAATTCGCTAAAAATCGAAAATTCATCTTCGGCAGCTCAAAATTTGTTTCTGAGGTCTGAGTAACATGCTCTTTCAATCAGTCAAATTTCAGCTGAATCGGAGTTGACGAGTTGCTAAGGTTCATTTATAAATAATATGTAGTTTCAATTTTGAAAAAATAAAAATTTACAATGTCTAATTGTCCATCAGCAATTATTGATCATTTATTCCATACTACGATTAACAGTCCAAAGTATATCTATGCACGTGTTAATGCAATTTTTTGATTAATTATTGATGAATCATTATTGAGTAATTGGTTTACTTTCCTACATTTCCTAGTAAATATATGCGACGGCGCATGGAGAAAGGGACCTAAGGGTCACGACCTCGAAATTTTTTTTGTTTTTAAATTGGGGTAAACTTTATCGAGAATTTGAATGAAACCAGTCCGAGTTTCCTGAAGTCATTTTTGACAAAGATACAGCCGCTTAAAGTGAGTAAAAAATATCAAAATTTTCCAAAATTTTGAAAAAAAATTTCTACCTTACTCACTTCAAGCAGCTGTATCTTCGTCAAAAATGACTTTAGGAACCTCGGACCGGTTTCATTCAAATTCTCGATAAATGTTACCCCAATTTCAAAATAAAATTCCAAAAAATTTAAAAAAAAAATTAAATTTTTGTTTGTTACGTGGATACAGAATTCCAAAGAAAAACGTCGAAAATAAATGGTAAACTTTAAACTGCTCTTCTGAACAATTTCACTTTTTCCCTTTAGGCTCCTTTCTCCATGCGCTGTCACATATAGGACCGTAGAAAATGATAAATACATACTTTAGTTGACTCAAAAACGTCATCAATCTATGTGGAAAATTTTGTTTACTTACCTACTCACAATCACAAATAATTCTACACGTGGACGTCGTCCAATCTTGATAAGAACGAAAGTGGTAATGTATTTCTTTTCAAAGTCCTTAATTAATTTGTTAAAAATTTCTGATTTTTTATTATTTGATTGGTGCTAAAATTTTGTCGGTTTTATTCAACTTTTAAAATTCTGTTTTTCAAAATTTTCTATTTTCAACTCGATAAGTTTTTTAAAACTTGCTTGCATTTTAAATTTTGTGATTTTTCAGACTTTCATATAAGTAAATGCTCTCCAAGTTATCAAAAGTTTCAAGTTTTGCGAACTTTGTTACTTTTAAAAATTTTGTAATTTTTTTTCGAAGTTTATAAATTTTGTAAGTTTCAATTTTTTTTGTTTTTTTCCAAAAAAATGATAATTTAAATTTTTCAGTATTTCATAAGTTTTACAATTTTTTAAGATTTACAAGTTTCCCAGAAATTGTAGGTATTTTTTTCCAATTTTCCAGATTCTTTAATTATTTACTTTTTTTTGTTGTAAATTCTCAGATTTTTCTAAATTGGTTAATTTTTCAACATTTTCAAATATTACAATTTAAAATTTACCAATTTTTTAAAAATTAGTTAATTTTTAAGTTTTGTAAATTTTTTTAAATATTTTACAATTTTAGAATTTTTTTAAATTTTAAAGTTTTTGAAATTTAGCAGTTTTAAAAAAATTTTTAGTCGTACAAAGTTGGATAATTTTTCATATTTAATGCACATCAATTTTTGATTTGAAATTTGCAAATTTTTCAACCTTGCAAGTTTTGCTAATTTTTCCCAACTCTGTGGTTCTTGAAACGTTTATCTTTTTAAAAATTATTTTAGTTTGTGAATTTTTTAAAAAATTTTCATCAACTTTTTGAAATTTGCAATTTTTCCTAATTTTTCACTTTTAAAATTATTTTCAACTTTTTAAAATTTGTTTGCTTTCAAAAGTTTGTCATTTTTCAAAGCTTTGCAGTTTTTCTAAATTTTCTAATTTTTCTGTATTTTTAGTTTTTACAATTTTGCAATTGTTTTAAATTTGTAAATTTTTAAAGGTATGTCAGTTTTTCTAAATTTTTACAATTAGGTATTCGGTTTTTGAAAATATTCCAATTTTTTGAGGTTTTTGTTCAAGTTATTTGTAAATTTTTTCGTTTTTTCAAAAATATGATTAACTTTTAATATTGTTTATAGAAAAATCATTTTATTTTTTATTTTTCCCAAGTTGAAACTTCACCAAAATTGTCAATTTTTTAAATTAATGGCGAAATGATTTACAGACATGGCGGATTACATGTCTTTCAAAAAAATAGAAAAATGGTCTTAAATTTAAAATTTTCATTTTTTTTATTCGCAGGAGGGGGGCTCTTGCGACACAACTAAAATTCACTTGGAGAAATAATGAAAAATAGGTAATTATTTTCTCAAAAGTTGGCAATGTTTACCAGGAAATTCTTCATAATTATCAATTTTAAATTACGGTACGAAGTGCATATCTATATTTACCTATAAAATGTTGAAGTTGATGCAGATTTTTGATTAAATTATTGATAAATCACTGCTAAGAAATGTGTTTATTATTCAAGTTGGTATCTACAAAGTGATTTGTAATTTTTCTTACTTACAATAAAAAATTAAAAAATTGGAAAAAATTGCACAATCTTACACTGAATTGAAATTTCAATATGCCTACCTAATTCTGCTAACTAAGAATTAAACCTCTAACAGATACCTAAGTAGCGTGTCGAAGATTTAATAATGATATCTAAAGAAGTACCTAATACCTATTTAATCATAAAGAACTACTCATCAAACAATAAAATTGTGCATCCAGAACTATTGATCTTGAAATCGGAAAAATACTCAAACTGAAAATGGTCTTTCGTACTCAGCTAATGAAACAGTTCTGAAATATGGAAATTATTAAAATATATAAATATTTGAGTAGCGTGGGATAAAAGTCGGACTTCTGTATTTTTATCAAAATTGGGGTAAGAGTTGATTCCTATAGAATTTTTCACGCTGAATTCGATAGTGACATTTATTTTTTTCAAAAATTACTTTAAATGTGATTTATTTCCAGTTTTAGTATTGCCTTAGTTTCAAAAATGGACTTCTGCAGCTCACCTTAGTTTCAAAAACGGACATCTGACGTTGAAGCGTTTATTTGACCAATAGGAATACAGCAAACAAATCACGTGATCGAATGCAGAAGTCCGTTTTTGAAACTGAGCATACACATTATGCTTTGAAGTAAAAATGAGAAATATCCAGTTTTGATATTTTTTAAATTTTTACATATATAGTGGTAAAGAGAAGAAAAATCCCATCTTTCCAATGATACTAAAAGTGCACAAGTAGCCATAATGGAACACACCACAATTTTGCTTCAAAAGATGACTTAGTTTCAAAACCGGACATCTGTATTTTAAAACGTTACATTTAAAAATAATTTTTTGATATCGGAGGTTATCAAAAATGATTTCTCATGCCATCACTGTTTCAATAAAAAACAAAAAAATTGCCTAGTCCCTACAGGCCAAGCTGAGGAAAAAACACGCTATATCTCAAAACAAGGAAAACGACAGAAGTCCGACTTTGAAACCAAGCTACTCATTTTAATTCGAAGCACTCTCAGTATCTAATTATATAGGTACCTACTTAGCACATTATTACTCATTTCCCTTTTATCAACACATGATTGTAGTAGCTTGGCTCCAATCTTCAATTTATCACACCTCGAATACCGAGAACTTTCTACATTCTGATTCACTGAAAAATCCAGTTGAAAAATTAAACTTAAAAATTTGTATACCTTCGGAATGAAATTAGATAAATTCAATTTTTACTTTCGGATAAACATCCATCCAGTTGTTTCTTCGATTTTTCAAACAGAGTGCTATTGAAATCGGAAAGAACTCCCATCAGTGCTACGAACCCATCATCGATGAATTTACCATTATCGTACTGCAGATCACATAAAAAAATTGTGTAAATTCACTATAGGCGATTTCAGAATCGAAGACAAATATGATAAAGAGGAATAGATAAGTTTAGGCTTACAAATTTCATAGTTTTCAATACACATTCCGTAACTTCACACTGAAATTAAAAAAAAAAAAAATCATTTGATGATTGAATAAAATAATGTCGTAAAAGAAAAAATTTAGAAATTTTAATTTACTTCAAAATCGAAAGTAACACCTGGAGTGGTATGTGAATATTGCAACTGTTTTTCTATATGAACAATAGATTTGCATAAATAGGTAAATTGTAGTAGAAATATTAAGTAACTCTGCGAACAATTAGATGCATAAAATGGAAAAAATTGTACAGCTTACCTTTTATAGATGCATCGAATCCGCAATAAAACGCAGCACTAACGTACATCAAAAAATAAGCGAGCGCTTGATTCATTTTTAATGATTTGAAATAACTATGCGAGATTTAGTTTTAAATTAAACTGAACTTTCGAGAGGTATTGTCCAAGTTTATATGCAACGGTATCAATTTGACTGATAACTAAGTATGTGTAACTTACCTACTGGCTAGGTAACCTTACAAAGATGGGTCCATCCTATATGACTCTTTATCAATTCCTAAATTACATATTATAATGAAAACATGTTAATTATCATATCTGCGCAAAAATAAGAGCATTTACGAGCAGTTTAAGTAATTAAATAGTACAGGTCATGGCGAATAAATTAATCGAAGTATCATTATTGAGAACCCAAATAAGTTTGAAAATAGATCAATGTTTTTTAAACTATATCTTCTTGGAGCATAATTTAAAAAACAAAAATTGATGATTGATTTTCCTTTTTTAAATTATATTTTCAGTCGTTTCTGTACAATCATGATATTTGTAATTTTCTAATTACCTCAGTCATAAAAAAAAAATCAAAGTGGTCATTATTTTGTTACTTTTCCTAATGGTAGGTAACAAAAATGTTTAATCAAAACATGAACTGAAACTCCAGGCTTGTCATCCATGTTGAATTTATGTAGGTAGGTAAGGTACCTACTCGAGTGAAAACTATTCTAAAGAGTATAAATTATTCTGCGGTTTGTGTAGAAAAGAAAATTACTCGCAAATAGGTAAAAAAAAAGTGATTCGTAATCTAAGATGTATTTTTTTTCTCTGTACCAAAGTCACTATTGAAAAAAAATTTCAAACAAAAGTTGTACATTGAGATTTTTGGAATAATTTTGGTAGTTACAAAAATTTCGGCTCTTTTCATTAAAAGACGTTGCAACTTGGAATTTTCTATCATGTTGCTCGATTTTTTTTTTTTTTTTTTTTTTTTTTTTTTGGAGGGGTGACCAATTGAAAAATTTTTAAATGTAGAATATGTGGAATGATTTTTTTTAATTTAGAGAATTTCTCCTTCCAACAGTAACAGACATTTTTCTTCTTCAAGAAAATTGAAAGATTTTTTTATCTGAAAAAAGTGAAAAAAATTGCAATTCAAAAAAATAAAAAAAATTTCATTCCAAAATATTGAGGAATTTTTTCTCTTCAGTAATTATGAGATTTTTTTACGACGAAAAATGAAAGATTTTACCCCGAAAAAAAAATTCATTCCAAAAGAATTGAGAAGTTTTTTCACTCCCGAAAGAACTGAGAAAAATTAACAATTTATTTACGCCAAAAAAATATAAAGGTATAATTAAAGTATGTACATATATGTAGGTAGTTTTTCATCAAATGAACTAATAAGAAATTTTTTATTCAAAAAAAATTAAAAATTATTCCAAGCCAAAAAAAAACTAAAAAATATTTTTATTAAAAGAAAATGAAAAAAATAAAATTTTTAAAAGTTTTTTTTTCTCAACTTCAACAAAAGAAAAAATTATCTCCGAAAATATCGAAAGATTTTTCTCTCCTAGAAAATTAAAAGAAGTTTTTACTTGGTTTATTTTATTTTATTTCTTTAAAAAAATGATACCTACATAGGTATTTCAAAAAAATTTGAAGGTTTTTTGCTTCCAAAAAAGTGAAAGCTTTTTTCACTTATTTCTTTACCTACCATTAAAATTGAAAATATTTTCCATCTTAAAGTAGTTGCAAAAAAATATTTTTTCGAAAAAATTGAATAAATTTAAAAAAGAAAAAGGAGGCAAAAATTAGGGATTTTTCTAAAAAAAAAATCAAAAGATTTTTTTCTTCATTGTTTTTATTTTAAAAAATTGAGAAATTTTTTCACACTGACTCCAAAAAAAAAAAATTAAGACGAGCATTGAGCATTAGTTTTTATTCCAAGAAAATTCAGAATTTTTTCTCTCAAAACTGCAGAAATATTTTTACCTGCTCTAAAGTCGAGGAATTACTTTTCCAAAAAAATAGAACAAAAGTTAGGTAATATTAATTCACAAACAAAACGAGATTTTTTAGGTTTCGAATAATTCAGAATTTTTCAAGGTATTTTAAAAAAATGAAATATTAGGTAGGTACCTATTATGAAATATGAAAATATTATACTTATAAAAAAAAAAATATTAAAAATTTGACAAAATTTGAGTATATTTTAATGCTGAATTACAATTAATATTAAATATTAGCCTTCTAAATTGGAAATTCGTACAGTAATTTTAAAACATCGAACACGTGCTGGAAATCTGGAATACAATACGTCTTTGGACATTACCAACTTGTGACCTAATGATGATTGGACAATTCAATGATACAAGCTCTCATCGCGGCACCAGATCCACATTTATCGACTGATTTCTTTTCAACTGAAACAATGAAAATTCAATTAAAATCCTTCACATTAATTTCTCAAAAGAGAACTCATATCACACGTTGAATTTAATTGCACCTACCTTCGGGTTGACATTTCTTGAAAAAATTTTCCGCTTCTTCCATTTTTTCTTTACTATCACCGTGTATATATTTAGCTGCGTTCATATAAGTATCGTGATTCAATTTCCCATCTTTTATCTATTGAAAAAAATAAAATAAAGAATCACAATCCCATACTTAATTTTGATATTTATTCGTAGTTGAATTAATCTGAAGTTTGTACATACCATACCCGTTTTCGTGTCTAAACATTGAAGTAAGCACTGAAATTAAATAACGTGATTATTTTATACAGCAAATAAAACAGACATGAGTTTTTTAAAATAATAAAATAATTATTTAAAATTATTTTACCGATTGGACTTCATTGGCTGGCATTTGTCGATGGCTTGCAAAGATTTTTACATCCTCTGTAAATTAACATAAAACGTGAGTAAGTAAATATATTCTATTTAAGTAGGTAGATACCTATCTAAATTCTAAATTTTAAAATTCTTACCATCGTTAGCATTCTCCTGCGTTTTACATTCCTGGATATATTTATCGAAAATATTTTTCCATTCAGCATCTTTGTCAGCCTTTTCAATCATAAACCATGAAAATAAATAAGATAAAAATTTCAAATTAATTTTTCAGTAAACTGATCAGTGTACAAATGAAAGAAAAGAGTCACAGAAGTCTGAAAATAGGCTTAGTAAAGGGCTTTGGGATGCCCTAATCAAAAAAGTAAGTGAATATTCGAATTTTGTACTTTCAAAGACAGTCAAAATTAGTTCCAATTTTTTGACTTTTTTTCCTCGTTTTTTCAATAAAAGGGACTCCGCATCACCACTTGGAATAATTTTTTTTAAGAAAATTTTTTATAGGGAGTTGATTTTACACCAAAAGAATCGTTTTAAGAGAGCCAATTAAAATGAAATTATAAATCACCCTGTGGGGACCTTAAAAAATCGTGGAACTTCCATTTATTTGCGATTGTCTGAATAAAAAAACAGTAGGTACTCACCGAAGGTGCAGCTGAAACGTAGGCGAAAACAGCCAAAGCTGACAACACGAATAACTTATTCATTTTGAATTTTTCAAAGTTTTTCGAATTTCGAATAAATTATCAAAATAAAATCAATTCACAAACACTTTCGTTGTTTACGCACAAAAACTGAAATGATGATTTTGTTGACGATTTGTGGGGTTTATATACGACATACGTAGATAGGCACTTCTCAATGTATATACTCTTATCAGGGTTCATTAACAAACCATTATCACAAATGAAAAATTCCATCCTATCTCATCAAGAAAAGACGTGCACTTGGCTAATTTCCCACACTTTGACGCTTGAACCTACCTATAACTGGGTCATCAGAATGGTTAGCAAGCGAAAAAATGTGAGTATCGATGATTTAAAAAAAAATTAATACTTTGTTGATAATTAATAACAGCCCAGAGCCATTAGATCCTATCAAGTGTCAAGAATGTTTTGTACCTATAGAATAAACTATAGATTGATACTATGGAATGGATGACTTCACATACCTATCAATAAATAAGTTGAATTCATTTTTACAATTAGGCACGTTTAATATTTACATTAAAATGAGCTCTTATCAATTTATCGACTTTGAAGAAAACCCCCACAAAAACATGAACAAATAATTCGGATACAGATAAAGTTCGAAATGCCTAATGATAAACCAGTCCAAAAGCTCCTATATGACTTTAATAATGAGGTGGTATTTCAGTATGTCATTGGGATATTAAAAAAAAAAAAAAAATTAAAAAAAAATTATTAAGTATATTTTACACGAAATAATTCGATTTAACGAGGATTAGGATGATATGTTATACAAATTATACATTTTTCCATTTTGTCATTCACCTCCTTATGATCTCCGTAAAAAGTATGGCCAAAACTTGTAAGTGTTAAGCTAAAATCGTGAAATTGCCTATTTCATGAAATAGGCTGAAAAATTACCTATTTCATGAATTTTGTAGAATTTCCCTCCATTTTGCCTACTTCATGAAATAGGCAAAAAAAGGGAAAAAATATTTGCCTGTTTCATGAAATAGGCAAAAAGTTTCCCTTTTTTTCACGATTTAGGCAAGTGTAATTCTGAACCAGGGTTGCAAACTGTTTCGAACCACCACCAATAAAATTGTTTTGGTGGTGGTTTTCAAATGGTTTTCACCACCACCACAACCAATTGGAAAATTTGTAAAACCATAACCAAATCAAAACCGTTTGCAAGCAGAAAAAATGGAAAAACCATTTGATAAAACCACAAAAAAGAGCTTTAAAAAAAAACCACCATCACCACAACCATTTAGATTTGAAAAACCACCAAATCAATTGAATCGGTTTCTTCGTTTTATTACTTTGTGTTGTTTTTTGTTCCTTTTGTTTTATCCTAATTTTAATTTAGTCAGTTTCAAAGCAGTTAATTTTAAGGTGAAACTAATAGGTGCCATGATATTTCGTTCCTTTGATTTGTGAATTATGATTAATTAATTGATTATTTGATTACTCGTTTCTTTGCCAAATTGGCCATTAAATAAAGGTTTTTTCTTTTTCAATAACTTCTTTATTTTTTAATTCATTTCTTCTCTTTGTATTTGTATTTGATATTTGATTTCTCATCACTTCATCAGTAACTCAGTATAATTGTTAATTATTGAATTAGAATAATAGAATTAAAATTTAAAACATAGGAAATGGTTCCATCTGGTTGTATCAAGTCTTCGTTAGTATATTTTTTGCTCCATTTAAAAACATGAAAAATCGCTTGAAAACCAAAACCAATTCATTTGGTTTTGGTTGTACCAATTGAAATGGTTTTGGTTTTTGAGAACCACCACCAAAACCAATTGAAATGGTTTTGGTTTTTGAGAACCACCACCACCACCACCAAAATAATCAAAAGTTGAAATAACCGAAACCAAAACCAAAAACCATTTATTCGGAAATTTTCAAAACCACCACCACCACCACCAATTAATTCTCAAACGGTTCGCAACCCTGTTCTGAACTATTGGGTACGTAGAAATGGACGAATTTTAGATACGTTATATGCGTTATCGTTACTATTATTGTGATTGAAATTGGTATTGCGATAACGTTGAAATGTTGTACGTAAGTGATGCATTTCAAATGTAATATACGAATGTTACTCATCTTTTTACTTCGAAAAAATTAAAAATTTCACTAAGTATACTGACTCCAAAGAAAAAATCAGATTTTTTTGCATAAGAATTCAGTTTTTTGTTCCTCCAAAAATTAAGTGAGAAAAAATCTTATTGCAAAACAAAAATTATTTACTTACTCCAAAAAAAAAAAAAAAAAATAGAGAAATCATTGAATCCAGAAAAAAGTAAGAGATTTTCTTCTCCAAAAATTTATATTTTAAAAAAAAGACCAAAAATTGCTATTTTTCAAACAAATTGAGAGACAGATAAAGTTCTTCCTAAAAAAAAAAGAAGAAAATTACCATTTTTTACCAATACTTGAAAATTGAAATATAGATCTTTTCAATAAATTGAGTGGTTTTTATTAACTTTACTCGAAAAAAATCGATTTCTTTCAAGTATTTCGAGAAGATTTAGGTAGAAATTTTTTAAACAAAAAATTGAAGGATTTTTTTTCAGCAGAGACCTAACCAAAAGTTTAGTTTTTTGTTTATGTAATTATTGATTTTTTGGAAATTTGAAAGTTTTTTTTAAAAAAAAAATTAAGTATTTTTGAAAATTTGAAAAAAATTTTGCAATTCAAAAAAATTGAAAAACTTTTTTCTTTAAAATAAATTAAGTTTATTACGCAGACTCCAAACAAATTAATTAATAAGAAATGTTTTATCGCGGAAGAAATTGGAACTTTTTCTGCAAAAGAATTAGGTTTTTTCGAAGTAAAAAAATCTGAATTTCTTTGAAGTAAATTTTTACTTAAATTTTTGGTAACTATTTCGTAATGTCTTTGTTCATTAAACTTATTTTCAATACTCACTTCTCCATACAATGTCTAAAATTCGTCCAATTATACATATCCATAGTTCAGAATCACACTTGCCTAAATCGTGAAAAAAAGGGAAACTTTTTGCCTATTTCATGAAACAGGCAAATATTTCCCCCCTTTTTTTGCCTATTTCATGAAGTAGGCAAAATGGAGGGAAATTCTGCAAAATTCATGAAAATAGACAATTTTTCAACTTGTTTCATGAAATAGGCAATTTCACGATTTTGGCGTAACATATGCGCAAATACTTTAAATTAATAATACTGGAAACTCAATGCTTTTGATTTGACTCCCAAGAAGAGCGCTCTCTAAGCGGCTCGGCATGAAACTAATTCCAGGTTTTCGACTAATCGTCGCGTGATTCGCCCTCTGATTGGTCGAAGACAAGACGATCGGTCGAAAGTCTGAGAATAGTTTCATGCCGAGCCGCTAAGAGAGCGCTTTTGTCGGGGTCACTTTTCCCCATTGGAGTTTCCAGTATTATTAATTTAAAGTATTTGATATGCGTATGCACTTCTTTGTCTAGCTTTCTGCCTACACCTACATAGGGTAGAATACTTTGATTAATTCAAGTCCTACGTTACGTGGGTTGAACTAAGTAGGCAGGTAGGTAGGTACCCGGTAAACACACTGTATGCGAAACGCGTACTAATAGAGCGCTAAATTCGCATTTATCGTATACGAATAGCATGCGAAAATAGCGTACTATTAGCATATCAAAAATGTCCGCTTTTTTAGCGGCTAATTTCGAACGCTAATAGTACGCGAAATTAGCAGCGAATGTAGCGTTCTATTCGCTGTTAATTCGCTTGCGATTAGCGTTCGAAATTCGCCTCTAAAAAGTAGGCAAATGATTTTTGACGATTTTCACTCAGCAGTAAATTAATTATTCGAAAATATATCATATTTGTGATCGCAGATCTGTGGAAAATCAAATTATGCCGAATCGTAAAGTTTTTGGAGTACCTATCAGTGGCATTTGATAAAGTAATTTTTAGGAAAATCAAAATTACTACCAAGATTTCAATCTATAACTTTTGTTTGAAAAATCTCTCAATTTGAGCCCCCCCCCCCCAATTATGCCCAATACTACGTAGATAGATAGATAGATTAGATAGATTAGATAGGTATAAAAACGTATATTTATTACTCTGAATTGTGAGAGGGAAGAAGGGCTGTCCCGCAGTCCCAAATGAAAATTTTTTCAAACAAAAGTTGTAGATTGAAATCTTAGAAATAATTTCGATTATTACAAAAATTTA
The DNA here is from genome assembly GCA_959613365.1 of Balanococcus diminutus. Classification (NCBI taxonomy): domain Eukaryota; kingdom Metazoa; phylum Arthropoda; class Insecta; order Hemiptera; family Pseudococcidae; genus Balanococcus; species Balanococcus diminutus. The sequence goes on from OY390715.1 coordinate 22,375,436, forward strand.
GATTTGACTCTTCCTTTCCTTATAATTTTGCATAATACTGCGTTTAAATTGGAGAAGGTAGAGGAACAATTGAAAAATTTTGTAGCACTGATAAGACGTCTAAAATTTTTACGATTTGGTAACATTTAATTTCACACAGATTCACGCGATCACAAATAAGATATAAATTCAAAATAATTAACTTACTGTGAGTGGAAATCGTTCAAGAAATTCTGCATTGGTCTCCATTCTTATCACTTTGAAATCAAATCATTAGCGTTTTTACTTAAAAAGAAGAAAAAACATCAAACAAAACACAAAATTCCCCAACAAAATCAAAAAACCCAGAAAAACCTTTATTTTATTGTTTAAATATCACTGCAATACATTCAAGTACACGTTCATATTTGAAACTGACTTCTGACTTCTCTCATTTGTAAAATGTATTGAAAGAAGTTGTAGTGAAAATCGCATGCTATTCGCTAGCGAATATTGCGCTAATATTGTAAGAAATATCTGCACGTTTTCCACTGCGATTTTAGCATACGATTCGTATGCGAATATTGTGCTAGTATCGTAAGAAATATTTGCACGTTTTCCACTGCGATTTTAGCATACGATTCTTATGCGAATATCGCGCTAATATCGTACGAACTTTTTGCCTGTTTTCAATGTGATTTTAGGCATGCGATACGCAAGCGAATATCGCGCTAATATCCCACAAAACATCTACAGGTTTTTAAATACGATTTTAGCATGATATTCGCTCACGAATAGTATACGAATTTATCTGAGAAAATTTTCTTCGATTTTTGCTTTGATTTCGCATTCTATTCGTATACAAATAGACCGCGATTTTCGTCTCTGTGATTTTAGCATACAAATAGCAGGCGGTGTGTTTACCGGGTACTAGGTAGGTGTATAGGATGAGAATAAGTTTTTTTTTTTTAATATAGGTATCTTCCTAATAGTTCAAAAGGTACTCAACTATGAAAATACCTTCATCTAGACTTTACCTTACCTGATTGTGCAGTCTGCAGTGCACTGAACTCATCAAAATACGAATAGGTGTCTCCATAGCTGAATTATTTGAAAATGAAATTCGAATTCATATTCAGGCACACAACAATAAAAAGGTTGAAATTAGGTATATTTTTTTTTTAAATTGAAAAATTGAAAAAATTTGAGTAGATATATTTTAATGCTGGATCACAATTCAAATGAAGTATTAGCGTTATAAATTAAAAATTTTTACTATAATGAGTCCATAAAATTTTAATTTGTAATTTTAAAACATCCAACATGTGCTGGACTAAGTACAATACTTTGTCCAACTATGGCATTAGTTGCAGTGATAGATGGAGGAAAAGTCACCGATAAACCAGAGCAATTCCAGATTTCCAAAAATATTTCGATTCTGAAAAAAATTAAACAACAAAAGATCAGTTTTTCCATTAAAAACTCAAATTGGCTAAATCAGTAGGTACCTACCTTGAATAAAAACGAGCACATGTTTAACCTGTCTCTCTAACATACGACTTAATGTTGTTTGAACAATTCAATGATACAAGCTCTCATCGCGGTACCTGATCCACACTTTTCAGCTGATTTCTTTTCAACTGAAAGAACAAAGATACAATTAAAATTTTCCAAATGGAATAGTACCTACAAAAAAAATACTCATACTGCACACTGAAGTCATATGTAGATTAGATACCTTCGGGTTCGCATTTCTTGAAAATGTTCTCTGCTTCTTCTAGTTTTGCTTTATTATCACCGTGCGCATGTTGAGCTAATTTAGTGAAACCCTCGTGTTGTAATTTGCCATCTTTTACCTATTACAAAAATAAAAAGCGAATTACAATCCCATACCTATTTCTTAATTTTGGTATTATTTATTCGTAAATGAATCTGCAATTACATACCAAACCGAGTTTTGCATCAACACATTTAAGTAAGCACTGAAATTAAATAACTTGATTAATTATGTAGCAAATAAAACAGACATAGACTAGGCATATAGGTTTTTAAAACAATAGATTTAGATACCGATTGGACTTCATTGGCCGGCATCTGTTCACGGTTTACAAAGATTTTTATATCCTCTGTGAAAAATAAAACGTGACGATGAATCACATATTTAAATATTAGAAATTATTCCATATTTCTTCATAAAGAAGTAATACTTAGGTAGGTATCAAAGCAGAAAAATTCTCACCATCGTTAGCATTCTCTTGCGTTTTACATTCCTGAATATACTGTTCGAAGGTCTTTTTCCATTCAGCTTCGTTGCCACCCTGTTCAATGATACACCACGAAAAGAATAATTAATATTCAAATTTCAAATTAAATCGTTAGTAAACTGATCAGTACAGTTGCAAATATGAGAGAAAAAAGTCACTCCAAGTCATAACAAAAGATTTGCCACACCATACTTTTTGGGTACCTGCCCGTCCCCGGTGTCTTTTTCCTACAAAAGTTGTAGAAGAAATAATTCTAGTCGTTATTCCAAGAATTTCGATTAAACCCCTCCTTCCATTCCAATTTTTCGAACGTAGGTATATTTAAAATTGGAGTGGAAGGAGTGATCAATCGAAACTTTTATAATGAATAAAATTAATCCTAGAATCTCAATCTGTTCTTCTAAAGTTAGGTATCTAGATAATTTGAAAATTGTTCTCAAAAAGAAGTTTTTCAATTTTTATGGGATGGGGGGGGGGGAATAATTTTTTGAGAAAAAGTCTTATTTTTTATGCAGAAAGGAAGCTCTTATTTTTAAGAATAAAATTTTAAATTATTCCCAAATATTTTGAAGAGAAAAACTTTCAATTTTTCAGCTAAAAAAACAACAATTTTTTGGAGGAAAAAATTTTCAGTTTTTTTAAAATATTGGCTAAGTACCTACGTAATAATTATTAATTTCTTAAATTTTTGGAAGAAAAAATAATAAGCAAAGAAAAAAAATGTATATTTTTTGACAAAAAAAAAGATTCTTACATTTTGTTGAGGAAAAAAATCTATATTTAAAAAAAAAAAGAAAAAAGTATTTTTAGAGAAAAAGAATGTCATTTTTTTGTGAAAATAATGAAAATTTTTCAATTCTTCTGAGATAAAAGTACTTCTCACATTTTTTGAAAAAAATAACGAAAAAATCTCTTTTCTGTTTAGGACGAAATTTCGAGAAAAAAAATACCTACCTACTCATTTTTTTTTTGAGAAAAAAATCTTACTAAATCTCAATTTTTAGCGGGGTGGGGGGGGGGGGGGAGATATTTTTCAAATTTTTGGAGGAAAAAAAATCATTTTTTTTAGAAGAAAATCTCACATTCTCATAGAAAAAAATTCTTTCAATATTCTTGGATTAAAAAATGTCCCCACTTTTTAGTTCCACCTTTTAAAAAAATTGCATGTCATTTTTTTCAAAAAAAGGGTTTAAATTGGGTGAATTGAATTAATTTTTTTGTTTTTGTTTTCCACCCAAAGTCTAAAATAATATTTATTAATAATTGGATTAATTTATAAAAATTTGTTTTCATATGTCCAACGATATAGCTATTATAATGATAAAATGGATCATTTAAAAAATATATAAGTAGATATTTTATCAAACACCCAGCCAAAAACAAATCTAAAATCACCAATAATGGGCGGAGGAGGATTTACGAAATATTAATAAATTGGAACAATTTTCAATTTGGAGGTTTGATATGATTTGACCAAAGTTTTGGATCAAAATACGTTCTGCTTCGTGATTTTGCTTAATTCGAGCGCTGTTTGTTGGAATAATTTTCTGATTGGAGACTTGGGTACAGAAATTATAGGAGCTTTTTTTGGGAAGGGGATGTAATTATCGCGAAAGAGAGCTATCAAAAAGTAGAATCCCAGCTCACTTTTTAAAAAAACACGTCCCAAAATAACGTTTCAAACATAATTCGCGAAATTTCATTTGCAACTGTAAAATTAAATAAAAAAAGTACTCACCGAAGGTGCAGCTGAAACGCAAGCCAAAACAGCCAAAGCCGACAATACGAATAACTTATTCATTTTGAATTTTAAAAAAATTTTCGAACTTCGAATAAACTATCAAAATATGATCAAAATCAACTCGTAAAAGTGTAAGACTTTCGTTGTCAATGCACAAGTAACAAAATGATGATTATGTAGACGATTACGATTCGTGGGGTTTATATATACTTAGATAGGTAGGCACCTCTCAATATATGCACAATTGCACATACCCTTATCAGGGTTAACATTTATAAATTATTATCACAAATGAAAAATTCCATCCTATCTCATTAAAAATAAATAAATTGCTAATTTTCATCACTCTTTTTTACGGGTGAAGAGACTAATTGAGTCATTAGAATGGTTAGTAAGCAAAAAAAAAATATGCATATCAATAATTTTTAATTGGAAAACACTTGGTTAATTAATCACAATCAGGAATCAATGTATCGATGTCAAGAATGGCTTGTAGCTAGCTTAAGGTAGACAAATAACATGGAAGATTTTAGGTACATAATTAAAATCAACATGTTGAAATTTTCACAATCATATTTACCTACACTAAAGTAAATTCATATCGACCTATCGACTTTGGAAAAAAACACCAAAACCCAAAACATGAATAAATAATGTAGATGATACTGATTAAGTTCGGAATACCTAATGATAAGCCAATCCAAAAGCTCCTATGGTTTCGATGTGGTATTGTGTTTACGTTTTGGTTTCAGTAAATCTTCAAGCTGCAAAAAAATATTATACTTTAGAAATAATTTGATTTATCAAAAAAATCGTAAAATAACCTACGTAATAATAATTTACATTTTTAAAATGCTCTTGTGCACAAGCCCTTAGATTTCTGCCAATGCTACATTTCTCATCTAGTTTCAAAGCTGTAAATATAAAATTCGTGAAAATAGTTTTTTTTTTTTTTCAAATTGTGATTTAAAATAGAGTAAATTTTGCAAATTCGTAAATACCTTCTTGGGAACATATATTATACAATTCTTCCATTTTAGCATTCGCCTCCTTATCATCTCCGTAAAAGTGACGAGCAAAATTTGCATGCACTTCTTTGTCTAGCTTTCCATCTTTATTAACCTACATAGGGTTAAATACCTTGATTAATTCCAGTCCTACAATAATATTTACAACTATCAATAAATTGAAAATAATATTAATAAAAAAATGTTCATACCAGTCCCAATTTCTTGTAAATGCATTCCATGAAACACTGTGAAGCAAATTAAAAATGACGAATAATTAGGTAGGTAATAGGTATTGAAAGTTCAGTCGCAAACAAAGAAAAAAACTTTCTGTGGCATATAAAGCTTTAAAAAAAAGATTTTATATTCGATTCGTAATCTGGGACGTACTTAAAAAAAATTGCGCTTGGGTTAAATTTTTTTATGGCCCCCTGTTTCCTAGATTCCACCTCTTTTCAAAAAAAACTCTCTATCTCTGTAAATAAGATCCCTACCGGAAAAGTTTTCAAACAAAAATTGTAGATTGAAATACTTGGAATAATTTTAGTTATTACAAAAATTTCGATTGGACCACTCCCTTCCCACTAATTTAGGATAATATTATGTATGAAAATCACCTCTGGGCTTGATTGTTCATTATTTCGTCATCTTGGTGCAACTTTAGCTTGCGGTATAAGCAAGAGGGGGAAAATATGTGATCAGACAATTAAGTAAATAAAAAAAAGAGCAGGTATGCCATGCATTTTTTTATGCTCCCTCTCTCCTTGTAAGTCCCTTATATCCGTTCTTAAGACCCCAATTGAAAATATTTTCAAACAAAAGTTATACATTGCGATCTTTGAAATAATTTTGATAATTATAAAAATTTCGATTGGACCCCTCCTCCCTTCCTCCCTTCCTTCCGTTCTTCTAATTCAGCAAAATACGTATGATTCACCTGGTGACTTTCATACTCACTTATAATGCAAAATTGGATGGAAGGAAGGAGCCCAATCGAAATTTTTTCAATAAGCTAAATTATTTCAAAGATTTCAGTCTACAACTTTTATTTTAAAAAAAATTCACTTGAGACCTTGGGTACAGAGATTGGGCATTTTTGGAAGAGAATGGGCCTTCGAAAAGGAGTGAGCTTAAAAAATGGAACCCCACTCCATTTCTTCAATAGGTAGGTAATACGTCCTAGACAACGAATCAATCATAAAATCGCTGTAAAAATTTTGATCGCAAAGAACTTCCATTCACGACTGTACTATGACAGAAGTTGAAGTCCATAGAAATTAGAAAGGTCATTTTTGTATCGTAATAAGTATAAATACTCACACCTTGGGCTTCATTTTTAGGTGCTTCTTTCTTTTTCAAAACAGCAAAATCCTCTGCAAATTGAAATCATGAATTATGTAGGTAGTTCATATCAATTTTTTTTTAGCAATAATAGGTAAGTAAAATTATTGTCTCACCAGCATTGACATTCAATTCTTTTCTGCATTCTTCAACATAAGCTTCTCTTCTTTCATGACTGTACGTTTCCGATGCCTGATTATAGTCATGTTAAAAAAACACATATCGACGTCAAAAATATTCCCTGCTCCAATTTCTAAATAAATTTTAAAATCATGAAAATTATAGGTACCTACTTACAAAGACTAAAGTCGCCAAAGACGTAAAAATCACCACTTTCAATAGGTCCATGATAGTTTTTATTTAAAAATAGAGAACGTAGAGAACAACACGATTCAATGAAACTCGATTCGATAACCGATTTATTACATCAAAAATCATCTTTTTATATTATATTCTAGTTACCAAACAAGATGGACTATCTAATAAACATGGAGAGGGGAAAGGGTATATTTTCTATACAGTATGTGCTCTAAATTAAGTGGAAAAATGTAATTTGAAACTGAGATATGAATTATAATAAGTGCATACTTCACCATGCACTTTATTAGTTTAAAAGTAATAATTTTGTCCTACATAAAAGAGAACTAGGTACCTACGTAGATACATTCGCTACAAAAATATGAAATTGGGAAAGTGCCTTCCCTGGACTTTTTCTTCATCATCTAAAATTATTTTTAGATTTTTTTTTGTAGATTTTAAAAATTAAATTAACTTGCCTTCGAGATGCAAAATTTTTACCAATTTTTGGTAGGTAAGTGAGTGTTTGAAAAATTCGGAATTATTAAATTGATGAATTTTAATTTTTTTCTACCTGTAGGTAGGACATTTTTTTCTCGAAATTTTTCTCCATAATGTTCTACCTACTACTTCATTCATGAAAATTTTCTAGTTAAAAACTGATTTTTTGGTAGGGGTTGGAAAAACACTGAATTTCTTAAATTATTGTATCTTGAAAAAAAAACATTCAACTTTTAACTAAATTTTTTTTTGTGCAACAATGTTTGGATGGAAAAAACGGCGAAAATGAGAAAAAACATTTTTCCCTTCATTTCTGAAGAAATTTTTTGCCAAATTTTTTCTCAATTTTTTTAATAAAAAAATAGCCTATTTTTTTGGGAAAAAATTATTCTGATTTTTTGGAAACAAAAAAACATTCAATTTCTTAATAAAAAAATATTCCTCAATTTGTAGGGAGATTTTTTGTTTAATGAAAGAAATCTGTAAATCACTTTTTCCTTCGAAAAAAAATTTCTTCGTAGGTAATTAATCTTTTGATTTTGTTAAGGGTAAAAAATTTCTCAAATTTTTGGAGAAAAAAATTTCTCAGTTTTGGAGAAAAAAAGCATTCTTACATTCAACGTTTAAAAAAATCAACTTCACCCCCCTTTTGTGGGGAAATCGAGCTACACCTTATAAAATTCTTCATGGCAAGTTGCAGGTTTCAAATTTTGACATTTGTTATCGGAATTATTTTGTTTCCTGAAGTTAATAACCAGCATTTTAATCTATAATTTCGTACGATTTAGGTGTTATCTAAACTACACTCAACAATCTGAATTGATACAACATCGATCAAAACATTATCAAATACCTAATTAGGTAAATGGCCTTACACGTAATCATATAAACTTTATACTTCACTAACAAAGCACACAAACTCTAGATTTTTCTTTTCGGTATGCCATTTAAAATTGCTATAATTACGATTAAAATTAAAATTTTTGCAAATTCAAAAATAATTAGACAGTAATTTTGGTCATAAAAAAATTTAGATTGAACTCCTCCCTTCTCTCCAATTCCGCATAATACGAATGAAAATCACGTACCTAGCTACCTGCCTCTAAAAATGCAGGAAAGGGGAAAATCAAAAATATGGTATGGAATTATTTTCTAATGAAAAACCGAAAAATTAAATAGGTACGTTACCTAATAGGTTGAGAAAGTTTGCTAATTTTTTTTGCTATAGGTTTTTTTTTTTTTTGTTTTTTTTTTTGAAAAATTGGGAGCACGGCCACTTGAAATTAAGTTGGATGGTAAATAAAAAATTGGAGTTACTTCCCGTGCAAATTGAAATAGAAAAATTTTGATAGTTTCGCTAAAAACAAGGTTTTGAAAATCGGTCATTTTTTTAATTTTTCCGAAAAAAGGGTGACGAGGGGGTACTTAAAATTCACTCGAGAAAAATAAAAAAATGAGAAATTATTTTCTCACGAAAAGAAATTGCTAGGAGGGGGGGGGGGGGGTGAAACCAGAAAAAAATAAGGACCACTCTACTTTACATGAACAGTCACCTATTTTGGAAATTTTAAAGCAAAATAGTCATCAAGTCGATTTCTTTATCTAACAAGACTATTTTCGATGATTTTTCATATTTACTTACTCTCGTTTTGAATACACAGAAAACATTATTTTTTTTATTTTTTGAAAAAAATTACAAACTTTTTTCATCAATTTTCAATATTTTTTTTCTTCCAATAGGTATGACGTTTTCCCTTGTCCCAAGAAAACAGTGGTAAAAATAAAAAATCGTCGAAGATGGTCTTGTTAGATAAAAATATCATCCCATGACCATTAATTTTCAAAAATTTTGAAAATTTTCAATTTAAAAAAAATTGTTGGTTCATCCCCAGCCATGACTAAAAATTCAGTTAAGAGAAATACAAAAAATTAAGAATAATTTTTTTTGCACGTGTCACCAATTGACGAGTGGTCCCGAAAATTTTTTCAAAATAAGGAATACTCTAGTACCCTACCACCTAAGTATGAAAATCAGGATTTTATTGATAAAAAATTTTTAACATTAATTTGAACAATTACCTAATAACCAAAGCTTATTATAGTTATTTGCACATAAAAAAATTAAACATAAAACTGGGAATTATTTTCTCATGGTAGGTATGTATTTGTAGGTAGGTATATATTTTTTTTATAAGAAAAATCTAGAATTGATGGATGGAATATAAAGAATTAATTTTTTTTTGGAGGGTCCACTCTTCTTCCAAAATAACTCTCCATCGCTGTCTCTGAAAGCCCCAAATTGAAAACATAAAAAGAAAAGCAATAGCTGGTATTAAATTTAATTAAAATATGAAACACAATTTTCTTGAGAGAAAAAAATTAAACATTTGGACGATTAAAAATCTGAGTTACATAATTTACACATAAAAAATTTAAACATGAACTTATTCTTCAAGAAACGTATTCAATTCAATCGTCAAACGATTCGTCAATTTACGTGGGCTTTTTACCAGATTTGAACCAATTTACTACCTGTAAATCACATGAAAAAATTAACAATTACTCATCTTTAATTATTAAATTTTTACTTAGATATGTAAATCGTTAATCTTTGAGCCTGTGGAAAGAAAAATGGATTGATAACACTTGCTTACATCCGGAAAGTAGGTCGTGACGCAGATCCTCATTGCTTTCCCAACACACTTTTGATCAGCAGATGTTGTAACTAAAAAAAAAGTATTAAATTCAATCGAAATTTCTTTTCAAAACACAAAAATTGTACCTTTTCAGAGAAGTACTTACTTCCTTTGGAGCACTTCTGAAATACTTCCTCCATTCTGGCTAATTTAACTTTGTCATCTCCAGCTACAGCTTTGGATACGTTTTTGTGGCCTTCTTCACTGAATTTTCCATCGACCATCTGTCAATAAAAAAGCTCACGTAAGAATAATTTTAAGTAACACTTACAATTTACATGAATTTAAAAGAATTGTCAATACATACTACACCCAGTTTAGTGTACAGACAATCTATCAGGCACTGAAAATAAAATAAAATCCTCATTAATCACAATACATCCATTTTTTTGATATTCTTGGATGGGTAGGTATGATACTTACAGATTGAGCTTCATTTTGGGGTATTTCAAATGATCTCAAAATAGCAAAATCCTCTAAAAAAAAAAAAAAAAAAAAAAAAAAATGAAAGAAATAGGTAAATAATAAAAAAAACTTAGTTTTATTACCGGGTGATCGATCGATTGGAGCAATCCAGTACACAGAAATAAATAGGTATTTAAAAATATCAATTGATGAATGGGCTGGTAGGTATAGGTATAGGTTTAGGTGCCTATTCGTATTAAATTATTATCTTACCATCGTTTGCGTTTAGCTCCGTTTTACATTCTTTAGCAAATTGTTTATGACTCTCCGAACCTTCAGTCTAAGAATAAAATTCAAAAAATCACAATAAAGATCGCACTTAATCTATACTTAATTATGAAAATTAAATCATTAATACACACCAAAGTGAAGGTCATCGCGAGAGCGAAAATCATAAGAACCAAAAAAGTATTCATATTCACTTCTTTTCAATTACAAACAGTCAAACATCAAACTACAGAATAAAATTACGATGATGATATGCCCGAAAATGAAATGCGAATACGGTATTTAAAAAAAAAAAACAATGTGAAAGATAAAAACCACAACGATCAGTTCGACGTGTAAATTCTTATCTTTATAGATAGATAATAATATAGATTTTTGCTCCAATTTTTACGAACGGATAATGTGATAAGTAGTCGATTAATAATTATTAATTACCTGTAAGTTTTGTACCTGAAAATATTCTAGAAAATCTTCAACTTTTGAAGAGTGGGAATAAGAGAGAAAATAGGCTGCTTTGTAATCACACAAATGCAAGTACGTATTTCAGCATCACTGTTTTCTGAAGTCGTTAATCTGTACTTTACGTTAGTCAGTACCTTAGCATAATTTATGCGTTATCGAAATCGCATTGTACCTTTTGAACTGATAGGTACATACATTAATAATTAGAAGCATATTCGTGGACTTAAAAAATTACCAATTTATTAATTTTGTACGTAAATTTCGTTTACTATCCAGAGATATTTTAATTCACCACCAATACCCTAAAATAAATATTATTAAAATGAAATTACATGAGAAAAAATTTATTTAAAAAAAATTAAATCACCATAATAAAACCTTGCTTTACTAATGGCACAAAAATTCGTCAAAATTCAGAATGGAGTAAAAGGCCTCAACCTAGATTATATTAGCACCTGTTCAACCAACCAAACCAAATAAAAATGCAATAAAATAGAATAGGATTTTATTGAAAAAATATAAATTGATCGAATAATAATAATACGAGTATAATAAGCAAAGCTAAATTAGACATACAAATACTTGAATAGGTAATTTTCAAGAATCGCATGGTCCAAAAGAAATCAAGCTTTTTATGTAGACTTTTTAGCTGCGTTTAACGATTGCACTACCTGTAAAAAATAATAAAACAAAAAATTAGCAAAATATAGGGTGATCCTTATTTTCAACAATTCAACATTTTGATTTTTGTGGCTTACCCTACGAAGTTGTTCTTTTTGTGAGAAAATATTGAAAATTAGTTTTTTATAAAAAAGAACAACTTTAATGGGTTAGAACAAAAAAAAATTCAAAAATTTGGAATTTGGCCAATTTTTAAAATGGGAAGAGGGGGAAGGATAGTGTAGGCGCCACTTATAGTTATAATTAATTGGGGGCTGAGGGAATAAAAATTGGAAATTAATTCACATTTTTCAAGTTTTTTCATTCTATCAAAAAATGAAGTGGGTTTCTAGGCATCGTTTAGAATTCGTTCAGAAAAAAAATGAAAAATTTGGAATTATTTTCTCATTAAAAAGAAACAATTTCGATGATTTAAAACTAAAAAATTGTAAAATTTTGAGAATTCACCATTTTTTTTTTTAGAAAGAGAGGGGGCTAATGGCACCACCTGAAATTCATTTACAGGAAAAATTTCAAAAAGAGAAGGATCTTCTCACAAAAAAAATTATGGAGAGTGAGATGAAAAAAAATTAAAAATAATATTTCACCGAGTAAATTTGATCAAAAATTGGTTCAATTTCAAAACCTTATCAAAATTTAAAAATCACAGAATTTTTAATTTCTCACCATTTTGATTTTTTTTCTTGTTTCAATTTTTTTTTACCAAATTCCAAATTTCAAAAATTTTTAAAAATTTTGCCTTTATAATTTTTACCAAGTTTTTTAAATTTTCTAAATTATAAGTATAAAAATGTTATGAATTATCAAAATTGTAAAAAATTTTAGCAGCAAATTATTAGTCATACGTGCATAAGAATGTTAAAATATTGATTTAATTTTATGATTGATTCGTAATCTAAGACATATTTTTTTTTTAAGTGAGCTGGGGTTACATTTTTCTGAGAACTCCCTTTTCCAAGGATCCACCGTACCTAAGGCCTTAATTGAAAAAATTTCCGAACAAAATTTTTTTATTGAGACACACCGAGAATAATTTTGATTATTTAAAAAATTTCCATTGGATCCTCTCTCTTTTCAAATTTTGTATTTTGTACGTGGTGGGGGGGGGGGGGGGGTAAACCAGTTCATACGTGATTTCCATACGTATTCTAATATAAATTGAAGGGGAGGAAAAGGTGTAATCGAAATTTTTTTAATAATCAAAATTATTCCTAAAATCACAATCTACAACTTTTGTTTGAAAAATTTTTCAAAACAAGCCTCAGGAATGGAGACAGGAGATTTCTAGAGGAAGTAAGCTGGATGAGAGTGCCTTTAAAAAAATGACGTACTAGATCATTTTTTTTCCATTATAAACTCTTTGGAATTAAACAAGGAGGTTTTGGGAAAATGGAGTGGACCCTCCAAAAAAAAAGGCCTTGAAAATAATTATAGCATATCAGGTCATTGGAAAAAAATACATCCGTAATTAGTACGAATTAATTTCGATCGCATTGAACTTCCATTTTGTAACTATACTAATAGAAATAGACAGAAGCACCAAAAGATGGGAATTTATAAATAGGTACCTATAAGTAAGTCAACTTGAGTTCTTATGTAAAAAATAATAGATGTGATTAGCTTACGTTTGGAAATTGAGCGTTTGCGCAGGTCCTCATTGCTTTTCCAAAAGGACACTTTTGATCAACAGTAACTGAAAAATAACAAAATAGGAATAGCATAAAGTAAAGAGATTTCTTCCCAAACATACAAATTCAACTGATAAATGTAAATTAGGTATTCTTGGTACCTCCTTTAGAACATGTCTGGTATACTTCTTCCATTTTGGCTAATTTTTCTGAGTCATTTGCAGCCAGAGCTTTCACGATGTTTTGGAGTCCTTGATCGTTGAGTTTTCCATCAACAACCTTTCAATTAAAAAGACATGCATTTAGAATTATACATATACATATATTTAAAGATTATATTCTACGTATAAAAGAACTGTCAATACATACGATACCCAGTTTAATATACAGACAATCTATCAAGCACTGCAAATCAAATAAAGTTTCCATTCATCATTTCTCGCCATCTTCAATAATTATTTTTAAAAAGTCGTTATGTAGGTTTATTACTTACAGATTGGATTTCATTTTTTGGCACTTTATATGATTTCAGAATAGCGAAATCCTCATCGTTAGCGTTTAGTTCGGTTTTACAAGCTATAGAATATTGCCTTTGGAGATCAGAAAAATCAGCCTAAACAATAAAGTCGTAAATTAAAGATCATACCTACCTAAATATTTGACTACATAAGAATTTGAATGATCATTGCAATACATACCAAAGTCAAAACCATAGCTTGAGCAAAAATCAAAAAAATCAAAAACGAATTCATTTCAACTTCAATTACAAACACGTATCTAATAGAACAAAATTACGAAGACTGCTTTACTTCTACAAGTCACTATAGGCAGTTGAAATCTGACAAAGGAAAAAATTGAATTATATTCGTTCATCTGAAAACAAAATCCAAATCACTCCTTATCGTTGTTTACATTGGAAAAAACAAATATCTAGTAGGTAGCAATAATTTTCCATTCCTTTTTCTTTCGATGAAATTTGGTAGGTACCTACTTAATTATTAAAATACGTTAATTTTATAGTTGGAGAAAAACATTGGAAAGTGAGAATTGAGAAAACAACGTTCCAAGTTCAAAGGTTGATTATTTTACAGATGTAATCTGAAATACTTAGATCCATTGAATTGAACACACAATGATAAGAATATTCCCCACTCTTCTGTACCACTACTTTCCTTTTTACTTTTACCATCGACATAGGAAGTCCAAAGCTTGAGACGTTCGTTTATTGAATTTAATCCGTCAAATTGTGTGTTTTTCTTATCCGTTTGAATTCGAAGAAATCGACGTAGATATGAATGTCATTTTATTAAACGTATTAATTTTCACTTGTTTGGCGAGAGCAACTTTATCAGTAAGTAGCTGTTTTCATTTTTGGGGAGATAAAATAACGAATTAATGCATTAACATTAAAATTACCAATTTGTGATGTCCTAGATCACGTACAGTTCTCCATTAAAAGATATCCATATCCAAGAATGCAGAAAAGAGTTGAACGTGAGTAATGGTGAGTTTAATTTACATGATGTGAAGTTGAATAAATAACAAGTACATTTTGTAAAACGTACCAAATGCTTTAAAATGAATTATTTTTGCAGACGATACTGAATTTCTGAGGACGAAAAAACTGCCTGAAAATGAGAATCAAAGTGTAAGTATCGTGAAACAAGGCATTAGCTTAACAATTTAATTTTTAATTACCTATTCTGATTTACAGTGTCTGATGGACTGTGTGTATAGTAAATTAGGAGTGGTACGTATGAAAGATGTATTACTTGATTAAATTTATTCAATTCGGAACAGATCTTTTTCAAGGACTAAGTATTCATAAAGTTTTTTTTTTCTTTTCCTGTAATAGATCAAAGACGGAAAATTAGACAAAGATGGGTATAAAATTATAGCCCAAATGAAATTTGGAGATGAAAAGGAAAAATCGTCCAAGAAGGAGAAAAAGTTTGAAAAATGCTCACAAGAAGGTTTGACTTCATCATATTATTATTATTAAAATTTCATTTTTTTAAATACTAAAATTAAAAAAAAAATTGAACATCTTTTTAAAATGAATTTTTCATTTCTTATTTATTTATTTTTCCTATTTTTATTTAAAATACATAAAAAAAATTTCCTACAATAGAATATTGTAGGTATTTTTATAAATTTTTTATAAAAAAAACTATGTAGAAGATAGGTATACCTAAAAAAATGGGTTTCAAAAGTAATGAAGATTTATATAATTTCCTAAAAAAAAATTGAACAAAAAAATTATGATAATTATTATGATGTTCCTTTCTTTCCATTATTTGAAGAAAAAAACTCTTTTTGGTTGAAGAAATTGATTTTTTAATTTTTTTTTATACCTAATGCCAATTTTGAAAAAAATGTTTTTTCATCATTTTAAACCTCTGTTGGAAAAAATAAATTTTATAATTTCATCACTTGTTTTGAAGTACATTTCCGATGCCTACTTCCAATTAAAACATGAATAGATTCTCTCTCTAAATTGAAAATAAAAAATCCAATTATTCAAAAATAGATTTACCAAATAAAACTTATTTTTATTCAAAAAAGTAAAGAAAATTTTAAAATAAATTTAAATTGAATTTTTTGAAAATAATTTTTCTAAATTAAAAAATCTATCTATTTAATTTTTTTTTTAATTTTTCAACCCTGAAAAAATTACTATAGGTAAGTAATTTTAAAAAAATGTGTGAAAAAAAATTGTCAATCCATTTTTATAAAAAAATCATTATAGGTACTTAATTTTAATTCTTGAGGAATTTACCTAATCGTTTATCTTTTTAAGAAGAAGTAAACAATGTCTTGATTTAAAAATAGTTTCACACAAGAAAAAATTTACAAATCTTGAACTTTTTTTAGAACTATAAATGAGTACTAAATTTTCCAGTTTCAAAATTAAAAAAAAAAAAAAATTTCAAATGTTATTTAAAAAATCATGTTTTAAATTTTTTTAGAAAAAAAAAAAAAAATTATCTATTTAGAAAACAGTTATGTGGAAAATGTAAGTATTTTTCATTTTAAAAAAAATAGCATTAGGTAGGTAAATTTTAAAAAAATTTAAAAATCTATAATTTTTTTTAAGAGTTACATTTTTACAGTTTTCAAAATACATTTTCTGAGTTGTTTGAAAAAAATTTACTTTCAAAATTCTTCCTAAAAATAAAATTCTCAACATTTTATAAAACTCCATCATTTTCCAAATTTTAAAAATTTCCATTTTAATTTAATCAACTTTTCTATTTAAAAAAAATATATATATATTATTTTTATACTTTTTTTCGTTATTTTCTTTACCTACCTAATGAAATAATTGTTTTCAAAAATTAATTTTCTGATTTAAAAAAATTAATTTCGATTTTTTCCATCAATTTAAACATGTATAAATTATGTATTTATATTTACAGAAACAAAAAGTTCCAACGAAAAATGTGGCATCATGAAAAATTTGAAAATTTGCATGACATCTCTTAAAATAAAAGTGAACTAATTTTTTTTTCTTCGTTTCACAAGCGTTGATAATTTTTCAACTTTTAATATCGTATTATTCTTTGTACAGAATCGACTTATTAATTGAAAATCTACGCACCTAGAGTGTCAAGTAAGTAAGAATTGGTTATCATATTATGGTGTCATCGTAGGAGGCCTCGGAACAAACAAAATGATTTACTACGTACATTTATCTAGATTAATGTATGGGTAATTTATAACGATATTAATCTTAATAAATACTTACCTATTACGTATAGAAAAAAATTACAATTTTTTCCCATTTAAATCATGTTTATGTGAGCACTATAAAAGTTGTATCCATTTTTGATTCGAATTATTTTGAAATCAGCTCAGTGGTTCTCAGTCAATGGCAGAAGCAAAGGTGTGCCAACTGTTCAAGTCTGAAGTTAGGATTTTATCAAATTCTTATCTAAAAAAAAATTAATATTAATTATCATTTTCCAAAAATTCAAAATTCAGAAACGAACTACGAAGAAATTTTCAAACAAAAATTCTAATCGAGTACAAATAAATTTATTTTTTGTTTTAATCAATAAAATTCTACATACAAGGGGTCACCACTTTACATGGGCAGAAATCACCTCTTCATTAACTTCTCATATACTCGTCCCATCGCGTTTAATTAATTCTTCACGCGTTAAGTGGTATTCATACGATTATCAGTAAAATCAGCCATATCAACTGTCAAGTTGAAAACCACCACCGAGCGACGCCAATGACGAGAACTTATCCGCACCGTGTTTTTTTACATCACAAGTGTGTGGAAAAAATAAAGGGGAATAGAGAGAGACAGCGAGAAGGAAAAAAAGAAAAACATTCGCGATTGCGGTAATAGGTTGTTTTGAACGGCAGAAGCGGAAGAGGCATAGAAGATGTCCGCTCGATAAACACAATACTCGTTGCTAATATTACGACGGAAGAAAAGCCTGTACAAGTTGATGTGTTTGACAGGTTAGTCGGTTAATAATCACTGCTTCTGATCTGAAAGTTGGACTTGACAGAAACACACCCTAACTTTTTAACGAGTACCGGCTCCTCTCGGTTTCTTTATTTTTCTTTTTTCGAGTATCGCGTGAAAAGCGACTGACGTGCGGATTTATGTCGCTGAAAAGAAAGAAAGCCGAGCAAAAAAATCTCCAAGAAACGTATTAAATTTAATATGGAATTTTTTTTTGACTGTTTAATAATGCCTGGAAAAAAATATGAATGTTCGAGTAGTTCCCCTTTTTGTACAATTTCGAATAATTTTGGCGAAATTTATGATTGTTGTCAGTGGAATTTCACGATGATGAAAATTACGAAAAAATTATTAGTGTACTCGAGAAATATGAAATTTGTTTTGAATACCTAGTTACATTTTTTTCTTCTTCAAATTTTGTTCAAAATCATTTTTTTTTAAAATTTTATTATCTAAAATTTAATTTTTAAAATTATGTACGAAATTTTTTTTTTAAATTAAATGCTGTCTAACAAAATATATTTTCAATTTTGTTTAAAAAATAATCGCTTCTCTTTTGTTCAAAATCATAAAATTTTTTGTAATTCATTTTTTAAATGTAATTTCTTTCAAGTTTTCATTTTTTTAAAGCAATTTTTTCAACCCGAGCGGCACACTCGATCGATAATATCGGAAGATGTAACGTATCGATAAAAAAACGTTTGAAAATCTATAGATGTTCTCACGATATTATAAAGATTTATCGGTACAACTTCATAGGCAAAAAATCTAAAAACTATCGAATTCGATATTATTAAGATTTTATGACGATATTCGTCAACGATACTATCGACAAAGAATATTAAATTTATCGATTGCGATTTTCCACCGATTTTTTGACGACATTTGAAACTATATTATCGACAGATTATATTAAATTTATCGAATCCGATTTTTTACCGATTTTGTAAAGATATTTGAAACTATATTATCGACACATAATATGCAATTTCTACAATTCGATTTTCTAACGATTGCGTGAAGATATTTAAAACTTTATTATCGACACGTAATCTGAAATTTCTCGATTTCGATTTTTTAACGATTTTGTGACGATATTTGAAACTATATTATCGACAAATAATCTGAAATTTCTCTAATTCGATTTTTTAACGATTTTGTGAAGATATTTAAAACTTTATTATCGACACGTAATCTGAAATTTCTCGAATTCGATTTTTCAACGATTTTATGACGATATTTGAAACTACATTATCGACAAATAATCTGAAATTTGTCGAACGATTTTTCAACGATTTTATGACGATATTTGAAACTATATTATCGACACGTAATATGAAATTTCTCGATTTCGATTTTTTAACGATTTTGTGAA
The DNA here is from genome assembly GCA_959613365.1 of Balanococcus diminutus. Classification (NCBI taxonomy): domain Eukaryota; kingdom Metazoa; phylum Arthropoda; class Insecta; order Hemiptera; family Pseudococcidae; genus Balanococcus; species Balanococcus diminutus. The sequence continues at coordinate 22,394,563 of OY390715.1, forward strand.
GATATTTAAAACTTTATTATCGACACGTAATCTGAAATTTCTCGAATTCGATTTTTCAACGATTTTATGACGATATTTGAAACTATATTATCGACACGTAATATGAAATTTCTCGATTTCGATTTTTCAACGATTTTGTGGCGATATTTGTAACTACATTATCGACAAATAATCTGAAATTTGTCGAACGATTTTTCAACAATTTTGTGACGATATTTGAAATTATTTCCAAATTTTAAAAATTGGTGAAAATTTTTTCAAGTCCAACACGTCTGGAAGTACTAAACTGCCTATTATAAGCGTTTTATTTCTATTTCCTCAACGATAAGGTATGGCACAGTGGTTAAGGAAGAAGGTTGCCATGCAGGATGTAGATGGTTCAAGCCCCACGGGTGGCAGATTTTTTATAATTTCTTTTGACTTTTTCTGAAATGATCCTCTTACCGTAACATGAATAATGTGTTTAGGCATAGTTTAATGTATTAATTATGCTAATTAGTGATTTTTAATTATAGAAAAAAGCTAGTAAAAGACGAAAAATCGGAATAAAAAATCGATAAAAAATCGACAGAATATCGAATTCGATAAAGTGTCGCAAAAGTTCCTCCTAAATCGTGAAATTATCTTTCGATATTATAGATATATTATCGATAAAATATCTTACTATAATCTCGAAATTTTTGCTAACTATAATTCGTCGATAATCTATCTATATATCGAAAGATAATTTCACGATTTATGCGGAACAAACGCGACACTTTATCGAATTCGATATTCTGTCGATTTTTTATTTCGATATTTTGTCGATTGTGCTGCTCGGGAACTTGGAATTTTACTAAAATTTAATTTTTCAATCTAAAAAGAAAACAACAAGTTTTTCACATTTTATTTTAAATTATTTTACCCATATTTTTTTTGAGTTTCTTATGATTTTTTTGTTTTAGAATTTTACGTACAATTTATTTTTTATGTTAAATTTTTTTCATCAAGTTCTGCTACGTTAAATAATTTTTTCGTATAATTCTTTTGTACGATGACTAAAGTATTTTTTGAAATTTTATTTTAAAACTATTTATTTTCAAATTTTGTTTGAAATCATACAATTTTATGAAAATTTTTTAAATTTTTTATTAAAATTCACTCTTTTATTTTTGTTTAAAATCATATATAATTTCATTAGAATCAATCATTTTCGTTTTTTAAGTTTCAAAATCAATTTTTTCATTTTATTTTTGAAAAATTTTTTAGCTTTATTTAGAAGTTTTATTAAAATTCATTTTCAATTTTTTGTTCATTATAACCTATATTTTTCCATCTTTAAAATCATAGAATTTGATTAAAATTAGGTCTTTTTTCCACTTCTTTTCCAAAAACTTGTTTGTCGGTTTTTTTCAAGTTTTTTATTTTTTCAAATTTTATTGCGATTTAATTTTTTAAAACTGATTTTTTCAGTTTTATTTGAAATTATTATTTTTTTAAATTTACTTTAAATCATTTTTTTTAAATTTTATTTTTAAAATTTTCAATTTTTTATTATTTTGTTTGAAATGTATTTCTCCGGTCCATACTATATATATTTTTTAAATTACCTATGTAGATATTTTTTTCAATCTGAATTTTTTAGAATTTTATCAATTATTTATGAAAATAATTTTTTTCAAGTTTTGTTTGAATGTAATTTTCAATTTATTACAATTCATTTTTTAAAATAATTTTTTCTCAATTTTGTTTAAAAGTATATTTTTACAAGTTTTTGTTTGCTATTTTTTTCTTAGAATTTTATTAAAATGTCTTTGATTTTTTTTTACGTTTAAGCCAAAATCATTTTAAAAAATTCTTAAAATTTAATTTTTAATTTAAAAAAAATGATTTCTTAATTTTGTTTGATTTTTTTTAATTTGGTTATTTATGGGAAATACATTATAATTTTCAAATTTTATTTTAGAATGATTAGGTACTTTTTTGTAAGTTTTGTTAGAAATTGGGTAAACTTTTTTTTTTTAACTTGGAGCCTTTTTTTTTCAAGAATTTTTTTAGGACTCTACGAGTATCTAAAATTTACATTTTATTTTTTCAAAATCGAGTTTCCCAAATTTACTTTGAACGTAGATACTTTTTTTTGCATTCTAAAAATTTTCTAAAATATATTTTTTTAGGTTTGTTTAAAATTATTTTTTTCAAAGTTTTTGTTCAAACTAAAATTTTATTAAGATGATTTTTTTCTAAATCAATGTTTTGGAGTTTTTAAAAATAAGTTTTTTGTTTACAAATTTTATTTAAAATTTCATTTAATTTTTTGTGAATAAATCGAGTTATAATGTGTTGTTTTTTGTTTTATCTCATATTAAAATTAATTTTTTGAATTTTAATTTTTAAAAATAAAAATTTCTCCCTCTCAACGATTGTACACGAGGTTAAAAATTTCTTCACTATAAAATTACTTTAACAGCGATCATAAAATTTGTGTTTTTTTAAAAATATTGATATTGTGAAATGAATACCTATTCAGCATACAACTTTCTTTTTTTTCGTTTCTTTTTTCATGAGTTATGATTGTACTGTACGTACTTTAAGCTACTTTAAGTATCATTAAAACTTCTTTTCAAATCCGACGCGCGGCGTTTAGTTTTATTCCATTTAAATACGATTTATAAAACTTGATTCTTTATAACGAAGAAGAAGAAAAAAGCATAAAGCGTAATTTCACGGATATTACCTCATTTTAATTAGTATTTCCAAACAGGTGTAAAATTACCTCAATATTAGAAAACGAAAAGAAAACTAGGCTTTTTTTATACCAAGCGCGCAAATAATAACGACTACAATTTGTCCTTTCATAACGTCAAGTATAAAAGGATAATCCTTATTAAATGCGAAACTCTTTTGTTAACTACTTCCCCATTTTTATAATTCAAAATACATAATTCTCCCTTCTCGAGGAGTGATTTTTTTCCTTCTTTAAAAGCAACGCGTCATTTTATGACGTGAATTTTTCTTTTCTTTTCTTTCTTTATTTTTTTCGTCGTAGTTTGCTGCTGATGATGGTAGTTTTCCAAGTGTGTAAATTATGGCAAGTTGACGGATATTTCGACTTGATCGGTGTTCGAGATGTCATCGAATTTAAAGTAGATTAAGAAGATTATAACCTTCGATAGATATTTGAAATTTTAATCGACTTTCTTACGACTGATTTTATAAATTAAAACGACAATTTTCATTATTTCTGAGTTAGACTGGGTTTCATTTCACTAAGTATTATTCAAAAAAGAACTTATCCGAGTTTCTGTGATTTTTCATGATTTCGTCATAAATGACTCGAAAGAAACTGTAAGATGGTAAATTGAGGTTGACACGAAAATTCTAAAAAAACTAAAAAGATACAAAGGAGGTAAGTACAATATGTTACGAAAATTAAACTACGAGTATCATGGATGGCTACTCGTTTCTCCTTTAAAAAAAAATAGGCAAATATAATCACATGTGAGTATTTTGACATTTTTGACGTCGCGTCAAGAACTAAGGAAGAAATTGAACGAGAAAAAAAACACCTTAGTTACTAGGAAGATTTTTTGAATTGCACAAATTTAAAAAAATAAAAAATATGGGTAACTTGAATTTTTTCAATTTCAATTTTTTTTGGCAAAAAAAAAATAATTTAAATAAATTTGAAAAAAATTAGATAGGTACAGACAAAATTTGAAAAAAAAAGTTTTCACAAGAAATAAATTTAAAAAATACTTATTCTTCAATTAAAATTAGGAAAAATAGATTCCAAAATATTTTAAAAATTTATTCAATTTTTAAAAAAGTACTTCTGAGCAGCACATTTTGGTGAACAAGAGTTTAGAAAATTGAATTCAAAAATAAAATTTCTAAAAAAAAGTGTTTTCAGACGAAATTTTGAAATCTGATAAAATTTCAAAAAAAAATATAGAAGAGATACTCTAGGTCAATCAAAAAAAAAATAAAATAAAATAAGAGAAATGACCCAGATACGTACAAAGACAGGGAATGGCCCCCTAACACATCAAAGCCAATGAAAAAAAATTACTTTTGAGCAAGGAAAAGTTTTCTAATCCCAAAACTTCAAAATTTGAGTTCAATGAAATTTAAAAAAAGTATTCTCTGTTTGTTTCAAAAATAAAAAATTAAAAAATTACGAACACATCTTGAAGATGAACACTGCTCCCATTTCTTTACCATTATTCGTGGCTTATGGCTTAATCTGATTATACAAATTTAATCAAACACGTCAATGGTGGATTTTTCATTTCAACCTAATTAAATAAACCCACAATGAGGAAAAAATCGTCGAAAGAATGACATAAAATATCGTACCAATTGTTAAGGAAAAAATTAAGCTTTTTCATTCGATGGAAAAGCTTCTTTTATAGGCGTAAATTCGATTCAAACGCGACTACCCGAAACGTATGGAACATAAGACGAGAAATTTTACGACGCAGTAACATTAGACGAATTCACGTCTCATTTTTACGACCAGTTTAATAATAGGGCCGTTGGTTAGGTTATATAAACAACTAATTCACTAATGGATAAATAACACCGGTAATAAAATTGTACCGATATGGTGGGTACTTTGTTACCATTGGTTCATTTGCATTTAGCACCAGCGCGCCTTCGTTTTATTCGAGCATTCGTCGCGTGAAATTTCCTTCGCTGTTTATAGGTTACGAATGAAAAATTTGGATTAATTCGGTGCCACGTCGGAGCCCTACGTGAGATCAGTTCACCTCTAGTTCGACAATGTTTAACCGCAATGACAAATCTTTCTCTCTTGAGAAAAAAAAATGTGTAAATCGACGTCATCGATATTAAATTCTCGAGTTTTATGAAAGTTGTAAAAAAAATAACGAAAGAAATAAGGGTAGATAAGTGGAGAAAATAAAATCTTATTTATACTACACTACGAATTCCCCAAGGTTCAAACCCCTTTAATAGTTTTTATTCAAAATTCCTTAAACACTCTCTATTTAAAATTATTGTGGTTTCTCTGACTTTGAAGTTTCACGCCCCTATATTTTGATGGCTTCATTCAACGATTTTAATTCTTTTTTTTACCCTTTCGTTCGCGTTCTCTCGTTTGTCGACATTTATTTTCATACACCGGCGTAGGTTTTTTTCTCTTCTTCTTCTCTTTCTACGCCGAGTATACTATAAATAGCATATAGTGGGTTTTCCCCATTTATTCCTTTATTGAAATTAAAAGCTGCGTTTATTTTGCTTGTATCAAGCTACCTATATATGTATATTACGTGAAACATAGCAGACATGTATATGGTTTTACGTACACAAGATTGTTTTAATTGGTTCATTTTCTCTAATTAAATTTATACGTTTGGCTTCTCTTCAAATGATACTTGTTTCATTAATTTACTTCTTTTATTTGTTTTTTTCTTCTTTTAATTTATTTCGCTAACGAAATAAAAGCTATTTTAAAAGAGTTATTTGAATCGAAGGTAAGTACTTACTTACACAAGGCAGTATAGAGATGAAATGCTGAAGGGAGTCGCAAGTGTTACGTTTAAATGTATCATTCTTTTATGTCGTATTCGTGTATCGTGTACATATGTGTGTACACTTGGAAGGATTCTCAAAAGAGGAGTAGAGGCAGTATTCTTTTTGGCGAATCGCAAATTATCCTCGGCATCAGTTCGCTAAAGTGATCGCATTGAATGAAGATTCTTGTAAAATTAAACTAAAAAAACGCGTAATCTTCGTGGACGTGCATGGTTGACAAATTGGCAGTACTCGGATGCCCGAGCTAAACCTATAAAATTTCAAATTTAAAAATAAAATGAGGTTCACCCTAAACAAAAAAACCTTCGAAAATGCAAAAATTTAATACACCATTTTGGCCCGTATTTTAAAAATTTCCTTATACTTAAGGCGAAGCGTTCTTACACAGACCAAGTAGTTTTGTTTATTTTTTCCATACAAATAAATGGCTGCTCGATGTAAATTGACACGATACGTGTGAAATCGCCTCGCCTTAAGGACAATGTTTGCTTAAGCAAATTTTTAAAATACGGGCCTAAATCTTTCAATTTTAGTAAAAATACTCCATTTTTTTGGGAGAAAGAATCTGAATTAGGTATAAATGGTAATAGAAATCGCTCAATTTTTTAAAAGAAACATAAATCAGTTTTTAGAGAAAAACAAATAAAATATTTTTGAACAAAATATTTCTCAACTTTTCGGAGCAAAAAATCCTCATTTTTTGGAATTAGAGTAGGTAGGTATTTTTCAAATTCTTGGAGCAAAAAATAAAAATTTCAATTTCGTTAGAGAAAAAAATCTATAATTTTCTTGGACTAAAAAACAACATACTTACTTAGGTACCTAATTTTTTTGAAGTTTTATTTTTCTAATTTTTTAATTTTGGAAAAAATTCAAAATTTTTTGGGTGAAAAATCGTCAATAGGTATCTTTTGAAGGAAAAAAAATCTTACAATTTTTTGCAGAAAAAAATACAAACCTATCTATTTTTAATTTTTTTTTTTTTTTTTGTAAAAATAAATGGAGAAATTTTTTATTTTTTTTTGGAGAATGTAGTATAGGAATGCATTTTTTGGCGAAGAAAATCTCTCAATTTTTTCAAGAATAAAATCTTTGAGAAATTTTTTTTACGTTTTTTTGAAATAAAAATACCTACCTCTAAAATTCTTTGAGATCAAAAAAATTCTTGATTTTCTTGATAAAAAATAATTTAAGAAGCTTTAAAAAATTACAATATTATTCAATAACTTGATGATTTCTTTTGGAATAAAGAAATTTCTCAATTTTTTTCGAAAAAAATATTTTATCTTTTTTACAACTTTTCATTTAAAAAAAAAAACAAAAAAAAAACATTTTTTCATAGAAAACGGAAATAGTAAATTTTTGGGATAAAGAATCTATTGTTTTGGAATCTCCAAGCGTTTTTGGAGAGGAAACTCTGTTTAGGAAGATGGAGGAAGTAGGTAAGGGGGGAGGGAATCTCCAAAATTTGTAACAGAAAAAAAAATCTCCAAGTTTTTATAGTAACTTAAAAAATTCATTTTATTTTAAAATACCTATCAATACCTACGTAAACAGTTTTCCAATTTTTAGGATTAAAAAATCACTTTGCTTCATTTGGAGAAAGAAATCTATCATTTTTTCGAACAAAAAATTCATTTTTTTAATCTCAATTTTTTAAAATCTATTTCTCCGAAAAAAATACCTAAAAATTTTTTGGATCATTAAAGTTTTATTGGATAAAAAAAATCACATACTTAATTTAATTGCATTAAAGAACATCTCAATTATTTGAGTAAAAAATACCAATTTTTTGGAGAAAAAATCTTTTAAAAATGCTTAGGTATATTTAATGTTGTGGAGTCCAAAAATTCTTAATTTTGTAAGAGATAAAACTCCATAATTTTTTAGAACTAAAAAAATCTCAATTTTTCGGAGCAAAATTTTTCAATTTTTTTCAAGTAATAAATTCTCAGTTTTTCAGGAGTAGAAAAATCCTCATTTCTTTAGAGGAAAAGCGGGGTTTCGTGGGGAAAGAAAACTATTATTTTTAGAAAAACGAGAAAACTTCGATTTTTTATACCTAGCGTATTATTTTTCAACAAAAAAAAAAAATAGATTTTTTTCTGAAAAAATACGTAATTTTTTGGAAAAAAAATCCTCAATCATTTAGTAGCAAAAAAAATACTTCATATTTTAGAGAAAAAAATCTTTGATTTTTTTTTTTTAATGTTTTGGGGGTGAAAATTCGAAATTTTTAGGAGCGAAAAATCCTCAACATCTTAGAAATAAAAAGATTTCCACTTTTTGGAGCTAAAAAATTTATTAAAATTTTGTTAATGTTTTGGAGTACAAAAATTTCAATTTGTTATACTAGCAAAACAATAGGTACCTACTCAATTTTTTAGGACTGGAAAAATTCTTAAATTTAAGCAACAGAAAAATTCTTCAATAAATTTTCAATGTTTCAGCATCCGAAAATTTTATATTTTTTTTAGAGAAAAAATCAATTTTTTATTTTTTTGGGAGGGGGAGGATTCAATTTTTTGGAGAAAAAAAATTATTCGTGTTTTTGGAAAAGAAGTATTTTTCAAATTTTTGAAAGATAAAACTCAATAGTTTGGAGAAAAAAATTCTAAATATTCTTGGAATGAAATCATACCTATTAATTCAGGGTTGGGAGGAATCTTTCAATTTTATTAAGTATAAAAAAATCTTTCAATTTTTCTGGAGAAAAAAAATCACAGAAAATGGTCACTTTTTTTGGAATACGTACTACCTACGAAAAAAAAATAATTTCATTAGGGTAAAAAATTTCTAAACTTGTTTGTAGAAGAAAATCTATTCTTTTTCAGATTTTTTTTTTTTTTGTGGAAAAAAAATCATTCTCACATCCAACATTAAAATATTTTCAGCCGCCACTGAATGGAACTACTATTAAACCGTAGAAAATTCCAAGTCATCAGTCCTGCAGCCTACGTATGCGAATAATTTCAAAATAAAAATAGGCCCTCGTACGCTCACGTAAAGTTTCCACAAAAACCATCGTTTATCGTACAATACCTTTGACGATTCAATTTCGTATGAAATATTCATCTCGATCAACAATCCGCTTGAATCTGGCGTCTTATTCGCAAATATATTGACATATGGAGCAGCATAGGAGACGAAGGCTGGCATTCAGCAACCACACGCTTTCGAATGCGAACTATACTCGTACATATACCTACCTACAGCACAGATAGAAGAGAGAGAGAGAGAGAGAGAGATAAAAATGAGAGATCTATTTTTCAAAATTAATGATGTCGTATGAAAAAGCAGAAATAGAAAATTAAAAGATATGTCATAATGCGACCTACAGCTACGGTATGAGCTCATCTCACTAGCGAATTTTCAATTTAAATAAAACGGTAGAGAAAATCTCGCTTGGCAGAAAATACGAGACCGCATCCGCAACCGCGCGCGGTCGCAGGCACAATCGCCCAACAAATAATAAATTACACTACACTTAAAGCGTCCGCGCTTGAAAAGTTGACGTCATTGAAGGCGTTTACGTTATAATGCGTTTTTCATAGAAGAGAGAAAACGAGCGACATCTGAAACCATCTATTTCTTGGCTGTCTGTCAAGACATCATGATGTAATTCGTTTTTAGATAGTGGTAAATTGTTATCACGATTTCACCCTTGAGTTCAAATTTCTTTTTTTCTTCTTTTTCTTCTTCTTCTTCATCGTATTTGTTGACGCTTTAGCGGAGCTACCGTCGCGTAGCGTCGAAGCAGGAAAGCAGACGACGAAATTCGCGCGCGTGGAATTGGGAATAAATGAAATTGCAGAAATATAACAGATTAATTGTAAGAATACTCGACGCTTTTTGTACTTTTATACAATTAATTTCGAATAAATGGAAACGGTTCTATTGATAGTGTTGTAGGTAGCGATTGTCGTTACACAAAAGGTGTGCAGAAAAGCAACGCCATAAATTATGGTGGAAATATTTCGACGTATCTTTTACCATTTCTGCGCGGGTATCTGCTTTTTCCATGGCGTTCTTTACCAGGGTGGCCTTTTTTCTTTGTCGAGCCGAAAAATTGCCGGTAATTTGCGGTATTTTAGAGCTTGGCGGAATTCGTATTGTAGCTCAGTGTTCGTCGTCGATTATTCCATTTTCCTCCTTCAATTGTCTTTAAAAAGATTCATTTTTCAACGAGTAAAAAATCTTCTAAGCTAACGTCATCCATAGAAAGACTATGGCCGGGTAAGATAGGTAAATCGGCTCCCTATGCGAATTTTAAATCCAACTAGTGGAAGTTGGTTCTTATGGTCTAAAACTCTCGTGACCAAATTTTTAGGTCGCTACCTCACCCTCACCCTTTCCTAGGACGAAAAATGTGATTTTTCTATTATAATTTTTTATTTTGCCAGTTTTCCACCAAATTTTTTCAAACTCGGGTTACATGCTAGGTATTATTAAGGGTCATTCACGGAAATTTTTTCAAAAATTTTCAAACGTATCTTCATCGTGAAATGCGCATTTTTAGTTTTCTTACGGCCATATTGACAAGTTATTTCAAAGGTGCAAAAATTAAAAAAATATATGTTGTAGATTTAGTCTGAATGTACAACATAATATATTTTTTTCAGAATTTTTTTATATGGTAGAAGGCCTTCAAAATTAAAAAAACCGAATTATGTCACCATTTTTCGCGTTTAAAACGGTCATTTTTGGTCTAAATTTTTTCCCCTTGTAATATACCACAAAATACACCTAAATACACCATCAATCCGAATTTGGATGAAATTTGTTGATTTTTTCTATTTTTTCTAATTTTCATTTGAATTAACCGAGTGACACTATTTTGGGAACCCCCAGTGTCCCACGCCATGTCTGGAGGGCCTAAAATTCATGTTTGAATATATTTCAAGCCGATATTTGTAATATACTCCAATTTTAGTGAAATCGAAAAAAATTTGATTTTTTTGTCCACAATTTCACATAACCTGATCGTTGAAAAGAAATTAAATTTTCTCAATTTTGCGAAAATTTCAGTATCTTGGTATATGAGATGACAAATATCGGCTTGAAAAATGTCCAAACATGAATTTTAGGCTCTCCAGACACCTCGTGGAACACGGGGGTTCCCAAAATGGCGTCACTCGGTTAATTTAAATGAAAATGAGAAAAAATAGATAAAATCAACGAATTTCATCCAAATTCGGGTTGATGGTATATTTAGGAGTATTTTACGGTATATTACGAGGGGAAAATTTTTAGACCAAAAACGACGATCTTAAGCGCGAAAAATGGTGACAAAATTGGGTTTTTTGCATTTTTGGGAACCTTCCACCATATTAAAATTTTTTGGAAAAAATACATGTTGTACCTACATCCAGACTAGTTGTACAAAATATATTTTTTCCATTTTTGCACTTCTGAAGGAACTTGTCGAAATGGCCGTTAGAAAGTTTAAAAAACGCATTTCACGATGAAGATACGTTCGAACATTTTGAAAAAAAAATTCCCATAAAAGAACCCTTGATGCCCTTGATGATACCTAGCATTTAACCGAGTTTGAAAAAATTCGGTTAAAAACTGTCGAAATCAAAAATTATAATCGAAAAATCACATTTTTCGCCCTAGGAGGGGATGGGTGTGACTCTGAGAGGTTATGATGAAAAAATTCTGAATTTTTCAATTATTCGCATGTTTGGAAAAAATTCATTTTTGCCATGTAAAAAGAACCGATTTTTTCACAGAGCTTTTTACATGGGAAATTTCACATATATTTAATTTCCTTGAAAAAATTGTACAAACATTTTTTTTCTCATTATTCGGGTCCATTCTGAGAGGTTATGATGGAAAAATTCTAAATTTTTCAATTATTCGCAATTTTTGGAAAAAAAATCATTTTTGCCATGTAAAAAAAACCGAGTTTTTTCTCGGACCTTTTTACGTAGGTACATGGGTTTCACATTATTTAATTTCTTTGAAAAAATTGTCCAAAAATTTTTTTTTCATTATTCGGGTTCATTCTGAGAGGATTATGATGGAAAAATTCTAAATTTTTCAATTATTCGCAATTTTTGGAAAAAATTCATTTTTGCCTTTTTACATGAGAAATTTCACATATTTAATTTATTCTTAGAAAAAATTTACCAAAAAAAATTTTCCTCATTATTGGGGTCCTTTCTGAGAGGTTATGACGAAAAAATTCATGATTTTTCAATTTTTCCTATTTTTGAAAAAAGTTCATTTACAGTGGGGCAATTTCACATTTTCCCAAAATTCAGTTTTATTGGAAAAATTGCCAAAAAAAAAATGTTCTCATTATTCGGGTCCATTCTGAGAGATTCTGATGAAAATTTTTTGAATTTTTTAATTATTCCCATTTTTGAAAAAAACGGATAGGTATATTTAAAATTTTTCTTAAATTTAATTCCTTTGAAAAAATTGCTCAAAAATGTTTTTTCTCACTATTCGGGTTCATTCTGAGAGGTCATGATGGAAAAATTCTAAATTTTTCAATTATTCGCAATTTTTGGAAAAAATTCATTTTTGCCATGTAAAAAGGTCCGGGTTTTCCACGGACCTTTTTACATGAGAAATTTCACATAGGTATTTAATTTATTCTTAGAAAAAATTTACCAAAAAAATTTTCCTCATTATTGGGGTCCTTTCTGAGAGGTTATGACGAAAAAATTCATGATTTTCAATTCTTCCTATTTTTGAAAAAAGTTCATTAACAGTGGGGCAATTTCACATTTTCCCAAAATTCAGTTTTATTGGAAAAATTACCAAAAAAAAATGTCTCATTATTCGGGTCCATTCTGAGAGATTCTGATGAAAAAATTTTGAATTTTTTAATTATTCCCATTTTTGAAAAAAACGGATAAGTATACCTACCTATTTAAAATTTTTCTTAAATTTAATTCCTTTGAAAAAATTGCTCAAAAATTTTTTTTCCTCACTATTCGGGTCTATTCTGAGAGATCATGATGGAAAAATTCTAAATTTTTCAATTATTCGCATTTTTTAAAAAAATTCATTTTTGCCATATAAAAAGGTTCGGTTTTTTTACGGACCTTTATTTTTACATGGAAAATTTCACATATTTAAAATTTCTTTGAAAAAATTGCTCAAAAAATGTTTTTCTTATTATTCGGGTCCATTCTGAGAGGTTATCATGAAAAAATTCATGATTTTTCAATTATTTTATTTTTGAAAAAAGTTCATTTTGCAATGGGCAGTTTCACATTTTCCCAAAATTCAATTTTATGGGAAAAGTTGGAAAAAAAATTTTTTCTCATCATTCGGGTTCACTCTGTGAGGTTATGATGAAAAAATTCTGAATTTTTCAATTAGGTAATTCGTATTATTGGAAAAAATTCATTTTTGCCATGTAAAAAGAACCGGGTTTTTTCGCGGAGTTTTTTGCATGCACTGAAAAAAATGGATTTTCAAAAACCGTAATGATTCTGGGTAAAACACAGTAAATTTAGGATACGTCGCCAATTTTAGAATCATTCCGGTGAAAAACAGAAAAGATTCTGTTGAACTCTGGAATGATTACGGAGTTCAACTGAATCTTTTCTGTTTTTCACCGGAATGATTCTAAAATTGGCGACGTATCCTAAATTTACTGTGTTTTACCCAGAATCATTACGGTTTTTGAAAATCCATTTTTTTCAGTGTGGGAAATTTCACATATTTAATTTCTTTGAAAAAATTGTGCAAAAAATTTTTTCTCATTATTCGGGTCCATTCTGAGAGGTTCTGATGAAAAAATTCATGATTTTTCAATTATTCCTATTCTTGAAAAAAGTTCATTTTGCAATGGGCAATTTCACATTTTCCCAAAATTCAATTTTATTAGAAAAATTGCCAAAAAAAATTTTCTCATCATTCGAGTTCACTCTGAGTCTGGTGTGAGGTAGCGACCTAAAAATTTGATCACGGGGGTTTTAGACCATAATACTTAAAGACCAACTTTCACTAGTTGGATTCAAAATCCGCATAGAAAGGGGGGATTCACCTACCTGTCTTACCCTATTATACCCTTTGCCTGAAAAAAAGTAGCTGACGTAATTTCAAATATAATACAGTTGAAATTCTTTAGCATAATCGCAGATACGTACCAATTATTGACGAAAGTGAGGCAGAGAGATTATTACTTTCTTCAGACAGGGTAATGAACTTCATCAATACGTAGTTGAAAGCGTCTCGATGTTTCGTTATACATTTGGCAGAAAACAAAACCCTCGTCACTTGTCATGTCATTCTTTGCTTTGAAATGTTTCCATTGAATTATACTCTAAACGATGCTATTGAGAAACATGTTGTAAAATCGACGTTGGAAAAAAAATAGCGCCTACGAAATGAAATAACAAAACAAAAAGCATTTTCAGCAAAAGTGATTCGTGGAATGGAGGACAAATGGTATAAAAGGTCTATTAAATACGTTCTGAAAGTAGTTCAAGTTTATTGCCCTGGCATGGCACCTAGAGATAACAAAAGTAGAGGTATATAAGTCGAGTCAAATAACGTCTTGTATTAAGAAAAAAGACTGTATAGTTTTATTTTACACAGACACTTCAGTTGGTTTTTTTTCACGAAAACTATTTTCTTTGTAAAAATGTGACATCGTATTTTGAACTTATAATTTAAAAATTGTCCCTTATAATTTACGACTGGTGCCTTTACCCATCTAGTGGCGTCGACGTAGAGTAATGAGCGAACAAAGAAGTCGCAGTTTGTTGTTTGAATTGAAAAAGATCCCACAGTTCGACAAATTATTAATAAAAAAATAATAAATAATATTATTGTAAATGAATGACGGATGTTAATTAAAAAATAATTAATTCAATTGTTCCATTTTTTATCCCTTCGTAATTTTTTATTCATAACATCATAATTATGTACGTGTTTGAAAATTTCAAAGTCGTCGATTCCTTAATCGCCCTACCGCACTCTCTCATATGTTTAAAAACACATTTAAAAAAAAAAAAAAAAAACTAGTCCTTGAAAGTCATCTGTGGTTCTAATTGAGTGGTGGAAGGACCCATGATTGTGGGGAGCTCGAGCTACTCCCAAATTCTCAAAAATGAAACAAGCTTCACCCTAAACTCTGAAAATGCAATAATGAAATGCACACACTTACCTATTAGAATCTTGGTATTTTTTAATAACAAAAACCTTTAAATTTTTTTTAATTTTTGTAGAGAAAAAATCTTTTATTTCATTACAGTAAAAATCTCTTTCAATAATTCATTTTCGGAAAAAAAATATCTCCAATTTTTTGTAAAAAATATATTTTTTTAAATTATCTGGAAGCTAAAACCCTTTTATTTTTTTCGGAGAAAAAATTCTCTTCTTTTATTTAGAGATGATAAAAAAATTCAAAATATTTTCCAACAAAAATTTTCAAAATTTTTAGAATGAAATTGAAATAATTATTTCATCTTTTTTTTTTTGAAAAAATGATTCTTCGATTTTTTTAAACAAAATTTTTCATGAGGCAATTCACAAATCTCTTAATTCTTTTTTAGTAAAAATTTTTGAACTTTTTTTTTTTTAGTAAAAAGTTCCTCAATTCTTTTTGGAATAGAAAAAACGTGTTTTGAATTTTTTTTTTTCAATTTTCAGCACCCAATAAAATAAAAGAATTATTTAATTTTTCAAATAAGAAAATTTCCCTATTTTTTGAATGAAGAAATTTCTCAATTTTTTGATTGGTATAAAAAAATCTGATATTTTTGCAATGAAAAAATTGAAAGATTTTTCAGGCAAAAAGATTTTGCATTTCATTGGAATAATTTTTTTTTAATTTTTTGGATACAGAATTGATGATTGTTTTTTTTCTGAATATAAAAATGTTGATTTTTTCTTGATAATTACCTAGGGCTAATAAAAATTTTCACAACTGTTTTAAAAGTTTTTTTTTTATTTTTTGAAAAAGAAATCTATTTTTTTTTTTTTGAACAAAATATTTTTTATTTAAGCACCTAGATATATATTTTTTTTTTTGTAAAAGAAAATCGCATAATTTTTTGGTGAATAAAATACCTCTATTTTTTCGGAATCAACGTAAAACATTTTCTATAGATATTTTTGTGAGAAAAAAAATTTTCTATTTTTTTGGAGCAACGAATTTTTCTTTCGTGTTAGGTACAATAAAAATATTCGTTGAATTCTTTAAAAATATCAGACTAATCCCAGCCTCAAGGTATCAGTTTGATACCAGCCTGATGCTTTTTTTTAAATAAAATTTTATTTTCGAAAAAAAATTTCACAATTTTGTCTGAAATAAAAAATAAAAATCCTTATTTTATTTTGAAGGAAAAAATCTCAAAAAAATTTTGGTGTAAAGAATATCTCTATATTTTTGGAATCGTGTTCTTTTAAGGTAGGAAAATCTTATTTTCTGACTTTATTCTTTTGAGATAAAATCATAAAATTACCTACTTCTAAATCTTTTTCGAAAACAAAAATTTCACAATTAATTTAAAATTAATCCTGATTTTTTTAGATTAGAAGAAATCAATTTCTTAATTTTCTGAAGTAAAGAAATTTCATAATTTTTTTTTGGAGTAACTTTTTCTTCTCATTAGGTAGGTATTATTTATTTCACTAGTTATTATTATTTTGTTGTTTTGTTTTTTTGAAGAAAATAAATCTGTTCATGACTCGATGCTTTCACAGAAATAGATTTTTTTGTTTTTTAGGTGAAAAAAATCGAAGGGAAGAAATTTTCTCAATTTTTGGAGTAATGGAATAAAATAATTTTCTACTGATTCAAGTATAGGTAGTAAAAATAAATGTCGATTTTTTGGAAATGAAGCTCGTTTTACATATTTCAGATTTTTTCGGACTGAGGTAAAAATTTATTTTTTAATTTTTAGAATAAAAAAATCTCTCAATTTAATCTTTAGACTGAAGAGAATTCTCTATTTTTTGGAGTAGTTACGTATAATTTTTTTTATTTTTTCAAGAAAAAAAATCTTCTATCTAATACTTTTTATTTAAAGAAAATAGATTTCTTAATTTTATTGAAATAAAAAAATTATATTTTTTGCAGGGAAAAAATTTCTTCCATTTTTGGAGTAATAAACAAAAAGTGTTTATACTCATTTATTGGTAAAAAACTAAGTAGTTTTATTATATTATCATTTTTTTAAATTAAAAAATAAATAAATAAAAATAATAATTTTCTGTCTCGATTCTTCTGAATAAAAATTCTTTCTGAGATTAAAATCATAATTACTCGATATTTTTATTTTCAATTCCTCAATATTTTTGAATAAATTTCTATTTCTTTTTAGGAAAAAAAAATCTCTCAATTTTTAGAAGAAATAAATTACCTAAATAATTTTTTTGTAGTGAAAATTCTCAATTTTTCAAAGCAAAGAAATTTCTTAATTTTTTTAGAGTGAGAAATATTCTTTATTTTTTGGTATAAAAAAGATATTATGTTAATTTTTTCGAAGAAATGGCTACGTAGATTTCTCAATTCTGGAGTAAGAAAAAAAAAATCTACATTTTTTGAAGAAAAGAAATTTTCCTCAATTTTTGGCGTGATGGAATGAAAAATATTTCAATTTATTTACTTGGTAATTTTTTTTTGTCGTTTCTGAAAAATACTCAAGTTTTTAATTTTTGGAGAAGAAAAATCTTTAAATTTTTTAGGATTTGAAATTGGCAAAATTTTCAATTATTTCAGAATAGAAAAACATCCGAAATTTTTGGAGCTATAAATCAAGAAAATGTTTCAATTTTTTTGGAGATAAAAATCATTCTCACGTTTCTAACATTTAAAAAATTGAGGTTCCTTATCGTTTAAAAATCTACACTATCGTAAAGGTACCTGTAAGTAATAGGCCTAAGCAGATTAAGCAGATAGTTGATAGTACGAGTATAATTTGACATGGTGGTACAAGTAACATACAGTTAAATATGCCCTCACAGCAGAATAGATCACGAATAATCACGATCGATACAAGTCCAATAAAACGCCTACTGTTGACATTTGCCCAGGATATAGCCTAGGGCTAGGGTAGGTATCGTTCTAATGATAACAACCCCGTTCCATCGAAGCGTTAAAAATCTGAAAAATAGCACGATTATCAACAAAACGTCCGTCGATCGGTTCAACTCGAACCGTTTCGAGTCCTAAAAACAAAAAATTGCCAGGAAAAAACTCGATACATGAATACAATATACCTCTCGGCTCTCTCGGTACAAACAATCAATCATCGCGAACAATAGATGATTTAAAATAAAAGTACTAGAACGGGTATAGATAATACCCAAAAAATAGGTACAAAGCAAAACATGAAAAGCTACATTTAAGTATCGCAATAGCACACTGAATATGGTGCTGTTCAACCATAATCAACGTAATACATAATGTGCGAATGCTACTTATTTCCGCTCAGTTGAACGTTACAATACTTTCAGGTTTATTCGAGTAACGTGGTAACTTCCCTTATAGATGCTACACATTTATAAGGGTAAGCCAAGTTTTTATTTCCCAGTGTCGGCCGATTAAAAACGTACCTTATTGTACTCCATTCACGGATCATTGCCGCCCTCGTAGTGTAAAAAATATCCCTCATTATGTAATTTCCAAATACTACGTAGAAATTCTACGTCTTAATTCGTACGAAAACTTGACCCAAGTGTAAGATCATTGCGTTAAAATGCGAAAAAAAAATATTTTTTAGATTTTGCCTACAGCCTCGATTTATTCACCAGTGCAAATGTAAACTCAAATAAAAAAAGAGGATAAATAAAAAAAAGAAAGAAACACGTCAACATGACGATAAATTTTTTTATGTACAATACAATCGACACGTTTGTATATTTGACATTTTTCTCTCTTTCAAATGCAGATGTGTTTTTCAGCCACACAATGCTGCCGTTCTAAACACAATTTCCTTAACAGCGCGTTACAAATTGACGTTTCATTAAATTGCGGTTTTCCCTTTTTTCTCGCTTTTTTAGCGCAAATAATCGTCCGATAGGTAGAAATAAAAATAAATTCAATTTTCCATTTTTAAGACGAACTACGTTGGCGTCTTCGTTTAATAATTTCGTTCTCCAAAAAAAAATGGTGCAAATTACATTTTGGGCTACATGAAATTTTTTTATTTGTAAAGTGTTCATTTCGTGGTCCTGATTAACTAAAAAAAAAGTCCCCGAAGCTCGCCCCTCGGCTTGTCTTCCAAATGTGAATTTGAAGTGACCCCCTAGTCGTTTTTTGCTTATAATTCTTAAAATACGCGTTTAAATAGAAATATTATTATTACCTAAATTAAAGTATATAAAATTTGCAACAAAAAAGGTTATATACATTTTCTCAAAAAAGTGAACGGGTGGCGCAAAAATGGGCGTCAAAATATACAGTGTAAAAAAAAATCAATAATTCTCTCTTCTTTCATCAATAAAAAACAAGATCATCAACGACTTGTAAAAAGAAACGAATGAAGCGGTTTTGTAGGAAATGTTATACTCTACATTGTTTATTTGAGCTGTTTTTTGATTTAGGGCTTGACTGCAGAGTTACTGGCAATTAAAAAAAAACTGGGGTTGCCCCATATCCACATTTTAGACAAGTTGGGGGAGAGGAGAGGCGGCAGATTTTTTGAAGTCTATGGGGTGTCCTTAATAGAATATATTCGAATCCTTTCGAAATTGTGCGTTATTCGTATAGGAAGGGGGGGGGGGGTCAATCTTCATTTTTTTTCCCTTGTATATTTTGACGCGCGTTTTTGCGTCACCCGTTCACTTTTTTGAAAAAATGAATATAACCTTTTTTGTTGCAAATTTTATATACTTTAATTTTGATAATAACAATATTTCCATTTAAATACGTATTTGAAGAGTTATAAGCGAAAAACGGCAAGGGAGTCACTTCAGATACACATTTGAGGGTCAAGCTGAGGGGTGAGGTCAGGTCCGAACTGAAGTCAGAATATTGGAGGGACAAAATCTTGATCAACTCGTTTTCAAAAATTCCAACTAGTTACATTTTTTCGTTTGACCTTTTTTTTAGCGAATGAATTTTTTACACAACATGGGCAAATTTAAGACTTGCAATTTTCCAACTCAAACAGAAAATTTCCCACTAGAACAAAAAATTTTCAAATATTGGGGGGACAAGCTGCCCCCTGCGCTCCTTTAAGAGCGGCCCTGATGGTAGCCTTTGTCATCGTTTAAATGCAAATTGTCGTTTTTTGAAATTTGCTGAAAATAAAAAATTTTACAAATTCGGCCAGAGGAGGATTTTGCATGGGAAGTTGGGGTAGCTTTTTTCATTGAATAAAATGCAATTTCGCAAAAACACTCATTTTTTGAAATTTACTGAAAATAAAAAATTTTACCAATTCTGCCAGAGGAGGATTTTGCATTGGATCAAATGGTAGCATTTGAAATTGAAAAAATGTCAATTTGCCATTTTTTGAAATTTACTGAAAATCATTTTTTTTTACGAATTCAGCAGAGGAGGATTTTGCATGGGGACTTAAGGTAGCTTTTTTCATTGAATAAATGCAATTTTGTAAAAACTCTCATTTTTTGAAATTTACTGAAAATTGAAAATTTTACAAATTCAGCCAGAGGAGGATATTTTGTATGGGAACTTAGGATAGCTTTTTTCATTGACAAAATGCAAGTTCCCATTTTTTGAAATTTACTGATAATAAAAATTTTCACAAATTCGCTTAGGGTAGGATTTTGCATTAGATCAAATGGTAGCCTTTGAAATTGAAAAAATGTCAATTTGCAATTTTTTGAAATTTACTGAAAATTAAAATTTTTACAAATTCAGCTAGAGGAGGATTTTGAATGGGAACTTAAGGTAGCTCTTTTCATTGAATAAATGCAATTTTGCATAAACTCTCATTTTTTGAAATTTACTGAAAATAAAATTTTTGGCAAATTCGCTTAGGGTAGGATTTTGCATTGGATCAAATGGTAGCCTTTAAAATTGAAAAAATGTCAATTTGCCATTTTTTGAAATTTACTAAAAATAATTTTTTTTACAAATTCAGCCGGGGGAGGATTTTGCATGGGAACTTGGGGTAGTTTTTTTCATTGAATAAATGCAACTTTCTAAAAACTCACATTTTTTGAAATTTACTGAAAATAAAAATTTTGACAAATTCGCGTAGGGTAGGATTTTGCATAGGATCAGATGGTAGTAAGGTTCGGGGATTTTCTTTTGTTTAATCAGGACCACGAAAGGAACACTTGACAAAAAAAATTTCATGTAGCCCAAAATGCAATTTCATTTCCTAATTGCACTGGACTAACATTGATCTGTTGGAAATCCATCACATACGGACGTTATAAATTATTGTATTAAAATTTTTCTTTCTTCTTTATCAATTATCTACACAATCCTATACTTTCTACATTATACTTACAGCTAAACAAACGATTGGAAGAATAAAACGACTAGTCTGGGTCTTGCACGTATGAGCCTAGCTATTCTGGTAAAGTTATCAAACCAACAATAATGATTTATATCTAGAAAAAGAGAAGAAGGAAAAAATAGAAAAACTCGACTAAACCTACTCGAAAACTTTTCACATGAAAAAAAGTCAACAATATTTCTTTTCATAATTCAGTTCCAAACGAATGGACCGCATATGCCATTGCGTAGGGGGAATGTGTTTGTGAAAAACATATTGGTCACAAAAACGAGAAAAATAGGAATAATACCCACAGTGTGCGTTGTCATTATGATAAAAGGCTGCTTAAAGATAGATTCGCGCATAAAACGATTTAACAATAACCCTCTCGGTGTTTCCTCCTGCGATTCGTACACAGTACACACTGCTCCTACTTATATTCTTTGTGGAAACTTGAAAAGGTCCTTATTTGTAATGTGCGCATTATGATTGTGAAGAATACCGGAAAACCTAATGAAACTTAAACTGCTATAGTGTTTCTTACGTATGTTCGACAAAATGGTAATATTGTTTATTTGTATACGGCTAATGTAACTAATTTTTTTTCCACTGCCGGTGATTTTTTTTTACTTACAAGCAAAGGGTTTCCTTTTTTCTCCTTTTTTTGATGCCTGTTTGATGTGTAGTGTTGATTTAAGTGTCGCGGCAGCGTTCGGTTGCAAACTTCAACTCAAATGCATGTTCCCTTCTGTGGTGATAAATGAGTCAACGAGCCATTTGTATAAATGGTTGTAATGAAGAGGTACCATACCAGACCTTACCATTACGTACGATGCTATTGTGATTCGTTCGTTTACACTTGAAATTACGTTTACACTGATGAGTTTTTATGGTGTAATGATTCGGTGGAAATTACACGGCGTTTTTCGTCGATGCGATTATTCATCCTGTAATGGTAATGATTTCAGATGAGAAGTTTGATACAAAAACGAGTAGGTATCTATCTAGATGCAGTTTTATTGACGATTTGAAATCATGCTTTGGTCCTTGGGTGGCCATGGCACGATTTTCTTTCTCAAATTTTTCAAATAAATTAGTAAATGATACATTTGATGATAATTTCTTTGTCAAAGGTGGAAAGTGATGACCAATAAACTATGAAATGACTACTTTTTCCGACAAAGACCTCAATATTGGCATAGGTACTACTGATTCTTCATCTGCAACAACATAATGAAAAATTTAACGAAAAAAGTTTCCTATTCGCAATAATTTTCCAATTTTCCCAGAAGTTTTGAATTGAAATCTTGAAAAAACGTTTTTTCAATTTCATAATAACATTTTTTTTTACCAAGGTTGCCAACTATGCAAATTAATTATACCGAAAAAAATATTAGATAAATATTAGTAGATATATTTTTTATTCCATTTTTCCAAAAATTGACAAATTTCTTTACTTCAAAAAATGTAGATTTCTTTTTTCGCTCCAGAATTGAGAAAAGATGAATTTTTTTCCAAAGAATACCTAAATTTTTTTACACTAAAAAATGGATAATATTTTTCTCTCTAAAAAATTAAGAAATTTCGTTGCTTTGAATATTGAGAATTTTCATTCCCAAAAAAATAGAAAACAATTGAGATTTTTTTTTACTCCAAAAAATTGAAAACAATTATTCAAAAATATCCAAAAATTATTGAGAAATTATGATTTTTAAATCAGAAAAAATTTTTAAGTAAAAAGAATTGAGACAGAATTTTTTTCTCTAAAAAATACCTAGTAAGTGATAATAAAATAAGTTTTTTCCCCATAAAATTGAGAAATTTTTTTACCAAATGAGTAGAAATATTTTTTTTTACTAGGCATTATTTCTTCAAAAATTGAAGAAATTTTTTCCCTTCAAAAAATATATATTTTTTTGATCCAAAAAATAGAGAGTATTTTTCGCTCTAAAAATTGAGAAACTTCTTTGCTTTGAAAAATTGAGAATCTTCGTTCCAAAAAAAAAAAAAAATGAGTAATTTATTTTCCCTTAAAATTGGGAGATTTTCATTATTCTAAAAATTTTCAAATTTTTCATCACAAATTTTTTTTTAAATATATGTACACCTATACCTATATAGGTACCTATTTAAAAAGAATGAATAAACTTCTTATTCCAAGAATACCTAATAATTGACAAATTTTTGATTAGAAAAAAATGAGGAACTAAATTTTTATCTCAGAAATAATTTTTTTCTGAAGAATCGAGAAAGAAAACGAGTTTTTTTCTCTTTAAGATTAAAAAAAAAAACGTAAAATAAAACGAGCTTCATTTCTAAAAAAAATAAGGAATTTCTTTAGGTACTAAAAATGAGTGAAAATTTTTTTCACTCAAAAAAATGAAAAAAATCTATTTCTTTAAAAACATTGAGCCATCAACAGATTTACCTTAATTTCTTCAAAAAAAGTTTTTCATTCAAAAAAAAAAAAAAAAAAAACTTACTAAATTTCTTTACCTACTCTGGAAAATTGAGAAATTGATTTCTCCTACCTAATCTTTTTTTCTTTCTTTTTTAATTCAAAACTAAAACTGAGAAAATTTTGTTTTCGAAAAAGATTAAGAAATTATTATAATTTTTATCTCGAAAACCTTTTTTTTTTATTTCATTAAAATCAAGACAGAAAATGTTACCCCCCCCCCCCCCCCCCCTAAAAAAACAAAAAATCTTTTTCCAAAAAAAAATAAGGAAAATTTTTGAGCTCCACTCTACTCCGAAAAATTAGTTTGAAAAAGAGTTCTTCTCAAAAAAAAATTGAGATTTTTTACACTGATTTCAACAAAAAAAAAACGCGTAGCAGTCAAGATGCTCCGCGACAGCCGACTTTTTTTTTCCAAGTTAGTGTACCACTTTAAAAACGTTTTCATCCATGGTATTTCAGTTTCAATATCAGTTTTAACTTCAAATTCAGTTTAAAAATGTCAGGTTTTTGTCTTCAGTTTTAGTTCCTGTCTGCATTAAAGATTTCCCCCAAAAGGCACCTCAGTGACCCTTACCGATCCTAAATACCAAATTTTAGCCTCCAAGGTCATTTGGTTTGGGCTGCAGGCTGATCAACGTACCGGGAAGCGAGAAAAAACGTGAAAAATTTTGATTTTTGACCCTGGACAAAGGTCAAAGGGGGCCCAAAAGTTGAAACCTACAAAAGGCACATCAGGGGCACGAACTCGATCTATGATGAAAATTTGGGCCCCATCCCCATTTGGGGGGTCTGTAGCCTGATCAACGTGAAAAAAATGACCCCAAAATCCACGTTTTGGCTCCTAAAATGGGGTGGGGATAACTTGGGGAGCTGAAATTTGCATATGTTGGAGGTAATTAGGGTACTCATCTCTGGGGCAAGTTTCAAAAAATTTCATGATTTTGGGGCTTCCTCGCACCCCCCTCAAAAACGGGTCATATCCCCAATTTTGAGTTGGGGCCCAAAAAATGTTTTGCATCATTCCTACTCCAAGGGTACTCTACACAACAAATTTGACCGAATTCGACCCATGGAACTCTCCGCCAGAGTCCCAAAAGTAGCGGGAAAATTACTAATAAATATATATATATATATAAATATGTGACATGTGACAGATCGTCATCTTTTGGTCCCAAACGTCAACAAATGGGGTCAGAACTTTTCTACCCCCCCTCCATCTAAATCAGGGTCGGACACACTAGCCATCATTTTTTTTTTAAATTCGGCTAAAAATACGTTTTACTCCAAAACTATTAACTAATAGAGAAATTTTTCTACTCAAAAATGGAGAATGTTTTTACTCCGAAAAAATTATCTTTACTTCGAAAAGTCGAGTATTTTTAAGGCTCCCCCACTACCCCGCAAACAACTCAAAAAAAGAAGAAATTTCTTTATTCCAAAAAAAAAGAAAAATCCAAATTTTTTGAAAAAATTTTTCATTTGAAAAATTTAGAGATTATGAGTTTCCCCTAAGAAACATTTTCCTTTTCTCAAAAAAATTGGGAAAGAAAATTACGATTTTCCCCACAAAAATATAGAATTTTTTACGCTCATTCCGAAGAAATAAAGGTGTTTTTCATACCGAAAAATTCTGAGACTTTCTTATACGAAAAAAATTAGATACCTTAATATCTATACCTACCTACAGGTAGGTAGGTATAGGTAATAATAAAAAATCTTTTGTTCCAAAAAATTATTTTCGAAATCATTATCAAAAATTACAATAATAAATCTGAATGAGTGATGAAGGAAAAATATTATATATTGATTGGGGGGGGGGGGATTCCTTAATCTCAAATACGTAAAAAAAATGTATAAAAAATAGGGGAAAAAAATAGAATCCTGTTCTAGGCTGAGATGAAAATTTAAAAAAAAAATACGGTTTCTTTCTATGCATCGTAATAGAGGAAAAAACTTGTCCTGATAATTTGTAAGAACAGGAAAAACTTTTTCACAGAGACAAATTCATTGTTTAAATCTTTTATTTTAGAAACTCGCCGGTTTGTGATGAATTTCCTTTTTCGGTTCATCGTAGGTCGTACCTACTATCGCGAATTTAATTAACATAGAAATACGCGAATGAAAACGTTGGAATTCGCAGTGTCAAAAGAATGACAGCGTTTTAGTTCGAAGAAGCATGAAAGCATTATGGGTTAAATTTGCCTTGTTTTTTCACCTTGGTAAAAAAGGAGTTTGGAATAAGAAGAAAAAAAAACACGACTGAACAACTCGCGAAGCAATTGAGAAGAGTAGACGGATTAAAGACGAAAAAGACGAGAGAATTAAGGCACCAAGAATAACGTTTTATAGAACGATGTAAATGACACCGTCTCAGGCTTTTGTTTTACCATAATAGGCAGCTGATACGCTCTTTGTATTAACATAATGGTCTCCGGATTCACCCTATTGTTTGAAAGCGCACACTCAATATTACCTTTTCACCCGTATTCTGTCTGCGCCGAGCTATGAACAAAATGGCAGACAATATCCAACAAAATAACGCTATTTACTGTAAAAATAAGTCCCACGGTATGAAAATTATTCGGATATTTTATACATTTTAACGTACTACTGATCTATTCTTAACTGTAGGTACCTAACTACCTACCTACCTTATTATCACACTACCTACTTTTTTTTTGCAATTTTTCCTTATATTACCAAATATGCTGTATCTATTGCGCTAGTTGCATGCGTTATTTGAGATAGCACCTGATCATTATCACTGAAAAAAAAAAAAAAAAATTTAAAATATCCACGATCGTATAATTCGGAAATTTATTCGCGAAAAAAAATTACTCGTATGTTGAATGAAATACAGAAACCTCGAGAAGATCAGATTCTCTATTAAACGCAATGTACAAGATAAAATCATGGTTAAAATGATGTAAACTACTTTTTCATTTTTTTTTTCAATTTGAAAAAAAAGTAATTTCCGTAAAACATATATAACAAACTTTTTCAATCATTTTAATGGAGTACTTTTTTGAATGGTTATTTTAATAAGCGTGAAAAACCATTATAACAAGAGAGCGAATAATACGAAAGTAAAAATTATGAAAAGGGTGTATATATTCCCGATAATAGGGCTTTTCAGTTTTAAACAGAAACTACAACACTTTTTTTATTCTTGGGTTCAGCTTGTTTCACACTCATTTAAATAAAGCACCTGCTAAAAAAATTGAAAAAAAAACATTGAAATTCGTACAATAAAAAAAGTGAAAGATTTTAGGGAAGAAATTTCAAGTGGGTGAAGATTTGACTAAAAATATTAAATGACGAATGGTGATATTAATAATAGGTACCTAGAACTACCTATATTAAGCACGAAATTATTTCGGTATAGGTAGTTTTAGTCTGATACTTAATATTCAAACTTGGAAGAGAGGGAGAGGTCCAAACGAAATTTTAGTAATAATCAAAATTATTCATACAACTTCAATGTATAACTTTTGTTTGAAATTTTTTTCAATTGGACCTTTTCCTCTTCCTCGATTTTGGATAACTCTACGTTAGACTACGTGGGTACTGGGTATCTTATTCAGAATAGTTGAGGTTGAGGGGGAGGGAGGGAGGGAGGGAGGTACAAAGGAAAAAAATTCAAACAGAAGTTGTACCTTGAGCTCCTAGAAATAATTTTGGTTATTACAAAAATCGATTGGACCCTCCCTCCCTCCACTCTAATTTCGTGTAATATTATGTAGATCACTGTTTCTCAAATGATGGTACAATTTGTATCCCAAAAGGTATAAGCGATGATTTCTCAGGATAATTTATTTTAAAATTTTCGCCCTTGCTTCGCTTGGGCAGCAATCACTTCTCATTTTTTGATTAAATTCAAATTTTTTCTATCAAGGCCTATATAATCTAAAAAAAAATCAATTTTTTTGAATAAAAATTATTTCAATTTTTTTTTTTTTTGAATAAAAGAAATATTTCAATTTTTTGAATAAAAAATATTTCAATTTTCTTGAAGAAAAAATTTTTGTTTCTGGAGTAAAAATATTTTTGAAAAACATTTTATCGATGTTTTTTACCTACTAAAAAATCTTCCAATTTTATGAATAAATATTTTTTTCAAATTTTTAGTAAGAGAATTTCTTATTTTTGGAAGTATAAATATTTTTTTTTTAAATAATCATTTTGGAGGGCGGGAGAGATTTCTCAATTTTTCCAGAGTGAAAGTAGGTACCTATAAAAGGCATTTTTCATTTTTTTGAGAAAAAATTTCTCGAATTTCGCATTTTCTTTTTTCATTTCTTTTTTTAAAATGAAAAACCGAATATAAAATCTCCTAAATTTTTGAATACCTATAACAAAGTCTTTCAATTATTGGAGAAAAAATTGTTGTTTTTTTTTTTTTTTGAGAAAAAAATTTCCAATTTTTTGGAAGTAGGTATACTAACAAAAACTAAATAGTATTTTTCATTTATTAGGTACAAAATTTCTCGTTTTTTAAAAAAAAATTATTAGGTAGGTAGGTAGGTAGGTATTTTTAAAAACTTTTTGAATAAAAAAATATTTGTAATTTTTTGGGAAAAAATTTCGTTTTTTTTTTCTAAAGTGAAAGTATTTTTTACTTTTTTTGGAAAAAAATTTCTCGATTTTTTTAAAAAGAGGAAGTTTTGATTTTTCGTATTTTTAAAAAATTCTTATTCTAGAATGAAAGGGGAGTAATTTTTTTTTGATAGTTAACTACCTCGTTTTTTTTCAATACCTACCTAAAAATTTTTATTTTTCTGATGAAATTTTTTTTTAATTTTTAAGG
This sequence comes from Balanococcus diminutus, assembly GCA_959613365.1. Classification (NCBI taxonomy): domain Eukaryota; kingdom Metazoa; phylum Arthropoda; class Insecta; order Hemiptera; family Pseudococcidae; genus Balanococcus; species Balanococcus diminutus. Next base: position 22,422,758 of record OY390715.1, read on the forward strand.
TGTTATAATCCTTAGGTAGGTACTATAGGTAGGTATGTAGTTATTTCTCATAAACATGGATTTTCAAATGTTCTTTTTGGGTTTTTAAAAGAATTTCATACTAAAAATGTGATTTTTTATGCCAAATAATTTTATTGGGAATTTTTTTTTTCATCTACCTTTGGTGATTTTTAATAAAAAAGAAATTTTTATGCAGAATTTTTGAAGATTTTTTTTTTCAAAATAATTTTTTCCTGTAGATAATAAAAAAAAAACTTGTAAAAATTATTTCTTAAAAAAAAAAAAAATTCAAGAGTTGCTAATTATATTTCATAAAAAAGTGCGAACGTCCATGCTAATATTTATCACCCAATCACTAACTTATTTTTTTTTGGGGGGGGGGGAGCAGGTATGCGCAAAAATGTTTTCAAAAAGGGGTAGATCAGGTAGAAATACATGAGCAAAACTACATACCTAACTAATTGAGAATCACTGATGTGGATATACCTACTTATAGTTATTCAAAATCGAGAGTGGTGATCCAATTGAAAATTTTTTCAAACAAAAGTCGTACCTAACTAGATTGAGATTCCAAAAATAATTTTGATCATTATTGAAATTTCGATTGGACCCCTCCCTCTCAATTTTTGAATATTGAGGAGGGTAGGTATCTATATTTACCGTCCATCTCCATACGTGGCATAAACTTTTAGTTGTGATGATCCAGAAACATTACAATAATTTGTTTGATAATGATATTTAAATTATCCAACCCCTTCATGCTGTTTGGCCAGCAAAGTGGAGAGGAGGATGCAAAGATACATTTGCATTGGATTCCTTTTTTTCCTCAGAGCCCATCCAAGAGATTTTTACGTTAGTTAGTTCAAAATATTTTGAAGATTTTTTTTCTTCTGAAAAGTTGAACGATTTTTCTCTCCAAGAAATGTTTTTTTTCCTCAAATAGAAGAAAAACAAACAGATTTTCTTTTTGCATAAAAATCAAGAAATTTCATAACCAAAAATTGAAAAAAAAATTTACTTCCAAATTTTTTTCAAGTTTTTACTCCTAAAAATAGAGACTTTTTATTCCAAAAGCATTGGGAGTTTTTTTTTCTTCTTTAAAAAAATGGTGATTTTTATAGTCTTCTACAAAAAATTAAGCAAAAAATGTTATTTACCTACCTACCTATTCAAAAAAAAAAAAAAAACTGAATAAAAAAAATTATTTTGTTTTGTAAATAATAACACCTATCGAAGTGAAATAATAAAGAATAGTTATAGGCACAAATACGAAAAAAATAAATAAAAAAGCTAGGTACCTGTACCTATAGACTACCTACAATAGAACTTTCAGTAGTGAACTTTCGTCTTCGATAAAGTTTGAGAATCGTATCGCGAAACGCGTAAGGTTCTAACGTAAGGCTTTTCGAAGAAAAAGAATCTATTGTTGTATTTCGCCAACGCCAGCCGCCCTTCTACAAAGTGGTCAACATGGAAAACACAAAGCAGGCCGAAAGAATAACAATCGTTAAAATCGTATTGTGATTTTCGAATGAAACACACGATACCTGTATTCACACAAAGGCGGGCATAAAAATCCAATTGGTTAAAGAAGACACGCCTCAGCCGAGCGGTGGAGGGAGGTAAGATATTTAGTAATACAAAGCATTCGGCCAAAGCCAAAGTTAGTTCGCTAGTCATTTATTTGCTAATACTAGCACTAGCTATTACTTACATGTTCCATGTTCGACTGTTGTATACTGTTTCGTTGTCGTTGGTGGTGTGTTAGTGTGCATGTCACGTTGTGCGCAAGCTATCTAATTTCGTAATTTCGCGTCGTCGTTAAAGTGTTAATTAAAAGTCTAAATAGAGTATCGTATAATGATGAGTGTATCCAGTTCGAATTATTCGTTTTCGTTATCACCGCCGACCGGTTTGGATAAAAATTCCACCATGTCTCCGGTCGATTCGCACGTGAAACGTCCGATGAACGCGTTTATGGTATGGTCACGCATACAGCGACGTAAAATAGCGGTGGAAAATCCCAAAATGCACAACTCCGAGATCTCCAAACGTTTGGGTGCCGAATGGAAGCTGCTGACCGAGAAGGAAAAGTGCCCTTTTATCGACGAAGCCAAACGTCTGCGTATGCTGCACATGAAGGAGCATCCCGATTACAAGTATCGTCCTAGACGTAAGCCAAAGGTACCGAGTCATTTGAGTGGCAAGTCGTCGAATTCGGATCCGGTAATTACGAGCTCTGTGCCGGTCAGTTCGTCCTTTACGTCGCTACAGATGCCAACATATTTCTCGCACAGTGGAACACCTTCGAACCAGTTGGATAGCTTAGGAGCGGCATATCCGATGCCACCTTATTTTGGTAATCCGTTCGATCCGATGCATATCAGCAAGCTCATACAAACGCAGCATGCCGCCTCACCCAGTGATGAAAGTTCCAAAGCTATCGCTGCGTCTTTGTATTCTCCCTTCTATCCTACACCGACCAGCACAGTTACCTCGGCTGCTTGCGATAGATCGTATCAAAATTCAATATCTTCGTTCGGCTCGCTCTTTCCGCACGGTCCGGCTCCGCCGCATCATCTATTCTACCAATCGGCGACCGCTCGAAGTCCCGAAAATTACATCAAAACCGAAGCTCACGACGAACCTCAATCGACTCAATTAGATATAGATCCGTTGAGACGTGGCTTACCCGTAGTCATGTATTAGGTAATTACCTAAAATTAAGTAATCGTTGACCGCCGTTACACCTACGACCGTCTCTAGTATTTTTCTCTTTTTTTTTTGGCTTAAAGTTCCTTTTCGTTTTGTTCTCTTCATAATTTTTAACGAAATTGTTATGTTTTTTAAGTTCTTTCTCTCTCTTATTATTTTCTTATCGTATCGATGACTATACGCATGTGTCATCTCATGATTTGGTTACGCCGCCAGTTCAGGGCGAATTTTTCACGTTATTGTAACGCTTATATGTTCTTTTTTTTTTCTTTATCGATAGGGTGTTTTTTTTCTTCTTCAAATATGCCATAATTATTATCGTTTTATTTTCCGTTTCATTTTTTTCATTTTGAAGAATGTGTTCGGTTTATTGGCAGTCTTGTAGTTATAATTTCCGAGTATTTCGCGTTTTCATTTTCAACCAAAATATTAGAAAAATAGCGTTAGGTAGATTACTACGATACCTCGTAAAATGACGCGTATTTTGTTTGAAAATTTTGTACATATGAATAGAATTGTTTATTTTATGTGATATTAAGTTTTATAAGTTGAGTTATAATTTGTTTATTTTTTCCTTTTCTTCTTACGATTCCAGTGCCATTTTGTTAATTAATTTTGTTATACGATTAATAAAATTTAGTTGGATTTTCAATTGGTATTGTTTCGTTATTTGGTTTCACGAGTAATTATTGGAAAATCTAATCTTCGAACTTGGTATTCTATTGACTATTTTCACGTACAATTAGGTAGTCGTTCAAGTCGTTGACTTTAGGGTACAATTTTCCAGTCATTGGTCAAATTTGTCCTTGATAAGCATTTCAAAAAAAATGATAATAAAACACGAAAAACTGTAACAAGGTGAGTTGTATTTCATTTTTATCAATTATTATTCATACAAATAAAGGTAAACGGGTACCTAATCAATAATATTAACATGGCAATTGACAAAGAATGAAGAATAAAATTGAAAATTCAAGTAAGTAGGTAAAAAGGTAAACATTACAAATTTACAATCGACAACAACATCATAATTTTGAAAATAAAAATTACATCATTACGTAGGTAACTCGTTTCAGTCGATTATTATTCTTCATCACTCTGGATCATTATCAAAATTCGAATAAATTGAACGAACCGGGCAAAAAGTGGCACTACCTGTAAAGAAATTCAATTCAGAATATTAGTAACTTTTCTCAAAAAAAAAAAATTAATTAAAGAGTTGAACAAAAAATAAAATACTGTGTACTTTTAATCAATGTGGCAAGGGCAACGTTGCTTGAGTATGTTTTCTTATCCACTTCTTATCATTTTGGATTTTCTTCAAAATTACAAGCAAGCGAAAATACGTTCGGTTTTCGAAGTATCTGAAAAAAAAACAACAAAAAAAAAATGTAATGAACTAACTTATCTTAAAAAAAAAAAAAAAACTACATGATTTTAAAAGAGAAATTGTCTAAAGTAGTGAGGAAATGAAATTTAATTTCAGATCAGCAAAGATTTTTTGATTTTAGAATGGTCTTTTCAACGTCCCATGATGAAGACGTACCAAAAAGTATTCGGGCCTGGGACCTCACCCCTCAGAAAATTCCCAAAAATTTAGACCTAAAGAGAAACTCACGTTGTTTTTCGAGTATAACTCTTCAAATATACGTTTAATTACAAAAATGGTCATAAAATTTGCAATAAAAAAGCTTATGTTAATTTTTTTCGAGAAGTGCACGGGTGGCGCAAAAACATACGTCAAAATGTACATGATTAAAAAAAAATTAAGAATGTCCCAATTTCCCTGATTATGATATAATTTTTAAGGGAACCGCACTTATAAGAATAATGATAAACCATCAATCTAAAAATCCCCCACCCCTCCCCCTCCAAATTCATCGTAAATGTGGGCACGCGTGAACCAACCCTTTCTTTACATGTTAGTAATTTTTCGGAGGTGCCTCAAATAAAAAAAAAACCGTTCAAATAAATATAAGAGAAATTTCCTACAAAACTGCTTCGTTCATTTGTTCTCTACTACCAACGAAAGGGTGGCTCAAAAATGTGTCACTACATACCCAGTGTCCTAAGAAAATGAGATGTGGTGTATCTATTGAATTATTCTTTGCGAAAAAAAAATTACAATTTTTTAATCAGCATAAAAATAATTTCTTATATATTTATCTTTTTCCTTCAAATCAACTTTTTCGTGAAAAAAAATTAAATTTTTTGAAAAAAACATCGTTTAATTTTTAAAAAAAATATAATACCTACACTTTATTTTTATTTTTTTGTAGAAGAAAATCGTTACACTTCTTACGTATAAAAAATTTTGCAATTTTGTTTAAAAAATGAAAAAAATTGACTAAAAAATTGATGTTTTTGAGAGCATAACATTTCATATTTTTTGAGTTAAAAAAATCTCATTTTTTTTTTGAGTAAACAAATCTCCATTTTTTTGAAAAGAAAAAATACTTTTTTTTAGTAAAATAATTCTTCATTTTTTGGAAAAAAATCTCTGGATTTTTCGAAAAAATAAATTTCTTTATTTTTGGGGAGGGGAAAAAATTATCTATTTTTTGGAGTAGAAAAATTTTCTTTTTTTTTCCTTCAAAAATATCTACAGGCATCATCAACTTTTTTTTTTTAGGTAAAAAAATTAAATTCTTTGGATAAGATGATAAGAAAATATCTCATTTGAGGGGGAGGGGGGTAGCGTTGAAGAAATTCTTTAGAATAAAAGAAATCTCAATTTTTTGGATAAAATATTTTTTTGATTGGTTTGGTGTGAAAATACTTACACATGAAATTTTTGTAGAAAAAATCTCTAATTTTTTTGAAAAATAAAGTATTTTAATTCTTTTGGAGTGGAAAATTTCTTCCTTTTTTTAGGTTGGAAATATTTCTTAAATACCTATTAGAGAATAATTTTTTCTTTTTTTAATTTTTGTCTCAATTTTATCGAAAAAAATTAATTTTTTGGAGAAGAAAATGATTATTATTTCTTGGAGTAAGTAAGTTATGAAACTCCTTATCAAAATTTATTATTAAAATAAAAATATTTTAATTAGGTATTTTAGATCTTTTTTTCGAAAAAATTTCCGTTTTTTTTGAAAATTTTTTCAAACTGTTGTGAAAGTTTTCAAATTTTTGTAATTTTTCAATTTTCCAAAATAAAGACATAAATATGGACATTCTTTGCGGAATAAAAACATTTTCTTGCATTTGCACTACTCATTCACTTCTCAAAAAAAAAACCACTAACCCTTTTTTGTAGCAAATTTTATGTATACTTTAATTTTAGTCATAGCCACTTTTCTTAAACGAATATTTGAAGAGTTAATTATACTCGAAAACCAATGAATAGGCCTCTCTTTGGGTACCTCTACCTCGTACACATTAAGAAGAATTTCGTTGGGGTGCTTTTTGAGGATACCGAAAAGAAAATTTTGAAATGAAAAAAACTCTGCTGGCCTAAAATTCAATTTGACCTACTAATGGACTAATTTTACTATAATAGGCTAGAGGTTATACTGTCTAATAAATTGAACCTGAAAAATACTGCTCGACTCAAACTTCCCATCCAGCTCGAACAAAAACGTTGACTTGTTTTTGCCTCCACATACAAATACATCCAACGTATCCAAGGTACCTATTCGTCGCACTGCTCGATAAAACCTGAAACAAAACGAAAATTTTACCTAGAATAAAAGTCCTTTCAACATAATAATCTTTAAGACAACACAAAAACATTTCCTCTTCAGTCTCATTCAAACCATCTGCACAACTCAGCAGTGATTTTTTCCCGCAAAGACAAGACACTGTAAAAAAAAAAAAAAAAAAAAAAATACCGACGTAATGTTTAAAGACTCGATTTTTTTCCATAATAAAAAATGTCTGCTTAAAGGTCGAACTCATTGTACACATTGGAAACGACAACCAAACAGAAACAAAAACGTGGTATCTTTTAGCAGCTATAAAACAACATAAGTTGACAAGCAGGTTGCAGTAGAAAAAAATGCACTTTTCAAAAGAACCCAACCCAGCCAAACGACGAGCGCCTTGGTCGCCGTTGTAAACGAAACCGACAAAGTGAAATGGACAAAGGTTGCGGAGTCAATGAAAGGAAATTTTTCATTCTTATGAAATTAACTAGGTTGTAAAGATAGCTCGTGGTGTATGGTTTTTGAGAGAGAGAAAAAAAGGAAGCGCGGTGCTCTCATACGAAGGAGTAAGATTTACAATGAATCCAGCAAACAGTTTCCGAACGAGGTGAATGGTAAACTCGAGCTCGATACGTGGACGTTTTTCGTTGATAAAACCACATTCGATTACATAACGATCAGTACTTGCCGGAAAAATCTGGTAAATTGACGATGAATTTGCACACACGAGTACATCGGAATCGGATATTGGGAAATTCTTATCGTCGATTCGATTTCATATCGAGGCAGGTTGCTGTTTGAGTTGAGTTGAATTCTTTCAGTGGAATATTTTTCGACGTGGTCGTTACTGGTAGGTATTTTAGGTATGGGCGCACGTGTGTGTAGATTTGGTCGAATAAAACGTGTTTGGATAATATTTAAACCACTTGGGGAAAGTATGAAAGGATAACCAACGTAGCCATTGAAAGAACAATACGTTGTGTCAACTTTGATAATGCAGGATATATGCCATTGTACGATATTGAAACCTATTGTCGATAATAGCCTTACAATATGGTACGGGATATGTCTGCAGAGTTTCTATTATCGCCGCTATTGTACCAATGAGATAATGCAATTGATAGGAAAGTTTAAATAGCAGAAGCAGCCTCGAATTCGAGATAAAACTATCTAGTTTCTTTTTCATCATTGTTCGCCACTTAACGCAATTCAACCTTAATGCTGTAATAACGCTTGTTTTTGTCACTTAATTCACTTTTTTAAAGACTTTTTCCTACATTCAACTTTATACAACAAGTTACATCCGACCCGACCGAAATAGCCGCGGTTTCGGGCCGAAGCTGTAAATCGTTTAGTTGTCGCCGCAAGATTTGAGGAAATTCGTCTTTTATATAGAACCGTCGGTCGTAATGAACAGGACAGACAGCTAAAGTGTTATAGGGTGTATGACCTATGGAGGGTTGGAATTTTTTTTACAGTTTAACGTAATAAGGACTTTTTCTAAAAAAAAATATGCGAAAATTCAAAACACTTCTTACACAAAAAATTATATCTACCTAGAGAAATACTTGGCGATCTTTTTCCACAAAAATTAAAAAGTTGATTTTCCAGAAAAATAAATGATTTTTATTCATTTAGAAATTGATTTAAAAAAAATTGCATTAAAAAAATTGAGACAAACAATCAAGTTTTTTCTAAAAATATCGAGTTTTTTTAGAAAAAACTTTAGAAATGCTGTTAATTTCCAAAAATAAGGTTTTTTACTCCCAAAGAATTTTAAGAGAAAAATTGGAGATTTTTTTCTTAAAAAATTCAAGGCGTATTTTTTCACCGAAAAACAGCTGAAAAGTGTTTTACTTCAAAAAATTGAGAATATTTTCAATTTAAAAATTTATATTTCAACGCCCAATTACCTAAAAAAAATCGAGATATTTCCTATCACGAGGGAATTCGAAATTTTTTTCTCAGCAAAAATTGAGAAATTTTGATTTCCAAAAAAATGCAGAAGATGATTTTGTTTTTTCAAAAATTCAAAAAAATGATTATCTACTTACATATCTACGCCGGAAAAAAATAGGTACATTTCTGAACCCAAAAAAAAATGGAAAATTTTTTTCATTCGAAGAAAATTGAAAAAACTCCAGAAAATGAGACATTTTTTCTTCAGAAAATTGAGAGCTTTTTGCTCCAAAAAATTGATTTTTTTTTCAAAAAAGTTAAAACAAAAATAAAAATTTCTAAAAAAAAAACTTTTTGTACTGATATTATAGAAATACCTACTTTTCCGAAAAAATTTAAGACAAAAAATTGGAATTTCTTTTCAGAAAATGATGTTTTTTCTTCTAAAGAATTTTTTTTTGTTCGATAAATATTGCTACTTTCAAAAGATGACTTGAAAAATTTTCTTCTTCAAAAAAATTTGTATTTTTTACACTAAAAAAATGACAAAAAAATTACTCAGATAGGTAATCCAAAAAATTGAAAGATTTTTATAATCCAAACAAAAAAAGTTTAAATTTGTTTCTCCCAAAATTCAAAAAAAAAAAAAAAAATCACTTCATAAAAATAATTATACCTACCTAGGCTCAGGTATATTTTTGACTCAAAAAAAGAAAAAAAACATAGAAAATGTTTCTAAATAAGAATTTTTCACCTAAAAAAAATTGATAAATCCATTTCTTCAAAAACGTTAATAAGTGAATTTTTTCTCAAAAAAAAAAAAAAAAAAAAAAAAATAGTAATATTTTTTACTTTGAAAAAATAGGAAAATTTTTCACTGCAAGAAAATTTAAAAACTTTTTAGGTAGGTACTCCAAAAAAATGAAAAAATACTTTCTTTGAAGAAATTGAAAAAAAATGAGAATATTTTCTCTAAATTAAAGACTTTTTCTCCAAAGAGACATGTTTTCACTTCGAAAAAATAATTTTTCCCCTTCAAACTATTTTTGAATAAAAAAGATTGAGGCCAGAAACTGAAATTCATTTTTTTAAGGAGTTTTTTTCTCCAAAATTTGGGAAACAAATTCATTTCAAACCGATCTTTCAACACTTTCATTATTTTGTCAAAATAAGCAAAATTATCGAACCCGAGAGAAGCAATTAAGTAAATTTTTGCAAAAAAGGGCATTCAAAAGATGAAATTTCATCATTTGCCCAAATTTTTCGTCGTCAAGGGGAATTCAGATCCTATGACCTCCTCTTGTGAACGCCACTGAAAAAATTTGGGTTTCCAAAAATTCGAGAAATTTTTTTCACTCCAAAAAAATATAATATTTTTGACTCTAAAAAAATGAAAAAAATTTTTACACTCCAAAAAAGGAAGTCTTTTTTCTTTTTTGCTTCAAAAAAGTTGTAATATTTTTTGCTCGTAAAGCATTTTTCACTTGGTATAAAAGATTTCTTGCACTCCAAGAAAATTGAAAAACTTTTATGCAAAGTACAAAAAATGATAATTTTTTTCTTCAAGAATTCAATAGTTTTTTTCTCCATAAAATTGGGAGATTTTTTTAAAGGAAAAATAAAGAACAAAAATGAAAATATTTTCTTTCTTCAAAAAAAAAAATATATTTTCTCCAAAAAAATAAGTAAGAAAAAATGTTTAATGAAAAAAAAAATTGAAAATTTGTGCCTCTTATTTCGCTGAAGAATTGTAGATAGAATTGTAAAAATTTTCACATTTTTAGGTACTCCGCACAATTTTTTTTCATTACCTACAATATTTTTTTTTGTTTAATTTAAAGTTTTTCAATTTGAATAGAATCTATTTTGATTTTGAATGACTTTCTTCAACAAAGAAAATAAAATACATATTCCTATACCTACTTATACTTTTATCTATATCTTCTACTTTTTTTTTCACAAAAAGGTGTTTTTTTTAAACTAAGAATTTTTTGCTGAAGCTTAAAAAAAATGAAACCAATTTTATTCCAAGAAAATTTGGAATTTTTTCCGGACAGAACATTAGAAGTTTCTTTCTGAAAAAATTTAGAAAATTTTTCATGAAAAATTAAGATATTTTTTCTATTTTAAGAAAATTCCGGTTTTTTCTTCTTTTAAAATTAATTGAGAAATACTTCTATTCCAAAAAATGGTATTTTGTTCGAGATATTTTACGTAGGTATCGTATATTAAATTGTTGCGCATTTCCTTAGTTTCTTGAGAGGGGGGGGGGGGGGAGGCATTTCACTTCTGAAATTTTTGGTGTAGCTCGAGCACTTCAACTTCAAGCTATGGCTAAGTTGCCAGCCATGATAATGAACCTATTACGATACACTTATAATACTTGGGTACATACGTAGGTAGTAGGTACTCGATCGATTGCTACGCTCTATAGTTAATCAGCATTGTAGCAAATTAGCGAAATTTCCGCACACGTGAACGTATTGTTTAATCGTCTCCCCTTTCGGTAAGTGTATCGTTTTAATTTGTCGACTTTAGTAACGTCGAGTGTCGACAAAATATATTGTATTGCGTGTAACTACATAGCATAAGCACTACCGTAGCAGCAGTTTTAAAACAATGACAACATCTGCTTCCATTCTTGCCCACTTTAAACAATAAAGTCTTATATTACTCGACTATATAATATATTCATAATAATGATTTATAGCACTCATTGTCGACTATGAAAAAGCTATTCTATACCTTGGTGACAAAATATACTAAAACTCTTTTGTTAACCCCCGGAATACCGAAGCAATACAGAATACGCTCGGCGACTTTTGTAAAGAGTTCTCTCGTTACTAACTTTTAAAATACTACATCGCGTTACCAATTCTACACTCGACACTCTACTTGCTCGAATTATTATTGTATTTTTTTTTCCTTCGACGAATATTCAAAACTTTTACATCGTCCGGGTTTTTTAACCACACCGTACTTGGATTTGGATTAATCGTCGTCGAGTTGAAAATTGAAATCTGAAACCGTGAAACTAAGGAGGCGAATGAGAGAGAGACAGTGGAACGAACGCGGAACCGAAAGAGTAAATTTTCGCACCACGATGAGTTTGTTTTATTTGTACGTACCAACGTTCGTTTCTGAAGGGTTTATACGATGACGATTAACGTACTTGTAATTAGATTAGGGGTGGATTTGAATCGTAATGGATGAGTATTAGTTTACGCCAGATTAGAACGCTTATTATACGCTTAATTGTACCGTATAAATGTAATTATAAAGCGTGAGAGTTTTATTGGGTGGCAAAAGTGGGAAAAGATTTTAGCTTTAGCTGAAGAGTCATTCAACAGTACAGCTGAGTATTTTATCAGATTTTTCACGATTTATACAGAAAAAGTAATTGACTAAACTAATCGAAACATTGCATCATCTATTTACCTACCTACTTAATGCCTTAATTAGATAAAAAAAGTAATTTGACAACATTTTTTGAAAAAAAAATTTAAAGATAATTTTTGTCCAAAAAAAAAAAAATATTGTACATCCAAAAATAATTTTTTCAAGTTTTTTAAGAAAGTTTCTCTCAAAACATTATTTTTGAATTTAAAGTAGATACCTAATCATTTAATCAATTTTTTTTCTGAAACAAAAAATTGTCAATTTTATTTCAATTTTTTTCCCTCGAGAGATTTTTTAGAATTATTTTTTAAATTGAATTATAAAAAATAACTGTTTATATTTTTTTCAGTTAACTTGAAAGTTTGTGAATGATTCATTTCAAAAAATTTACCTCGACAGATTCAAAAAGGCTTTTCTTGAAACCTTTTTTTTTTTTACATTCTCAAGATTTTTTTTCAATAAATTTTTATTTGTACAATAGGTAAAAAAACTTTTTTCTCTTGTTGTTGTTTTTTTTAAGAAAGAGAATTTTTCTTGAATTATTTTTAAATAATTTTCAAAAAAATTTTGACATAATTTTTTTCAGAACATTTCTTTCCAAAAAAATTTTTGTCGAATTTTTTGTTTTACTCAGAAAATTTTCAAGTCAGGATACTAAGTACTTTTACAGACATGATAGTGCAGTTTTCAATTTTTTACAAAGACCAACATTTTCAACAAAAAAAATAAAGGTTATACCTTACTAACCTAAAAATATTTTCTTTCAATTTTTCGAAATTTTTGAGACAATTTTTCATGAGTAATATTTTTATAAAAATCATTATAAAAATCCTTCACTTCTTTCAAAAGCTTTGCCTCAAAATTATAATTTTTTATATATTTTTTTATTAGTTTATTTAAAATATTCATTTATTTAACTTGGCAAAGAAAATTTTTGTACGATAAATGAAGCAATAAAATATGAATTGAAAGAATTAATAATAGATATATTTATTAGGTACATACTAAGAACCCTAATTTTTTCTTATTTTTTTCATTTCTCTGCGAAATGAATTTAACAATTTTTCATATTTTGATTTTTTTTAAAATTGGAACAGTACTGGAAAAACAGAAAACAATAAATGAATGCCACCATCAAAAATAATGTTACTATTGCTGAAAAAATTGGACTTTTGAAAATTTTAGAAATTCTCTAAAAGTTTGAAAATTGCTCAATTTTTTCAAACATTCATTAAAATTAAAAATTTTATTAAAATTCAAAAATTTTCGAAATTTTGAGTTTTAAAAAAAAAATTCTATTTATTGAACTTCGAAAATTATTGACTACCTAATTATTATATTATTTTAAAAAATTGGTCCGAATTTAAAAAGTTGATTAATTTCAAAATTTTATTAAAATTTGAAAATTCTCAATTTTTGACTCCATCAAATTTTCACTTTTGGGCGAATTTTAGGGTTCTAATAAATTTTGCGAAGAATTATGATGTCTATAATAAAATTCATCTGACGCAAGGGTTTTAAAAAATCTATTCATTATTTTACCTCGTGCTGAGATAGAAAAATAGACCTAAGAAAAACACGATTTTTTAAAAGAAAAATTGAAAAAAGGGACAGGATTTTTTCAAGATTTTTTTTTTTTTTTTTTTTTGAATTCACTCATGAGAAAAAAAAACTCCTCTGGAGAAAAACCAACTGTAAAAAATTGTGCAAAAAATACATCACAGTTAAAACCGTTTTTGAAAAAATAATTTGTGATTGTTGAGTGAAATGAGACAAGTTCGCTTTGAAAGTTTTGATCAAATTTTTTATACTCATGCAAATTTTTCCCGCAATTTTTTTCAAAATAAATTGTAATTTAAGCAACTTCTTATAAAAAAATATCTACTTCTTGAGACGTTGAGATTTTTTTTAGAAAAATATTTTTTGACCGAGAGAAATTTTCGATTTTTTTGGGGGGGGGGGATTTCCTTTTTATAAGGTGACTTCACCATTTTTTGTGAATTTTCTAAGTGAAATCCATTTCTTCAGATTTTTTTACAATACCTAACTGAAAAAATGACAATAACGACAAAAAATAATCGATTAAGACTTCGAAAAAAACAGGAAAAAATATTGTTAAATAAAATTTACAAAACTTATCTTCCTATCTACCTAAGTATGAATCTCAATGCAAATTTTTGTTTTAAATTTTGATTTTTTTCAATGTTTTGGAAATTTTTGGATTGGCATGGCCCCGTGATGGTCCTATGTACACATTCAACTTCGAGTTGAACCAAAAATTTGGTTTATTAAAATTCTTGGCCTGCTCAAATTCAATCCTTAACACAATTAAAAGACCAAAATCTGGAAAAACAATCATTTACAAAATTCATAAAAAAATGTGATGAAATTTACAAAAATGCATAAAAATAACGAAACAAAAAAAATCACTCTCGAGAAGTCAAAAAATTGCGAGAAAAAAAACCATACACGAACCTAAATTGGCGAATAATTCCAATCTAAAACCAAAACCGCATCCTTCCTTCCTGATCCACCATACGAAAGAGGCGCACGCGTTCATTAGACGAACTTCAATTAGAAACACGTTTCACAATCACCATCATCGAGTCACAACAACAGGTACCTAAACAAAGAGAAAAATTTACACAACAATTAAATTCGCTAATACCAACAATAATCGCGACAAATGAAACGTGAAAAAGCCCGCACCGCAAACAAAACTCAACCGTAACTCGCCATTTATCACCCGAATACCTACTTAAATCTGCGCATAAATAATCCTCCGGTGGCACCTGATACCTCAAAACTCTACGAATAAATTACCATTTAAATTCGCAAATTTTTCTAGCAACCCTTGATACCCATAGTAGGTATCGTGCTTTATGGCAGTGGCAAGGCACAGGTATGGCACACTTTAAACGTCTAAAAATTATTCATACCGCAACCTTTTCATCCATCAGAATGAATTTAAATATCTATGCGGAGAGTAGGTAGATTTTACGACTGTGCCATGCTTCGCTTTAATATCATTTCGAATGTACATATTATACATAAATTCGACACCATGCATACGAATGGAATCTACATTTTAAAAGATGAGTGCACCGTGCCACTGCCAGCATCATCATCGCAGCTTCGCAGGGAGTTTAAATTATGCAACACGTGCCACATAAGTACTCACGGACGCGTAATAATCACGCGTATTTATCAATCTAGAATTAAACTCTGGCAAGATGAAGACTTATAACACGAGGAAAAAATGTAAATACGTATTGTCCATTATATTCAACCACCTAATGCTTTTGATAATTACCTATTTCGAAGGTTATTGATCTTGACATAAGTGGTTCGTTTCATCTGCAAAAAAATAAATAAATAAATAAAATAAAAAATACAGACACAAAGATGCACTCCTATTCTTCTTTTCGTACCTTAAACGTTTTTAGCATCAGTTGGTTACAACGTCAAAGAGAACCTCGCTTTCTTTTTTTGTTCTACTAAGTCGACTTCTTCGAAAGACTTTTGTTCGACATTTTTGCCATTTAATTGTATAATAAATGATGGCCTTTTAGCCATCTATAGAACACGACGCCACGTTAATAAGTTATACGTACCTAAACGACAGGTTTATTTGGGTGCTATGACCTTTTTATAAGGTTTGAATCGTAGTATGTCACTTTCTACAGGTTTTTTATCTCGCATTTCTGTATTTTTTTCTGCAAAAAAAAAAGGAAAGAATAAAGAAAAGAAAAGAGAAAAGAATATGGTACAGTGACGACTCGAACTGGCAAGTCAATAACCTACTTTTTTCCATCTTTTGGTCGATAATAAAGGAGTCTATACGGTTGAAGGATGAATAGCTCTATTTTGCCAAACGATGATGGAGCACATTTGTTACACATTTCTGTTCGGGTACGATCTCCACGAACAATCCAACTATCGAATCGGTTTCCCAAATGGTATCTCAATTAATGTAGAATCGATGGTGTGTAAAAAAGTACCACTACCATTATCTCTCATGAGCAGAGGGCAGGTTTATCGAATAAAGCATGTACTAGAAATCAAAATAATCAATTTGCTTGTAATGTTGGTTGATTTTTGATCATGTTCAATATACTCGTAAATAATGATAATGAGAAATGATGATAATTTTTTTCACAAATGGATTTTTAGATTGAAAGTATAAAATCATTAAGTAGAAACTTTGTTTTCGAACTTTCAGTTTTTGCAAATCAATTAATGCATAGCATTTGTTTTTTATTTGTTTTCATTTCTTTCATATAAAAAATATTTAAAAAATTGTTCCGAAAATGGGAAATTTTTCATTTAAAAAAATGAAATAAGTACCTATTTAAAAAAAAAAAAAAAACAGAGATTTTTTTTCATGAATAGGTCAGAGATTGCTTTCATTTTTTCAAATTTCAAAAAATATAAAGATTTTTAACCTAATTATTTTTTTTCTTCAAAAAATGAGAAATTTCTGTACGATACACAGTGACACCCTCTCCACCCCCAAAAAATAAAAAAGATATTTTTATTCCAAGACAATTGAGAAATTATTTCTCCCCATAAAATTGGTACTTACTTAGATATTTTTACTCTAAATAAATATGTACACTAAGCATAGAAGAAAATTTTTCCAAAAAATTTTGAAAGTAAAAATTTAAATGTTTTATACTCCACAATAAGTTGGATTTAAAAAAAAAAAATATTTTTACTCCATTTTTTTCAAATTTCACTCTGAAACTTCAAAATTTTATCAGAAATTCTATGAAAGCTCATTGCACGCCGACCCCTCCTCCCCACCAAAAAAGATATTTCTATTATTCAAGAAAATTCAGGAATATCTCATTTATTTTCACCCACAGAACTTGAAAAAAAAATGTTACCTACTACCCTAAACAAGTTGATCAATTTTTCCATTAAAAAAAAAAATGAAGTCAAAATTATTGTTAAAATTTTCTCTCAAAAAAATTGAGATTTTTTTTTGTTGCCAAAATTGGTCCATTTTACACTCCACAGAAATTTCGAAAAAAGAAATCGCTTGCTTTTAAATAATTGAGATTTTTTCTCCAAGAAAATTGAAAGATTTCCTTAGGTACACCAAACTTAAAAAGTAAAAAACTTGAAAAAATTGTAACCTACCAAAAAAATCAAGATATTTTAATTTCAAGAAAATTCAGAAATCCCCCCCCCCCCCCGAAAATATAGATTTTTTTTTATCCAAAAGAATTCAAAAAAAAAAATAATTCTTTAAAAAAATTGAGGTATTTTTTATTTTTATTTTTTAAATCAGAATTTCAAAAATTTTGATAAAAAACAAGTTTCCTAAAATTCTACAAACATTAATTTTTTTAATTCAGTTTTTTAGAAAATTTTTATTTTTTAAAATTTTGATAGGTACAAATTATAAATGTTTCTAAAAATTGTTTAATTTTTTTTTGTTCGCCAAGTCATTTTTTAAAATTTTGATTGAGCACACCTTTTTGAAAACTTATAGAATTTTTTTATTAATTTCATTGAAATCCGATTTTTTTAAAAATGTAAACAATTATTCAAATATACTGACTTGTTTAAATTTATGATTTTATTTTTGTTGAAAGACACCATTTTCATTTTTTCAATACTTAGTTATGAGCTATAATTATCCAAAAAAAGTTTTTGTTAAAATTATGTAACAATTCTTTCTTTCATTTATTTATTTATTTTTGAAAAGTCAAGTACCCTACCTTGAAACTTCTCTATTGAAGTCCTACTGTGAGAAGTTTTCTGATTTCTTTTAAATTGCATTTTTTTCAACATCAAGTATAAAAATCTATAGATACCTAAATATTTTTAAAAAATTCCAACGCAATTTCACAGATTTTTGTAAGGATTTAAGAGAGAACAATTTTTTATTTTTGACAAAAAAAACACATTTTTACATTATTAAAAAAGAAAAATTCAAAATAAATTTCTAAAAATTTTGCAAATTTTGTTATAATTTATTTTAAGATGTAATTTGAAAAAAAAATTAAAATTCAGTTTGAGCACAATTCTAAAAAAAAATTCAGGAATAATTTTATTCAATTTTATGAAAACCTACATTTTTTAATAAGCTGTTCTAATAATTATACAAATATTTATTAAAAATCGAAAAAAAAGTTTCTGTTAAGAAAATTAGTTTTCCATTTTTCGACAAATTTTGTCGAAAATTAATTCCTTTAAATTGTGTATTGTGGAACTAATTTAACCCTTTTTTTTCTGGTTTCTTGAAACATTTTAAAATGCTTTGAATAGGAAATATTTTTCATTTTTTTCATTTATGAAAAATAATTTTTTTATTCAATTTTAATAAGGGAACCCTGCAGGTAACTCGTCAAGGTTCACTGAAAGCGTATGTCGCCCAGTCCTCAGAACTAAATTCATCATCTATCGAAGTCAATTTTTAAATTTTTGGAGAATTTTTGATAATTTCGAAAATAGCCCAATGTGGTAAATCAATTTTTTACAAAAATTGTGAATTTTGAGGGAAAAAATCCTAAAAATCGGTTTACATGCCAAAGTCGCCCTCCTCCGAGTCAATTTCGATCACTTTTGAAGCGACATCAGCAAAAGTTGATTTTTCAAAGATTTTCGTAGGTCCTTATAGAAAAAAAAGTTCACGTGTCAACTCGTCACCTCACATTTTGGGTTCAACTGTGCTAAATCGAGTTATGATATCATTGATATCACACTAACGCTACCGTACTAAATTTTTAGCTACCAAAGTTGACTACAGCGCCGTCTGGAGTGATTCTAGTGCGCTAAAAAAAGTCAACTTTTGCTGGAGGTTTTAGATCGCTTCGAAAATGGTAGTAATCGATTCGAGGGATCAAATTTAGTATACAAACCGATTTTTCCAAATTTTATCTGAAAATTTATAGGTAATTTTTGTAAAAAAAAAAAAATTGATTTATTACCAATGAGCTTTTTCGCCATTTTTAAAAATTCACCAAAAATCACTAAATCAATTTCGGAAGCTCAAAGTTTGATGTTGAGGTCTGAGTGACATGCTCTTTGATTGAGCCAAATTTCAGCTCATTGGGAGTCGATGAGTTTTGTAAAATCCAAATTATTAAAAAAAATTTCGTTAAAGAATGATTTTATTTTTGTTGAAAAACACCTCATTCAATTTTTTCTCCTGAAAATGTTTTTTTTTTAAACTAAAAAAAAATTTTTGTCACATGAAGCTTTTTTTTTCCTTCAATATTTTACCAAAATCAAAACTATCAAACCCGAGCGGCACACTCGATCGATAATATCGGAAGATGTAACGTATCGATAAAAAATCGTTTGAAAATCTATAGATGTTCTCACGATATTATAAAGATTTATCGGTACAACTTCATAGGCAAAAAATCTAAAAACTATCGAATTCGATATTATTAAGATTTTGTGACGATATTCGTCAACGATACTATCGACAAAGAATATTAAATTTATCGATTCCGATTTTCCACCGATTTTGTGCAGATATTTGAAACTACATTATCGACAAAGAATATTAAATTTATCGAATTCGATTTTTTAACGATTTTGTAAAGATATTTAAAACTATATTATCGACAGATTATATGAAATTTCTCGACTTCGATATTTTACGGATTTTTTGACGACATTTGAAACTATATTATCGACAGATTATATTAAATTTATCGAATCCGATTTTTTACCGATTTTGTAAAGATATTTGAAACTATATTATCGACACATAATATGCAATTTCTCGAATTCGACTTTCTAACGATTGCGTGAAGATATTTGAAACTATATTATCGACACGTAATATGAAATTTCTCGATTTCGATTTTTCAACGATTTTGTGGCGATATTTGAAACTACATTATCGACAAATAATCTGAAATTTGTCGAACGATTTTTCAACGATTTTGTGACGATATTTGAAATTATTTCCAAATTAGTGAAAATTTTTCTAAGTGCAACCCGTCTGGAAGTACTAAACTGCCTATTATAAGCGTTTTATTGATAATTCCTCAACGATAAGGTATGGCATAGTGGTTAAGGAAAAGGATTACCATGCAGGAGGTAGATGGTTCAAGCCCCACGGGTGGCAGATTTTTTATAATTTTTTTTTGACTTTTTCTGAAATGATCCTCTTACCGTAACATGAATAATGTGTTTAGGCATAGTTTAATATATTAATTATGCTAATTAATGATTTTTAATTATAGAAAAAAGCTAGTAAAAGACGAAAAATCGGAATAAAAAATCGATAAAAAATCGACAGAATATCGAATTCGATAAAGTGTCGCAAAAGTTCCGCCTAAATCGTGAAATTATCTTTCAATATTATAGATATATTATCGATAAAATATCTTACTATAATCTCGAAATTTTTGCTAACTATAATTCGTCGATAATCTATCTATATATCGAAAGATAATTTCACGATTTATGCGGAACTAACGCGACACTTTATCGAATTCGATATTCTGTCGATTTTTTATTTCGATAATTTGTCGATTGTGCTGCTCGGGAACGAATCATTTCACAGCATCTTACAAATCTAGAGCAAGTAAAATGATAGTTAGGCCTACCTATATAGTAGGTATCCTTCGAGGACGTAACTTTTCCTCTGTCTCCGGTGCACTGCGATCATGCGATGATCCACACGGACGCGAACGCGGGCGGACGTCGTTCTGTGGTTTTGCTTCTTAAATTTTCGAATCTGATTATAAAAGGACAATTTAAAAGGTCAGAGAATACAATAATAATTGTATAATTCAAGATAGTGTTAGACCTGTCTTGTATAACGGCCATTATTCATTATTATACCAAATAAATAATAAAAATAGATAAAAAGTTCAAAAGGAAGCTATAATTTATGATTGTCGGTAGCGAGTTGGCTTTATATACGCTGTGCTATAATTCACATTCTTTTCTTGCCAATGAACTATTTATGCGTTCAGTTATAAATCTGGTCGTTAGCGCGTATGGCAATGGCATGGCCAAGCCAATGGCAGCGCCATTCCAAATAACCGGATTTAATTTGTTGCACTTGATCAAAAATGAAAAACAGCGCAACAGAAGTAGCCATATTATAACTTAATCGTTAATTGCACCTTTAGCTCTCGCGATCGCATAATTTATAAATTTTGTCACACACCGGTAATAATACCACGAAACCTATAGAGATAAGACCAACGAATGAGGAGGGGAAAAATGAAATCTCCATATTTAGAATATGCGGCCATATTAAGCAAAGTAATTTGTAAGGTAGGAAAAAAAAGGCAATGGTATCTACCTAATAACTATACCCACACAAAACGAAACAGCTAAAAAAAAAATCCTCATCGACCTGAAGTGTCTGGTAAACGGCATCTTACAAGTACGAGGACTCGGACAAGTGAAACATATTATTATAGGAAAAATAAAAAGGATTGTTTGGAAAAATAAAAAGAGTAAAATCACCGGAGAGTTGCAGAATGACGATGTATTCAAGCAAGCATAACGCATATTGTTTGGAATGCTCAGCACGCTGCGTGCAGAAAAGAAAGACACCGAGCGAGCGAGCGAGCGAGAGAGAGGAGGGAAAAAAGACGCGAAATAAAATATAGAGAATGGGCCGATGAATAGGTACAATATGTGAATCCCGCTGCGGCACGCCGTTCTTCGAAAAAGAAGAAAAATAGAATGAAACAAGATTGCCATGTAAACGGTGTGAAAAGGCAAAATAGGTATTTATAACAATGCACTGGCGTACGAAGGTGGATTTTTGGTTAGCATTTTAGCAGGTGTCCAGGTGCGATATCACAACCAGGTAGGTTTCGTTCAAGGAAAAATTTTCTAATTTATGAACGATGGCCAGCCCGGCCCTGCGAGTAGTGTAATCGACACATTGACAACTTTTTTCTCACACAGGCCTTAGTTTTCGAAATCCAGCCAAACGTGAGCGTGTCGCGAAGCTAGTTAATTCCGGGTTGGCGATTTTTCCTACCTTTTGTCTCTTTTTAGGCGGAAAAAACATTCCAGAAGTGTGTGAAATATGAAAAATGGTCGTAGGATGGATTTTAAAATAGATAATAATATTGCTAAGGTATGGATTTGCGAATACTTAAGTACATACCCATTCTAGATTATCAAATTGAAGCCTTCGCTTAATCAGTGTGAACGACAAGGCGACCAGGCGTCAGTTTTCTCCAAAACGGATCATCCTTCAAGTGGAATCACTCACGAATTCACTGGTACAACGAAGTAAAAAACGAACGAGAAGGAATCTGAAAAAAACAACAAACAAACAAAAGGATTATTTTTTAGCAGATACTTGAAAAATTTTGGGAAATGTTCATCAACTATTTTACATCTACGAGTAGATATCAAGATTGAACTATACAAATCATCAATTTTGTGAAAATTTTCATTCTTAGTAATTTTCAAAAAATGAGAAATTGCATTTAATCAATGAAAAAAGCTACCCTAAGATCCAATGTAAAATCCTCTCTGGCTAAAGTGAAAATTTTTATTTTCACAAATTTTCAAAAAAATGGGAGTTTCTACAAAATTGCATTTAATCAATGAAAAAAGCTACCCTAAGATCCAATGCAAAATCCTTCTCTGGCTGTGAAAATTTTTATTTTCAGAAATTTTCAAAAAATGAGAAACTGCATTTACCTAATGAATGAAAAATAGCTCCAAAACAATCCAATGCAAAACCCTGCCCAGATAGAATTTAAAAAATATACTATATTTTTAGAAACGTTTTAAAAAACTGGAGTTTTTGCAAAATTGCATTTCATTACCATGAAAGAAGCTACCCCCAAGATCCAATGCAAAATCCTCCTCTGGCTGAATTTGTAAAAAAATTTATATTCAGTTATTTTCAAAAAATGAGGAATTGCATTTAATCAATGAAAGAAGCTCCGAAAAAATTCAATGCAGTACCCTGCCCTGGTGGAATTTTCAAAAAATTTTATTTTCAGAAATTTTCAAAAAATAGGAGTTTTTGCAAAATTGCTTTTATTCAAAGCCTTGATTTAATCAATGAAAAAAGCTACACCCCAAGATCGAATGCAAAATCCTTCTCTGTCTGAATTTAAAAAAATTATTTTCACAAATTTTCAAAAAATGAGGAATTGTATTTAATCAATGACAGAACTCTGAAAAATCCAATACAAAACCCTGCCCCAGTGGAATTTAAAAAAATATATATTTTCATAAATTTTCAAAAAATGGGAGTTTTTGCAAGATTGCATTTAATCAATGAAAAAAGCTATCCCTAAATTCCTATGCAAGATCCTCCTCTGGCTAAATTTGTGAATTGTAAAAATTTCAATTCATATAAATTTTTAAAAAATGAGAAATTGCACCCAATCAATGAAAAAAGCTACCTACCATTAGATGCAATGCAAAATCCTCCTCTGACAGAATTTTCGAAGATACCAAAGTCTTACATAGTAATGTGAAATTTTTAATTTCACTTTTCAGTAAGTAATTTTTGAAAAATGAATCCTTTTGCCAAATTGCATTTACTTAATCCATGAAAAAAACTCTCGTAAATTCAATGCAAAATCCTCCTCTGATGGAATTTTTAAAGATTATTAAAATTATCAATTTTGTGAAACATTTTTATTTTCAGTAATTGAAAAAAAATGAAAAATTATATTTTATCAATGAAAAAAGCTACCATAAAATCCAATGCAAAACCCTCCTCTGATGGGATTTTTAAAAATTTTAAAATCATCAATTCGTGAACATTTTCATTTTCATTAATTTTTGAAAAATGAGAGTTTTTGTAAAACTGTATTTTAATCAATGAAAAAAGCTCCGATAGAGTCCAATGGAAAATCCTGCTCTGACGGAATTTTTGAAAATTGTTAAATTCATCAATTTTGTGAAAAATGTCTATTTTCAGTTATATTTTTGAAAAATGAGAAATCGCATTAACCCTAATTAATGAAAAAAGCTAGATATTAAAAATAAATTATTGAAATGATTTTCACAAAATCGTTTGAAGAAATTATTTTGGACAAAATTTATTTTTAATAAATTTAAAAAAAAAACGATTAAAGCTTCCTGATTTTCTTTAAAAAATACTTATCAGAAAAATTGAGAAAAAAAAATATTTAAAAAAAATGTTGGCAAAATTTGTAAAAAATTATTTTAAAAATGTGAAAAATCAAGTATTAGTTTCAAACAAACAAACAAACAGTTCCAAAAAAATAATTTTATACCAAGAAATTTGAATTTCTTCATTCTAAAAAATTAAGTATATTATACTTAAATTTTTCTTGGCTTCAAAAAAATCTGTTTTCCCCCTTCAAATACAAATACCTAAATCAAAAATTTCATTTAAAAATTAATTTCTTCTTCACATTAAAAAATTGAAAATGAAACAAGAAATTGGTAAATAAAAATCTTTGAATTTTTCGGATGAAAAAACTTTTCAATGAATGCTTTTGAGAAAAATCTCTACTTTGAGGCTTCATTTTTTTAAATAAAGATTCTCTAGTAATGAGCATGGGAGGGGTGAAAATATTTTTAATTTTTTTAAAGAGAGAGAAGTTCCATATTTTTAAACTCATAAGTACAACTTTTTGAGTTTTAAGTCTCTCATTTCAACAAGAGAAAAAATATTTCAGATTTTTTTCAGAGTGAAAAAATCTCTTGATATTTTGGAGAAAAGGAGCAAAAAAAAAATCATGATTTCTTGTAATTAAGATATTTTTACTTATTATATCTGAATTTTCTCATTTTTTTGAGGGGGATGTATTTTTAGGGTAAAATATCTTTCAATTTTTTGGATTAAAAAAATCTGAGATTTCATGTTGTATAAATGTAATACAGAATAAGGTTTAACTTAATTTCTTGGAGTTAACGTGAATAAATTTCTCATTTTTTAAAATAAAAAGATTTGATAAAACAATCTTTCAATTTTTTGGCGGTGAAAATATTTTCAATTTAGAGGAAAATCATTCCTCAATTTTCTTGAAATGCAAAATAACGTTTACTTATAAGTACATCTATTTTTTTTTCTGAGTAAAAGTTTCACGCTTTGAAACTCTTACAATTTTTTTGAGATTTTTTGAACATTTATTTCAATCAATTTCTCGATTTTTGAGGTAATTTTTTTTTAATTTCTTGGAATGAAAGAATCTCTTAAATGTTTTGGAAATAGGGTAAAAAAATCTCCGATTTCAGATAATAAAGATATAATTACTTAACTATATTAGATATCACTTTTTTAGTTTTTGTTTTCTATAAAGAAGTTCCTCATTGCAATAAGAGAAAAAATATTTCAAATTTTTTTAGGTTTAAAAGAAAAAATTAGGTCAAATTGTCCTTATTTTTAGGACAAAGACAAGACAAACAACATGAACGAAATAATCTGACTAGTTGACACTGTTTTGCTTGTCCTCAAAATAAGGACAATTTGACCTTGTTTTTTCAAAGTGAACGCAACCCTGAGATTTCATGTAAGTAATACAGAATAATGTTTAACTTCATTTCTTGGAGTCAGGGTGAACAAATTTCTCATTTTTTTTAAATGAAAAGATTTGATAAAACAATCTTTTAATTTTTTGGAAAAAAGGCGTTTCAATATTTTTCTAGAAAAACCTTTAATTCAAGATTTCAATTTTTTGGCGGTGAAAATATGTTGAATTCAGAAGAAAATAATTTCTTAATTTCCTTGGAATTCAAAATAACGTTTAGGTAATACTTTTTTTTTTTTTTTGGAGTAAAAGTTACACGCGGTTTGAAACTCTTACCTACAATTTTTTTGATTCATTTTTCTTTTTGAAATGTATCTCCCATTTTCAGAGAAAAACCATCAACAGCCAATAGGTATCTTCAAAATATAATTAATTTCTCAATTTCTCGATTTTTTGAGGTAAATTTTTTTTAATTTCTTGGAGTGAAAGAATCTCTTAAATGTTTTGGAGAAAGGGTGATTTAGCTCATTTTGTCGACAACGGAATCCACGAAGTAACCTTAGATCCCGAATAAAGAAATATTATTAAGCCTTTCCATCGAGAATTTGGTTTATTTAATTATGTCATTGCTGATTTATTGACAATATCAAGAACAGATGATAAATGGTTGGTAAAGAAGTACAAGTTATCAAATAATGGCTTCAATATTAGAAATTATGTTTTTATTTGAGGAAGCAATTGCTATGTATTGTATTTTTTTCCTAATGGAAATGGCTTACAACGAAGAAGATGAAGATGAGCATGTCGTAGGCATGCTCGGATATCCTCCTCCTCGGATCGAAGGCGTTTGTGACATCGTGATGGACATGCTAGGAATAAATGAAATGATATTCAAGTAAGTCAATTTGAACCGCGAAGGCGAATCTTTCATTGTAAAAAAAATTATTGTCTTTGAACAATGTTCAGAGTAATTTCTTCTGAATATTAAAAAAAAATTGAATTGGAACAACTAAACAAAAGATACCACACATTTATTCATATCGCTGAAATGATGTTCAAATAAGTAAGTCAATTTGAACCGCGAAGGCGAATGTTTCATTGCAAAAAATATAGCAAGATTGACTATACTATAGAATTAACAAAGAAAATTTGCCTGAAAAGATTGACTTTCTTAACGAATGTGCCCATGCATTTCTTAAACTTGGTACGCGAAAACCACCGAATCATCGCTCGAGACGATTCTGCAACTTTATAAAATCATTTTCGTACGTAGCTTCGAAGAAGTAGGTATAACAGCAAAAATTTATAAAATAACACCACACTACTCTAGCTCTAGGTACACTCTGCACCATGCTAGAAAGCCCATCCTTGCTCTCGAAGTTGCGATCGAAGATTCAAATCCAACACACGCTTGCTTTTCAATTTAAAATGCACCATACATGTAGATTTTGTAACACGAGGAAATTATATTTCCCGCGTTCGATTTTCAATTAAATTAAATTTCGAATCAACTGGTCTCCGAGAGCGACGCGACGTTGGCATTGAATAATATTTTTCTACCGCTGACTGCTGAGGTAACTTCGTAATAATTCTGAGAAAGAACTTAAACCTAAACTGGTTTCAGGTGGATATAAAATTCGATTTCGATGCAATTATACAAATAAGTACATTAGGCGGATTTTTCGAAGAACAATTCTCTCGTGCGAACCACGTCCGTATATAAGTATTTTGAATAGAAAATTTTCACCACAAATTGGTACAGTAATCTGAGGAGAACGAGCCGGATATCGAATTATCGGAGATTTTGGAATAAACCCAAAGTATACACGAGGTAGCCAGAGATACACGCTTTGGCTTTGGGAAAATATCGGATGAATAAGGCGCATACCTAACGTGTCAATAATTTATATCACACGTTGGCTAAATTTTCTGATTTGTTAGAAATGTCGTGGTAAATCCGAGGATTATGTCTATAAAATTAGTAGGTACCTTGAGAAAAGTACCTATGACATGGATTTGACATAGAATCAAAATATATATTTTATATTAAGGCATTAGTTTTAATTTACCTACGTTTCGTTACGCAATAGGTAGGTACAGGTAGGTAGTTATTTTTATTTCTACGAAATTGATTCGAGTACATGCCAATCTGATGGGCCTTTGGAGGGACGAATCTGCAGTTCGATTTAATGGAAATAATTATACCTACCTACTACTAGAATTTAGAGTCGTTTATATTCATCGCATACTTATCATAAAGGATGCGAGAGATCAACTACAATTCTCAACGAATTCCAAATGAACACCAACCAGGCCTGTCGAGAGCCAAATTGAACCCGGAGCAAAATTTTCCGGGCCCGCTAGGCAATTTTTTTTGTTTGACTTTTTTTTTGTTAACAAATTGAATTAAATAAAATTTGTAAAAAAAATAGAACATTTTTATTGTTCCATTTCTTAACTTTATAAAGTATCAAATATTATAGAGATTCTTGCCGGGGGAGCCCGAGCGGCTCAAGCCCCCTGGGAAAAATGCCCCCTCTGCCCCCTCTTCACGAAACACATCAAGTTACGCAAATTTTCGGTTATCAGTGCAAAATCAAGTTGAGAAATTCAAAATTGTATTCCATATTTTGACCTTAATTCACGATACTTCCACATTTGCACCTTTAGAAAATCATTTCAATTTTTCATTTTGTACGCAAATGAATTTTGACATCTGACATTGGAACATGTCAGAAATGCCAAATCAAGATTGCATACCTACAGGTGCCCGTTTCCACTTGAAATTTTTTTGTGAATTTTTAAAATTTGAAATTTTGAGCAAATTCGAAAATTTGTTCAAAATTTAAAATTAAAAAAGTGCTTACCTCCTTCGCCAAAAATCTTTCTATCTGTGTACCTAAGCCCTCAATTGAAAAAATTTTCAAACAAAAATTTTATATTATAGTATCTAAAATAATTTTGCTAATTATAAAAATTTTGATTGGACCACTCATTCCCCACCACTTTTGCATTATACGTACGCACGAATAATAATTTTGCATTTTACACATGCGGAATTGGAGGGGAAGTGGTCCAATTAAAATTTTTGTAATAAAAGCTAATAATATAACCAAAATTATTCCTGAGATCAAAATACGTAACTTTTGTTTGAGACATTTTTCAATTGAGGCCGTTTTTTTTCTTCAAAAACTTGTCAAAAAATTGAAATGGATTTTCGATATACCATTTTTGCGTTTTTCAAAAAAAAAAAAACACGTAGGCATTCAGACATTTCCATCTCTTGTTCAACAATTAAAAAATATATCCGGTCCTTCAATAATTAGAGTTCCCTAATTTGTTCTTTTTTCATTTTTCATATTTTTGATAGGATATTTCTCATACATACATGCTCTTTGGGAATCAAATTTCCTCTCAATTATCATCATTAAAAAAATAAATATCACACTTCTACTAAATTTTCAATTTTCAAAACCATCTAACTAAGTAGTTTAGTCGAGAATGCAATAAGGCCTATTCATCAATTTCACAGAAAAGGGATTTTCAGTATGGGTATTGAGGGTAGGGGGCTGAAAAAAATTAAGGAGTCTTAAAATATTTTATATCATGCGTAGAATTAAAATATTATGCTTTAATCTTTGCTAGTTCGGCCTTGGGTCCGAAAGGGTAATCATCACTTCATTGAATATACTTATCTCGATTTTCTCAAAAGGAAGCAGCATTCAATAACGAGTAACCCGGGAAAAAATCTCATGGATCAAGTCATATCTATTTGGATAAAATCTGATCAGATTTGATCAAGTTTGATCCAAATGTTGATCTGATTGGATAAAATTTAGTCAAATTGGATCTAGTTATACCAGAGAAAATCCACTGATATCTAAAATGATTATATCAAAATAGATCAAAACATATCAACTAGATCAAGTCATATCAGTGAAAATCCAGTTATATAGAAATGCTTATATCCGAATGGATCAAATTGGATCAAATTAGATTCTCTCATATATAATTTGATATTATTGGATCAAGTTGAATCTGTAAAACTCCAGTTTTATCCAAAATGGTTGTATCAAAATAGATCAAATCATATCAACCAGATCTCCTCATATCTACTTTGATATAATTAGATCAAGTCATATCAGTGAAAATCCAGTTATATAGAAATGGTTAGATCCGAATGGATCAAATTGGATCAAATTAGATTCTCTCATATATAATTTGATATTATTGGATCAAGTTATATCTGTGAAATCAAAATGAGTCAACCCAGATTCATTTCAAAATTTTAGGGGCTACGAGCAGTGCCAGAATAGGGTTCCATCAAAAAAGTAAGGCAAAATTCGGAGTAGGCACTATTAAAAATGTAACAAACGACATGCTACATGCTTTTTTACATTTTTTTTTGGATTTGGTCAAAAATTTTGGGGCGCAGTGCCCCCATGGGGTCCTGAAGGTATCACGACAAAAATCATTTCTGAATTTAAGTTGAAATTATCTACTCACAGGAATTTTTCCTGATACTTTTAGTTATACAACCTTGAGTAATTGTTATCTTTGATTGTGTGTCACATAAATACAATTAAACTGTCTTATTATATATGAAATGGTTCGTACCAAGTTGAGTGCACCATCATTGATCTGATTGGAAAAGTTAAGCAGCTTCGGGTTTGGTTACTACTTGGATGGGTGACCGTTGAGAAAAATTTGGGATGGGTATGGTCAGATCTAACCATAATAAATGGGAAATGTACCTATCAAATATGATCCGATCATATTTAATTTTATCTCATCATACATCATTGGATCAAATTGTGTATAGTTTGATCAAATTATATATGATTTGATCAAATTAAATATGATTAGATCAAATTTGATAGGTATAAAATTCATATATGGTTAGATCTGACCACTTCATATATGGTTAGATCCAACAGATTTTTTCCCGGGAAGTACGCAATTAAAAAGTAATTAATGAAAAATGATTAAAATAATAGGGACCTCCTAAAAAATGGCTGCCCATTTGTTTACATTCGCTGTTATCGTTTTGGGGCATTTTTTTCTTATCAGTTCTAACTTCTTGTGCTATTCAAATTATTTTCAATGGTTGAAATATAGGTAGTTATAATTATTTTTAAAGATTTTTTTTTCCCTCCTGGAGCATTAAAAAAGTTGAAATAGTGTATTGTGATCTGTTATGAGCTTCGGCTCAAATTTTTTTTTTAATTTCAAAGTTGATAGTTAGTGAATATGCAGCTGGTCTGCAAGAAAAATTTCCAGATGTGTACAAAAGATACGTTGCAAAATGTACTTATCCACCTTTCATAAAGATGTGGAAGGATTGCCCAGGCCCAGGGTGTCCCTCCTCCACCTAGACAATTTCTAGTGAGGAGGGTCAGCTTTTATACTGGCGATCAGTTACTGGCCTATGTTTCCCTCTTCGCCTTTAACAATTTTAGTATTCAAGAACATCAATTATGAAATGTCTTCCACATATCCTATGGTTATCCAAGTTCTCGATATTCATCGATCCATGTTTAACTAAATTAAACCAATTCAATCTTCTTCAAGATTTCCTGATGTTCTAATGATAAGTTTTTTTTTGACCGCCGGAAAACGAAACATCCGCAATGACTCCGAATTTTCATGTAAATGGCTTTTACAGCCGTTTACGCAACATCTATTAACCATTATTTTTGAAATTAAAATAAAATCAACGATTCAATTTCACTATTTTAAGTATATTTTAACCATTGAAAATATTTTGAAAAGCTCAAGAAGTTATAACTGATAAGAA
Source organism: Balanococcus diminutus (assembly GCA_959613365.1). Classification (NCBI taxonomy): domain Eukaryota; kingdom Metazoa; phylum Arthropoda; class Insecta; order Hemiptera; family Pseudococcidae; genus Balanococcus; species Balanococcus diminutus. The sequence goes on from OY390715.1 coordinate 22,453,627, forward strand.
AAAAATCCCCCAAAAAGATAACAGCGGGTAGCCATTTTTTAGGAGGTCCTTATTAGAAAATTAAAAGAAAATTTTATTTTTTATGATAGGTAGAAGATGCAATACCGAATGTTTGTCTACATCTTTTTTTGGAATGAAAATGGCGGATGTCTTTATTTGTCTTCAATAGCTCCAAGAAAGTAACAACGTAAAGTCATTTTTTGAAGTCACATTCTACAGTAAACGTACCTATTGTTTTATTCTATAATATACCTATTTAGTTACATTGGATTAGTTATTTTATTATTATTTTTTTAATCAAAAAACTTCACTCATCAATTCAGCCCCTTTCGTCAAGATCTTCGTCGCGACGAAACATTTGCACAATTTCGAACAAAACTCGAGTGTTTAAATTTACCTACCTACGAATATAAAAATTCAATCAAAACGAATAAATCTTCCCAACGCCAGTATTTATAGAAGTATCGCTTTTTAAAGTGCTTTTTTTCAGTGAACGATTTCGAATAGCAACGCACAATACCAGTGTATCGAATCTTTTTTCCACATTGGCACTTTTTTCACCAAACAATATTCGTCGTCTATTTCCAACGCTCCATTTCGCTGTTTACATATTTAAAGAAGCAAGACGCTTCGAGCATACGCTTTTTGCAATTTAAATACTTTCACGTTTTATCGAAAAATATTATCAATTTTTCCCACCATTGTACGTACGTAAGAAGTACATCGATAGTATCGCACAGGTGTGGAATTTTTTTATTAAAAAATTCACTTATGGAATAACTAAGTATTTATACTGCCATGAAAAGGCACAAGATGGTGATGGGATTGAAGATGACTTCATTATCAATTATCATCAATATGGTGTCTGATGAGGGCATATCTTTTGATGTTTGGCCTCTTTGATGATATATGATGAAGTTGGTAATTTTTCAAAAGCTCCTCGAATACATACCAGACTCATATTTTGTATTTACAGTAGTAGGTACGTAGAAGAAGAAGATGATGAAAAAAAGAAAAACAAACGGGCACAATAGGAAAATGGACACTGGTAAAACAACACTACGAGTACGAACTTTGAAAAAAAAAAAGACAGGGATTAGATTCGAAAGCCATACAGATAGTTAAGAAGTATTGTTACCTTGGTGGCATCGGTACAAAGGCCACCACCAAAGCCCTTTTGTGACGTGTTTGAAGTTATACGCTACCGTATGATAGGTAACACGTTTGCATTGTTTGGAATTTCTTTGTAGGCGGGTATTTTTTCTTTATACTTCGCTTTTTATTTTCCAGCCTGGATATAAAAGAAACTTCGGGGACTTTGTATTTGTGTTTAATTAACATATATTATAGGAATTTGTATAGAACAGCTGCGTTTATCCTCCAACCATATAAAGAATCTGAACACTGGTACAAAGACAACGTCGTCGTCGCTCGTCGGCTTCTTCAGTTTTCTCCACAGCGCGCACAGATAGGTATATTCTGTGCTCTATCATACACCACACAGTTATTGTTACACACCGCTCGTCTTCACCTATACAAAAACATCCGAGAACCGATGTCCTGTTCCATTTACATCACCCGGTAATCTACCGTGATAGGCCAGAAAAGGATGAGGTTTTTATTTGCGGGGTGTCCTCGCGTGTTTTGCTTATAGAGCAAATTTAAAATAGAGGGCAAAAAATTGTCATTTCCTCAATTTTTGTAGAATTTTTATCTTTGTTTGAATTTCTATGTAGTCTAATTAGCCTGCCAGAGTTGTCATGACAGATTTACACCATGATTACCAACTTGCAGCTCGGATCGCTGTAATCTCAACGCATTATGAACAAGCCTTCGTATCTCTTCATCGAAGGAAGTTAAGTTTACCCAAAGTTTCAATTTTCATGTTGAGGGATTGACTCACATTTTGAGAAAATCAAAAAAGTAGAACTGCTAAGTTGTAATAAATTAAAATTACAATCAAAAAGATCATTTTCATTTTTTTGCCTATCTACACTACTTCAGGCGCTATGTAAGAAAAACGAAAATTTTTCAAATTTGAACTTCATCAATTTTTCTAAACTTTATGCATGAGTATTAGGGTGGAGTGAAAAATAAAACATACCTCTGATTTCGACCAAACTCACAAAGGTGGTTCACTTTGAGTTGAGAACCTCCCAAAAAAATTTTGAGCCTCCTACCTCTCAGGGAAGTGGAGCTAGGGGCCCTCAAAGTAGGGTCACTTTTGAAAAAACACAGTTTTTTGCCACTTTTGGGTAGTGCCACTTACATGGTACCTCGGTGACAGACCTAGAAAAGTGCAATTTGAGTTTCTACACCTCCCCAGATCATTGACCTTCAAATTTGATATCGATTTTTTCACCCCACCAGGGGGTTGAAAAGTTGCAGATCGCTAAAAAATCGAGAATTTCGAATTATTACAAAAAATGGAAAGAACATCTGCTTGGTTCCAAAACTGCACTCAAAGGGCTCCTATTGATGCAAAAAAATTATTTCGATAGAAAAAGTTGACAAATTTTTGTAGCAGGGTTGCCAACTTTCTATTTTCATAAAACATCAATTTTTAAGGAGAAATTTTGATGTTTTATGAAAATCGAAAGTTGGCAACCCTGCTACAAAAATTTGTCAACTTTTTCTATCGAAATAATTTTTTTGCATCAATAGGAGCCCTTTGAGTGCAGTTTTGGAACCAAGCAGATGTTATTTCCATTTATTTGTAATTCGAAATTCTCGATTTTTTAGCGATCTGCAACTTTTCAACCCCCTGGTAGGGTGAACAAATCGATATCAAATTTGAAGGTCAATGGTATGGGGAGGTGTAGAAATTCAAATTGCACTTTTCTAGGTCTGTCACCGAGGTACCATGTAAGTGGCACTACCCAAAAGTGGCAAAAAACTGTGTTTTTTTCAAAAGTGACCCTACTTTGAGGGCCCCTAGCTCCATTCCCCTGAGAGGTAGGAGGCTCAAATTTTTTTTGGGAGGTTCTCAACTCAAAGTGAACCACCTCTGTGAGTTTGGTCGAAATCCGAGGTATGTTTTATTTTTCACTCCACCCCTAATGAGTATGCAATATGCATGTGTCAACAGTGTGTACTATGATTAATCTTTTAAATATCTTTTCAGTTAGATACAAAAATTTGGCAGCTGGAATTGCGGAACCTGAAATGCAAGAACGGTTAGTATTTTCATTTTAGCAGAAGAAACATATCTAATTAATTCTTTAATACTCAAGTTTGTTCAATTAAATTCCAGAGTGAACCGGGGAACAAAATGACAGCACCCTGTTGAGAACAACCAGGAAAGAAATGGTAGTTGTGGCCCAAAAAATGGCCCAAAGAAAATAAGGTAAGATAAAGTGAGATTTTCCACGATACGAAGATCTTCTTGCAGTAATAGTATATAAAACATTATGCATGAGTATGCATGTGTCAATAGTGTGTATACTATGATTAATTTTTTTTATATTATCTTTTCAGTTGGAGACAAAGATTTGGCAGCTGGAATTGTTGAACCTAAAATGCAAGAACGGTTAGTATTTTCATTTTAGCCGAAAAAACTACATTCTTCAATACTCAAGTTGTTCAATTAAATTCCAGAGTGAACCAGGGAACAAAACGACAGCATCCTGTTGAGAACAACCCGGAAACAAGTTGCAGTCGTGGCCCAAAAAAAAGAAAATAAGATATGTGTCTAATTTGGTTGACCATTTCTGTGTGAGTGAAAAAAATGATTATTTGGATTTTGTGATTTTTCAATTGGCTATACAGAAGAAAAATGAGCAGCTGAAGAGAATCGAATCTGCAAGAAAATTGCACTCAGAAAACCTAAATGAATTTAGGCAATCTTACATTTGCCTCTAATGGGGTTTTGGAATGAGAAAGAAAAAATTTACAACAAGTATTGTGGACCTGAAGGACTGTGTGATGGCATCTTCTCAAGGAGGCTTTAATCAAGTTGTGAAGATTGGAGACACGCCACCCAAATACAGCCGAAAATCATCGTAATGTAAACTGGAACAATTGGATTACGTTCCTGAAAACTTCGTTTAAATCATTCCTAGGACTCATAAAGTATCATCACTTTGTTTTCATCCCAAAATTTGCTTCCTCTGAAGTAGAAGAATATTCTTTGATACGTGATGTTGTATCAGATATTTCAAGGCTACAGAGCATATAACCTACCAATCGTACACTGGAGAGACATGGGTATTTATACGAAAACATCAGATCATTTGTCAACGACAAAGCAAAGAAAAATTTAGTGGCACCAAAGCCAAGTCTACTAAAGAAGAAAAAAGTTGCAGAAGAAGAAAGCTCGAAGCCAGGAACATTGTCAACTAAAGTCAAAGGAAAAAAAGACTAAGTCAAAAAAGAAACAGAAAACTGGCCAAATTTGAATGAGAATGTCCGCTTGGTAGTTTGGTACATTACGAAGAGGACTGGAGCATACCAGGAAGAGGATGCTATTAATGATGAATCAGGGCAAGTGGAAATGCCTCTTATGTGACCCAGAAAAAATTCATTTCGAAAATAATTTTTCACAAGAGAAGAGTCGTAAATAGGCACAAGCTTTCCATTTGGCTAAAATTTTGGACCACGAGAATTTTTTACAGTGGTGCTAAAAATTTGAAAAAGCTGATTGCCTAACATCGACTGTGTACCTATTGTGTAGTGGAAGAAGGGCCGTGTAGTGGAAGAAGGGCCTATCTGCATTTTCTCTGGAATGGAGACCCAATTTGTAGAAGCATCAAACTGGTGTAGTAAGTTACCAATCTGTTGGGGCCATTCGTCTCACTAGTTCAGCGTCTGTGAAACAGAGTGTCCAATTTAGAGAGAATGCAGATTACTGGCCCTTCTTCCGCTACACAGTTGAATTTTATTTTCTGCCTCTTGTGTTCAGACACGATTTCAAAACTGAATTCAGGCAATCAACCTTAGATTGTATTCCAATTTTTCGTTTTACCCAAAATTTTCTGCACAATTCCAATCACAGCGTGAACTAATGAGTGGTCATTTTCAACATCATTTGAGCTTTAAAATCAATATATAAAAGTTTGAATCATGATTGTCAATTTGTTTGTAATTTGAATTTCATAGGCCATACTTATTTTTCCACCACTCACGCAAACAGCAAATATCAAACCATTTGGAAATTAATATTCGAATTTTTGTCAGCTCACAGAGGAAAACATTTCAACTATACTCACGCCGAATGCCGAATAGCAGTTCAGTTGACGCCTGACGCGTCGACGTCGATATACCACATTATACGAGAGGTGTGCGCGAATGTGTAAAAGTATATCGGGTGAAAAGTATAATGCATTTTCTCCATTGGGAACACGTATCGAATTTCAATACATTTTCAAATAATAAGACAGGTATATAACATGGCTGAGTATAAATACGTGAATATACATACACAAATACCTAAGTAAAAGCTACATTCGAACGTATGAAAAAACCTTTTGTGATTTCGAGAGGATAAGGTTCACCACATTGCATATATGAAATCTTAAGTGCTTTTTTTGTACAGAAAAAAAAGGATGGAATTGTTAGCGCGTGATTTGAGTTTTTATAATACTCCAAAAAAAAGAAGAGAAAAAATACCGCGCCAGTGTTGGTTTTTCTCAACTCGCCGCATAATACCATCTTCTGACCATTGAGATGATTAATGGTATGCTAGGAATTTCGCTGGTCATCCCTTGTGCATCTAGGAGTTCCTGTAAGTACCGCCAAGGTAGGCAAAATTAAAGTGAAAGTGGTAGGGTAAAATATGATGTGATGGGTCTTCTTTTCCTGCACCTATAGATAACTCGGTTCAGGTAGGTAATTTTAATTCACGAGATGACCAGAAGAAACTGTATACTCCACTCAAATTAGGAAAATTAAGGGTAAACTGTTAACAATTTTTTTTTTGCAGAAATGAGTTGAACGAGGTCCGAATGGTAACCACACAAAACTCTGATCCCCACCCAGTTTGTCACTTCCCCAGGGAGTGACACATGCCTCAATGTTTTGTTTTTGCAAATTTCACAAAACGTTTGGGAGATATTGTAAATTAGGTGGTATAGAATAAGGAAATAATCTACATGAAATTTCTAAATTATCAATCTAATTTTACTGCATTAAGTAGTAAGTAGGTATATATCAGAATACTTATTATTGCGAATAATATCGCAGGTACGAATTATCACTGCAGTGGCACAGTCTACAGAGAATCCGTAGGTAGACGAAGATGGGCTCAACTGCAGGTAAAGGGGGTATCATATAAGTTGGTGTGGTTTTTGTGATGTCGATATATTCCGAACACATGATTGATATTATTAAACGCTACAGGTGGCCAATAAAAGGTTAGGTCAGTGAAACATTCTTTAACAGACTTGTTGGCTACATGAGTCTCCGCGCTGGTCGCCATATTTGAATATAAATATTTCCTAGGAGGGGTTCGCGCTGTTCGGGTCTTGAATTTAATACGCGCGAGAGGACGAGCAACGGACAGAAAGAGAGACTGCATTCCGTATATTCCAGCCAGACTGCATGGTTCCAAGAAATCACAACACCCCAAAGTGTTTCTCTTTTAATATCCACTCACCCTTCGCGTTCGCTACCCATGTATAGAATTCCGACTGCAATTCGGACAAATAACACGATAGATATAAATTTCATTCGGTTAGTTACGCTATTATACCTCGCCTTTGAAACTTATGAATGAATTTTTTTACGCCGATAATTTTACTAACCACTGGTGATGAATTTTTCTCCTTTTATAGAATTCTCTGGCTTCATGTCGCCTAAAGTCGGCTCGCTTAAAAGAACATTATCTTTTATTGTTCTGAATTTTAAATTAAGAATACGTATGGTGCGGTGCTCCTAGTGCGAGCTAAATAATAGCTATATTCCGAATATCCAACAACCAAAAGCCTCTCCTCGATGTCTTCTACGAGCACCAGCACCAGCACTAGCATTAGCACTGTCCAGAGTAACGCGCAGACCTCACCTACAAATACGGTAGCTCTTGTACAGGTCGTTATAAACAGGCTTAAGATATGTCTTACAAAGCGATGAATATTAACGAGAGTTAATAACAGTTTTCTTACGCTTGTAAACTTAACAGATGTCATTTGATGTAAGCGTTGTTTATAATAATCTCCATACAGCTTATACTGTTGTAAATGACTAACCGACATTATCTCGAACAAGTTTTTTTTTTCTACTCCTGCAGCTAAGCTTCTGCCTGCCTCACGTTGCCAGCAGCCCGTATCTCTCAATATACCAGCGTGTATTGATATAATACACTCGTCTAGGAACACCTCACCGTCGTCTCTCTCTCGTCTTTCTATGTGAGTGTGCATCATACTACGATGATAAATGCATATTGATATGTAATTATCTAGTTAAACACAACCAACACTGCAGCGGTGCAGGTAGGTGTCGTATTATCTCTTCTCTGCGACGTAACAGTAGATTAGTTGATTTAGGAAGTTGATGCCCATTCAACTTTGTAGCTGTAGTAAATCGTATGCATTGGATTGGATCATCCTATTAGCCGATTTTTTCTCTATTCTGAGAAACTTTTTTAAATTTTCGATCCATTGAACGGCATTTAAAATTTACTAGCTGGTCAGCTGGCATTCACATTCGAAGAGTGTCTGACAAAATCTCAAATCCAAAAAGTAGGACTTGGCCATGTCTTAACAGGACTTCTTCGAAATGAAAAATGTTCCAGACGTCAAAGATTACTCTAAATTTTTATGAACTCAAAATTTTGAAATCTTGAAATTTCAAATCGCCCCTGGCGGCACAATTTTGGAGGTGACACAATGGAATTTTTTCCACAATTTTTTTCCACCGATAATTTTAGATCGTCAAAAAGGGGGGAAATTATTTTTTTTTCGTAATTTTCCCATCGAAAATGGCAATGGCCACTTTTGATCGACTTTTCTTTTGCTGTAACTACCTGATAAACCAGTTGACCACTGATTTGGTTAGTAAGAATTTTGCTTAATTTCCGACTCAATATTGACCCATTTCAAGTTTTCAGAGTTGATTTTTAGTCTATTTTCCTGCATCTTTGACTTTGATCGAATTCAAACAATTTCAAAGTGATCTATTTCAACTTGGATTTTTTTTGTTTAAAATTTTCAATTTTCATGTTTCCATGGAAATTATATTTTATCATTACAACATTTCAGTATTTTATTCGATTTTTTTGATTTTTACATTTCCATGGAAATTTATTTGGACTTTTAGACATTTCTGTCAGACTTTTTGGGCTAGGTTAAGTTAATATAAATGTTGTTGATCAAGTAATTTAAGTATGTGTATGTTTTAAAAACCACTAGGTATACATCATGTTCACATACTTATCCTTGCTTAATAAACGTTTTAAAACTACCTAAAAAAAAAAATTGGAAAATTTTCCACTCCAGAACAACTCAGGAATTTGTGTCCCAAAAACAATGTGAGATTCTTTTTCTCCGAAAATTTAAGATTTCTTTTTCATTCAAAAAAATTGCAAGTTCGGGAAAAAATGATGAAAAAAATACAACAGAAATATCTTTTGCACATAAAAAATTAAAGAGGTTTCTACTCCAAAAATTTCAAGATTTCTCTCCTGAAATTTAAGCAATTTTATGAAACGAAATATTTTTTCTCTAATTACCTACTAATTTAACATGATTTTTTTTTGAATGAGATCAATAAGTCAATAGTTTAATTGGCGTTAGTGAAAGTGATAGGGAAAACAACGAAACGAACAACCCACGATAGTTTGCAGATAAATTGTTTTTAATTTAAATTTCTTTTTACGAATAGTGAAGTAAATACAATATAATATTATAAGATTGTGTCCTTTTTGTTTACACCCAATGTTATCATTTTCTGGAATTTTTTTTCTTTTATCAATACTACCTACTCAATGACAAAAATTAATGAAACATTATCTAGGTACGCATGTTAGTCTATTAATTATTTTAGACTTAATCGATGACTTCATTTCTTGTTCGCCATTTTGAGTACCTACTACCTACCTATAATGTTTTTATTGAAACAAAAGAGAACAAACTTCTATTCCAAGAAAATTGAATGTGTTTTTTTGCGAAAATATTCATTTTTATCTCAAAATGAAAGGGTTCTTTCTAAAAAAATATATTTTGAATAGAAAAAATTAAAAGATTATTTCTTTTGAAAAACCCCATCAGAGCGGAAGTATCTCAAGAAAAAATTAAACTTTTATATTCAGTGAAATTTATCAGTTTAGCGGAAACTCCCACAACACGTATGATGTCAATTAAATTTTTTCACTCGAATTTGAAGAATCAAAAATTGATAAATTCTTTTCAGAAAGCCAAAGATAATGATGAAATCACGAAAATATTGAAGATTTTTTCAAATTTAAGCATCGAATTTTACTGGGTTTTTTTTCAGCAGCTCCAATGCATTGGGGGCCAACATCGCCCCTTATCCGGCCAGACCTTTTTAAATTTGTTAGGTAATTTTTTAAAAAGGTATCATTTTAAAATTTTATGGAAATTTTTCAATTCGTTATTTTCATGGATTTTTTTTTCATACCTACCTAGTAATAAACAGAGACAAGAAACTTGAAAATTCAAGATATTTTTTTTACAGTAAAAATTAAAATTTCCCCTCAAAAATTGGAATGCACTTTTCAAAAAAATTAGAGGGTTTTTCATTTCTTCTCGCAATACTTAAGTAGCTAGATAACTACGTCTAAAAATTTTCAAAAAATTATATTTTTAGAAAATTTTTCATTTCAAGAAAATTTAGAATGTGGGATTTTTTCTCTCTGAAAATTAAGGTGTGAAAAATTTTCAAATGAGGCACAAAAAAAAATTAATGAAATCTCAGTAAAGGCAACAAAATTATTGCACTAGGGACGGGCCCCGCTCTGCTCTCTCCGTCGCTGAAGAGGAATGATTTTGAAAAATGACCTCCAACAGCATTTCGCCCTTTTCATCATAACGCCAAAAAGGAAGGCGTGCGGAAATACTCGTCAAATACGGAGCTTTTAATTGTCGCCCGAAAAAACAAACAAACGACATGATAAAAATTTTGGTAATAGGTATACTCATCAAGGATACAATGGTCTTAGATAATATAAAATCGGATCCGATGGGCAGGGCAAGACACGACGTTGCCGATGCAAGAAAACGAGATCGGAGGTTAAATAAAAGAGCATTTTTCAATTTAGAAAAAGTATAGAGTATTTTCATCATCGAAGGGCCTCTTCATTTAGCGTTAAAACAGTTTGCCAACAAAAGCTTAGGCTTTCACCTTAGCCTTGTGTATAGCAGAGCAAAGGGCACAGAGAAGGGAATAGTTGAGTAGAAAGCTTTCTCAATCAAATTTTAATCCAAAAGCCTGAACTTTAATTTGGTAGCAAATGTAATAATGAATGGGATATTAACTTTTCAATTCTTGTTTGCATCGTCGAAGGCAGGAAGGAAGGTTTTGTTGTTTGAGAAGAAATCGTTCAAAGGAGAAGTAGAGAAGTTTGAATGTAGGTTTATAGAGGGAGCCGTATTTTTCTATTGTTGGAAGTTGTTTTGTTAAAAGTATTGATGGTAGGAGGGTTCATTTTTGTTATTTTATGTTGCAACTCTATGTATGTATGCTACCTTTATACTTCTTATTGTAGCAATGCTATTCTATAATCGGAGCAACGCTATAACCTATACTCCCTTTACCTTGTTATATACCCGCTCCTCGGCAGCACAAAAGCTGTTACTTGTCCGATTTCGATTATTAATATTTATCTGTCTTGACGCATGTAATTTTCACATCAAATATAAAAATATAATGTTGCGTTTGTTTGTCGAAAAGAAAAATGAAAATTTCCACAATAGATAAAAAGAAAACCATTATTACTAACTACACAGTCGGTGTTATTTTATGCAATCTTAATCGATCAATCTGCTCTGGATAATAAATATTATATTCGAGTACCCTCCTCTGGCTTTCTGCTCCTATCAACGTGTCTCTTTGAAATTTTTCTTTCACTTTGTAATATAAATATACAAACCTAAGTACACGTCTGTCTTCTTCAATCAATATTACATACACGCACATTCGAAAGACATGTTTTCATTTCTTCGGTTACCTTGGTAAGATTTTTTTGTTATCGTAAGCACCTCGCTGCACCTCACACACACATTTCATGACTCGTATATGTAGAATGTAGAAAGTACATACGTCATAGAGATTCGAACCTTTCGGAGCAGTGCTCGAATTATGAGTGAAATGATCGAAAATTTTGGAAAAATCATGTCAAAACTCCAAATTGAAAATTATTTCAATTTACTTAGGTACATATTAAATTTTTTTAATTATTCCCAATCATTCGGAAGAAAAAAACCTTTCAATTTTTTGGAGAAGGAAATTTTTTAGTTTTTCTGAAATACCTAATAATATTATTTTTTTTTCAAATTTTTGGGAAAAAAAATATTTCAATTTTTTTGGAGAAAAAAAATGATGAAAAAGTATTGCATTTTTTTGGAGAAAAAAAATCCCTGTATTTTTTTTTAGTATAAAAAAGTGTGATTTTTTGAGAAAATTGGTAATTTTGATTACTGTCAAATTTTTTGAAAGAAAATCTCTTTTGTTTAGGATAAAATATTTCAACTTTGAAAAAAAAAATCACTTTTTTTGAGGAAAAAATCTTACTAAATCTCAATTCTACGGGGAAAAATCGATATTTTATAGGCTTTTGAAAACATACGTACGTATACCTAAATTTAAAGGAAATTGATCCAATTTACCTATCAATAGGTATTTCGTTGGAATTATACAAAAAGAAATTTTTGTAAATTAATTCAATTAATAAAAAGTAGATAATATTATATTCCATTCATTCAATTTTTTTTTTGGCAATGAGACATGATGATTTTTCTAAATGTGACTCTAAAGAATAAAGAGTTTGTATTCCGAAAAATTTCAAAAAAAAAAATTTTTCTTTTTCTATTAAAACGTAAGATTTTCTTCTACAAAAGAATTCATTTTTTTTCTAATCCAAAAATTTTAAAAATACCTATATTTTTTCTCCGTAGAAATGAGATTTAGAAAGATTTTTTTTCTCAAAAAAAATGATTTTTTTTCAAAAGTTGAAAGATTTTATCCTAAACAAAAGAGATTTTCTTTCAAAAAATTTGAGTGACAATGATCAAGATTACCTACCAATTTTCTCAAAAAATCGCATTTTTTTCATACTAAAAAAAAAGAAAAAAAATACAGGGATTTTTCTCAAAAAAAAAAAAATGTAATATTTTTTCATCATTTTTTTTCTCCAAAAAAAATAAAATATTTCTTCCTCCAAAAATTTGCAAGAAAAATATTATTAGGTATTTCAGAAAAACTAAAAAAAAAAATTCTCCAAAAATTGAAAGTTTTTGTTTCAGAATGATTGGGATACTTGAAATTAAAAATAAAATAAAATAAAGAGGCTTTCAAAAAGCAAAAGATTTTTTTTAAAAATAGGTAACAATTAAATTTTTTTTTTAATTTGAGAATAATTTTCAAATTAAGTATCATCTACCACTTGAGATGAACTGAAAGTGAATCTATTTTTGAATGAAGGAAATTATCTTTATAAACGTTCTTCGTAATAATCCTTCATTCTCATTTTACAGACGCTATATAAAAGCAAAAGACGAGCATACGTTACTACGCGTGTAGACTCCCATCGTGCGGCTATGTGGCATAATTGAAAAAAAGCTCCAACTTTTCTTCAAAATTGGACAACTTCTAAAATTTTAGCACACATTCTGAAACTTATATTTTTTTAAAAATCGATTTTTCAAAATCAATTTTGCCTTTTTTTGCAACAAAAAAAATTAAGAATTTTTTTTAAAGGTGATGGTCTAAAAAAAAAAACAAGGAAATTATTTTTCATTCCAAGAAAATGCGAGATTTTCTTCTCTAGTCAAAAAAAAATTTTTCTCTAAAAATTTGAAAAAAATATTTTTTCTCCAAAGAAATTGAAATTCATCGAGATTTTTTTCTCTCGAAAAAACTAGAATTTTCACCTGAAAATGAGAGATATCATCTTTGAAGATTTTTTCTTAGAAGAGATTTTTTCCCACTATTTTATTGAGATTGAGATTACTTGAATGCCAATCCCAAACTTGTGACGAAAAAGTTCGAAGGATGTTCCACGTTCACATATCAAGACCAACAGCAAATTTGGAAGAAATTGAAAATGCTAGACCAGAAAGGGCCCGCAAAAGAGATGAAAGATTATATAAAAGCAATGAAATTTTCTTCAATGTAAATAGTATTGGACATTTTCCTAATTATAATTTAATTTCAATACTGGAATTATCTGAAAAGTCGAACAAAAAAAAAGCTGCATGTTGGCTGTGATACTTCACCCGTCCTCCGATCCATAATTAAATGACAAATATGCAGCCGCCACCTCCCTCGTTGTTTTGGTCTCTTGATCAATTTAGTTTTGTTTTCATACGATATACAAATTGGTGTAATGGTGTAGATCCCAGACGACGTGACACTGGAAAATTGGAAAGTTTGAAAGGAAGGACCGGAGGTGGTTAACTGCCACCAGATGCTAAACCATTAACCGAAACTGAGAAAAAAATGATCAATTTTATAGCGGAGGGGGAGGGGGATTTAGCAGTAACTGGTGATGAAAAGGTTGAAGAATTCGGAATTCCAACTGCCAAGAACAACGAGGTAAGAAAGTACATAATGCATCAATTGTTGAAAATATTTTATCAATATTGAAATTGAACTATTATTTCATTCAAGGTTGCTTTGGTGCCATTGTATGCAAGTACATTTCTAATGATTTTAAAACTTAAAAATAATTATTTCACTGGAAAAAAAAACAATTTTTTTTTTTCAAATTTTGATAAAATGAGACATATATGTACTTAGATTTTTCACGAACCGGAACGAAAATTTTCAGTAGAGTCCCGAGCGGCACACTCGATCGATAATATCGGAAGATTTAACGTATCGATAAAAAATCGTTTGAAAATCTATGGATGTTCTCACGTTATTATAAAGATTTAACGGTACAACTTCATAGACAAAAAATCTAAAAACTATCGAATTCGATATTATTAAGATTTTATGACGATATTCATTAACGATACTATCGACAAAGAATATTAAATTTATCGATTCCGATTTTCCACCGATTTTGTGCAGATATTTGAAACTACATTATCGACAAAGAATATGAAATTTCTCGAATTCGATTTTTTAACGATTTTGTAAAGATATTTAAAACTATATTATCGACAGATTATATGAAATTTCTCGACTTCGATATTTTACCGATTTTTTGACGACATTTGAAACTATATTATCGACACATAATATGCAATTTCTCGAATTCGATTTTCTAACGATTGCGTGAAGATATTTGAAACTATATTATCGACACATAATATGCAATTTCTCGAATTCGATTTTCTAACGATTGCGTGAAGATATTTGAAACTATATTATCGACACGTAATATGAAATTTCTCGATTTCGATTTTTTAACGATTTTGTGACGATATTTGAAACTATATTATCGACAAATAATCTGAAATTTCTCGAATTCGATTTTTTAACGATTTTGTGAAGATATTTAAAACTTTATTATCGACACGTAATCTGAAATTTCTCGAATTCGATTTTTCAACGATTTTATGACGATATTTGAAACTATATTATCGACACGTAATATGAAATTTCTCGATTTCGATTTTTCAACGATTTTGTGGCGATATTTGTAACTACATTATCGACAAATAATCTGAAATTTGTCGAACGATTTTTCAACAATTTTGTGACGATATTTGAAATTATTTCCAAATTTTAAAAATTGGTGAAAATTTTTTCAAGTCCAACACGTCTGGAAGTACTAAACTGCCTATTATAAGCGTTTTATTGCTGATTCCTCAACGATAAGGTATGGCATAGTGGTTAAGGAAGAGGATTACCATGCAGGAGGTAGATGGTTCAAGCCCCACGGGTGGCAGATTTTTTATAATTTTTTTTGACTTTTTCTGAAATGATCCTCTTACCGTAACATGAATAATGTGTTTAGGCATAGTTTAATGTATTAATTATGCTAATTAATGATTTTTAATTATAGAAAAATGCTAGTAAAAGACGAAAAATCGGAATAAAAAATCGATAAAAAAATCGACAGAATATCGAATTCGATAAAGTGTTGCAAAAGTTCCGCCTAAATCGTGAAATTATCTTTCGATTTATAGATATATTATCGATAAAATATCTTACTATAATCTCGAAATTTTTGCTAACTATAATTCGTCGATAATCTATCTATATATCGAAAGATAATTTCACGATTTAGGCGGAACTAACGCGACACTTTATCGAATTCGATATTCTGTCGATTTTTTATTTCCATAATTTGTCGATTGTGCTGCTCGGGGTGGAAAGAAAATCAAAAATTTTCAATTTTCAAAATGTACCGCGGAAAATTTGCGTCTTGGAATACATGAAAAACAAAAAAAAAATCAAATCGATTAATATCTTCCGATCACGCAAGAGCCCTCAAATTTTTAAAAATTTGCAAAAATTTGCAAAATGTTACAGAATAGGTTTTATGCCTCTGGTTGGCAATAGTACTATCATCGTTCTCAATATTTTTTGAAAAAAAAATTCCAGAATTTATCAGATCGTCGCATTCAACTATGAAGCATTAAAAAAATGTCATATTTTACGTTTTTTTTTTTTAATTGAAAAAAATAAGACTAAAAATTGGAAAAAAAATTGGAATTAAAATGGGTTTAACATACACAGTTTCGCACAAAAAAACGATTTACGACGATTTTTCATCTTTTTCGTACCCTTGAGAATTTTTCAAAAGCTACGAAAAATTGAAAAAAAAATTAGGAAAATGATGGTTCCTGAAAATGGAGGTAAAGATGGAAAATCGTCGTAAATTGTCTTTTTGGGCAAAACTGTGATGTTAAAAAACCCATTTTAATTCTAAATTTTTTTTTCCAATTTTCAATTATTTTTTTCAAATTACATTTTTTTAATGTCTCATAAATGCGATGATCTGACGAATTCTGGATTGTTTTTTTCAAAAAATAATATTAATAACGATGATAATACTTGCCAACCAAAGGCATAAAACCCATTTGGTAACATTTTAGAATTTTTTTCAAAATTTGATTTTTTGCAAATTTTCAAAAATTTGAGAGCGCTTGCGCGATTGAAAGATATAATTCGATTTGATTTTTGATTTTTTTTTTGTATTTCATATATCCCCAAGACGCAACTTTTCCGCGGTATTACATTTTGAAAATCGAAAATTTTTGATTTTCGCTCCACCCTAATTTTCAGCTCGTTCCGGCTCAATTCGGGCACTATTTCGGACTCATTTAACCTTATAATAAAGAAGGATGATTAGTTGATTACTCCATAACCGGACCAAAGTTACCGCTTAATAACCCGTTCAAACGGTTGCTAATTTCTTTTCGCTGTATCTGGATAATGCACCACAATAGAGTAGCACTTAATGATGAACAAACATCTCGGTAGGGTGTCCAGCAGTGTAAACGCTTTGTTTACACGCGTATCGTACCAGCTACCTAACACGATGAAAACGATGACGCGAATTTGTACCCTTCGACGACGATACCCGATATGTCAAACTGTGCTCGATTTCAAACTAGCCCCTACACCAGGCTCATGGTCCTTCTTTTTCGACTAATTATCGTGCAAAACATGCTCTCACATTTGGATACACGGTAGTCCTATAAGATGCATTGTATCGTAATACGAGTGGTATTGTTGGATTCGGCGAAACCTTAAATCTTGATTTTGATCGACGCGTGGTTTGGTTTTTTTCATCCCGCTGATGCTATGGAAAGGATGAGACAGAATAAAGGCATCGGATGGGTTCTAGGAAACGGTGGGTAAATTATCAGCGGGTCAGTTATCGCAATGATGTCGATGCTGGAGTGAATTATATATTTTACCTGGTGTGACACGTGAAAACCGAAAGACTTTTAGGAAATAAGTAGGTAGAGGTACTTTTTGTGGCATTCTCGATAGTCATAGTAATGAAGATTATGCATTATAAATTCAGAATGTACATAATGATAACATAATGTCTACCTGAATTTTTTTCTTCAAAAATCACTTTTTTTTTCATCAATTTGGTAGGTACTTTTTTCCCTAAATTTTCAAAAAACCATTACTCCAAAAATTACCGAAAGTTTAGAAGCCCCTCTCTCTCAAAAAAATTAGATATATAATTTATTATAGAAAAATTTTCAAAAAGGAGAAAACCCTCTATTTTAGATTTGGTTCAATATCGATTCTTAAATTTAAAAAAAAAAACCAACACTACTTTTTTACCACTTTCACTACCGAAAAACATGACGCAAACCTTCTAGTTTTTAAATTATCATCAGTAAGACAAGTAAGTAATTTTTTGCGAACTGGTTTCTCTTTTTGCCTGAAGACAATCTTCTACAATTTTTTATTAATTCTTATTCGAAAATTTTGTTGAGCAACAAGTTATTAGGCTTGATTTTTCAAAAACAAGTCTTCAAAATTATATTGAAAGAATTATTTCAAGTTTAGATTATCTACACTTTAAAAATTTTGTTGTGGATAATTAAAACTTTTATTTTCAATCCCTCAAATATAAATTTTTGAAAAACCTTGAAAATAATTATTTATTATTCACCCTTTTTTTTTTTAAATTTGTCTTGTAGTTTTTTTTTTTTTTTTTTTTTTTTTTTTGTCAGTCTTGTTTTAGCTAGAAACTATTTTTTCGTATTTCAGTTTTTTTTTAAAATGAAAATGTAGTTCAAATTCAACTTTTTCTTAAATTTCTCGGCAGATGAAAGAACTTTGGAAAAATGATTTCAAAACAGATTTTCCAAAATCTCGTTAATAAGGAATAAATAATTCTTTCGGATCACTTTTTTTTAAGAACAAATATCGATCCAATATGGCATACTGTATTACGCGAAAAGTCATTATTAGTAAGTAATTTTTTTGAAAACTGGTTCTCATTCAGCCTAAAAACAATTTTCTTTGATTTTTTTTTAATTTTGCTAAACAATAATTTTTTAGGTTTATTTTTTCAATTTTTTTCTAAAAATTCAATTTATTTGAAATATTTTTCCAAACCTTTTTTGAAAACTCAAAAATAATGTTGAAAACAATGAAAAAATATGAATCCTATATTTTTGAGAACAAAAGTTCAAAATTTATATTGTATTTGCGAGAATTTTTAAAAATATTGCTTAAATTGAATTTTGCAAAATTTTGTCACGTAACAATTTGTATTTATAGTTAAAAACGAATTTTCAAAACTTTTAGTTTGGAGCGTATCAGTAAGTACCTAAATTTTTGCAAACTAGTTCCTAAATTGCATAAAATCTATTTCATTTTTTCATTTTTTTTTTTTTTTGAAACTCTTGTTGAACAAAGAGTACCTATGTATATTTCGGTTCATTTCTTAAAAAAAAAAAAATCAAAATTTTGTTGTGGAATTGGTAGAGAAAAAATTCAAAATTTATTCGAAAATGTTTTTCAAAAATTTGTCTTAATACCTAGGACTAGGTACACGTCTTATGCATTGAATTTTGTAAAAAAAATTATTCTATCTTAAAAAAAGCAAATTACATTTTTTAAAAATTGAATAGGCAAATAAAAACTTTTTCAGTAGGTAGAGCTCGCTTTTCTAAGAAATCAGAAAACAATTCAAAAATAATTCTTCTAAAAGAAAATGTTGATACTCAAGTTGAGAGAATCTTCAAAAAGTTTTGTTCATATTGATTTTTTTTCAAATTCTTTCTTGAAACAATTTTTTGATAATTAGGTACCTAGTTCTACAAAAATTAAAAGTTTCGATAAGAATTTTTTAAAGTTTTGTTTAGATTCAATTTTTTAAATTTTGCTTCGAAACAACTTTTTGAAAACTTTTGGATTTTTCGAAAATTTCATTAAGGAACATTTTTTTAGATAGGTACATTTTTTCAAAAAATTAAATTTCCAAAATTTATAGGAAACATCATTTTCAAATTGAATTTTTTGAATAAAAAACGTCAAGTTTCAAAAAAAATTAATTTCAATGAATAATTTTGGAAAACCTTGTTTAGGTATGAGTTTTGTTTTGTTTTATTAAATAAAAAAAAATGAAAATCAAGTAGGCAGTACTTGTTTTTGACACAAAGTGTTGAAATTTTTATTTAGAACAATTTTTTAAAACACACCCCCCCCACAATTATTTAATCGAAATTAACTTAGTGAAAACAGTTTTGTTAAAATTGAATTTAAAAAAATAATCGAAACCTTAAAAAATCCTTTAGAAAATTTTTTTCAAAGTGTAATTGAATGAATTTTTTAAATTTTAACAAATAGGTAACGTTATTGTAAATTTATGGAACTTATTTATCGTTGTATTAATATGTCTTGCTCTTTAACAGTTGGAATACTGATTGATCGCGTGCTTGACAATTTTGAAGGTAATGATGATTTGTGCAAGTACGAAAAAACCTGTTGCGCCAAAGCGGCCAACCTTTCTCTATACGTAAGTATGAAAAATATGTACTTTTGAGATTTTACGAGGTGTAATTAAATATAGGTAACTTTTTTTGTTTTGTTTAGTATGCAATTCGTTCCTCGGCTATAGAGGGAATTAGTGATTTAGATTTTGAAACTCAGCAGCTAATAGAAACCTGGGCTGGTTCATTTAATAATCATTCCACCTCTTAATTTTTTCATTTTGAATTTCTACTCATATTAGTATCAATTTCAGATTGAAACAATTTTCGATGCACACGTTGAAGACCATGCATAAATTGTTAATGCATAAACTCGATAAAGCTATACAGCCGGAATAATAAGTCAGAAAGACGTGGCAGTAAAAAATCCAACGAACAATAAAATACCTAATTCATTGGAGAAAAACGTAACCCATTATTTTAAATGGACAAAGACGGCAGCTAAAAATTTAGACCCGCGATAAGATTGGCGTCTTATATGAAATTGAACTTTTGATTCGCATTCATCCATTCTCAGATTCCAACGGCAGAATAAGCCGACTAATTTTTAATTGGATTCTGCAACAAGAATATTACCCACAGATGTGGACAAATTTTTTTCCTAGAAGATCTATCAACGTGAGTAATAAAATTTAAAAATATATTTTAAAAGTTTGATAATTTACAAGTTTTAATTTTATTTTTGAAAATGGAAAATGAAAATTTTCAAGATTCATCCATTCATCCTATTTCAAAATATTTTCTCTTTCAATGCTTATTCAATGCTTTTCCTTCTTATTTTTTAATATTATTTTTTTTTTTTGTTTTAAACCTGTGTTACTGTTATTGGGTGTTTGATCAATCTTAGCACCCCTCTAGCTTATTTCTTGTAGCGACAAGAAAAGCTATGAAGCCTATGAGGGATGCTAAGAATAATCCAACTCCGGGTATGTTATATTAATGTAGTTTTCTTTCCAGGTAAGTAATAGCGCCGCCAAAAAAAGTGAAACGGAATAGCGAATTTGCCAAATCTGCTACCTTAACGAGATTGTGGTCTAAATTAAAAGACATTCTTCAGAGCAATGCCGACTATTCCTCCATCAACTATTTACTCAAGAAAATAGAGAACCTTGAAAAAAAAATCTTCCATCAAATAGGTATATTGTTGATTGTCTGTTGTTTTGATTTTTTTAAAATTAATGTGTTCTTTTTTTTCAGATGGACCGTGAAGTCAAGTCGCTACAGCAACAAGTTTGTGACTACTATATGCAACAGCTGCATATCAAGTACGCTATTATAACATTAGAGTAAAATGAACTCTGTAAATATTCTAAGTACCTTTAAGATTGTATGTAAAAAATTTATAAATAAATTATGAAAAAAAAATAATGATAAAAAAATAAAATTGGAAAAATTAGAAATTTTTTCTTAATTTTTCCTTCTTTTTTGAAAAAAAAATTAAAAATTAACTTTTTAATATTTTTCATTTTTATTTAATTCCCTTTTCCCAGGATTCATCCCCCTTTTCAAAAAGTTTTCACATCTTTGTAACTAAAGCTCCATTTGAAAAATTTCTCAAACAAAAGTTGTAGATTGAAGTCCGCATAATAAGTACAAAAATTACTTTTAAATCCAACTTTTGTAGCTAATAGTCACCTTTATGTAATTTGAGCTTGGGGTACAGCCAAAAGGTGAAAAATGGATTCTGTTAGTAGTCGATTTGATTATAATTATTTAACCAAACAATTAGATAAAACAGAAAAGAAGTACTTCATTTTTCATGTTTTCCCTTTATTGAGGGTCCACCCCTCAGTACCTATTTTTTTTTCATCTCCGTACTTAAAGCTCCAATTGAAAAATTTTTCAAACAAAAGTTGTAGATTGAGGTCCTTGGAATAATTTTGATTATGACAAAAATTTCGATTGGACCCCTCCCTCCCCTCTAAATTTGCATAAAACGTATGGGAATTAACTGATCATTTTCATGTTTTATGCAAAATTGGAAGGGAAGGAGGGGTCCAATCGAAATTTTTGTAATAACAAAAATTATTCCAAGACCTCAATCTACAACTTTTGTTTGAAAAATTTTCAGTTGGAGCTTCAAGTTCGAAGATAAAAAAAATAGTACTGAGGGTGGATCCTGGGAAAAGGGAAGCCTCAAAAAAATGGAACCCTAGCTATTTTTTTTTTTTTTTTTTTTTGAAATACATCCTAGGTTACGAATCAATCATACTTTTGTGATTTGCTCGAAACTTGCGCAAGTGTCATTATTTGAAAAATCAAACTTAAGGTACACATATTTTCCTTCTATGAAGAGAAGGGGGGGGGGGGAGTGTTCTAAAAATTAAATTTTCTACCATGAATTGGTTTCACCTTTTTTGATTTTCTCAAAAATTTAAACCAACGGGTGTGTATATACAAGATGAAAAGTAAAAATTTGAATTTTCCCCCTATTTAGTTACTCTTGAAAAATTTCAAGTAGGTACCAATAATACCAACATAAAAACATAACAATTTTTCAGACCAAAATCTGGTTATCTTATGACAAGTCACAGTCACAATTGAACAATAAAACTGAAATTTAAAGTGGGACTGAAATACAAAAAATGAAAACATTTGAAGGAATGGGTACAAACTTGGAAAAAAAAAATTCGGCTCCCGCTGAGCAGCTTGTTTACAATTTGGCCAATTTTTAAAGTTTTAGTGCTTCCCCTTCCCTGTATTTCATAAGAAAGTTGATTAAAGTGCATTCCATTTCTCAAAATGTGTATTTTTTTTAGGTATTACTATTACTCTGTAACTGAAGATGCTTTAGTATATAAAAACGAACTTCCATAATTGAATTTTTCAGAATTTTGCCTTGAAACAGCCCTATAAAAACCTTCAAAAAACAACTTTTCGAAAACCGTACTCAACAAAATGTACTGTTTAAAAATCTCTTTTGAAGTTTGAAAACAAGTTTTCAGATTCATTTTTTAATGAATACCAGAAAACTTGAAAGTCCCTCAAATAAAAAAAATTGAGAATTTATGTTATCTCAAAAAATCCTAAAAATCCATAAACCTTGCTCGAGTAAAACATCAAGTATGCTACAGAAACACTCGTAAAACGAATACTTGATAAATAAATTACCTACAAAGAGAGATCACCTGCCTAAATCATCCACCAAGTGTACATATACGAACAAAACGACAAAATTGCGATAATAGACCACCAGTCTCTTGGGAACTTCATATTCAGCCCCGAAAAAGGAAATAAAAGGACGATGATACGTGCTGCAAAATCAGATAGGCACATTGGCTTTTCAAATATCCCATGATCGGTGCTCTATATATTTTTAAATGATACTTATTGAACTGATTAGAAGAACAAGTTCGCACTAAATAAAAAAAAGGTAAAAAACATCGCAATCCTTCTTCCTTGATAGTTTTATTACACCGTATAAAAATAATATTCGCATTTAGGTCTGTATTTCTCATAAGTATAAGTTTTACTCTAAAGAAGACAGAAAATGAATGAATAAAAGGGGGCAAAATGCAAACCAAACCCTACGAACCCTTAATCGTGCGACGTTTTAATAGAGAAAGAATGACTAAAAAATGAAATAAATAAGTCAGACATGCGATTGTGTTTAGAAATTTGATCTAAAATGTCACATGGAATATGACATATTGTGAAAATTATTTGATAGGTAACTAGGTCTGGGTACATTTTCAACACGACCAGGCGACGTTTTAAACAGATACAAGACCCGATGCTGCCAAAGCCCGACCTCTTTGCGTATACAACTCCCCTTTTTATAATAAAATTTATCTATACATAATAACATAATAATAACGATCTAGAAATAAGAATCGAATGAATTTAACACGAATTACGATACATTCACATGCTCGAAAAAAATAAAAAAAGAAATAATGGAAAAAACACATCCCATTCGCAACCAAGCCGAAGGTGCTCCTAACTCCTTGAAAATTACCATTAAAAAAAACTCGGCGTAAAATATAAATTAAATCATACGCCTCTCACGATATCTTTAAAATTAGATCGAAATACGCGACGATGACGAAAAATAAAGAGTAAAACGAGGGTATATCTATCGGGGGGAGAATAACGTATGCACCTACTTAGAAAGCGAAAGGGGTTTGTAAATTTAAAAAGGAGAACGACAGACAGGATGATTTTAAAGAATGAACGTTCCTTATATATAAGTTAAACACTGGTCTTCATTGTATCGAACTCGGACTGGATTATCCATTTACAAGTATTGTTCGACGTATCATACGAAGGGATGATTTTTGTTGAAACTCTACGAGTATTTCTGTTGCGAAAACTTCGTCCCTAAAACGAATTCCACGCTTATACTAAGAATTAAAAACCCAATCCTGCTACCGATCAATGAACGTGTACAACAAAGAATGAGAAAAAAATCTAAGTACTGGGAAAGTTGATTTTAGCGCAGGATTGTTTATTTTAAAGATGATAAGATCGGCTTTTCTCTTCTTCTTTCCTTCTTCCTGTAATTGTAATTTTTATTTGTATCAATTCTACGTTTTTTCCGCATTAAATCCATTCTTCGATGGAGCTATTGTGAAGAAAAAATCATTCGCCAAGATGGGGTTTCGTCGTAATGTTTTGCTAAATGATTTCCTCTATTATTTGTTTTCCTAGGTTTTTTCCCTCTCTTTTCTTTTTTTTTTCTTTCTGCTTGGCTTTATATAAACAGCGTTTATTTGTACTGTTGCTTATTTGTTTGATCGCGAGGTATCTTATAGTGAAATACACTACGCTTGTTCGAATTATTCGAGAAATTAATTTAAATAAAAAAATTAGGTACCTATTTGGAATTTGCACTCGGTGGAGGTTTCAACGAGTATTATGATTTTTGTGTAGTATGTGGGAGGAAATTACTTATTTCTCAGGCCAACAGCGTGGAAATTCCATCAAGGGGGAAAAAAGTGAAACTAGACAGCAGCTATCGAAACGTTCCCCAAAGAAAATCAGAGCATGAGAAGCCACCCAGTGAGTAGGAGTATTTTTCTATGATGACTCAAAAATTTGTCCTCTGACCAAGCTGTTATTATTAAATTTTTTAGATGAAAAAAGGCTACTACTTTTAATGGCGCAACCCTCACCCCTCTATCTTACTCCAATCAAAAGTTATGAGCGAATAATTTGTTAGAAAACGCCTGAAAAATATCATAGTTGAAATTTTTTAAAGTTTATTTTTCTTAAAAATTATTTTTTCAGATATTTTTCATGAAAAATAAGCTGCTCATAACTATTGATACATTTAAAAAAATGTCAATTATGATTTTTTTCCAGACATTTTTGAACAAATTATTCGCTCATACCTTTTGATTGGAATAAGATAGAAATGTGAGGGTTGCGCCATTAAAAAGAGCGCCTTTTTTCATTTGGAAAAATTAATAATAACAGCTTGGTCAAAGGACAAATTTTTGAGTTACCTAGGCATCACAAAAAAAAAACGAGAAAAACTGTCACTTTTTTCACACATTTCATTTCAGGTTCAAAATATATTAATCAACCAGAAAAACATGGTAAAAATAGTTGATTTTGGTTTATCAATCAATTTAGAATGATACAACAAAAATGACGTTCGACCATCGACGGTAGGCACTTCACCCCCCCCCCCCCCCCCAGTTCTACAATTCCACCCATCTATCTTTTTTTTATTTTAAAGATTTATTTATAGATTATTATTTTATAAATTTGATAAATATTATATTTTTTTTAAGTAGTTCAATTTATAATATAAAGATTTATTTTATTTGTCTATTTTGTCACTTTTTATAAATTTAATTGTAATTTTGTATACTTTATTTACTCTGGAATAATTAATTAAGTAATTGTCGTGGTAGTTTTGACCTCCTCGTTATTTTCTTTTAATTTTTCAATACAACGGAAATGGAGATAGCAAGGAAAAAACCAGTATCATTTGTGGGGAAATATTTCAAAAAGAACCCCAACTATGTTGCCGAATATAAATGCCAAATTTGCTTTCCGGTGGTTAAAGGTACTTTTTTGGTCAAAAACAAAAACCTGAAAAATAACGTGTTTTATTCAGTTTTTGTTTTCGTTTTTAAAAAGTTTTCCAAACACTGGTTTTGGTACCTTTACCTGTTATTTATTTTGGTATCGATATCTTTGACAAAAAAATTTTGAAGAGGTATTAGGAGCACTACAATCAATTGGCCAACTTCTTGTCAAAAAAATATACTGACACTTTCTTGCCATGTTGACAAAGAGGTTGTCAGATACCAGCAATTGACACCTTTTTGCCATGTTGGCCAAAAGTTGTCAGATGCCAATAATTGAAACGATTTTGCCACGTGTCGAAGCTCTAAAACTTCACGCTCATTGGCCGGACCAATTGCCACTTCTCCATCACTGTTTTGCCATTAGTCCACTGGTTGGCAGTGGCAAAATATTGTACCGCACCCGTCAATCGGGTTTTTACTTCCACCCACACCAGGTTGCTTGTTTCCTCCAACTTAATGGGCTGGAAGAGCTATTGAAGAATTAAGAACTAAGCACAACGAATGGTGCAGAATCGATAATCATATCATTGCATCTTGAAGAGAGAATTGTACTCTCCCAAACCATCAGTGGATTTGCTTACTGACGTATTGGTACACCTACACCAACAGTCCTCGAATCTGGTGAATGCATTGTGCGCTTTGGAATAAGAGTTGTATTAATTATGTTCCGAACATTGGGCATAATGATGTTGCCCAACCAAAGGTTAGTGTCATTTTAAAACCCGAGTATCAAATCTGAAGAACACCTTCATGTTAACTGGAAAGTTTATTACCATTCTTTGAATGTTCACTTTGTGAGTTGTTTTGAATTTTCTTCAAAAATTACCACAAATACTCAAGTGCCATGATTCATTCATTTGGTTAATGAGTAATGAGAGAGAAAACATATCAAACTTGAAAAATTTCAATCACAGATGGCTAATAGCAGACTCAGATGCTACCCCTTAGCGTCATGACTCCTTACTCCATTTCCAAATCCTACTACTCAAGTAAAAGTCCACTTTAATTTACTCCGCCAAAAATTATGAGTGAAAGTAGAAAACGTTACATCGTGTCCATAAAACTTGTAATACTTTCAGGTATATTGAGGAACAAAAGTTATTTAGAAGGTGCATTGCTTGCAGCATCTCATTAATGCACCTTGGCTATCGGCTATTCAAATTTGTATCTTTACATAGAAATATTCGGTTGCTCGCGTCGTTTCGCTCGCGTCGTCTCTTGACGAATTTCGATTGTCAGTTTGTAAATAAACAAGATACAGAAAGCATCTTCTCATCTTCTTGGTCTCCCGACAAGTAAGTAAAGTATATTTTATCTTGATTAATTTGAATTATTTTTCAATTCATTTCTCAATGATGATGAAATCAACTATTGAAAAGTACGTCAAAGTCAGGATGCACTACGAATGTAATGAAATAAACTAAGTAACTTGTTTCAAAGTTTTAAAAGTAAAAAATTAGTACTATTATAACGTTAATTGGATGAATAAATTAAATTTTTCCGTTTGAGTTTCTAATAAACAGAGCAGATCGATGAAATACCTCCATCTTTCAGTCTTTCATTGCTGTTGATGAACCAGCCGGTCCATCAGGCAAATTGTTTTTAAGAAGTTATTGCTAATTGCTATTTAATAGGACATATGAAGATTCTAAAGCTGATGAAATACATCAATATCATCCGGCATCTGCATTGATGCAGCCTACCCAGCCTTTCGAGATGCACAGGACAAACCGAGTATACTGATGAAGAAGTCGAAACCGAGTTTTTCAAAATTGAATTTTTTATTATACGTCCCGATTTTGGTCTAATGATTCTTGGTAAAAGAATTGAAAACTATTTTTTTTGATAATCATTATCGAAGTTTTAGTATCATGTCTGGATTTTCTTCGCAGGTAGACCCATCCGTATGGAAATCATTCTATAGAAAGGACGTTATATATGCTCATATTTCTTCGATTATTCGTCTTGATGGAAAAGAGTACATTAAAGTTGATAATTATTGATTAAGTATATTTTTATATCCTATGAAAATTATAGAATAAATGTCTAAAGTGGAACGTGTTTTGGATTAGACATAGGTAAATTGTTTATTCCTCAAGTATATAAAGGCATTTTTTGTTTTTAGACTTTGAGAAATTGTTGCCAACTCCTCTGGAAATGGGTTCAGTATACTAGGTAGAAGTATCATTCCAATTTCCACATCCTGGTGTAGTTTTAGAAGTAAGATCAGAGCGTCGTCAGAAAAGCTAAACTTTACTTGAGACTAGAATGTTTAAAATGATATCAAGTAGGCTATAGTATGTTTAATACTATACCTACTTTGTTCATTTCAAAGTGGAACGTGTGAAGTGAAGAACAATCAGTGGAACAGCATTAGTGATTTACTGTTTTTATTCAGGGGTCTTGTTAAAATAAAAAACAATGGAATCGAATCTCAAAACAAAGGTTTGAAACACAAGTACCTCAGAAATCATACAGATAACTAAATCTATAACCTGTTTGTGTGAGATTGTCAAGAAGTGCTTTCCCAAACAGCTAAAGCAATACGTCTTAAATAATTTAAAAATGAGTGAAGATTACAGATCATCGAATAAAAACATTCAATTTTTCCAAGACAAAGAAGAGAAATTCAAAAAGTTTCAATTCCCTTTCTTTGTTTAGATTTTTTGAAAATAAAAATGTGGTGGGGTTGGAAATTTTCAGTTGTTGGAGCGGAAAACTTATTCTGGTTCGTCGCTGTAGTCTTCCAAAAAATGGACCCTCGAGAAACTTTTTGCTCAAGCAGGTGTCGAAAGCTTCAAAAAATTCCTCCAACTTAATCATACTTCTTAACTTTTAAAGTCTAGTAGACACAATATTATAGCAGTAAGAAATGCTGAATTGACTTGAACCGAAGTGAATTTAGGCAGTTTTTTTTCAGACTAGCAGACCTTCGTTTGACTTTTCAAAGACATAATTATAATTGAAGTGAGGTCTACATTGAACTGACCAAAGGCTCTGGTGTGATGAGGGGGTCATCGGCCCCCAGTCAAACTTCAATTTTTTTTACTGATTCTGATTTAGTATCGTAAAAGATGATTTTAGAGCGAATCAGCGATCACTTTCCTCGCCCCCTGGGACTGGAGCCTCAAAATATGGGATTTTTAGCTTTAAAATTCTATATCTCTTTGAGTTTTCAACCAATTTTCACCAAATTTGGCATGTATATGTAGATACAGATACCCAAGGGGAATGTTGTAAAAATTTTTTAGATTTTTTTTGGCTCCTCGAACGACATTGAAAGCGACTTTTAAGACTTTGAATCACCCTGGAGGGTGCGTTTTAGAGTGCGCTCAACGGAAGAAATGTTTTTCGGTTTTTCGCGCCTTTTCGATTTTTTATCGTTGGTGCAACTTCCCCAAAATATTCAAAAAGCCAATTACCTACTCGTACTTTTTTCCCTCACTGAACGCTCATTTTGCATCAAATTTTTTTTCCTTAAGGTACATCACTAGATACCCATTTATACACCTTTTGCCCGAATTTAACCTCAATTCATTCATTTTTCATTATTATTTTTTTTTTTGTCAATTTTATGCGATTAAAATTGTGTAATCACACGAAATGATCGAATGAAAAAACTAATCGCGGATTCGAGTTCTGCAGGTCGAACTACTTACCCCGATTTAGATCCTTTTAAAGTTCATTTTGTCCAAATTTGAAAAAGTTTACATTTTCACCAAAAATCCGATTTTGAGAAAATGAAAAAAATATGTATTGCCAAAAGTGTAAATTTTTTAATTTTGGGCAAAATGATCGCTTCAAGGGTCTAAATCGGCATAGTTTGATCTGCAGAACTCGAATCCACGATTAGTTTTTTCTTTCGATCATTTCGTGTGATAACTCAATTTTAATCACATAAAATTAATGAAAAACCCTGAATTCACGAAAAATGAATGAATTGAGGTGAAATGTGAATTTTTTTTTGAAATTTGACCGGGGGCCGATTGACCTCCTTATCACACCAAAGCCTTTAACCTCAAACCTTGCCTAATTACCTAATCCCAATCTCCTCCAACTTTACCATACCTTCCTAAAGGAACCTGTCCTAGCAACCTGATCCAATTCCCACATCTATCCGAATGAAATTGTCAATCTCGAGGGCTAAAAGAGGCAATCTTTTCATAGTACATCAGTTTATTAAATCAGACGCGAATACAATACATATTGTGAAGAGTTAACCGCCACGCTGCACTGCAAGTACTCGCGAATGTATTGGAAAAGCTCTCCACAAATCTATAGCAATGTTACACCATATGCTCCAGAGAAAGAGAGAGACAGAGAGCGCAAGAGGTGATCTTAGGTAAGGGAGGCAATCACTATGCCCCGAGTCCGGTGCGCGGCTGTGTATTGTAGTGATTCGTTGGCCGTTATTAAAACGATAAAAATAAGCCGGAATTCGACGCCGCCGCGCCGTGTTTGCAGATTACAAAAGCCACAGATAAGCCTGTGAGAAAAAGGTGTGTGTTTTACTTTTAGTTATGCGGTTATCTATTCTGCGTTTTTCTACAACATATACGAATACGCGAGACCGAGGAGGCGCACAGATACATAGGTATAGGGAGAAGAATATAAAAACTGCTAGTAAAATGGGAAAAGCGAAAAAAGGGGAGAGACCTTATACAAAGCATCTTCAAGGGTCAACTCGGTTTCATTGTTGAAGGCTATTGAAAAGGCGCAATCTTTTATAAAATTAGCTTTATACCTTGGACCCAGGTGAATACGTTTCCAACTGTTCTGACCGTAATCGCACATTCTCCATTGTTACTGTATTATTGTCCCCTTATGCCATTACTTGTAAAACTTGGCGTACTATAATATTCAAAACTTGCTACGTGTACCCCAAATAACAAAAGATTTATGCCAAGTCGTTCTTTTATTTTATCTTAGTATTTTTTTTTTTTCATATCTACCTTTATAATTTTCTTTAGTTTTGTAATTTATATTATTTTTTGCTCGTATCTCTTTATTTATTTTTTTTTGCCAGGAGCCAGGGGCTCTCTCTTAGTGACCATTCAGGCATTCATTCAATAAATAGGTATGAAATTTGGAGAAAAAAATAGCCACACATCCCATTGGACATTCCTCTACATTGAAAAGAATAAAATACGTATTCCTACTTAAATTTTTTTGAAAATGCTAAGCTCAGCTACAACGACAGAAAAACAATTCCAACTCTCGAACGAACAAATCTCTCCACAATCGACGACCCAGTGATCTAAATAGAGGAAAAAATTCTTCTACAATACGAACTGGTAGCAAAAACGGTCAAACATATTGTACGTTAAACGGATTACGAAACAATTCCTTTTATTCGACGACAATGGTGTTAAATCTTGGCAAATGGTCAGCTCAAGGCATGCAATCCGATTACCTATCTTTTATATTTGATGTTACGTCATTTATGTATATTCCCATTCTGCCATTCAGAGTTAACGGAATGAAATAACAAATTTTATAAGACGTATGCCTGCACCTATCGCCTATCGAAAATCCAAACAAGTCGCTCAGATATGAAAGAGATTTGAAACGATTAAAAGATTTATCGTATTTAGTCGTTGGCGGGTTGAGAAACACAAAAACTTTTAATACGATTAGCATTTTCCACATTTTCGATAAATAAATTCGCTTCGTCTTTATTTATCGCGAGATTTCTATGCTTGAGCTTGCGAGACGATTTGAATTTGAAAATGGGTATAGGTATATTTTGGCCAGATCTTTTGCTTTCCATTTGGCCAATTTCTCTTGTAATAAATTTCTCTATAGGTAAGGTACATTTCACTCGAATGCGTCTGTTATTATATCGAATGTACCTATGTAGAATAGAATAATGAAGACAATTATTCCAATGGTATGAAAAATACATTAGGTATTATTTGGTATAGTAGAACAGATGTAGATGTAGATTTTTTTATCATACCTACATAAATAACTCGCATACCTATCAATGTATCAATATTCTCGCGGAAAATTGTTTCAAAAATTAAGAAAATTAGGTCACAAAAAAATTAAGTAGGTAGGTAAGTTTCAAAAAAACAACAAAAAAATTACCTATAGTTTACAAACCCAAATAGTTATACCTAATTATAGAAGAAAATAGTAAATAAATTTTTAATTTCTTCATCATTTCACTGCGTCAGTTCTTTTTAATTTATAAAAATGACACGCAGGTACTTAAAATTAACTCCTAATGATTACCTAACACTTCATTTACAGCGAAAAGTTCAAAGGGACTGAAAAAACTTCTTTTTTTTCTGTGTTAGTTATTGAAAGAAAAATACATGCTATTAAGTATTTCATAATTATTCTATGACTGTTAGCAATACCCTCAGCTTATGTTGTGTAAACTTTTTAGGTTATTTTTTTTTCAAGATCATTTTTTTTTTTTAATCAACATAGGTACGTAATTCTTTTTTGTTTCAAAGTAAGTATTTCTTTTTGTGAAGAAAATTTTTTATAAGAAAAATTATGCGAGGAGAATTTGTTCTCAACATTTTCCACCAATAAAATATTTTTTCAAGAAATTTTTTTATTAGAACATACCTATTTTTAAAATAAGATTATCATTTCTGGCAAAAGAATTATTTTTCACGAAAATTTATTTAACAAGAGAATATTTTCCGAAAGATTTTTCAATACGACGAGATATTTCTTCCAAGAGGTTTGTCCAGAGATTTAAAAAAAAAATTTTCACAATCGGATAATTTTATGAGGAAGATGTTTTGACTGGAATTTTTTTTTCAAGATTTCTTTTGTTAGCAACTTTTTTTTCAAGAAGATTTTTGTCAATAAATTTTTTTAGATTTTTTTTGTTTTGGCCAAACCGATTTATTTTCAAAAAGATGTTCAGACAAGAGTATCTAGGTAAGTAATGTAAGTATTATACAATATTATTTTTTGCAAAATTTTTCTTCGATCGAGCAATAAGATTTTTGCAAAGCAAGAAGGTTTCTTTCAAAAAAAAAAAAAAGTGGTCAATAAAATTTTTTAAAAGATCTATATCAAAAGCGGATTTTCAAATTTTTCTGAAAATATCGAATCTCTAAAAAAATCCATAGGTAAGCTTTGGCATCTACGTTTGGGCCATGCCTCAAAAATGTACCTAGAAAAAGCAGCTAAATTCATTCCCGAATTAAAAAATGTTAAATTTTCCGATGATATCCTAAACTGTATAGATTACAAAGTGGTTCTAATGGTTTATTGAGTAACACGAAAATAAACTTTGAACTGAGCTTTATTAAACGAAACTTTCAAATGTACAAAATCGACTTAGCTTATTAATGAACGAAGTGATGTGAGTAGTAGTGTCACAGCACAAAACTTAAGAACTACAACTAGAATCTACCGATGTGTTTGGACGATGTAGGTGAAGGGGGGAATACCTTCCAACGCTCCCCTCCATCGGACAAACCATCCTGAGTAACTTATAAAAGTAAACTTTGATAAGCTAGATAATTAACGATAACGTATAAAAGAATGAATTTGAAACTTAAACTTAATAAAAAAAACTTAATTAGCGATGAATAATAAACGTAACGGTGGTCAAAATCAGGAAGCGTTGATGTGATCGAGTGGCTAAAGTCTTTTTAAAAGCAGAATTTGTTACACAAGGCGTATCTACACCATTACAGTTTAATATATCGTATTTTTCCAGCATTTTTTCAATCATCGAACTTTGATGGATAAACATTGTTTTATTTATTTTATTCCTGACTATTTCCATACCAAGGAAGCGTTTGGGTTCGCCGCGATCTTTCATTTCGAAAATTTTAGCCAATTTTGATTTCAATTCGAGTATTTTATCTTCACAGTTACCGATTATTAGCAGATCATCGACGTATAATAAAACCAATACAAAACGATTTGAATTTCGCCACATAAATATGCACGATTGAAACGGATAAACATTGAATTTTAATTTTAGCATTTCGTCTCGAAAGCGTTGATACCATCGTTTGGGACTCACTTTTAACCCATACAGAGCTTTGTTTAACAAAAGAACGTGAGATTTTCGTAATTCGTTTTCATTTTTATAACCTTTGGGAATTTTCATGTATACTTTTTGTTCTAGCGTACCATGTAGGAAAGCTGTAGTTACGTCCATTTGATGTATACTTAAATCGAATTTATTAGCAACTGAAAGGAAAAATCGAACGTCACTCATACGAGCTTCAAGGAGAAATTGACTATTTCCAAAATCAGTATAATCGGATTTAGCTCATTTCTCTTTTGAAATTTTGAAGCAACTGCTAAGTCGCCGCCTCGTCAGCCATTTAATATTTTGGGACCTAGTTCCAAAAAGATTGTAGAATAACCTATGGTTTGATTGATGATAAAATGCATTCACCGGAGTGTAAAGAAACCATGATTCAAATTTCATGAATTATTTAAATGAAACTGAACAAATTATCGATACGAAAAATCAATGAAATAATTGAAAATCAAACAATTTACTGAATTGAGAAGATGGAAGAAGTAGAGAAGATAAATGATAAGTATGCTAATATTTCATATCAAGTAAGTTTTGTTTCAAAGTCTGGTGTAGAAATAACAGATAAATTATTCTGAACTGTTTGAAATACTTCGAAAAATTTCAAATAGGGCCATCAAACAATGATAACACATCAGCCATTGCAAATCCAAAATTTCGAAACTACACGTCTTGCTTTCCTACAATGTCTATGTTTCATCAATACACCAACTTCCGCGAAAACCCCCAAAAAAAATCATCCACATCTAACTCCTGATAGGCTCATCTCATTTACAAAGCTTCGACAACGAAGAATAAGGGCGATTTCCAACTCACCATCTTATACAGGAAAAATCCTTTGAACAAGGTTCTCCTTCAAATAGCAAACTGCAAATATCTTTGCAGCATTGTAAAATATCCTGTCTACTACTCAACCTTAATAGAAAAGATAGAATTACGAGGCGACCTTCGAATGATAGGACATCGCGCGGGGGGAGGGGTGATACACCCTACTAGATAAGAATTTCTTATATTCAAAAATTCGTGATAGCTAAGTATGATGAATCAGTGTAAAATTTTAAATTTTGAAGAAAAAAAAATTAAATAGGTACAAATCTCGTTCATTTTTGAATTATGCTGAAAAACGTTTTTGCTTTTGAAAGGTTCAAACAAAATTTTTAATAACTTTGTAAACAAGATCCAAAATAAGATATTTTCAAAAATAATTTTCTTTTGAAATTTATTCATATTATTATAAAAAAATTATCAAAAATTGTTCAAAATTTTATTCAAATTAATACTTTCTTTAAAAATTTTTTTTGGATGAAAATAATCTAAAAAAAATCTGTTCCCAAAATCTTAAATTTGTCTGAATATAATTTTTTCGATTTTGTTCTCTAATATAAATCTCGAAAAGAAAATTTGAATACAAAAAGCATTGTTTTTTATTCTTCTCTTCTTAGGCTACCTACGATTTTTTTTAAAGAAGTACTGTGTGTACAAAATACAACGTGTCGCGGTAAAATTTGTTTATAGTGCTGACTTAGGTAAGCTTATTGTTTTTTTAATAATGAATAATTGAACATTAAATATACTTGTTTTTTTTTCATTTAAATTTTTACTAAATCCTATTAAAAAAAAATTCTTTAGATGCAAATTTTTCAAAATTCTGTTCAAACAATTTTTTTTATGAATTATGGCAGAAATAACTTTTTTCTTTCCAACTCAATTCTAAAGTTTATCAAAAGCGATTCCAGTTCTATCGAATACTGGAGAACTCGAACGAACGTAAGGCTATGGAATAAATGACATCAACGAAGGTCCATTAGGAATCGGATATCAGAGATGTCTTCTGAGGGTAGCCAACGCTTTAAAAAATGTGAATATAAAGGCTTTAAATATTCGTAATAAAGCTGAAGAAGCCGGAAACCCGAATAACATTCAGCGATTGGCACTCATTTATCTCGAAATGATGGAAATATATGACAACGAGCTGGAACAAATAGAAATACAGCAGCAACAGCAACAGCAACAGCAACAACTTTTTAATTTTTTTTTTTTTTCAAACACATTTTTTGAAAGTTCATCTAGGTACATTCTACTTATCCAAATTTTAAAGAATTAACTATCTTCACATACTCGTACGTATCAATTCTTTAAAATTTGGTTCAAAAGTATTCATTTTGTTCAAATTTTACTTTGATTAAAAATATCTCATCACATACAAATTATTTAAAATTTTATCTAACTACAATTTGTTTTATGGATTTGGTGAGAAACTAATTTTACGAAATTTTGTTCCAGTATAAACTTTTTGAAATTTTCTTTTTTAAATAAGTACGTAGTACGTACCAATTCTTTATAATTATCACCAAATCCGACGTTTACAACAAGAAATTGAGCGCTCGCAGAAAAGAGAAGATGAAAATCGAAAAAGGGAAGATCAACATCGACAACGAGAATTGCAGTATATCGCCGAAACCAGCC
Source organism: Balanococcus diminutus (assembly GCA_959613365.1). Lineage (NCBI taxonomy): Eukaryota > Metazoa > Arthropoda > Insecta > Hemiptera > Pseudococcidae > Balanococcus > Balanococcus diminutus. The sequence goes on from OY390715.1 coordinate 22,489,695, forward strand.
GTCTGCGAAATAAAATTCGGTCCTTGAAAAGAAAAAATAGAACTTTACTTGTAAGTACATACTCTTTTATTCAAATTCAAATTTTAAAACAAATAAAATGTCGCATAGTTTCTAACTTTGCTAATGCTTGCACATACGCAGCTTATTTGATTCTCGTCGACGCTAATAAACCAGTTAGGTAAAGTAAGAAAACATTTCTTACGGTTAGGAAACATTTTTTACAGTAAGAAAACATTTTTTATGTTGCTTATTTCTATATAAATAACGCGCATGTCATAGGTAATTTTCTCAAAACACGATTTCCATAAAATTTTGTTCAGCTTAATTATTTTTTTTCCTGAATTTTTTTATGAACAAAATTTCTAAATTCTATTCATGGGGCTTTTCAAGATCGCTGAATTCGTTTTAAGAAGTTAAATTCACCCTTGACCCCAAATTGAGCCCCCATGGGGAAGGGTCAATCGTGAAAATTTAGAAATTTACAATATTGGTATTAAAATGCAGTTTTTCAAGGTCGTTGACAGATAAATTAACCCTGGACCCCAAATTGGGCACCTAAAGGGAGGTTCAATTTTGAAAATTCAGAAATTTACAATATTGGTATCAAATATTGTAACCCGAGCAGCACACTCGACAAATTATCGAAATAAAAAATCGACAGAATATCGAATTCGATAAAGTGTCGCGTTAGTTCCGCATAAATCGTGAAATTATCTTTCGATATATCGACAGATTATCGATGAATTATAGTTGGCAAAATCCATCAACAGATAAACTTTCGATAAAATCGAACGATTTTTCTTTTAAAAATCTCAAGATTATAGTTAGATACTTCATCGATAACCTATCTATAAATCGAAAGATAACTACACGATTTATGCGGAACTAACGCGACACTTTATCGAATTCGATATTCTGTCGATTTTTTATTTCGATTTAGTTTCAATATTCTATCGATTTTTTATTTCGATTTAATTTCGATATTCTATCGATTTTGTATTACGATTTTTTGTAGATTATCTAGTTTCGATATTCTATCGATTTTTGTAGATAATTTAGCATATATGGGTATATGCGCGCGCACATTTTCAAGACCGGCTGGCGAGTTTGAAGTCGTAGTTACGCTTAAGGCTGGCGAATTTCGTTCCAAATACAGCAGTTTCTACCAAAACAAGCGTCTGTTGCGAACATCGGAGTTCGTTCGCATAATACGAATTGGATTATAATATTCAAACATTTTATGCAAAATTGGAGAAGAGGGAGGGGTCCAATTGAAATTTTTATAATAACTAAAATTATTTCTAGGACCTTAATTTACAACTTTTGTTTGAAAATTTTTTCAAATTGGCCCCTTTTTCCTCCGCTCCTCCAATTTTGAATAAGTATCAACGGAGTATTATGCAAAATTGGAGGAGAAGGAGAGGTCCAATTGAAAAAATTTTCAAACAAAAGTTGTAGCTTAAAGTTCTAAGAATAATTTTGGTCATTACAAAATTTTCGATTGGGCGCCTCCCTCCCGTTCAATTTCAAATACTAAGTATTCACATAGTAATCGTAGTATTGAAGTTGGTAAAATTTTATTTTAGAACAACGATCTGGTTTCAAGTAAAATACCTAGTAAACCAAAAAAACTAGATAACTTGTTTGAAAATTTTTTCAATTTTGATTTCGCATATTACTGTTACACGTAAGTAGGTAAATGCAAAATAATAGAGGCTAGAGATGAGGTCCAATTGAAAAAACATTTCAAACAAAAGTTGTAGAATAATATTCTGGATTTAATTTTGGTTATTATAAAAATTTCGATTTGGCCCTTTCTTCCCATCCAATTTTGAATATAAAGTAGGTATTTTTTTACTAGAAAAAAATCAATATAGTTTCAACAACTATCGTTACAAAATCGTTGAAATATCGAAGTCGATAAATTTCATATAATGTGTCGATAATATAGTTTTAAATATCGTCACAAAATCGTTGAAAAATCGAATTCGAGAAATTTCATATAATCTGTCGATAATACAGTTTTAAATATCTTCACAAAATCTTTAAAAAATCGAATTCGATAAATTTAATATTCTTTTTCGATAGTATAGTTTCAAATATCTTCACAAAATCGTTAACAAATCGAATTCGAGAAATTTCAGATTATTTGTCGATAATATAGTTGTAAATATCTGCACAAAATCGGTGGAAAATCGGATTCGAGAAATTTCAGATTATTTGTCGATAATATAGTTGTAAATATCGTCACAAAATCGTTGAAAAATCGAATTCGAGAAATTTCAGATTACGTGTCGATAATATAATTTCAAATATCTTCACAAAATCGTTAAAAAATCGAATTCGAGAAATTTCAGATTATTTGTCGATAATATAGTTCTAAATATCGTCACAAAATCGTTGAAAAATCGAATTCGAGAAATTTCAGATTACGTGTCGATAATATAGTTTCAAATATCTGCACAAAATCGTTGAAAAATCGAATTCGAGAAATTTCAGATTACGTGTCGATAATATAGTTTCAAATTTCTTCACAAAATCGTTAAAAAATCGAATTCGAGAAATTTCAGATTATTTGTCGATAATATAGTTTCAAATATCTGCACAAAATCGGTGGAAAATCGGATTCGATAAATTTAATATTCTTTGTCGATAGTATCGTTGACGAATATCGTCCTAAAATCGTAATACTATCGAATTCGATAGTTTTTAGATTTTTTGCCTATAAAATCGTACAGCTAAATCTGTATCATATCGTGAGAACATCTTTAGATTTTTAAACGATTTTTTATCGATACGTTTCAACTTTCGATATTATCGATCGAGTGTGCTGCTCGGGAAGTACGTTTTCAAGGTAGCTGAATTCGTTTTTTGAAGATGAATCAACCCTGGACTCCAAATTGGGCATCTTAGGGGAGGTACAATTTTGAAAATTCAGAAATTAACAATGCTTATTGGTATTAAAATGCAGGTTTTCAATGAGGTCGCTGAATTCGTTTTTTGAAGAAGAATTTACCCTCCGACTGCGAATTGGGCGCCTAAGCAGGATTCAATTTTTAAAATTCGGAAATTTGCAATAATATATTGGTATCTATCAAAATGTAGATGCAAATAATAGGTATGTCTGTCTAAAATCTTTCTATATGTAGAAAATTATTTTAATTTAGCAGTAAAGAAGAGTTAATGAAGTGAGTAAAAAAAATTAAAGTGGTTGGATGTGCTAACAACATCTAGTTGAGTAATTCCCCAACTTAATTTTTTATCAATAAAAATCCTGAAAAATTATCCACTGGAAATTAACCTTGATTAAACATTTTATGTTATTCAATGGATTTTTATCCAACTAAATATTCAACTCGTAGGTAAATGAAAGCGTGTTTTTTGTAAGTAATTTTTTTTTGTTTTGTTTAAAAGTATTTTTCTAAAATTATTTTCATTATTCGTTTTTGAAAATGTTTTTGTTCTCAGATTATTCATAAATTATTAAAGAAAATTAAAATTTTCAAATTCTGTTAAAATTTATAAAATCTAGACACGAGTATCTAAAAAAAAAGAAGAAAACGAGCGTTCTTTTTCAATTAACCATATTTCCTTTACCCATTGATAAACCCGCGAAACCCGTCAACTAAATCACCTCGCATAAATAAATTTCTCGTGAAAAAAAGAAAGAGAAACACCCTTCTTATGGCATCTACTTCACATCGTCGTTGGTAAAATAAGACTGTAAAACTGTCTTCTGGTGGCGGAAAAACACGGTTGAATTTTATCGAAAATAATAGACGTGGCGTTCGCATGATGATGGAACGTTTTCACGCTCTTCACTTGATTAAAAGAAGAGCGAGAGGATTGGTTGGCCGCGTCAAAAGGGCATTTCATATTTCGATGCGGAACTAAACAGTGCAATAACTTTTATTCAATTTTTTAAACTACCTCGGCGTGTATTATGTAGAATAGTGTAGAGGTTCACGCTTATTATATTGTGTCGAGTATACAAGAGGGTTCATACATATTACAACTTATAGAGGTACTGTCGCTTGCCAATCGACCATTATGTACGTGACAATAGTATTGTCAATATTTCTAAGACCGTTTGTACGTCTGTACTCGGCTGTATTATTTATAAAAGTGTCACTAAGCATATTTTTTTTCCGCATATCGAATATTTCCACATAAAAGAGGGGCCCCTGGTTAATTTTTCCTCATTCAGTTGGCCCATGAAAAATCTTCAATACAAATTCTGGTAATAAATTGCGTGTACTTCCTGCATGGCTTCGCAAAACTGGCAGGTACGATACAAATTTGAATCGTGTAAAACAGGTGGCGATAAAAAAAATATAGAAAAATTGCGGAGGTGTGAAAAAAAAATCACCACGTCCAAAAACGTGGTTCGACGATTACCTTGTTCGACTGTGTAACTCTGGGCGATATAATTTTATTCGAAGGCACACCCTTTTTATTCGGCTAGAAAATGACTAGTTCACACAATGTAGGCAACCGATGAAACGATAATATTATTTAAATAAACACTACACACTCGACGTAATTGTACAATGCTATTACCTTCACAATATGGCTATATAGCGCTATTATATTACGCCTTTTGTCCAAATTATTACGATTATTATTGTGATATTGTTGCCATTGTTACATTCGGTTAATATTTTTTTTATTATTTCAACCGATGCGCGATGGATCGGCCAAAAAACTCATGAATACACAATTCTCTACGTACGCGGACGAGGACGTAATAAATGAACTCGTTTGTACGATCGTGTCTCTGTGTGCGAAAGGTGTTTTTCTTTTTTACCAAATAAAAACTTACATTAGGTTTGGGAGTTGCACTGTGGTGTGGAGAATCGTCGTTGTATTTGCAGCTAAATAAATATAACCTGGAGCTCGAATACACGAACGAAAAACACCCAAGAGGTGCTGTAGGCGTTTGGAAATCTTGATTTGAAATCAAACGAGAGTTAAGATCAATTGAATGGAAAGAAAATTTGTATATTTGAGCAAGTTATCGATATTATCGATTATTTTTCCCATTGAATAGATATTTTCATTCGTTTGGAACGAAAAATTGGAAAAAAAGGAGTTCTTGTAAATGGGGTTGGGGTGTTCTAGTTCAGAGTAACCCGACTTGAGGTTTGAGTGCCTATACAGAATGTAAATCGGGGTTCTGAAATGCAACGAAACAAAAAAAATTAATTAAAAATTTTGAATTAAAAAAAAAAAAAAAAAAAACGTAAAAATTACGTTTGAAAAAAAAAAACGAAACTTTGAATTTTGATAACAAATTAGTTTTTTTCGTTTCGTTTCAGGTTTTGAAAAAATCGAAGTACTAAACTAGTGTAAAAAAGTAGAACAATAACAACCGCAGCATAGGTAGATAACTTTTTATTTATTAGGTAGGTATTATTTTTATAAAATTTTTGCAGAGAACTTCTTCAATTACCTAAGGTGATTTTCGTTAGAAATTCGAAAAAAAAAATGTGAAAAGAATATCCCTAGTTCTCTTTTGTCTTACCAAACTTTTCAAAAGTTCTGGGAATTTTCACTAAATTTACAACATTTTAAAAATTTACGAAGCGTTGGGTATTGATCTTTTATTTTTTTTTAAATCCAGCCCAATTTTAAAAATTAGGTAATATACCTACCAATTTTTAAAGTTAATGAAAATTCAAGAAATTATTCAACTGTAAATTTTTACAAAAGTATGAAAATTTTCTTTTTGAAAAAAAAAAACAGTTTATCTAATTAGGAATTTTAAAAAAAATTTTCAGAAATTACAAAACTTTGAAAATATTTATTCACCTTTCGCTGAATTTAGAAAATTTTGAAAATTGATTCAACGTTGAAAACGACCAGAATTTTTAAAATTGATCTATATTGAGTTTCATAAATTCAATGAAACTTTAAAATTCCCCAAGTGTTAAGTGTCAGTTTTTAACGTTGAATCAATTTTTAAAATTTTTTGAATTCAGCGAAAAGTGAATAGGTATTTTCAAAGTTTAGTACCTAATTGCTAAAATAATTTTTTTCAAATCAGATCAATTGTTTTTATTCAAAAAGTAAATTTTCATGCAATCCCTGAATTTTAATTAACTTTAAAAATTGGTAGGTAACCTATTGCCTCATAGCTAATTTTTAAAATTTGGCTGAATTAAAGAAATAAAATGAAAAGATTGATAATTAGAGTCACCTACTCAAAGTTTCATGAATTTTTTACAATTTTGTAAATTTAGTGAAAATTCCTAGAATTGAGCCAAATTTGGTGTTCAGAAAATTTTTGTAATTTTTACAACCGTCAAAAATGTTTTAAGTATAGGTACAGTAAAACTTTTAAATTTGTCGATTCTTTGGATTTAGATCAATTTCTGAAATTATTAGATCAACTTTTAAAGTTCAGCTTTTCCAAAAGAATATACCTACTTACTATGCAATATCTATCAATTTACCAGATTTTATGAATTTTTAATATTTAAAAAATTGAAAACCTGATAATATATAAATTTTAAAAAAGGCTTAAAATTAATGGGATCAACTTTCAAAATTTAGTCAATGTTTTCAAAAAATTCAAAAAATCATTTTTTTTTTTCAAAATTTTGGTAAAATTTAAAATTTGGCCAAAAATTTAATAATTTTCGAATTCGAATAAAAATTTAGTCAGCTTTCAAACTTTGGTAATTTTTTGCAGTTATCAGATGAATTTTTGAAACTTGAAACGTTGATTAAAATTTTTATTTTTCATTTTTGAATAAATATTTACTTGTCCATAGGATTTTCTTTTTTCAAATTAAAACAATACTTCTAGAAAATAAGGTTCTCTATTTTGCTTCCAGCATCCTTCGGTCATGGAAAACATTATTAATCAATCAATAGATGAAGAAAAGAGGGATTTTTTTTTTTTTTTTAATTTGAAGGAAGAGCTCTAAAAAAACCTGGAGAAAAAATTCGAGCAGAAATTATTTTGAAAACATAAGTAGGTAAGTAGAATCAACAACAAATGATAGTTAATAGTCAACTATTCGTCATTTTTTCCCAAATTAAATTCTCCCTCTTCAAATTATTTATCAATATTGGAGTCTATTGCTTCTAAAAATTAGGTAATGAAAAAGAAAAATTTCTAAAAAAAAGGAACCGAAAATTTGATTTAAAATTTCAAAAGAAAAATTCTAAACAAATCAAGAAATTTCGAGCATAAAGTTTGAAAAAAATCGAAAAATAGTGCAAGTTGAGTCATTGAACGACACAAAAGTTGAATTTCAACTTGATTTTTTTTTTCAAATTCAAATGAAATTCTATCAATTCTTTCCATAACGTTTCTTTGAAAAAATTATAATAATTCGAGTTTATGGCCCTACTCTTGGAATGATCAATTGATTAAAATTTCTCACATCAAATTCAAATACCTAAGTGAATTTTTCTAAAAAAAAATTCATAATAAGTATTAGAATTTCTTTCTCGCCATTTTCAAAAGGATACAAATATCCCTCAAATTTTAGGTGAAAAACTCCCACATTTGGAAGAAAAAAAACTTTGATTTTTCTTCTTTGAAAATGCTCTCAAAACTAGACAAAAGAAATCTTTTTTTTAAAAATCACATCATTAAATTGTGAAAAAAATGGAGGAATGTTTGTATCTCAATACGTATTTTGTAAAGTGAAAAAATGATAATTACCTATTACTCGCAAATTATCGACAGTGTTTTTTTTTTAATCTTCTGAGAAAATATACTCACTATAACCCACCCAGATAGCAAATCACTAATAAATTTCCACGTCTTAATTATTACAACGTTCAGAATATTCTTTTAAAAAAGTATTTAGAAACTTGATCGGTAATTTTTGGCACCTGAAATCACGCTTTAATACAGTAGTGGAATTAATAACGTTGTTGGTTTTTTATCGCCCATTTGCATTCTTGAAATTTTTATACGCAATTAACTATTTTTTTCCAAAAGATTAAAACATGGGAAAAATTCTAACCAGCAGGCGAGGCGCCTTGTCGGCAAATTAAAAAGATCAAAGAAGAATCTTAACGGGTTATACCTAATTGAATTTTTCCTACCTGATAAAAAATTCAGGCATATTGCAATAGAATATCCGAAAACTAATTACGTACACATCAAATCGATATATACTCGTATATCTATGGTTAAAATTTACACTCGGATTAATATCAATTTTCTAAGGTAATCTTTCGATTAAAAAAATTCATTGGTGAGAGAATCACGATGGAAACAAATTCTCAGGATTTTTCAAATAAATTCAAAAACCCAGACATGAAATCCACTATTCCGATTTCTTTTTTTAGGGACTTTTAATGACCAAAAATAGTTTAAAAAGTGAACAAAAATCAAACCCACCAAGAGGAAATTTGTAAGGGCCAAATAAGAATAATTTTGCGATTTTTTTAACGAGCAAATTTTTTGTTAGGAACGAGCACGCATGAATTTGGCAGTCGTTAGAAAAAATTTTAATAGAATGACAACACTAAATTTTTGATTTTTTAATTAAAAAAAAAAAAAAATACACTAAATATCTCTCGATTTGTACCCAGAATTTTGTTTTCTTGTGTTTTAGGAATGAAAACTAAACTTTTAGTAAAAAATATTCTCAAGTATTACTCTTGATTTTTCTTGAAAAAAAAAAAAAAAAAAAATTGGAGCACTCAATTTTATTGGAATAAATTTTTTTTCAACTTTTTAGAGTAAATGGTTTCTCATGTTTTTGATGAAGAATAAAAAATCGTCTTAGAATAAAATCTATCATTTTTTTTTGGGGGGGGGGAGGGGGGAGATCTACAAATTTTTTGATGTAGAAAAAAACAACTTTTTAAAAAAATTTTCCCTCATTTTCAAAGAAAAGAAATCTTAATTTCTGGTCTTAAATTTTTGAAAAAAAATTCAATTTGTTCGGAGTTGAAGAAACCTCTCAATTTTTTGTAGTAAAATCCTCACAGTCATTTTACTGTCGGAAAAAAATTTTTGGTCTTAAAATAAAATCTTTCAATTTTGACAAGAAAATCTCTCCCCTTCAGTAATCTCTGTTTCTTTTTAATTTATTTTTTTTCATTTTATTTCATTTATTTATTTTTTAATTTTTAGAGAAATTTTTTTTTCAACTTTATGAAGTAAAAAATCTCATTGTTTTAAGAAAAAAAAAATCATTTCGTTTAAAAAATAATAACACGCTGTTTGGTAATCATTCCTAAACCTTTATGTAAACGTTATCAATGTTCACACAAAACAATGATTTTTCCATAATTTTCTTTCTTCAGTAAATATGAAAAAATTTAATTCCTTTTACAAATGTTTCAAAAATTTGACTCAAATTTGAAAGTGAAATTCATATTTGAAATATCAAAACAGATTCTTTTAAATTTTAGTGAAAAAAAAAATGTTTTTATTAGTAATTTGCATTTAAAAAAATTGAATTTGAATCATAATTATGTTGAAAAAATTTTTCTGTGGGAATGGGAGATACATATTATTACAAAAAGAAAATTTTCAATCTATTGAAGAAAAAATTTTTTGGGAAGAAATGAGAAGTAATGATTTTTTTTTTCATGCTTTTTTTTTTACATCTGTATTTAACGTTTAAACTGAGTATTTTAATAAAAATGCATTCATTTCACAACCTTATATTATTTTAAACATGCTAAATATGGTAGAGCGCCGGTGGTCTAGTGGTTAAGTTAGGGTAGTTAGGAACGTAGGGTCATAGGTTCGAATCCCAGTTAGGTATAGGAATTTTCGTAGGTCAATTTGAAAAAGAGTGATATAATCAAATTCCTCATGAAAATGCGAGGCCAGTGATGGTAGAATTTCAAAAGTCACCCAGTTTCTCAATTTTTAAAAAATATTTTTTAAAATTCTGTTTTGCATGTCACTGAAAGAAAAAATGCAGTAACTGTTCTATTATACAATTTAGCAGGAATCGTTCCTCAATATATTGAGTAACGTCGGGATATTGGGAAAATTGAGGAACGACTTCTAAAAAAAATGGAATTATTCCATACGTTGAGTAATTAATACCCCTAAATTTTTGTAATCGTTCTTCAAATATTTAGGAGTGATTTCTCAACGTTAGTGAACTGTTCTTAAATGTTGTATATTCATTACACAACTTGAAGGTGGAACAATTGAATTTTTTTGATAAGCCATTACTCAAGTCCCCCAATGTCTTCACGTCACTCAACATTGAGGAATGATTCCTACTAAATTTTAAAACAGTTACTGCATTTTTTCTTTCAGTGTAGAAAAATCCCACAATTTTTTGAAGAAGAAAAACTCACAATGCTTTTGTATTTAGTAAAAATTTTCTAAATTATTCTGAGTAAAATCAGAAGAAAATAACTCTAAAAACTACAGAAGATGCATTGAAAAAAATCAATTTATGGAGTAAGTAAACGAGTTTTTTTTTTCAGAAAAAACCTTTTTAATTTTTCATTTCTTTGTTGATTTTTAAAAATGCATCGACGAAAAAACTGTAAAAATTGACTTTAGTGACCATTTTGAGCAAATAGTGAAAAAAAGTGCCCAACATGCGAAATAGTAACAAAGTTACTTTAAAAGTGACTTGAGTTACTTGCCTGAGAACCCCTCTTCTATCCCTTACCACCTGTCGTATCTCAACTCGAATACTCCTACGAGATGCGAATTCACATCGCTGACACAAGAGTGCACTTTATTGCATACTCGAAACGCCGTAAATTTTGCAACAGCGTTTTCACATCTGGGTACATTATGTCAAGGTCGAAAACCTACCCAATTTTCCAACCTTTTCAGCTCCTGTTTTGTAAAATGCAAAGCATACGAGCTGGTTATAAAAAAGGCTCAAGTCACAATACGCGAGGCGAATTCTATTCTACGTACACATAAAAACGAGACACTTAGGCAAATCGGTCTCTTCACCGAGATCAAATTCACCTGTACGATGACGCGAGTAAAAAAAAAAGAAAAAACAATGAATAAGCGAGAACACGGTGCAACATACAAAGGGCGTTCGCGATCAAATGTAATATTATCCAATAGGGGAATCTAGGTGCGTAAGAGATGGAGGACACATCCCACAACAAGACTGGATTGGAAGATAAACTCCCATCCAGTAGCGCCAGACGAAGGCGGACTTTCTACTATCACCACGTTTTATCTTTCGCGACCGCCGCCGTTCACAACTCTCTCGATGTTTAGTTTACCTTCTATGCTCTTATCAGTACGAATAGAGTTTCGCGGTTTTTACCTAACGACTTGACAAGGTGTTTTTTCACAAACACATTCGCGCGAAATTTTGTCACCGTTTTGACGAGTTCGAATAAATCGTAAAAGTTGAGTGGTTTTTCGAAAATTCGGGGTTCGTTTTTCGGATTTTTTTTTTTTTCGCGAGTGTTGTTGATTCGGTGGAGACTTTTTTGTGGTTTAATTTTCGTAAGCAGAATTAAAGCTGGAATTATCACAGAGAAATATTAATCCTTTCCTGAGGTAAGCTGGTTCGATTATTGGAGGGTTTTTTGAGGGTTTTTTTCAATCGTTGATTAAAGTATAAATTGAAAAAATGATTTTTGTCGAAAAATTTCAGTGATGGGAAATTTTTGATTTTATGGGTTCGTAATATAAATACGGTATGGTCTGGATTGTTATCAAAACCTAAATTTTAAATTAATTATCAATACAATTTCGTCAAGACATATAAAAGGAAATGGGAATAATACGTACTTGATAATATAACCCGGTAAACACACCGTATGCGAAGCATATCAAAAATGTCCAATTTTTTAGCGGCTAATTTCGAACGCTAATCGTGCGCGAAATTAGCAGCGAATGTAGCGTTCTATTCGCTGTTAATTCGCTGGCGATTAGCGTTCGAAATTCGCTTCTAAAAAGCAGCCAAATGATATATTGACGATTTCCACTCAGCAATAAGTTAATTATTTCGAAAATACATCTCATTTGTGATCGCAAATCTGTGTAAAATGAAATTATGCCGAATGGTAAAGATTTTGACCTACCTAGTAGTGACGTTTGATAAATAAGTAGGGCGTAGGTATTTCAATTTACAACTTTTTTCATAAAATTTTTTGATGGACTCTATACCTTCTTCTATTTTGAATAATAAATATCTACGTAGTATTAGATGAAATTAGAAGGGAGGGAGGGAGGGGTCCAATTTTAATTTTTATGAAAATCAAAATTATTTCCAAGAATTCAATCTACAACTTTTGTTTGAAAAATTTCTCAATTGCGAGAGGGAAGAAGGGCTGGCCCAACTGAAATTTTTTTCAAACAAAAGTTGGAGATTGAAATCCTAGAAATAATTTCGATTATTATAAAAATTTCGATTTGACTTCTCCTTTCCTTCTAATTTCGCATAATAATGTACTTATACTGCTTCAAACAGGAGAAGGCAGAGAAACAATTTTATTGAAAAATTTTATAACACTGATAAGACGTCGAAAATTTTTCTGTACGATTTAATAAAATTTCATTTCACACAGATTCACGATCACAAATAGATATACATTCAAAATAATTAACTTACTGCTGAGTGGAAGTCGTCCAAGAAACTCAATCTTCGTCTCCATTCTTGTCATTTTGATCAAATCATTGGGATTTTTATTTAAAAAGAAGAAAAAACATCAATCAAAACACAAAATCCCCCCAAAAAATCAATAAAACTAGAAAAATATTCAGTTTATTGTTAATAAGTCACTGCAACAATCTCAAGTATACACGTTCATGCTTGAAAATGATTTCTCTCGTTCATAAAAAATATTGAAAGACATTGTCGCCAAAATCGTATGCGATTCGCAAGCGAATATCGCACTAATATCGTATGAAATATCTGCACGTTTCCCAATGCGATTTTAGCATACGATTCGTAGGCGAATATTATGCTAATATCGTATGAAATATCTGCACATTTTCCAATGCGATTTTAGTATACAATTCGTAAGTGAATATCGCGCTAATTTCGTACGAAAGAAGTACGTATTTTTAAATGCGATTTTAGCACGATATTCGTTCACAAATAGTATACGAATTTATCTCAGAAGATTTTCCTCGATTTTCACGTTGATTTCGCATTCTATTCGTATGCGAATAGACCGCGATTTTCGTATCTGCTATTTTAGCATACGAATAGCACACGGTGTGTTTATCGGGTAATTATACGCAGTAGGTAATTATATGTTGTTTTTTTTCAATTTAAATAAAAACCCCATTGAGCCAATAGTATCCAACCACCTCTTCCATAATCATTAAATTTAATTAAGTAGCCTAATTTCATTAAAATCACAGTTAAGGAAGCAGATAATCCTTCCCATCTGTATTATGAGGCCAATATCACTGTAAACAAATTTTAAGAATTTTCCCTCCAAATTTACAATTTTTGTAAAAATTTATTTACTAATGAACTATTTTTCCACTTTCAAAGATTTGTTAAAAATCGAAAAATCAACTTTAGCAGCTTAAAATTAGATTCTGAGGTCTGAGTGACATGCTCTTTCAGTAAGCCAAATTTCAGCTCGTTTGGAGTAAACGAATTGGCATGTCTAATAGGTACCTACATTATAATAAATATTGACCATACCATGCGAGTTTGAATGAACAACATAAAATTTCCTGTAAGACCTTACTCAAGAATTTAGTACAATTACATTCAGACGATAAAAAATATACGAGCTATTTTTACCTAATCATTTGTTACGTTTATCAAAAAATTTACCTATAGGTAAAATTTTCAATTCGACTTAATTGAAAATCCTTTGAAATATTCAAACATTTCATCTCCATCAAACTTGAGCAAGTTTACAAAAAAAAAGTGTACAAAATCTCGAGTCCATTGTTCAAAAAAAAAAAAAAAAATGAACGAAATCGTTCAAGTTCATTGGTGAAAAAAAAGTGAACGAAATCGTTCAAGTCAATTTTGTATATGAACCAAAGTTCATTCTTGTTCATTTTTCAAAATGACAAAATACATCAGGGTGTGATTCTCAAGTGATAGGTATAGGAAAATCCACAGAGTGAATAGGCACCCATAAAATTAAAAAAAAATGTTATATCCACACGGTGCTTGGCCTATCTTGACAATAAAAAGGGCAAGGAAAAATAAAATTGACAAAATTTTTTTTGATCAAACATAAATGGATACCAAAAAAAATTAACGAAATTGTTTGCCAAAGTGTCAAAATGAAGGGGCTACAACCCTTCGAAAATAGGTATATTAGCAAAGTTCAAGGTTCCTCAGTGCTTTAATTTTTGAAAATAGGTAAATTTATCACATCATGATATTTTTTATTGCTCTCAAAATTTACACTTGCTTCTGTACTGTTTTGATGGAAGTTTCAAAAATTTCCATGTCTCGAAGGTATCAAAGATAATTTATGGCTGAATGGTCCCTGGACAGTGGACACAAACCATATATACATGAAAATTGTAAAATCCTGTTATGAAAACGCATGTCACGAGTGTAACTTTTTAAGACGAAAAAAAAATGTTCTGCGACAAATTGGCCCATCTCCAGAAATCAAGGCGCTATGAAGCCTTGAAAATTAAAAAACCGTTTTTTCCAATTTTTAAAGCTCTTATTTCCTTCATTTTTAAAGGTAGGCAAAAAAAAACCAAATGAACTATGTTCGTCGTATTTTGCTCCGCCCTTGGGTAAGCATAGGTATGCTTGATCATTTCGAAGATCTCCCTCAGAATCAATATCCAAATTATCCAAATTTATCAGAATTTAAAAAATGACCAATTTTTCAACAATATGCACCGTTGCCCAAACATACTTTTCTGGTCTTTAATCAAAAATTAATAATTCAAATTTTAGGAAATCCGGGTTCATTTGTAATTTCTGAGTTGTCAGTGAATAAAGAAAAGAAATACCTACTTGATTCAAGTTTCAGTATTAATTACAAGAGAAAAAGCAGAATCGATTGGACTTGTGAGAGTACAAGATAAACTTTGCAAAGTTAGATCGTTCATGACAGAAAAGTGAACGAAATCATTAAAGTATTCATTGATCCAAAAAAAATGAAGTAAATTGATCTTTATAATAAAATATCAATGTAAATCATTCAAGTTCACGTAAATGAACTGAACTTGCCCAAGTCTGGTCTCCAACCACATCACAAATGATAGGTACATAAGTCTTATGCGCATTGAGGTGCCTACCTTTGAAATTAAAAAGGAATTATAGCAAACTAAAATTTCAATCAAAAACATTGCCTATGTGATCGACCTCCCCAGCTGTTTGTAACCATTTTCAAACCGGGCTGATAATTGTACAAATCAAACTCACGCTAGGATCAAATTTTTAGCTAAGTATATCGAAGTGATTGTAGCACCACGTTCGGAGCGATTCCAGTGTGCTAGAGAAATATCAACTTTTGTTGAAGGCTCCAGATCGCTTCGATCAATTCAGAATTTTATCTTAAAATTTATAATTTTTGTGAAAAATTGTTTAGGTATAGGTAGGTACCGCAATAATGGGATATTTGTGTAATTTTAAAAAATTCACCAAAAATTCGAAAAATAAATTTTGGAATAATCATTACGTTTATCAAAAAATTTACTTAGATAAAATTTTTAATTCGACTGAATATCCCTTAAAATATTCAAACGTTTTCATTTCCACCAGGCTTGGGCAAGTTTATAAAAAAAAAAAAAATGAACGAAATCTGGAGTTCAAAAATGTAGGTGAAAACGAACGAACCAGAATAAATGTACCTATCTTTGAACATTACGCAGTAAGCAAATTTTTCATTTTCATCGTTTCGACACTCTTCAATTTTTACCAATCTTCAATGGTTTAGATGCTACCTGAGAAAAGCAAAAATATTTCCAATGAAGATACCATTCTAATTTCAACCATTTTAACTAGACAGACTTACGAATTATGTACCTACCACTTATTAAGTTATTTTATTACTTCAAAACAGACAAAGTAGAATATTTAGGTTGCTAATTTTTCAATAATGTTATTAACACCTAATAAACATTTCATTTTTTTTTTAAATTCACTTTCAGAGTCATAAGCCTTCTCTGTATAAATTTTTCTCACGAATTTGAACTGAAAGAAATCAAAAGAATTGCTCTGACGCATATAAGTATTAAATTCTGAGCATCTGATAACCACCTAAAAAGACAAGAAAACTAACCAAAAATTAAAAATTGCCCGTCATCACTGCAGACTTTGAATAACGCTGCATTAAAATTGAAATTCCCATCGTTAGACAGTACATAATAAGACGAGGACGAGGCTTCAAACATATGTTATTCAGAGATCTGTCAAATGATCTTATTCTTTGATTTTTTTTCAGTTCTTCTGAAATAGGTAGATGATTTGAAAATTATTCTCAAATCTTCAACGTACATGAAAAATTTTATTTTTATTTAAAATCAGTCTATTTTATGCAGAAAGGAAGCTCTCATTTCTCAAGAATTAAATTTGCATTATTCCTAAATATTTTGAAGAAAGAAAAAAATAATAAGAGTAGAAAATTTCTCAATTTTTTGAATAAAACATTTCTCAATTTTTTGAATAAAAAATCTTTCAATTTTTTTTGTAAAAAAAAAAAAAAAAAAAAAAATACTTCTATTCAACATAGATATTTTTAGAAAAAACTTTCTAGGGTATTAGTCGATGTCATCCAAAAAATAATTTTGTACCTATCACGTGCGAATTCCACCTAACCACATCGTTTACACAAAGTATTTCTCAAATTTGTGGAGAAAAAAATAGTGAAATAAATCTGTTCTTTGTTTATAGGATTGAGGCCCGTATTTTAAAAATTTGCTTAAGGGGGGGGGGGGGGCTTGTTTTGGAACATTTTTTGTTAAATGCATAGCGTTGATTAGCGGAATTTTCTAAGACCTTTGCATGACGTCATTTCGATTTTTCACCTATGAAGTTTTGAAGAAAAATTGGAAACTAATTTCAAATTGTTTCTTTTTACAAAAAAAATTAATTTTTGATTTTTGAAAAATAAAATGCATAGAGTTCTCAAAAAAAGAAAATTATTTTCATATTGCATTTTAATTGTGTAATTTTGTAGAAAATGTTGGTAGATTTTTTGGAAAATTACAAATTTCAAGGTCAAAATTGGAGAAAAACGCGATTTTTACTTCAGGTTCCGTTTCTAGGAAAACTATGCAACCCACAAAACTTTTTCTTAGAATCTTTTTTATTCAGTAGAGCCTTGTCTATAATTTAACGAGAGGATTTTGCAAAATTTTTATTTGTCAACTATTTCTTTCGAGTCGACTGGAATACTTCCGAGGAAAAACTATGAGAGGGTTTCATAAAATAGGAGAGAAAGTACGAGTTTTGCAAAATCCTCTCGTTAAATTATAGACAAGACTCTACTGAATAAAAAAGATTCTGAGAAAAAGTTTTGTGGGTTGCATAGTTTTCCTAGAAACGGGACCTAAAGTAAAAATCGCGTTTTTCTCCAATTTTGATTTTGAAATTTGTAATTTTCCAAAAAATCTACCAACATTTTCTACAAAATGACACAATCAAAATGCAATATGAAAATAACTTCCTTTTTTTGAGAACTCTATGCATTTTATTTTTCAAAAATTAAAAATTAATTTTTTTTGTAAATAGAAACAATTTGAAATTAGTTTCCAATTTTTCTTCAAAACTTCATAGGTGAAAAATCAAAATGACGTCATGCAAAGGTCTTAGAAAATTCCGCTAATCAACGCTATGCATTCAACAAAAAATGTTCCAAAACAAGCCCCCCCCCCCCCCCCCCCTAAGCAAACATTGACCTTAAGGCGAGGCGATTTCACACGTATCGTGTCAATTTACATCGAGCAGCCATTTATTTGTATGGAAAAAATAAACAAAACTACTTGGTCTGTGTAAGAACGCTTCGCCTTAAGTATAAGGAAATTTTTAAAATACGGGCCTAAATCTCTCATTTTTAAAGAATAAAATTCTCAGTTCTTATGAAAAAAAACCAAACAAAAAAAAACAAAAAAAAAACAAAAAAAAAACTTTACTACTTAAATTTTATTAATCTCAATTTTTTTGGGGAATATTATTTTTCAAATTTTGAAGAAAAAATGTACAGTTTTTTGAGAAAAAGCCTTACCTAGATCCTATTTGAATCTCAATTTTTCGAGGGTAAAATATTTTTCAAAGAGACAGGCAGGGCGAATGGGATGGAAATGAAAGACCTGTCTCACCACATTTGGATTAATAAGCAAAATCACGAAGCGAAAGGCATTTTGATCCAAAATTTTGACCAAATTATGTCAAAACGGTAGATTTTTGGAGAAAAAAATATATCAATTTTTTTGTAGAAGAAAATCTCGCACTCTAATAGAAAAAGTCAAAAAACAATTTAAAAACAAAAATCTTTCAATTTTCTAGGAATAAAAAATACCTCTATTTTTTTACAGCCACCTTTAAAAAAAATCTCATGTTTTATAGCCAAAAAAGGGTATAAATTGTATAGAATGAATTAATTTTCTTTTGTTTTTTACCTGCCTAAAAAGTCTAAAATAATAATATTTACCTAGGTATCAATTGGATTAATTTATGAAAATTTGTTTTTACAAATCCAATGAAATATTGATGAACTGGATCACTTAAAAAATATATAATATTTATTTGTTTTCAAAATCCTATGAAACATCGAACATCCATCCAAAAAAAAAATCTAAAATCACCAACAATGAGAGAGAGAGGGATTAACAAAATATCAATGAATTGGAATAATTTTTAATTTACGGTTTTTACATGATTTTGGATCAAAATGCGTTTAACTTCGTGATTTTGCTCAATATGCCCTCACAATTTTCGAACCAAATTACCGGGCTAATTAGGAGAAAAAAAATAGTAAAAATCTAGTTCAAGGTCATTTTCCAAAAAGAGGAAATTCGAAACCGCCAACACTTGGCGATCTCTTCAACACGAACAAATACTTTCGAGGGAAGGTACCAAAATATGGCCAACGTAATCGCAGCACCTGTTATTACGCGGCTAATTAAACCCCACAGTATAGATAAATACCATCCACACCACCCGTCACGAAAAGTCAATAATACCAAAAGTATCTAGCACGTTCAAAGGGTCAGTTGTCATTCACGACCGAGCAAAAGAAGGATAAAAAAAAAATCAAAATGCATTGTTAGGTACTTCGAAGCGTATAAAATAAAACTCAACACGTGGTCTGGTCCTGGTCATCATCGTCGAAGGTATTCAAAAGGGTCTTAAACGAATCTACCATGTGGTCAATGTGTACATAGGCTGCATACGTAACACTACAATAGATCCTCGAGTCATTATACACAACACACCCTGGCTTAATACTGGTGATTAAAATTTTCCTATATTTGTATACCTACTTACGAATTAAACAATCAAGTAGACCATGTATTAAATATATCCATCGTTCACCTTCTGTTTTTTGATATGTCCAGTTCTCTGACCACTTCCTCTACACGTATGACAGTGCAGACTTAAACTGAATGAACTCTGTATCAAGGACGACCCTATAAGTACAGAGAATACTCCACGGTTGGCAAAATTTATGGCGATAAATCGCTCCGCTGTACCTAATATTTTACACGCGAATCGCTTTACCATTTGTGTAATGATTAATGCCCCATAAGTACACCATTCGATCGGTACGAGTACAATTTCACGATACACGTCGCCCGTTATAACTACTTATGTGTTGATATATTACATATGCCATATACTAAAAGTATTATTTCAAAATGCACAACTCGAATTAGCCTTAGCTTTCATCTAGCATATTGTCGTATATAGCAACGTAAGTAATACAATGTGTGCAAAATGCGGAACACCACGATCTTCACAGTAACGCCCACAACACACATAAGCATTAACTAAAGAGGGATCTTTAAAAGGAATCAAAAAAAAAAAATGATTCATGGGTCCTGCATACGCATACGAATAGCATACCCTCGTCCTCGAGTACTTCAGCTCACGATATGGCAACAATGTGTGACAAACGCGAATAATGAATTTCAAATTATGTTTCAGAGGAACAAGTGTCATTGGCGAAAGTCAGGCATCGGATTATGAAAGATTTGCCAACGGCAATATGGTCACGAGCGACGGTAGTTTGCAACTACAATACAGCAGGGCACCGAATATGACCAGCGATTCGATACTGCCCACTATTGCTAATAAGAAATTAATACACG
Organism: Balanococcus diminutus; assembly: GCA_959613365.1. Taxonomy (NCBI): domain Eukaryota; kingdom Metazoa; phylum Arthropoda; class Insecta; order Hemiptera; family Pseudococcidae; genus Balanococcus; species Balanococcus diminutus. Next base: position 22,509,880 of record OY390715.1, read on the forward strand.
AGGAGCATATTAAAAGACCGATGAATGCTTTTATGGTCTGGTCCAGATTGCAGAGGAGGAAAATTGCGCAGGATAATCCGAAAATGCATAATTCGGAGATATCGAAGAGATTAGGTAAATATGCAATTAAATCTATCTAGGTATACAGGGTGTCACTAATCGACCAAAAAATTTTATCTTCAACAAAAAATATCAAGTATTATGACTAGTTCCCTTTTTCGAAAATTGAAGGGGCTACAACACTTTGAAAATTTATATTTGCAGCATAGATAGTTGGCAACACTGCGTTCGAAAAAATTTTCAACGGCAGCTGTTGGATTTTGTTTTTCAGTATGGCGTGATTAGAAACAAAGATGCACGTAAATCGATTTTAATTTGGAGGAAAAATCTGTTCTTTGAGGGGGAAAGGGGGTTCAATACGCATTTAGTTTTTGGCAGATGATATTATAAGAAGCAAGCGAGATTAGCATTCTAAAAAGAAAATTAGAACAATAGAATCTGTAGGTGTAACATAAAATATTTGAAAACTCCTAAAAAATTCTCAGCCCGCCGCTGTCAATTTTGAAAAATAAATGTTATAAAAAGTTTTCTAAGGCTTCAATCGAAAAATATTTCGAAAAAAAGTTGTGCATTTTGATCTCAGGAACAATTTTGGTTATTACAAAAATTTTGATTGGATCACTCCTTCCCCCCCCCCCATTTTCGCATTATACGTATGGAAATCTCATGATAATCGCACGTACGCTATAATGCAAAATTTGAAGGGAATGAGTGGTCCAATCAAAATTTTTGTTAGGACCAAAATTGTTTTGAAGACTTTGATACACAACTTTTGTTTGAAATTTTTTTCAATTGGGGTCTTAGGTACAGATATAGATTTTTTTTTGGAAAATAAAGCTCACCTCTTTCTCCAAAAATCTTCTTATCTCTATACCTAAGCCCTCAATTGAAAAAATTTTCAAACAAAAGTTGTGTATACCTAAAAGTCTCTAAAACAATTTTGGTTATTACAAAAATTTTGATTGGGCAACTCATTCCCCTCCAATTTTACATTATACACGCTGAGTTTGATTGCCAGCCAATTTAAAAAAAAATAATAATAACTCATCATTCCTTCCGACAAAAATAAAAATAAAATTCAATTTCATAAAATTCAAGTGGCAATAAGAGAACTTTTTTGTTGAATAAAAATACTTTGGTAAGGTATCTACTCAATAAATTATTTCTTATAGAAAAAAAGAAGAAAAAATAAAAGAAATACCAAGAGAATTTTTTATCCAACAAGATACAAATTTTCAATTGCAACTTCAAATATTTTTCATTAAAATTTAGCTATTTTTTTAGCCCCGTTTTTAAATAAATTTTTACATGAATTAAAAAAATACATTTATGTACCTTAGGCATGAAATCCGCTAGGTAGATATTTAAATTTTTTGAGGACTTTAGTGACTTTGTTCAAAAAGTGACCAAGAAATGTTTCACAAATGACCAAAAAGCCCCAACCCAACAAGAGGAAATTTGAGCGAGTCAGATGAGATTTTTTTTAGAGCATTTTTTTTTGTTTGGAGCAGGCAAAGACCACACTAAAAAAACTCTTGATTTTTACTCAGAACTTTGTTTTTTTGTGTTTTGGAAAAGAAAACTACAACTTTTAGCAAACGATAATCGCCGTCGAGGTCTTTACATATAGGTATATAAAAAAAATTGGAACAAAAACATCTCTTAATTTTTTTTGTAGACAAATTTCAAAATTTTATTGGAGTAAAAATCCGTTAATTTTTCAAGAGTAAAAATTTTTCAACTTTTTGGAATAAAAAACTTCCCATGTTTTTGAAGGAAAAAAATTAAGATCGCCTTAAAATAAAGTCTTTCAAATTTGCTAGTAAGCAAGTAAAATCTCTAATTTTTTTGATGCAGCAGAAAGAAAATTTCTGTTTTTCAGTTTTTTTTTTTTTCATTTTTTTCAAGCTTCCAATCTATACTTGGAGTAAAAAAAAATTCTCATTTTTTCTATAGTAATTTTTTTTTCAAAATATAAAAAAAATCATGTTTTGAAGAAAATAAAATTGTGTTAAGGTTGATACCACGCGACTTCATTTATCGATAATTAGGATTTGCAACGCATTTAAAAAGGAAAGTGTCTATAGATTTTCAGAATCAAATAATATACCTTTCTTTACCTATCGATATCGAATTATAGTCAATGAAGATTTGGAATTTCGAAGTAAAATGACATGTATAGAATATGAATGTCCAAGTAAGTTGACAAATTAATCATTGAAGCTGTTTCAAAACTGTTTCTTGTATTGAAACCGTTTCTACTTTGCAGACCACGTTTCAGAGAAAATTAGGGCATTTTAAAACTTGGATTTTTTCAAAATTGGATTTATTTTAGACGTTTTGTCAAACATTCTGAAAAATGTTAAGTTAGGTGTTGGACAAAAGACACAAAACACTAGGCTATTTTGTTAGACATTATAGCTTTGTTCGTTTATTTTTCAAACTTTTCAAATTTGTTCGGTAGACACAGCAAATTCCATTCTAGAATATCATCTAAAATAATTCTAAAATTTGATTAGCCATGCCATCCATTCAATACGTCCACGGCCAATCAAATTTCAGAATAGCAAACGAACAAAGCAACTAAAAGCCAAAAAACTAGTAGAATCTGGAATTTGCTGTGTCTACCGAACAAATTTGAAAAGTTTGAAAAGTTTGTAAAATAAACGAACAAAGCTTATAAAGCTTGGAATTTTTTTTTCAATTTTGACGAGTTTAGATATTTTGTCAGACATTCTGAAACTTGAAAATAGGAACGTTTCGAGCGATTGTTACAGAAATTTACTTATTTCAGCTAAAAACAATTGTTCAATGTTTTTTTGACTTTTTAAAAAAAAATCAAGAATTTGAATAAGAAAATGAACAGAGAGGTCAAACATTTTACAAACCATTTTTTTTTTAAATTTTCGTCCCAATTTGAGAAAATTTTTCGAATTTTATCATTATTCTTTTATTTATTTATTTTTTTAATTTCTAGGAGTTTGTTCGATTTTTTTTTTCAAATTTTGCTGAACAATAATTATTTTTCAAACTACATATATTATTCAAAATAGAAATTTTTGGATTTTTTTCAAGTAAGTAAGCACCTAACTAAGAACCTACATATTTTCTTTAAAAAAAAATATTCAAAAAATACTTTTTAAAATTTTATTGAAAAAATTTTGGGAATTTTTTTTTGGGAAAGTACAGGTACCTATTACCTACTCAAGGAAAGTGTTGTGAATTGAAAAAAAAAAATCCTACACTTAAAATAACCTTGAAAACGACTTTGAAAATTACAAATCACCCTGATGGCCACAGTTTTGGAGATAAAATTTTTTTCACAATTTTTCAGATAATTTTTTTTCATTTTAATACCTCATAAAATTTTTTAATTTAATTTATTTGAATTAGGATTTTTTTTTTTAGTTTTATTGTTTTTTATTTATGAGTTTTAGTAAATTTAATTTTTTTTTTGCTATGTCATATAGATAGGTAGGTATGTACTACTATAAGACGATTTAAGGAAAATTGTCAAACTTTTTTAAACTCATTTTTTGCACAATTTTCTGATGTCAAAAATAACTAAAAAAAATAGTGAAAAGGGCTAAAAAAAATTGAAGTTTCTCGATTTTCCTAAAATCGTAGCCTACTATACGAGTAACATCAACTCGAAATATATCCAGTTATGAATATTATAAGCCCTCAGAACATGTTAGAGAAGGATTGGTAGAATCATCACATATTTTTGATTTGTCCACTCTTCGACATCGTTTTTCAACAAAACCCTTTATAGATATCACACACTCATTATAGCTTCATCTTCACTTCTCCAGTATAGTCAATTGATACATGCACGAAAATAAATCTCTTTTACCAAATTACCCCAATAAATTGCTGGAAATTATTAAACAAAATTCTCGTTCACACATTTAATTCAATTGCAAAATTATTAAACATTTTTCTACATCTCGAGTGTATTATACCAACACGGTCGTAAATCAAACTCGCACATTCTTTCATTATGGTGGCGACTGGCGAGTTTCAAAATGGTATAATGAATCGTGCACTAACCACCTCCGCCATATTTCTATAAGATTACAACGTCTTCACGATTTGATACGCTTGCACAATGATTCATTATTAGCGAATACAAACACATTTAATAGACGGTTATCTGGCACAAGTATGGTAGATAGCCCAGATAGGTAAAAGGTACCATAGGTAGATATACATTTGCTTTGAAAATTTATGGCTTTTACGTTAACGCTACCGTGTTTTAATTTTTCAAGGAGCGGAATGGAAACTTCTGGCTGAAAATGATAAACGTCCTTTCATCGACGAAGCGAAAAGGTTAAGAGCGTTACATATGAAAGAACATCCTGATTATAAATACAGACCACGTAGAAAACCAAAGACGCTACGTAAAGACTGCGATTACCCGTATACCATACCATACCAGTCCGTACCCATCGATGCGCTATCAGCAGGTAACTAAAAAAATTTTAAATTACTTTTTTTTTTAAAACAACATATTTCTATAGATAATGAAGAAAGTCGTGTCGTACGTAGTTATTCGGTGTGGTAATTTAAAATGAAAAAAATAAAAATTAAAAAAATACACACTCGTACCAGACTAATACGTATACATAGTGTCCCTGTTCAGATTCACCAGACTTGAGATTTTGGTATAAATAATCAACTGCCAGTAAAAAAAAAACTTTAGGTACGCCAGATGCCTACACTGAAAGAATATTTTTTTTTTTAGGTATAACAGTTTTCCAACATTGTAGGATCATTACTCTATGTAGCAGTAAAATTTATTTTTACCCAACCTAGAGTAATGATTTATAAAAATTGAATATTAATTCATCAAGTTTTGAGCAATAATTACACAACGCTTGGTTTTAGTTAAGAGTCAATAACCAATATACAAAAATTTACAAGTGTTCAAATACGTTGTGGAATCATTCCTCACCCCTTAAATGAATTATTATTAAACTTTGAAATGGAATCATTATAACACGCTGTTTGGTAATCATTCCTAAACCTTTATGTAAACGTTATCAATGTTCACACAAAACAATGATTTTTCCATAATTTTCTTTCTTCAGTAAATATGAAAAAATTTAATTCCTTTTACAAATGTTTCAAAAATTTGATTCAAATTTGAAAGTGAAATTCATATTTGAAATATCAAAACAGATTCTTTTAAATTTTAGTGAAAAAAAAAATGTTTTTATTAGTAATTTGCATTTAAAAAAATTGAATTTGAATCATAATTATGTTGAAAAAAATTTTCTGTGGGAATGGGAGATACATATTATTAGAAAAAGAAAATTTTCAATGTATTGAAGAAAAAAATTTTTGGGAAGAAATGAGAAGTAATGATTTTTTTTTTCATGTTTTTTTTTTTACATACGTATTTAACGTTTAAACTGAGTATTTTAATAAAAATGCATTCATTTCACAACCTTATATTATTTTAAACATGCTAAATATGGTAGAGCCCCGGTGGTCTAGTGGTTAAGTTGGGGTAGTTAGGAACGTAGGGTCATAGGTTCGAATCCCAGTTAGGTATAGGGATTTTCGTAGGTCAATTTGAAAAAGAGTGATATAATCAAATTCCTCATGAAAATGCGAGGCCAGTGATGGTAGAATTTCAAAAGTCACCCAGTTTCTCAATTTTTAAAAAATATTTTTAAAAATTCTGTTTTGCATGTCACTGAAAGAAAAAATGCAGTAACTGTTCTATTATACAATTTAGCAGGAATCGTTCCTCAATATATTGAGTAACGTCGGGATATTGGGGAAATTGAGGAACGAATTCTAAAAAAAATGGAATTATTCCATACGTTGAGTAATTAATACCCCTAAATTTTTGTAATCGTTCTTCAAATATTTAGGAGTGATTTCTCAACGTTAGTGAACTGTTCTTAAATGTTGTATATTCATTACACAACTTGAAAGTGGAACAATTGAATTTTTTTGATAAGCCATTACTCAGTCCCCCAATGTCTTCACGTCACTCAACATTGAGGAATGATTCCTACTAAATTTTAAAACAGTTACTGCATTTTTTCTTTCAGTGTATCTTGATTTTGAAGGGGCAAATGGTTTACAAAGTAGATAGAACTCCAGTAGACAAACAAAAATCGTTATTATGGCTGGTTGCCTAAATCAGATATTTAAGGAGTTATTTCATTTCAAAACTTGAAAATTCACAATTTTGGATATGTTTGTTAAAATCTAAAAAACATTTAAATAATTTTTTTGATGGTCATACTGGGTAGGGCTTGAGTAGACGAATAAAAAATGTCATTATGGCTGGTTGCCTATCTCGCATATTTAAGGAGTTATTTCAATTTTCAAATTTGACATTTCACAAATTTTCAAAAAAATTTAGGTAGTTACGAATTTTAAATTTTAACTCCTTAAATATGCGAGATAGGCAACCAGTCATAACAACTTTTTTTTCCGTCAACTCAAGCCCTATCCAGTATGACCATCAAAAAAAAATTTCAAATGTTTCTTAGATTGAAAAAAACATACCCAAAATTTTGAATTTTCAATGAAATTTTCAATAAAAATTCATAATTTTCAATATGTTTTTATTTATCTAAAAATCATTTGAAAATTTTTTTGATGGTCGTACTGAGTAGGGCTTGAGCAGACGAAAATTTTTTTTAGTTACGGCCGGTAGCCTATCTCGCATATTTCAGGAGTTAAAATTTAAAATTCGAAACTATCTAATTTTTTTTGCAAATTTATGAAATGTCAAATTTGAAAAATGAAATAACTCCTTAAATATGCGAGATAGGCAACCAGCCATAATGCCATTTTTTATTTGCCTACTCAAGCCCTACCCAGTATGACCATCAAAAAAATTATTCAAATGTTTTTTAAATTTTAACAAACATATCGAAAATTGTGAATTTTCAAGTTTTGAAATGAAATAACTCCTTAAATATCATAATAACGTTTTTTGTTTGTCTACTCGAGTTCTGTCTACTAGTTCAATGCCGGGAAACGAAGTTGGTGCACCCTGTATTAAGTAGAACCTTGGTATTTAAATTTTGATCACAATGTTTAACCCGCTGTCTTTCTTCAAACGGACCTACACCTTCGCTTCGGTAGCACGATCCGATGTAAAATAAACCTACATAATTTGCAATCAAATCTCACCAAAATTATACCCAAATTGAATTTCGAAAAAAAATAAAATCAATATCGTAAATAAAATCTATATCAATTCGCCTTCAAAACATGGATGCTCGTCTTACCTCGGATGTAATTTTTTTTTCATCGGAATGTACAACATTGTGATAATGTATGAATCTGACAACATTAATGATAATTTAACTTGCGCCATTAAAACAACCGGTTGTAATTTTTCAACTTAAAGGTTATACAAGGTTATGAAACTAGGTAGTTCTCTAAGGTAGAAACTGCTTATAACTGGTAACGCTCGTTAATTAATTTTCGACACTTTGTGCCGATTCCGCCAAGTCCACCATCATCACCTCAAATCTCAAAAAAAAAATTCTATTCCAGTAGTTGGATATAAATTAAACGACCGCATTGTTATATTGATGTCTGCACACATGACCCAACTGAGATCGAGGAAAATCTTTATTGAGTTAAATTCCTTCGCCAACGTTTCCTCCTTTACTTTACATTTATACGTTATTTTGTAAACTCGAACACGCTTAAATTAAATCTTAATTATGAACGACGAACGAGTCGCTTTATAAACGTGTATTAGTGTCATTTTAAATGGTTTATCTATAAATGGCGTAAGTAGACAAGATGTATAATGTATAGAAACCAGTGCGAAGTATTACATACAAATAAGGATTTCGCAAATTCTTATGTATATTCGATATCTACTATTATCTACCTTGCCCCTTACTCCACTGCTCAATCTCTTGCTTCTATAAGCCATTCAGAATTTATATTAACGCTAATATACCTACGCATGCGATCGTAATTTTCAAAATAATACCGATTAATTGTATTTATTTATCATTCTTTGTCGTATTACCTCTTTTGAATAATCGTGTGAAGTAGAATGCAACTCGCCTATTCGAGTGTATAAAATGAGGTTTTAATCTGTTCATCCTTGCATAATACCCGAAATTCGAATGCAAACGTTCGTACAATGTATAAGATTGTAAGTATGTATACCAAATCGTAGAATTCGACGTAACTTTCTAATAAAGTAAAAAAATGATGGAAAAATACCAAAATGTTGTGATTAAATTGCAATCGTATTTTCATCTTTTGTAAGTACACTAAGTATCATTTCAGAGAAATTTTCATTTCGATAATAATAGTAGTCTGGGAAAGATACGTTTTTTATTCGGACTAAATAGTATGTAAAAATGTTTTGCGGTAATCTTTAGTGAAAGGGGTCCTAACTAACATACTAAAAGTCTCATGCAGTAGCACGCTTGCGTCACGTGTGACAGCGTGACACGTGTCACGCCGCAGCGTTTTTTGCAGATATCTCGCTAAATAACCCATTTTTTGGAAAAATAGTTATTATAAAAAATGTTCTTTATAATTATGATTCTCTATCAGAAAATTCTTATCATTTTTTTTCAAAAAAGTCATTTGAACTTTGTAAACTTGTCATCTTATTGAAAGCTACAGTGCCTTGAAAATTAATAATTGTAGGGGAGGGGAGGAGCTAATCGAAAATTTTATAATGACGAAAATTATTTCTAGGACTTTCAATCTACAACTTTTGTTTGAAAAATTTTTCAATCCGACCCCTCCCCCAAATTTTGCAAAAATATCCAAGTGATGTTATGTGAAATTGGGGGAGAGGGGGATCTAATCGAAAATTTTATAATAACCAAAATTGTTATTAGGCTCAACTCTACAACTTTCATTTGAAAAATTTTTCAATTAGATCCCTCCCTCTCCTCCAATTTCACATAACATCCTTTCCTCTCCTCCAATTACTAATGTGCAAAGCACTGTAGCTGATGTTATGTAAGATTGGAGGAGAGGGAGGGATCTAATTCAAAAAAATTTCAAATTTTCGATTAGGTCCTCCCCCCCACTACAATTATTAATTTTCAAGGCACTGTAGCTTCCAATAAGATGACAAGTTTACGAAGTTAAAATGACTTTTTTGAAGAAAAAAAAATGATAAGAACCTTTCTGATAGAGAATCATGTAAGGAACATTTTTTATAATAACTATTTTTTCAAGAAATGGGTTATTTAGCGAGATAACTGCAAAAAACGCTGCGGCGTGACACGTGTCACGCTGTCACACGTGACGCAAGCGTGCTACAGCATGAGACTTTTAGTATGTTAGTTAGGACCTCTTTCACTAAAGATTACCGCAAAAAAATTTCACATACCATTTAGTCCGAATAAATTGTTTCATATGACATAACTTTCCCAGACTATAGGTAAATTTGAAACTACAGTATGACTCAGAAGCAGTGTTGGAAGAACAATGAGAATTGTTCTCGGTTCTTCGTACTTTTGTTCTCAAAACCACTTCAAGTATGTTCGTTCGTTCGTTCTTTTTTTTGAAAATTCGTGTTCTTGTTCCTGTTCTCTGTTCTTTCCTAAAATAGCGTTCTTTGTTTTCGTTCTTTTCCAAATTTTCATCAAAATTTGAAGAAAAAACATGGGAGGCGTGTGGAAACTAGTGGAAAGACAGAAAGTAACCTCAAATGTAATTGAACGTATTTTTTTCAATAGTTTTTAAGTTCAGATAAGGGATCTTGGTCTATTTTCCAACAAAAAGGTCGCAAAGATTGCTATTTCAATTCCGGTATTATAAAATGAATGGAAAATTTGCAAAAATTTAAAATTTTTTCAATTAATAAGAAATAAAATTACTCAAGCGACTAGAAAAATCGAAGCTTTTCAAATTTTTTATTTGATTTTTATGGAAAACGTGAGAAAATAAAAAGAACAAGCAGAAAAATTGCCGAGAACGGTTCTTGTTCTTCGGTTCTTCAGAACAGGGGCGCGTTCGGAAATTCTATCGTTAGACTCTAACCGATAATTATTTAGCACAGACTAAAAACATCTAGCCTAACAAAAAACCAAAAAGCAAGAATTTTGCAAGGCCATTAGCAGCTATAGCACATTTTCAAAATTAAAAATAGTACCTCCTCCACCTCCTCTCAAAAATGCAGAAATTTTTATAGCTCATGAAAATACAAACAAAAGTAGACGATACATATTGATGTGTGTGTGGGGGGGGGGGGGGGGGTGGTCGCTGAAAATGTCAACTCCATAATTATGTAATGAAAATTCTCAATCTCCCCGAATTCGCTGTAATTACGCGTTATTTTCATATTTTCATCTAAAACAATTAAGGGGAAGAGGTGAACATTGAATTAAATTAAATTTTTTGTTTGGTTTAAAACAAAAAAAAAAAAAATCAAAAACATTATTAAGTTGAAAGAAAATATTTTTTTTACAAAAATTTTGTTGAAAAACTTTACCGAGAGAAAAATTTTGTTCAAAATATTTTGGCACAAAAAATCATTCTAAAGAAAATCACAAAAAGCAAATGTTTTGAAAAAATGTGAAAAACTTCAAAAATTCCGACCCAAAAAATAGGAATTTTTTTTCTATAGATAGGTAGGTACTGTAGGTAGGTATAATTATCTTTTCAAAAATTGAAAAGAAATATTATTAACTGAGTAAATATATACCAATACCTACTTGAATATTTTTTTTTGGAAAAAAAAATTACCAAAAAATTCCATTAAGAAATGAAAAGAAAATGTTTTACAACATGAAATTATAACTCAAAAATTTCTTTTGAGAAGAATTTGAAAATTCAAAAAAAATGTTTGAGAAATATTTTTTATTATGAAAATTTCTGGGAAAAAACTTCCAGAGATGAAAATACTTACTTTTATGACTTTAAAAATTCCAGTAAACAAATCAAAAATCCTATAATATCGAGTCGAAAGAAAATGCTTGATGTTCACAAGAATCATGTTGAAAAAATTCCTCTAAAATTTTTTGGTAGTTACAATACCTACATAGTTATTGTATCCTGTTGAAGTAAAAATCCCAGAGAAAGGATTTGTTTTTGAATGGTGAAAAAAATTGAAAATTCCATCAAAAAATTAAAAGAAAAAATATTTTTCTGCAAGAAATTTTCTTTATCAAGGTATTTATTATATTTTTTTAATTAAGACGAATTTGCAGTTTTTAAAGAAAAGTTTGAAGAATATTTTTCTGAAAAAAAATCACGAGAAAGAAATATTTCAGAAATTTTAGCAAAAAATAAAAAACCAGATATGATCCTGAATAATCACGACAACATAGGCATGCATCGGAGCGAAATTTGAAAAAATAAAAGTAACTTTAGTAACCTGAAATTTCAAAAAAAGTAACCAAAATTATGGAAAAAAGTAACCAAAAATTTTCCATTTCCACTTGAATATAATGACTCATAACCCCCTCCCCTCACCTCCCCTCGTAACCGTTTTTCTCATATTTTCGCTAAATTTGACGTTTCACAACTCTTGAAATCAATGGTAAAAATTTTGAAAAAATCAAAATTTTCAATTCAAAAATAATAATTCATGCATTTTTTCTTTTTCTATAATTATGACGAATTTTAATAGAATAGTTGGCTTAATAGGTGCTCAATTTTTATATCATAGGAAATTTCAATTCTTGAGAAGCTCACAATAAATAATTGTTGAGTTCCTATCAAATCTTAATTTTTTTTGAACTCATTATTGAAAATTCCAAAAAAAAAATTTTTTTTTCTTGAAAATACTTGATATCAACTTTTTTAAGTTTTTGAACTCTTATTTGTTTTGAAATAGTTTTCAGTTTTCAAATAATTGTTGATTTCAAAAAACGTGAATTTTAGAAAAAATTTAAATTACAAACAATACTGTCCTTTTTTTAATTTTTTAATTTTTTTTTTTCGATTTTTTTTATTTTTCAAACAATTTTTAATTTCTATAAATTTAAATTTATTAACAATTTGTAATTTCTAAAAAGTTCTGGATTTCAAAAAATTAAACTTAAAATTCTCAATTTTTTGATTTTTAAACAATTTATATTTAATTTTTAAAAAATAGCCGTTCCTAAAATTCATGTTTATTCGAATAAAAAATTTCCAATTTATAAAAATTGTAATGCCTAAGAATTTAAAGTCTAAAAAAATCAATTTTTTGATTGGCTTATTGCAAAATGAGTAGATACAAAAAAAATTTTAATTTTTGAAAAGTCTTCATTCTCCACAAAAAAACAATTTTTCAACATGTGAAATTCACAACTTTTCAAAATTTTTAAAAGGAAAGTTTTGCTCATTTGAAAAATATCAAATTTTTGAAGCATTTTAAGTTCACGAGTTGAAACGATTTTATGTTTCATTTTTGAGGAGTTCTCTATTTTTCAAACATAATTTTCAAATACTTCGAACACATTTTTTTTTAATTGAAAAAATTACTAGGTATTCTCATTTAAAAAAAAAGTTTTTAATGAGGAGAAATCGGTTTTATTCTTCGACGGCCTCTACTTTTTTTGAAAAGAAATTTTGAGAAAAAATCGTTTATTTGTCGAGAAAAGAATTTCTCAATTTTTTCAAAAAAATACGGCTTATCTACTTACATTTTTTTTTTTCAAGAAATGTGGCTCATTTTTAGACAAGAATAAATCTTAATTCTTCAAGAAAAAAAAAAATCACAATTTTTCATACTGACTTGAAAAATGCCTATAAAAGAACTTTCAATTTTTTTAGGAGCAAACATTTTTCTACCTTGAATTTCAATACATAAGTACAAAATAAATATTCCTGAAGTTCGAGCAGAAAAAATCTCAATTTTAAAAGAAGATTCAATAAATTGTTCAATTAAGGTCAGTTGGGGTAGGGCCACGTTTTTACAACTCTAAAAAATCTTTATTCAAAAATGCCTCACTAGTGAAGAATAACCTTAAATCTTCAAATGGGACGTGTAGAGGGGTGTCATAGAGGTACGCTCACTTTTCTGATTTTGAGGGTGAAGCACATACCTGAGCTGAGGAACACCTCACTCTACACAAAGAATGGTGGCCCAGTTACCCCGAAAAATGGGGTAACTGGGCCACCAAATTTTTTTTTTATTAAGGAAGATTCAAGATGTGTAATTCACTTACCCCCACTCAAATACAGTTGTTGGGGGTAACTGGGCCATGTCATGTTACTCAAATTACTGAGGCCTCCTCAAGGGGAGCTAGGAACCGAATGATAATTGTTATGGTGGGCTTACGATGTCAGTGTTACCATGCAACCAACCATTTACGTCAAGACGATTTTGGAGGGGATTAGGAAGAGAATGGCCCAGATACCCCGGTGGCCCAGTTACCCCAACTGACCTTACTTAATTCATTTTTAAATAAAATATTTCAAATTTTTTGGAAGCAAAACCTCTGAAAAAAACTTTCAAACCGTTTTTAAAGAAATTTTAAATTTTAATGGCAGCTGTTCGTCAGATTTTTGACGAAATAGTAACCAAAATGAGTCCAAAAGTAACCATAGTAACCAAAATGAGCCCAAAAGTAACTAAAGTAACCTTGCCTTTAAAAAAGTAACCAAGTTACTAAAAAGTAACCGTGTTCCGATGCATGCATAGGTAAATTAGGAAATATTTCACAAGGTAAATTTTTTAAAATCAAAATACAAATTTTCGCTCCACTAAATGCGACCTGCCCAGTTCAGAAAACCATCAACCTGCGCACTTGCCACCTTCAAACTCAAAATTCTCATCATTTTATACCTTCTTTTCTTCGATACCTGCGCGAACATAGTAAACCATATCATACCATCTAATAAAATTACAACAAAACGTGAACATTTAGGTAACAGTTCGAAGGCATATAAAACAATAAAAATTATGTACTTGTCCGACAAAGAGGCTACAATAAAATAGGAAAATTAAAACGTAACCTTAGAGCTCGTAATAAATATAAACGTGTACCTGCTAATGAAACAAACTACGAAAAAGTAGCGTATCGTTCTCACTCTCGCTTCTCGTCAATATACGAGTACCTAACACCTGTATACAGACCCGCGACTACACTTTCGATATCGTGCACCTTTCAAAAGAAAATAATAAATAGGTAAAGAGAAGAAAATGAAGGGGAAAAAAATCGTGTATTTGGACGACTCGAGCTATAAAACATTCAGTTTACGATTATTTCCGGAACCGTATAATTTCCTTTAATTTTCGACCATTCTCGCCCGTCGAGAGGTACTATAATGAATGGATGCGAGTGAAAAAAAACATCTCACAGATTGTTTCTTCGTCGCGATCGAATAAAAAACTAATTAAAAGTTGACACGAGCGCCACAAGTATGCATACAATTTTGCAAAGACCCTGTGAAATTATGTCGGGGTTGCGAATCGTACAATCGAGTAAATGGGGAATAAATTAATTCGCACAATTATGCGTTTGACACTCGCGACATTTTTACTTGCTGGCATATCGAGCCAGAGGTAAACCTGGCTTGAAAATTAATTTCGCCCGAAACAATTGGCGAAGAATGAAACTTACAGGTTTGTGAAAAAATCATTAGTAAATTATGTATTGTTACCAGTGTGTCAGCTGTTTGTTTGTTTGTTTGTTTGTACAATTTAACAAAAGTGAAAAGAGAGAAATACGTACGAAAAATGGTTTCATTCAATTTAACGAACATACCTAGAGCCAGAGAAGGCATAACAGAGGTCGCAATTTAATACCTACCTATATATTTTGACGCAGCAGACGCCTGCGAGAATTATGCTTTCAAGAAAATGCCACCTAGACCGAATATCGCGCTTATAATACGCGAAAATTACATTAAAGAAAAGATATTGTGTTGTTGAGTAAATTATACAATTTGTTTGACGAAAGACAAACGAAGAAATGTGCATTTTCCTTCCTCTTTTGAACGAAAGCTAATCGTCCAATCAAAGGAATCGAGTCACATGTATTTAAGTAATTCATTTTTTTGAACCACAAAAATTAGAAGGATGAAATTCCTAAACCAGAAGATCCGAGCTTAAGAGCAGGACAAGATGCAGTATTGTCCTATTGTGATAGCAAATTTATTTGCAACCCGTAAGAGTAAGAAATCCATTAAGTTTTGTTGACCATGCAAAGCAGCTCGAATTATAGGTCAGTTAATTCCCTATAAATCGTCAGCACCAAACCTCTCCCAGGAATCAAATCAGACTCCAATCGTAAGTTTCGAACAGTAGGTATGCAGGGTGCCCGAGGAGAAACTTATAAAACTTCAGATTTAGATGCAACCGAGTACCACTAACAAAAAAATATTCTACGGTGCCTATCTCAAAAATTGAAGGCACAAGGGAAAATGAAAATTTGAAAAAAAAAATGGTTTTGATTGAGCATATGAGTAGAACTAAGAAAAATAAACATTTTTTTACCCTTGAGATTTTTTTATCAAGTTTAAAATGAAGGTTCTATACTAAGCTTTGAAAATTCATCGATTAGCAACACTGTATTTGAAATTTTTTCCGGCACCTTCAGTGGATAGTGCTTGAAAAAATCAAAACAAGATGTAATTACTAGGGCAAGTATTTATATAATTTTTTTTGGGCGAAATATGCGCATATATATGAATTTCAAAACGTTAAAATATGCAAAAAATATGCTCAAAAAACTCGAAATATGAAGAAATATGCAAACATAATATGGGTATCAAAAGAAAGGATTTTTCAAATGGAGTTCAGCTGTTGTGTTAAAAAGATCGATTTTATGAATGCAACCCTGAAATTGAAGGAAAAATGATGAAAAAATAACCAAAATTTGTCGTTTTTTAATTTTTGAAAATAGCATATGAAAAACACATTTAATTTTTTTTTGGAGAAAATTTAGAATTACCGGAAAAGTAGGAAAGTCAAAGTTGTTAAAATTAGCTCAAAACAGAAAAATCGTAAAATATGCTTAAAAAATAGGAAAATCGATGAAATATGCGCTGAAAATGCCCAAAATATGAAAAAACCGTGAAATTTTGGTCAAAATATGAAAAATATGCAAAACAATATAGGGCTCATTCGAATGGAAATTTTATGAATCGTAAAGATAACCTGGACTATTATATAGCATATAGAAAATATGAAAATATATATAAATACTTGCCCTAGTAATTACATTGGATGCCTATGTGTGAAATTGGAGGAGTATAGCAAAAAGAGATTTTATGTCAAAGATATGTAGGTACTTACTTACAAAACAAAATAATCTCAATTTTCTATCTTCTGCTCACTCCTTGATAGTAATCTCCAGAAAAAGAAGAGATTATTCAAGTAAGTGAATTGAAAAAAAAATTTCTCTCAAAAAACAAACAAAATAAATAAATAAATAGTTTTCCCAAAAATTGAGGGAAAAATAGTTCTTTTATTTTAAAAATTGAGAATTTTTTTTTGTAAGGCATCAAGAAATTATTTTACTCTGAAAGACTTGAAACAAATTTTTTATATCCACTCCTAATAAGTGACATACCTACTGTTTGATTTTTTTTTCAAAAAAATTCAGATTTTTTTCCTTTGATAGAATTTAGTAAAAATTCTATTCAAGTAGGGAAATACAAAAACAATTTTTTCATTATTATTAAGTATTAGTGAGTGGGGCTGCCTAATTTTGGACAGGATGTCAACACTTTTGATGAACACGCCCATGCCTTATGTGTTCCTCGTGTGTTGATAATTCGCACTATGATTTTACCATATTATTGCTCAATACACATGGTTTGCAACTAATTTTCGAAATTAGAGGGGAGGGGAGGATCCAATCGAAATTCTTATAATAACCAAAATTATTTCTAGGATCTTATTCTACGTTTTTTGTTTGAAAACTTTTTCAATAAGAATCCTTCCACCTCTGTAATTTTTCATATTAATACATGGATACTCATTATTGAAAATTGGGAGAGGTATAAGGCTTGAATTGGAAAAATTTTCAAACGAAAGATGTAGATTAGCATTCTAGAAATAATTTAGGTTATTATAAGAATTTCGATTGGACCCGCCCCTCCTCTCTAATTTCGCATATGTAATACAAAGACAATCTTTATTGAAAAATGGGAGGGAGGTAAGGGTTGAATTTAAAAAATTTTCAAATAAAAGTTGTAGATTAAGATACTAAAAAGAATTTCGATTATTATGAAAATTTCGATTGGGTCCCTCCCTCCTCTCTAATTTCGTATATTAGGCGTCTATGTAGTTTTGTACTTGGGAAAAAATTCAGCAAAATCCCGATCTCAGCAGTGCAAACTAGGAGCTAGTAAAAATACTCCCATACTGGTATAATATCACATCAGCCAAAAATATTCATGATACGATTGAAGTTTGAAGGAGCAATGAGTTCAATACCAACCAAGAACTCATATTTTAGAAGAAATGACAAAGGTGAATTGGCGACCAGACTGCGCCAGGAGGAGCTAATTTGTTACGATTGGGATGTTGCAACATATGTACAAGGTGTAGAAATATAGGACCCAGATAATGGATAGCAATGTGTCGATCGCAAATTGGAACAATACGATGCATTAAAAGCTTATTTTCAAGAAATTTCATTGAATGACCATTCTAAAACTATCATCGGAAATTTCAAGACCACATGAGAACAATTTCACTCTGATCTATCTCTACTTCATGTCGTATGTACTTAGATTTAATGACAGATTTGAACATAATGTTTCAAACAACTCAACCATCGCTCCATCAATTGAAACCAGAAATCCAACGCTTATTACGTAATTTTGTAATTTTTTTAGATAAAAATTACGTGAAGAATGCGGAAAATCTATTTTTTTAAAACCATTTTGACCGAATATAAAGTCTACCTGAAGAAAACTCTCTATATTGGAGTCGAGGCCACAGCTGCCCTGCAAAATATTACTACAAAATGCAGTGAAGAAGTAGACAAGTTACTTTCTAGTTGCCTAGACTTCTACAATGCTTTTGGAATTAGGTCACTTTGGAATTTAGCCCCTCAATTGTGATAATTCGATGTACGTATAATATGTGTTTCTCGATACTGGGATACCAAGTTCAAGAATCACGACTAATTCTTAGAATAATTTGACAATGATCAAAATCGATGTTTATCTCGATCGAGCATACTATCAACGTAGGTACTTTTCGCCTGCAGCTCGAGTCAATCATCGACACCGATTAATTTTAATTACGCGAGTTTTAAGATTTTAATTAAGATATAACACTTTTGCTACTTCGTTTACACCAGGTAGACAGGAATTCCTTTTCAAGTAACGTTTTAGCCTCCGATATGCCATTCATAGGAACAATCGAAAATCACGGCGGCGGCGCGCGATACTGGTAACTATACGAGAAGAAAAACACCCCGTCGTGTTCGGCAGGAGGTAATTTACCAGGTGTAACGCAGCACCACGTTTCGGTAGGGCTTACCCTTTTCTACATCCTATAAAATATACTCGTACAGTCGTACCCGTCGTGCCGCGGCCAACTACACAAAGGTCATTCATAAACCATTCGCTTCTCTCTTTTATACTCGTATTTAAAGCCGTGTAAAACGATAAAATTCGAATGACCATTGTTGACGCGTCAAAATTAAACCTAAATTTTTTCCCCCCTCTCTGATTATAAATCCGAAACCGAAAGGATGTGCTGGGGTAATTGTGTATTACGAGTATGGCCTGATTGGCCCTTTGGCCCAGTTCGAATTAAGCCCATTGTGGTATACGACGAGAAAAACATTGAGAAGCGGTTTTTTTTTCAAAATATTTACAAGTGTTGGGTTCGTCTCAATGGGGTAGCATTGTGTGAGTGATGTTTGTGCTATGTTTATATGGTTGTGACTGGTTTGTTTGTGTTCATCTCGAATGTGTTGGGAGTTGTATAATGCGATAGGTGAAGAAGTACACAATTACAGAGTTACTTTTGCAATACCAAAGTCATATTTTTGGAAATCATTGAGTTTAAAATTTAAAAAAGTGAAAAATTGTAATTACCGATTGGAAAAAATTACAACACGAGGAAAATAAAAAGTTTTAACCCCAAAAAAATCCAAAATTAAAAATTTTTGAAAATTCTCAAATTTGATAGTTGAAAAATACTAAAATACTACAACTTGGAATGATTGAAAAATGATTTTTTAAAAATAGCAAAGGGATTTAAATCTAGAAAATCCCTAATCAACAAAAAATTGCCTTAAATTTTCTTGGTATTATTAAAAATTGAAAAAAAAATTAGAATTCATTTTTTAATAAGTTGACCAACGAAACTCAGAAAAAATGGAAGGCATTATTTTTGTTCATCCAAAAGTTAACATCAGCAGGAATACAATTTAGGTGATGGTAAAAAAATAAATAATTGTGAAAAAAAATGTGAATGGAAGATTCGCTGAAAAACAACAGATTTATCGTGCACATATTTTTGGGCGTTTACAAAAAGGACCTAGTCCTAAAACGTTTTGTCATAAATTTATATAAATTTTCAGGGACGTAGCTTAAGCATTTCCCATAGGAGGAGAAAAAGTTAGGTACCTATACATTTGCAAACATGCGAGTAGAGGTTTAAAATAATTGCTAAATTTTTGTAATTCTTGCTGTTTGAAGTTTGACCTTATTATCTATATTATTATATATTTTATTTTTAGCAAACAGCCTTCTACCTACTCATTGATAGTACTATTAGAGTGGTCCTTATTTTCAATATTTTCGAAATTTTTTCGGGACACCACCATCGCCAATTCGTTTCATATAGTGAAAGTGAATTTTTGTGGCTTCACAGAGCCCCTCCCCTTATTTCATAAAATGAAAAAAAAATTAGAATGGAAAATTTTAAAAGAAAATTTCAAACAAAATGCTCACTACGGAAGTACTTACTTCTACCAAACAAGACATTAGGGTGGTCCAAAATTTACCAACTTTTAAAAAGTCCCGCTCCCAAACGCTTAATATGTTCTATCTGACGAGAAAACACACCACAATTTTTTTTTTGAAATCGGATAATATTTAGAGGTCCCTAAGGGGGGTCAAAGTAAAAAATTTGAAAAAATTTAAAAAAAGAGACAGTTTTGAAAATTTTAATTTTTTTTTTTTTGAAAAATGGTCATAAGGTGGGTAATACTATATAAAAAGACCATTTTCGATGATTTTTTATCTTTAGCCCCATTTCCATGGGACATGGAAAAACGTCACTTTTTACGATTTTTAAAATTTTTAAAAAAAAATGGTTAAAAATTGAAAAAAGGTTTCACTTGATAAAATCATTTCAACATACACATTACCACCCAAAAAGATCATTTAAGCCAATTTTTCAACTTTACTTTTATGTTGAGGAACCGTCATTTTTGGTGATTTTTTTCACATTTTTGAAAGTTTTTGAAAATTTTTTACCGATACGTCAATGATGAAAAATCACCGCAAATGGTCTTTTTGGATAGCAATGTGTATGTTAAAACGATTTTACGAAGTAAAATCTTTTTTTCAATTTCTAACCATTTTTTTCAATTTTTCTCAAAAATCGTAAAAAGTGACGTTTTTCCATGTCCTATGAAAATGGGGCTAAAGATGAAAAATCATCGAAAATGGTCTTTTTATATAGTATTACCCACCTTATGACCATTTTTCAAAAAAAAAAAATTAAAATTTTCAAAACTGTCTATTTTTCAAATTTTTTCAATTTTTTTACTTTGACCCCCCCCCCCCCCCCTCTAGGGACCTCTAAATATTATCCAATTTCAAAAAAAAAATTGTGGTGTGTTTTCTCATCAGATAGAACATATTAAGCGGTTGGGAGCGGGACTTTTTAAAAGTTCAAGACATTATTATGCAGGTACATAACTACTTTTTTTGATAAAGAAAAAATCAAAAATCAACTAGAATGAGAGAATTTTTTGATGGTTAAAACTGTCTTATTTCAATCAAAATACTATCTCCGGCGATTTTTCAACTTTATTTCAATTTTCAGAGACTGCCATTTCATGCAAAAATAGGAGTCTCCCAAAAATGGTATTTTTGGATAAAAATATAATTTAAACAATTTTAATGGGGAGTGTCACACTAATTCAGTATTTTTATCATAGGGAAATTACAATAAAATTAAAAAATTGAATGAAATTCATCGAATGTCAAGTCGAAACAATGAAAAAGAGAAAACCCCCAGGAAATTCAGACAAGAAAATGAACCGATTGATTTCGTTCATTTGCAGAAAGTGCGCCCAGGAGTACCGTTCCAAGAGATAGGAAAAGAAATGTTGAATTTTTGTTCTGAGATGAAGACACCAAACTCATGTCATTGTCTCCATGAGCTGTTTCCAGCGGCTTATCTAAAACTAAAGTTTCTCAGACCAGTAAAAACCCCTTCTCCACTGAGAATTACACCATTTCAAATCTGTAAGATGCATTTCTGTTTTTTGAATGCATTTTTAAAAAAAAATGAAATTCTAGAATAAATTACAAAAATAATAATGAGTTTATTTTTTTCCAAATTTACCAAAAAGTACTACGTTTTATTTTTATTTTCTCAAATCAAAATTTATAAAAAATTGTTCGAACTCAAAATTGGCAACTTTCATTTATTTTCAATTTCAACATCTCAGGGAGTTGTAAATTCAATATAAAAAGCCCATATAATTTTGTTTTTCAAGTGATATGATATGATACGTGAAGCAGTTTGTTCTCAACGACTTTTCGTAATTCATCGAAAGTAAAGTGTGCTTTTGGACAAATCTAACGATTTAAAAAAAAAAACGTACATCAAAAGTTGTTTTTGTTAAAGCGTTTTTTTTTTTCTGTATAAGTCTGATAAAAATATTGTTGAATATTTGACAGAGAAATTAAGAAAACAGAAAAGTCATTTACATTCTTATGGAAATTGTCAAATTTAATTAACGAACGCATAAGGACAGACGGTTTTCAGCAAAGTACGTCAGGCCAGGTTAGGGTTGCCACGCTCTTTTTTTTTTTGTCGTTAATTACTTTGAAAATTTTCATTTTGATATCGTCTTTAGATGCTTGATATTCAAAATTGGAGTGGATGGAGTGGTCTTGCCGAAATTTTCGTAATATCCAAAATTATTCCTCAGACTTCAATCTACAACTTTTTTGAAAGAAATTTTAATTTGACCCCGTCCTCTACAAATTTTCAATAATGATATTTGTATCATTGTCAAATTATGCAAAATTTGAGAAGAACGAAGGGTCTAATCGAAAATTTTATGATAACAATAATATTATTTCTATAGGACCTCAATCTACAACTTTTGTTCAATTCTGTTTTAAAAATAAAAATAATAATTAGAATGCAGGATGATTTGCATCAATTTCATCATCAATGAGGAAAAAACAGTTCGATATACTTCATTATATTCTCGCAATATTCACGATGCTTGGGAAGAATGCCAGACTGAGCAGGCCAGTATACCGCATAAAGAGGGATAGTAATTCCTCCTTTATATCACATACGAGTACTTTGCTTCGTCGCGAACACCATCTATTCTTTGACGATGTGTTTACTTTATTCTATTACGTATGGCAATTATAATCGTATTAGGGAACCAAAAGGTCTATTCAACGTTTATTACGTTACATATGTTAGAATACAAAATAAGCTCTTTATCGTTCTCTTTCTCTATACCAAAGAACTTTTGCAAACTAAACTTCCTTTTAAATGCGGTGTGAATTTTATTGCATTCGCTTTTGTACCTAGCTTTCGCAGTAGGAATGAGTAAGGTCATATGTATGAACTTATGTGGGGATTTTGATGAGGATTATAGTGTTGCTGTCCACGGTGGGAGAATTTTTTTCAATTTTTCTCATTATGGAATACGTCGTAGAATAGTAGTTCGGTACAATGATATTTTGAGGTCAAACAAATTTTTATTTTTAG
This sequence comes from Balanococcus diminutus, assembly GCA_959613365.1. Lineage (NCBI taxonomy): Eukaryota > Metazoa > Arthropoda > Insecta > Hemiptera > Pseudococcidae > Balanococcus > Balanococcus diminutus. The sequence continues at coordinate 22,532,786 of OY390715.1, forward strand.
CTGATTTTTTCAAAATCAGCTATTAGTTTTGATTTCCGATTTTTTTGGTATTTCTTGCGATATGTATTTATGTATAAACTGAATTTTGTCCGCGCGATAACTCTCGTTCTAATGGACCGATTTACTTCAAATTTTAATGGGAGGTCGGGGACCATGTAGAATAGAACCCTATTGTTTTTGGGCAATTTTGGACCATTACTACGCATTATTTGGGAAGAAATGGTCAGAATTAAATTAGACCAATTTAATCCATTAATCGAAAAAATATTTTGCCTAGCATTTTATTTCGAGTCGAAGAAAATTAAACTTTTCTCCCCTGTTTATTTGTATCGACGTCGACGAGCACCGCAACGTCGTATCATTTATTGAAATATGCTAGGCATCATTATAAAAAAATACATCAAATTCGATTTAGCCGATCTAAACGTTGATCAGTGTTGCCCATAAAGAAATAATTCACGTCCTTTTAGCTAAGGTGACTACAACTCGGCGTGCTTGAAAGAAACTTAGGTAATCGAAAACGTAGAGATGAAATTTTTTATTATTATTTATTATCAGAAAAATGATTAAAAATTTATTAATTATTGATTTTAATTTTTTTTTTACATTTCTATTAATTTTAAATTTTTTCTTCTAAAAGTAGAGAAAAAAAAACACGAAAAAGAAATTTGTTGAATAATAATTGTTAAATATTAGGTATACTTTGAATTACCTAGCTAAATTAAAATTTTGATAACTTGAAATTTTTTAAAATGATTTTTTTGAAATTGAAAAAAATATAGGTAAAATTATAAAAAAATGTAAAATAATTTTTTTGAAATTGAAAAAAAAATTATAAAATTATTGCCTACTTTATAAAAAACGTAATAAAAATTATAGTTTTTAAAATTTTTATTAGTAAATTTGTAAATTTTGGTAGGTAAATTATTTTAAATAATGTAAAATTTTAATAAATAAGAATTTGATTATAAAATATTTTGGTAAAAATTATTTTGTTTTTAAATCAAAAAGAAAAATTTATAATGATAAAATATTATTTTATTAATTAATAAATGATTAAAATAAAAAATCAGCTAATGCGTCAGAGTATTTTTGGTTTATTCTATATGCAGGGTTGTGAAACATAACGAAAAGAAAAACGAAATAAGGAAAACTGAAAATAAAAAACTTCAATTTTCTAAAAATATAAGGAAATGTTTCCCGTTTTTACATTTTGTTTCATCAGGTATAAAAAAAACAAAGAACTGACTTTGAGTAAAAAAAAGAACAATGACAACCACATGACTGATTTTTTTTTAATTTTGTAGAGAATTTCTTCAAAACTTTTCGCTGGAATAATTCAAAAAAATATTTTGCGAAGAGAATTCAATTTTTTTTGTGTCTTTTATAATTCAAACTTTTTTCAAATTAATTATTTTTACAACAAAAAAATATATTTTAAATTTTTTTAAATTCAATGTTGCCTTTAGAGTGTGGAGATTTTTTTTGAATAATAGAAAAAATGATATTTTGTGAAGAAAGTTTCAAAAAATAATAATATATAAATTCATTATTTACTGCATTTAAAAACACTGTTTTGTAAATGTTTTGAATTTTTTGAGAAAGGGTGCTTCAGAATTTTTGGTTGGAAATCCCCCCCTCAAAAAATCGTCTGAAAATCAAAAAAAATATATTTTCTCTTATACAGACTTATTCCAGCACGAAAATTGAAATCTGATTACAAAATTGAATTCTGGACAAAATTTTCAATATTCTGAGTACCCAAGTCCCACATATTTCTGATATAACGAAATAAGTTCGTTTCACTAAACGAAAAGTGAAAAAACAAAATAATTAAACTCATAGGAAATGGAAAAACGAAACAAAATATTGAACTGAGCGAGAAAACATTAAGCGAGTTATGAAAATACTCGAGTCACTGGTTGAGGGTAAATTTTTATTCATTAATTATATTTGAAACGATCTTCATGGACTATCCAATGTTTTAGTTTTACTCGATCAGAGCCTGAAAATTTAATCAAATCCACAAAAAAATAACTTAAAAAAGTGAAAATCCGCCAGCAATCCGGAATCACACTCAATTTGCCCTTCATTCAAAAAATTAATTATATTTGAAACGATCTTCATGGACTATCAAATCCCGTGTAGCAACGTCGATGCTAATTTTGATATAAATGTCGACATCCACATCGACATTTGCAATGGTGAGATTTTGAAAAATATGCTAAGTTCAAATATTCAATATAGGTATATATTAAAATTACCCCAAAAATAGTGTTCAAGCCAACATTTCGACATTTTTTGTCAAATATGCGGCATTGAGGCCACCTTTGTAGCTGGACACATGCGAGTGTCCAACTAACATAGAGATGATTCTTAGACCTTATGTACTAATTCACAACACACTTTATCTGCGAGTATCACAATCACCCTCAAGACGTCGACAGTCAAGTCGATGCATTGTTCGACCCTCGACAGTTAGATCGACATTAACTCGACTTAAAATTCCTCTGGTCAACACTGTCGACAGTTAAGTCGATGCATTATTCGACCCTCGACAATCACATCGACACTATCTCGACTTAAAATTCCTCTGGTCGACACTGTCGACAGTGAAGTCGATGCATTATTCGACCATCGACAATTATGTCGACAATAACTCGACAAGTCGTTGTATTATTCAAAACTTTGAAAAATAAGAAAATTTTGTGATTCTTTCAAAAATTATTTATTCCTGAGCTTAAAATGTTCTTATTAGGTAATTGTTTTTAGTTCTTTTTAGATATAAAATTTGTAAATTTAATTGGCAGAAATTGTCGACATAAATGTCGATGCGTTTATCGAGTATCGATTTTTACATCGACTTGTCTATGTAGAAAAACAACGTTTTCTAAATTATAGGAAAATACTGAGAAAAATTCAAAAATTTTGATTGAACAGTTATGTTTAACATAGAACATTACTTTAAATCTCAAATATCATTTTTAATTCATCGTTAACCGAGAAAAAAATGTGTCTGAATTTTGTCGACATAAATGTCGATGTCGACAATTGCTACACGGGATGTTTTAGTTTTACTCGATCAGAACCTGAAAATTTAATCAAATCCACAAAAAAATAACATTAAAAAAGTGAAAATCCGCCTGCAATCCGGAATCAGACTCAATTTGCCCTTCATTCAGGAAACAAAAACCTTGGTCTCAAAATGCCAACACCTCCTACACCTGCAGTCTCAAACCATTCCTGTATAAAACCTGCGACAATAAACATTGCAAAATCTCATCAATAGGAACCTAACCCACGTAAGAAAATTTTTTCAACACCTCTCTAGTCTGTCCTTTCACTCAGCACCATATCACGATCAAATCACGAGCTCGTGTTGATTTCCAAGGCTTCCATCACCATGCACGATGGAAAACTCGGGCAAACTTTTGGCCATATACGATTGGTTCTAAAGTTATTCCATTCTCTCGATTATTTCACGGTTGCATCGAAATAATGTGTAAAAAAATACACAATAGGCGAGTTTTAGGCGTGTACAATGTACATATTATGAACATATACCTGTTGTACAATACTGTAGCCTAGCCGCCATATACAATGGTACATATATGACACATATCGTGACCAGCTCTGCGGCTTGTATTGTTCTTCTTGGTATTTTTTATTTGTTCTGGTGTTTGTTTATTTGTACGTCGCATTGTTGCGTCGTTAATTAATCTTTTGTTTGAGTTAAAAGTGACATTTGAAACAGCCGTTTACCGAATAATAATGTCGCAATTAACGAGTATAATGTTGGTGTATTGTTTTACCAAAATACTCTTATTCGTTTTTTACTATTTGTCTTTTGTGTTTTAGTGTTTTTCCTCGCTTAACATAAACACGGCGTTCATTAGGTGTAAACAAAAATACGCATTATCGTTTCTATTATCATGTATATTCTACACGTATGCTTCATGGTGTATTTAAAAGCGTTCAAATTCACGCTCTGAATTGATAATGGGTTCTGGTAAAGCAGCGTTATCGTTTCAACTTTCAAGTACCTATATACTACGAGTAAAGAGTACATAAATGTACGTATAATTTTTGCCTTGACGTGTCGCCTTCACATGGCTTCTTGAGCGGTGTGTACGAGAAATTTCGATAATCGGGGTAAAATTCTTAGTTCAAAGTAGGTACGAATAGTATATTAAGGTACGAAAAAGAACAATTGAAGGGTACAGGGAAAGAAGGAGGTAACTCACTTTTTCTCAGTTTTGAGTAATGGCGTTTTCAAACATCAAAACAATTATTTAACTCGGTGGTGAACCTTATTTTTATGGAAGTAATGATTGAAAATGTTTAGCCCTATTATCCGCGTTCACATTTGAGGCATGAGTTGAAAAAGCATCAAGTATTGCATGTGTTATGAACGAAAACGTTACCTATCTACAGTAGGGTGGCCCTTATTTTTCGAATTTTGGAAATGATGTCGGGACGGGGGGTCCATTGGTGACATATTGGTAGAAAATAATTCCCTATTTTTTATTTTTCCTCAAACTGAATTTTAAGCCGTTTCTCAGGGGCCCCCAAATTTGAAAAAATCAAAAAAATAGAACATTTTGAAAATTTTTAGCAAAATGGTCATAGGGATGGTATTTCTATAAGACAAGACCATTTTCGATGATTTCTTATCTTTACCCCCCTTTTCATAGGACATAAAAAAAAACGTCATTTTTTACGTTTTTTAAAAAATTTGAAAAAAATGACTAAAAATTAAAGAAACATTTTTTTTTGAATAAAATGTTTTTAGCATACATGTTATCACCCAAAAAGGTCATTTACGGCGATTTTTCATCCTTACCTTCATTTTTGGGAACCTCATTTTTTTCAATTTTTGATAGTTTTTGAAAAATTCTCATTGATACGGCAGTGGTGAAAAATCACCGTAAATGACCTTTTTGGGTGATAACCCGTGTAGCAACGTCGATGCTAATTTCGAATAAATGTCGACACATCGAAATCGGTCACTTTTCGATCGTACATGTCGACACGATTGTGGATGGTTTGTCGATAATAAGCTCGACAAACCATCCACAATCGTGTCGACATGTACGATCGAAAAGTGACCGATTTCGATGTGTCAACATTTATATCGACATCCACATCGACATTTGCAATGGTGAGATTTTGAAAAATATGCTAAGTTCAAATATTCAATATAAGTATATATTAAAATTACACCAAAAATAGTGTTCAAGCCAACATTTCGACATTTTTTGTCAAATATGCGGCATTGAGGCCACCTTTGTAGCTGGACACATGCGAGTGTCCAACTAACATAGAGATGATTCTTAGACCTTATGTACTAATTCACAACACACTTTATCTGCGAGTATCACAATCACCCTCAAGACGTCGACAGTCAAGTCGATGCATTGTTCGACCCTCGACAGTTAGATCGACATTAACTCGACTTAAAATTCCTCTGGTCAACACTGTCGACAGTTAAGTCGATGCATTATTCGACCCTCGACAATCACATCGACACTATCTCGACTTAAAATTCCTCTGGTCGACACTGTCGACAGTGAAGTCGATGCATTATTCGACCATCGACAATTATGTCGACAATAACTCGACAAGTCGTTGTATTATTCAAAACTTTGAAAAATAAGAAAATTTTGTGATTCTTTCAAAAATTATTTATTCCTGAGCTTAAAATGTTCTTATTAGGTAATTGTTTTTAGTTCTTTTTAGATATAAAATTTGTAAATTTAATTGGCAGAAATTGTCGACATAAATGTCGATGCGTTTATCGAGTATCGATTTTTACATCGACTTGTCTATGTAGAAAAACAACGTTTTCTAAATTATAGGAAAATACTGAGAAAAATTCAAAAATTTTGATTGAACAGTTATGTTTAACATAGAACATTACTTTAAATCTCAAATATCATTTTTAATTCATCGTTAACCGAGAAAAAAATGTGTCTGAATTTTGTCGACATAAATGTCGATGTCGACAATTGCTACACGGGAACATGTATGTTGAAACCATTTTATTAAATTTTTTTTTTTTTTAAATTTGTAGCCACTTTTTTTAAATTTTTTAAAAAACGTAAAAAATGACGTTTTTTCATGTCCCATGAAAAGGGGGGTAAAGATAAGAAATCATCGAAAATGGTCTTGTCTTATAGAAATACCATCCCTATGACCATTTTGCTAAAAATTTTCAAAAATTTTCAAAATGTTCTATTTTTTCTATTTTTTTGATTTTTTCAAATTTGGGGGCCCCTGAGAAACGGCTTAAAATTCAGTTAGAGGAAAAATAAAAAATAGGGAATTATTTTCTACCCATATGTCACCAATTGACCCCCACCCCCCCCCCCCCCCCCCCCGTCCCGATAACATTTCCAAAATTCGAAAAATAAGGGCCACCCTAATCTACAGGGTGGCCCAAATAGATGGGTGCATATTTCAAATCACACTTAACGAAAGTTTGACGAAAGTTTTTCATCAAAGTGCATGGATGAAGATAAAGTGAATCAGTTGACTTCAAGGTCCAACTCTAGATAGGTTGTACACAGTCGGAAACACCTTAGTTTTGCAAACCCCGAACAGTTACTCATCATTTTTAAACATAGGAGTATTACTTGAACAAAAACAAAATGCACCCTTCTATTTGGGCCTCTAGAAAAAACCTTGAAAAAAATGGCTGAATTGACGTGTTTCTATGAATTAAAATTGAAGAATATTAAATGATATCATTAAAATAATTTTTAAAATTTTGCACAGAAATGGATGTCGATAATAGTGCTTTCTTTACAGCATTTTAGGTTTTGTCTAGACTTGCTTTCTCGCTTTTCTCTATACTTTCCACACCGTTTTCGTGGGCAAAAATTAAATTTTCGAACAATCTAAATAATTCATGTTATTCCACTCCTCAAGACAGGTCCAACCATGCCACTCACTCATTTTCGAAAAATGTTGAGTTATGCTCCTGAAAAAACAAAATCCTCCGAATAGTTAATTGTAAGTATTTTTGAATCAAGAATTCAGAACAACTTCTTTGTAACCAATTTCTAATTTTTTTTTGTTGCACGGTTACCTCAATATATGTATACCTATGATAGGTTCAAGTATCAACTATACATATATTGGTTGATTTTTCAGTTACATTCAATTTTTTCTACTTCCAATTTTTCCAAATTTTCATTTCATTTTTTTAAAAATTGGTATCAAGATTCATTTCATTTCGTAGGTACCAAATGATAGCTTTTCAATTCCAAAGTTTTTTATTCGCGATTTCTTTTTTGCGACTAGGTTAATTATTATTTGTTATTTTTGTTTGTTTCAAAATAGGTACCTACTGTTTACTTCTTAAAATTTATTGAATAGTTTTTTTTGGGGGAAGGGGTAATAATTTCTTTTTTTAAATTTTATTTGCCTATTTTTGAAATTGACAAAGTTTACATTTTTAAAAATTAATTTTCAATAAGGAGTATATTTTATTCCTCTTTTTTCAATTCGAAAAAAAAGTGATTTCATTTCTTCTTGTGGAATTGAAAAATTTTCTACTAGGTAGGTACTACGAAATTTCAAATTTTCTAAATTTTTAGCATTAACTATTCAATTGTTATTTCAAATCCTCTTCTTTTCATTTTTTTTCCAATTTTCATCAATTTGTAAAATTCATTTTTCATTCTAAAAAAAAGTATTTTCTTAATTTCCTCCTATCTACCAATTTTTTCAACTTATTTCAAATCGAATTCTTGTCATTTCTGTTTCCAATTTTTTCGTCACAATTTTCAAAAATTTTCATAGGTATTTTTTTTTTTATTTTATTCTTTTAATTTTCATTATCTAGTTTCAAATTCATTAGCATAGTATACCTAAGCAGAAAAATGGAATGAAAATTTAAGATATGAAAACGATAAATTGAATTTCAAATATTTTGCCAGGAGACTCGAACACTTTGAAAATCCATAGCTTGAATTTAAAACACTATCTTGAAACCTGACTTTAAACATTTTATCAAACTCAACATGGAAAATTTAAAGGAAATGAAAGTAATATTTTCAAAGAGTCAATTATCAATTGGGTTTCACTGATACCTAGGTGTTATACCTAATATAAAATAACTTCATTTTTTTTAATTCAATTTTTCCTCCTCATTTTTAGTATTTTAGCTGATTTTCTTCAAAATCAGCTATTAGTTTTGATTTCCGATTTTTTTGGTATTTCTTGCGATATGTATTTATGTATGTATGTATTGATTTATGTACTGAATTTTGTCCGCGCGATAACTCTCGTTCTAATGGACCGATTTAATTCAAATTTTAATGGTAGGTCCGGGACCATGTAGAATGGAACCCTATTGTTTTTGGGCAATTTTGGACCATTACTACGCATTATTTGGGAAGAAATGGTCAGAATTAAATTAGACCAATTTAATCCATTAATGGAAAAAATATTTTGCCTAGCATTTTATTTCGAGTCGAAGAAAATTAAACTTTTCTCCCCTCTTTATTTGTATCGACGTCGACGAGCACCGCAACGTCGTATCATTTATTGAAATATGCTAGGCATTATAAAAAAATAAAATGCATCGAATTTTATCAGCTCGATTTACTCGATCTAAACGACTCGGCCTGATTGAAAGAAACAAAGGTATTCGAAAACATAAAGATGAAATTTTAGCGAATAATTCACGTCCTTTTAGCTAAGGCGACTACATTTCGGCATTCTTGAAAGAAAAATCGAAAACTTAGAGATGAAATTTTTTTAAAAATTATTATTTATTATCAGAATAAAAGAATTAATTGAAAAAAAATCTATTAATTCATAAAAGCTAACATTAATGAACAATCCGAGTGTGAAACGTAGACACGTGTATGTACATTCGTACATAAACTTTTATACATATAAAAAATATTTGGCCGCCAAAAAAACATCTCAAAAAAATTTGAGTATCGTTATCAATATTTTTTTTTATTCCTTTAACAGCAATTATTTATTATTTTCATCATTCTTTAAACTTATTTTCTTTTTTCTACATTATTCCTTGAATAGTACTAGAATTTAATTGTGACTTTTTTGAACTGTTACTGTTTTTTGAACTTTTGAAGTTTTAATTTGATAATACTTCATCATTTTGATCATTCATGAGTGTACATCTTATCCGGTATATATTTGCATTTCGTAATCCGGAAAACAGAGAGCTAATTTTTTTCGCCTGAAGTCAGACGCGCAATTGGAAAAATCCACACGTCGACGATAAACGAAAACGATAAAACAAACATAATAAATACTATCAAAAAAGATTTGATAGAAGTGGATGAAATGTTAAAAAATTATCGCCTAAAAAAGTTGCATTTGAATAATGAATTAAAAATCTACGAAAAATAATTTTTTGAAATTAAAATTGCAAAATTCAATTCTTAAGTATTTACTTAATTTAAAAAAAATAAGATAAATTTATTAGTGTACTTTTTTGTAGAAATAAGTATGTAGATATTGTATGTATATTTTTGATTTTTTTTTTTTTTTTTTTGAAACCTTCAAAATTTTAAAATGATAAAATAAAATTTATGATTAATAAATCTATGCTAATTAAAATAGTGGTTGAGATCAGTTAAACAAAAAAAAATCAGCTTTTCTGACGCATTAATGCGTCAGAGTTTTTTCTATTTCAATTCCATAATTTTTTCTGTGCCGAAGATCAAATCCGTTTAGATGTCCACTTTTCTTTAGTCATAGATTTCCAAAGCAGATTATCTTTGATATAATGGAAGCCAATTCACCTTGAACATTTCCAAAGAATTCTGTCGTAAAAATGGTATTAAACTCACGCTCACAACACCTTATCATTTTTTTTGAGAGAATGGATTTTCAATTATAAATTCATTTTTTTTTCTTTAAACTTTACTCATTTACAAAAACTTGATGCAAATCAACCTCAAGTAAACTTAGTGTAATTTAAACACACATATAGATATGTAACTTGAAAGGGAGTAAGGGGACATTTACCCGAAATAATTTTTTTTCAATAGATATTTACAGTAAAATAAGGGAAAAATTACTTTTTTTAAAAATGGGAGAAAGATTGTTTTTGGGTCACCCCCCCCCCCTCCCCCCCCCCCAACATTTCTCTCCAGTTACAGTGATGTCGTAGTTGCAGGAGCATATAAAACAAGAACAACACATGAGAAGTATCAAATTGTAAGTTTTTTTGAATTACGGATTGAAAATAAGCTGCCCTTCTACGATCATTTTTTTTATAATCTCAGAGCCAACGACCTCTTTCGAGATTCAGCCCTTCCAAGCGTTCATCAAACTGAAACTCATTCCAAATGATACCTATTAAACCTTGTCGTTGTCATCGCATCAACCATCCAACTAAACGATAATCGACTCACTACAAATAATTAGGCATACCTACGTAGGTATTTTAAATTCTTCAAAGTCCACACTCGAATTTTCTTTTGAAAATCAATTCACACTACACCGAGGTAATAGATACAGGTATATAAGAAACCTGTGGCATTGTACGTTAATGGCCATCCTCCAACGTACTGGTAGGTCCATCTCTGTATGTGTAATTGTACTTCAAACAAATCGAGCCAACCATTAAGGTATTCTTGAACGAGACAAACGATCGATCTCGAGTAACATTACGTACAAAGCCAACCACACATTGATGATTGTTTAAGCGGAGAATGTGGCAATTGAAACCGAAAGGGCTTCTATGGTGGTTACTGTACAATTGTAGATACAATGTACATAAAGTCGCTATGTATTTGTATTGATTACAGGGCAACATTCGAGGGGGTTTGTGTGGTCTTTTTCTGAGCCATTTATCAAAATGATAACAAACGATTCCTAATAGTTGGGAGACGTGTATGATTTGACCGTGTGGCTCGATGCGGTAATATTTTGCTATTGTAGGTATCGAGCAGCAGTTACATATCCACTGATTAACAATGACAACATCCATTAATATCGCTTCTACGTACGTGATATTTTCGTGGTAATTATTATAAATGGCAACATTTATAAAGGCTGCTGTAACAGCTATAGAGAGGTGTCTGTAATATCTATTCGTAGGTAAGAATATACTAAATAGATACAGTGAGCGGACACTGCCCATGCGGAGAGGCCAATTAGAACTGAGCAGCGGTGATTTGTCTTTGATAGAAATGATTTTACCAACTCGCTGCGGTGTAGATTTAGATTTACATACTCTAAATCTAAAATTCATACACGAATAAGTAAGATGAATTGCCCAGCGTGTTGTTTGACAAATGATGACATTGCTTGAGTGAATCAATATGTCACATTGAGTATCAACGTGTACAAAAATAAAACGATAACAAGTTCCTAAATGAAATTCTTGTCTTTGCCAATCATCAGGGAAGATGAACCTTTAAACTGTGTATATGACTTATGAGGCTTTCTGACAATTGTGCAAACTTGTAACCTGCTTAGGTCTGTGTACTAAAAATTCTACAAAAAAGCTACAAGTAAGGAGAAAGTTCAACGTTTGGAAAACCTGTATAGTTGAAACAACAAACGACAAAAAAAAAATTGTCGAAAATCATCTGACGAGAGTGATTTGCCGAGAAGAAAAAATTTTCTAAACTGATTTTTATATAAATTAATCTGAGTACTGATATCACAGCACTAAAGAAAAATAACATAAGGGTGTCTATCTGGATTTTTTTTTGTTGAAAATTCATGACTTCTTCCATGACTTTTCCATAACCTATTTCATGAACAATATTTCTAAATTTCCAGGCCCCCTCAGCATAAGCTCAACTTGGAAGAAATATATGAGAGAAGCAAAAAAATTTCCCTCATTTTTTCCTTATAATTATTTTGTAATAAATAGCTAATAAAAAATTATTGAAGGAGATGCCCCTTAAACCCCCAAGTTATGCATATGCTCTCCAAAACTTTTTTTTTTGTAATCAAAAAATTTGCAATTTCAAAAAAAAAGTTTAATGAATAATTACTTAGAATTTTCAAGGGTTTAATTCGATTTCTTCCCCAAAGGGCAAATGCTTGCAATTATTTTTATATACCTTTGTTGTAATGTGAGAATGAATTTTTTCCTGGAATTGTTTGTTTACATTTTTTTGCCCCGGAAAACGTCATAAATTACGTCAGTTTTTCAAAACAGCATTTCGATTGGTCACAGGCCTAAGACAGTGAACGCCGAGACCGAAACCGAGACGGAAAGCGTGAGCCAAGACACCGAGTCACCTATTTTCAGAAAAGTAAACAAAAGAAGATAGAGCAGCCAATAATTTAAATAATTTTTGAACGAACATTTTTTTCACAAAAATGCTTGTTCACTTATATTTAAATTATTGGGTGCTCTATCTTCTTTTGTTTACTTTTCTGAAAAAAGGTGACTCGGTGTCTTGGCTCACGCTTTCGGTCTCGGCGTTCACTGTGTCTTAGGCCACAGACAGTCAAACATTTTTGAAAACTCAAATTCAAAATTTGTTGGCTGCTGGTTCTGCCTTTTGTAGGGAGTCAAAATACCAATCAAAAGGCTGTTTTAGTTAATTTTTGAAAATATGACGTAATTGATGCCTTTTCTCGGGGCGAAAAAATGTAAACAAACAAAAAGTATTATTGCTCTATATATAAAGACATTTTCAACAACTTTTCCTAAAGAAAAACACTTTTCTTATGTTTTTTGTTTTTCGTCCCAACGTTTACGAAATATTTTATTTATTTATTCATTTATTTATTTTACTATCAAGAAAAAAAAAATTGATCCTCAGGAAATTGAGATTTTTTTATTTCAGAAGAATTTTTAAAATTATTGTTTGAAAAAAATCTTCGTTTTTTTTTTCTTCGAAAATGAAACAAATTTTTTTCTTCACAACGAAACAATTAAGAAACGAATGTCGACAGAAATTTTTTCGATTCAAAAAAAAAAGAACAGGAATTTCTTCCTCCGAAAAAATTCCCACTCAGAAGAATTAAGATTTTCTCTTTTCAAAAAAATTGAGTCATTTTTTCAAATTCCAAAACAATTAAAAAATTTTTTTGAAGCAATAAATTTGTTTTCAATTTTTTTGTTTTTCCTAGAATGAGAATGTTTTCTTGAAAAAACAGAGACCCTCTACCCCCCCCCCCCCCCCAAAAAAAAATTAAAATATTTTCATTTTTCAGAAAACTGAAAAAAATCCAAAAATTTGGATTTTCATACTTCAGAGTTGCAAAAGTATTTTTACTTCAGAACAATTCAATTACCAAACGATAAAATTCAGATTTTGGATTTTCAAAAAATAAGTATTTTTTCGTGAAAGTTTGAAAAATATTTTTACTTTAAGAAAATTGAGTTTTTTTTTAACGCTTTGTACAGCAACTACCTAAGGCTAGTGACACGACGTGAAAATGTTTCTTACTCCAAAACAATTTTTTTAAATTTTTTGTACCAAAAAATGCAATTTTTTTTATCCCGAGAAATTGGAATTTTTCCAAAAAAAACAGCGATTCCTCTCCCTTTTGAAAAAAGTGCCTTCAAGAAAATTAATTTCCATCTTCTGAGAAATCACAATATTTATTTTACTTTTTTTTTTTTTTTTTTTTTTTTTTTTGAGAAGAAGCAACAATTTGAAAAAATTTTACTCAACTATAAGCTGATTTGTAATTTTCCCCGGAAATAATATCAAAAATTCATGACTTCAAGAAATAAAATTCTTGACTTTTCTTGACCTAGTGATTTTTTTTTGAAAAATTCATAACTTATCCATCACTTTCATGATCCATTTTCAAATTTCATGTCTTTTTCATAGAAATTGATACTTATGTAGACATGTGCATTGTTCACATCGTAGACGCCGTCGGCATCAGTGTGTTTTCTAAATTAAGCTATTGCAAATGGGACGACTATCCTGATCGGCGGAACGTTCCATATACCGACGTTCCACAATTGCATTTAATTTGTAGTACTAATTCCAGAAATCTCCAAAAGCATTCAGGGCTCTGTTTGGAACTTTTTCTCATCAAGGGTAAAATAGTGAAATTTCCCAAGTTTCTTGATATTAAGTACACCTAGTACCTAACTACCTATCCTTTTGAAAAATTGATTTTATCCGACTACAGAAGTCGAATTTTCCAACTTATATTCACGAATTTGTATTTGAAATTAAATTATTTCAACGACATGAAAATATTTTACTTTTACCTGGTAGTTTTTCTACTAACACCAAGAAATGATAGATGCATAGTTGATACATCCCCGACAATCCTCTCCCTCTCCCCCCACAGACCTCAAAATTTCTAACCTTCAAACCCATCCACACAAGTATACAAGGTATATCAACAAGTCAACAATTGAAAATGGATACCATTCATCAATACATGACTGGTTACTTTCAAGTTTCAATATCATTTCCGAACAACCAGATTACACTGCAGGGATAAACAAAGATCACGAGGGTTAAATATATTCATCCAAAATAACGTCGAGTCGGCCAAATTCAACCATACACTTTACTGTAACGGTGAATACCTCTAAATACCGAACATAAAGCATACATTGAATCGCCTCCAGCTCGATAATGAATGTTTTCCGAACGATTTGATCGACAATATTCGTCTCTCGTGCGTCAATGTGAAATATACCGCATTAACAATATCTGTAATGTGTAATGTAACGCGCACGCTATTCATATTTTCATTTGATTGATCGTATTATCTCGCGTATTTAATGAAACGTTTTTTTTTTTCTAACACGTTTTATTATTCTATATCGATACAAGAATGTGTTCGCGGTTTCAAAAAGAATAATGCGAATTTCGATAATTTTTATTGTGCTGAGTATAACGAGTATTATTCGTGGATAGACAACAGACACGATAGTCGTCGATTGTTTTTTTTTGGTCGTTAATTTATTATTTTTGATAATGATGATTGAAATTTTCGAGCGAAAAAAAGTATCTCAACTGTTGGACTCACAAAACTCGGCGAATGAACCTAACTATGAATGGGGTGAATTTGCTCGAAAGAAAAATTAAATACGAATCCGAAGTAGGCATTCACATGAGTATTTTAGGCAAAATAATATAAATGAATAAGTATAGTATATTTTCGGAATCGAAGCCAAAGTTGAAATTTCCAATTGAAGTATTTTTCTGAAATCGAAACCAAGTATGGTAACTTGTGAAATAGAATGATTTTAAAATACGGTCCATTAAAAATAAAGTGTATTAAAAGTGTGTTATAAATAAATAAACTGACAAATATAAAAAATGAAAAATGAACAATTTTCGAATTTATTCGACCAAGCTGCTGAACATCAGGCCCGTAGAGAAGGGGACGGAGGGGGAATTTTGCCCCGGGCCCCGAGTTTCGCTAGGGGACCAAAGTTGAATTTTTTTCGCTTGAGTTGGAAAAATCATATAGTTTTTGGTTAAAAATGCCCTTGGAAGAGGGCTCAAAATAATTTTTGCCCCGGGTCCACTTTAGCTCTCGACAGGCCTGCTGAACAGAACAGTCATCCACTGAAGTCTAAAACTGATAAAATTATAAAATTAAAAGCGGAAGTAAGTTATCAAAAGCATCTTTCTTCGATCTATCAATTCTAGATTTTCACCCCCTTTTTTCACATAAATTCTTTTCACTAAACACTGCTTTTTCTTTTCCATAAAAATACTAGACGAGTTTTCTAAACTCCACCGTGATGGTACATCCGAGACACTATTAACAGAGCTAAACCCACTCGACAACTCCCATATTTTTACATCTTTCATGCATCGGAGCGAAATTTGAAAAAATAAAAGTAACTTTAGTAACCTGAAATTTCAAAAAAAGTAACCAAAATTATGGAAAAAAGTAACCAAAAATTTTCCATTTCCACATGAATATAATGACTCATAACCCCATCCCCTCCCCTCGTCACCGTTTTTCTCATATTTTCGCTAAATTTGACGTTTCACAACTCTTGAAATCAATGGTAAAAATTTTGAAAAAATCAAAATTTTCAATTCAAAAATAATAATTCATGCATTTTTTCTTTTTCTATAATTATGACGAATTTTAATAGAATAGTTGGCTTAATAGGTGCTCAATTTTTATATCATAGGAAATTTCAATTCTTGAGAAGCTCACAATAAATAATTTTTGAGTTCCTATCAAATCTTATTTTTTTTTGAACTCAATATTGAAAATTCAAAAAAAAAAATTTTTTTTTTTCTTGAAAATACTTGATATCAACTTTTTTAAGTTTTTGAACTCTTATTTGTTTTGAAATAGTTTTCAGTTTTCAAATAATTGTTGATTTCAAAAAACGTGAATTTTAGAAAAATTTTAAATTACAAACAATACTGTCCTTTTTTTAATTTTTTAATTTTAATTTTTTTTGGATTTTTTTTATTTTTCAAACAATTTTTAATTTCTATAAATTTTAATTTTGTTAACAATTTGTAATTTCTAAAAAGTTCTGGATTTCAAAAAATTAAACTTAAAATTCTAAATTTTTTGATTTTTAAACAATTTATATTTGATTTAAAAAAAATAGTCGTTCCTAAAATTCATGTTTATTCAAATAAAAAATTTCCAATTTATAAAAATTGTAATGCCTAAGAATTTAAAGTCTAAAAAAATCAATTTTTTGATTGGCTTATTGCAAAATGAGTAGATACAAAAAAATTTTAATTTTTGAAAAGTCTTCATTCTCCACAAAAAAACAATTTTTCAACATGTGAAATTCACAACTTTTCAAAATTTTTAAAAGGAAAGTTTTGCTCATTTGAGAAATATCAAATTTTTGAAGCATTTTAAGTTCACGAGTTGAAACGATTTTATGTTTCATTTTTGAGGAGTTCTCTATTTTTCAAACATAATTTTCAAATACTTCGAACACATTTTTTTTTTTAATTAAAAAAATTACTAGGTATTCTCATTTAAAAAAAAAGTTTTTAATGAGGAGAAATCGGTTTTATTCTTCGACGGCCTCTACTTTTTTTGAAAAGAAATTTTGAGCAAAAATCGTTTATTTGTCGAGAAAAGAATTTCTCAATTTTTTCAAAAAAATACGGCTTATCTACTTACATTTTTTTTTTTCAAGAAATGTGGCTCATTTTTAGACAAGAATAAATCTTAATTCTTCAAGAAAAAAAAAATCACAATTTTTCATACTGACTTGAAAAATGCCTATAAACGAACTTTCAATTTTTTTAGGTGCAAACATTTTTCTACCTTGAATTTCAATACATAAGTACAAAATAAATATTCCTGAAGTTCGAGCAGAAAAAATCTCAATTTTAAAAGAAGATTCAATAAATTGTTCAATTAAGGTCAGTTGGGGTAACTGGGCCACGTTTTTACAACTCTAAAAAATCTTTATTCAAAAATGCCTCACTAGTGAAGAATAACCTTAAATCTTCAAATGGGACGTGTAGAGGGGTGTCATAGAGGTACGCTTACTTTTTTGATTTTGAGGGTGAAGCACATACCTGAGCTGAGGAACACCTCACTCTACACAAAGAATGGTGGCCCAGTTACCCCGAAAAATGGGGTAACTGGGCCACCAAATTTTTTTTTTATTAAGGAAGATTCAAGATGTGTAATTCACTTACCCCCACTCAAATCTGAGTTTTGGGGTAACTGGGCCATGTCATGTTACTCAAATTACTGAGGCCTCCTCAAGGGGAGCTAGGAACCGAATGATAATTGTTATGGTGGGCTTACGATGTCAGTGTTACCATGCAACCAACCATTTACGTCAAGACGATTTTGGAGGGGATTAGGAAGAGAATGGCCCAGATACCCCAACTGACCTTACTTAATTCATTTTTAAATAAAATATTTCAAATTTTTTGGAAGCAAAATCTCTGAAAAAAACTTTCAAAACGTTTTTAAAGAAATTTTAAATTTTAATGGCAGCTGTTCGTCAGATTTTTGACGAAATAGTAACCAAAATGAGTCCAAAAGTAACCATAGTAACCAAAATGTGCCTAAAAGTAACTAAAGTAACCTTGCCTTTAAAAAAGTAACCAAGTTACTAAAAAGTAACCGTGTTCCGATGCATGATCTTTCTATAAATATATTAGGTATTTTGTCGCTTTAATTATCCAAGTACCAGTTTATCAACGATTAATGACATTTCAACAGCTGGAATATCGCCGGCAGCCGCTCAAATGGGACGTTACTATTCCCCTGCAGCCACAGTAGCCGCTTATGGTTCCTTGGGAGCAGCCAGTATGGCTGCCGCAGCCGCCGTCGCCGCTCAACATAATGCAATCACAGCGCATGCCGCTCAACATAATCAAGTGAGCATGTTTTTATTATAAATTTTACACCATTCAATTTGTAAAGGGTATCTCGGCAAAGACATGTGATTTGGTCGAATTTCCACTTTCCGAAACTGAGACAATCAGGAAGGTGTGATTGAAAAAAATACAACTAAAAAAATCGATCCCGTAGTAATCATGAAGTTAGTTATTAACTTGGTAAGTAGCTATTGTTTTTCACTCCTTGTTCGAAATTTCCAAAACAAAACGTAAAACAGCTATACAAAGATGACTTGGAAGGAGATGAATACATAAAAGCCATATGCACAGAATGACAGAAGCGATTAATAAATCGACTTCTGCAGATACTTACTACTCCTGAAGTAAAGGTAAAAAAACGAAGAGTTGAAAAGCTTTGCAGAATGTTTATACCTACAGGCAAATGTGATACAATTTCCACTTTGGAACTGAATGAAGGAAAATGTTGAAATTTACAAGCTACTTCCTATCGAAATGTTCCTATACATTTTTTTGTAATTCTTGACTGTAGAAAGTTATGTTTCATTCAGTATAAATTTTTTTTTCTCTAAAAAACAAAAAAATTAATACTAAAGCAAACATATAACTTCCTTCAGTGAAAAATTACAAAAAAATGAGTGAAAGCATTTCGATAGAAAATTTAATGGGGAACAATTTTTGTTTGAAGAATTTTTCTCTAACGATGATAGTTTTCCTAAAAAAATTGAAAACACATTAATGTTTTGTTTTTTTTTCAGTTTTTTTCAAAGTTTTACTGATAATTTTTTCATTTTTTGACTACCTAGTACCTAATAGGAACAAAATGCTTCATACAAAAGTTGTTCTAATTTGAATTTGACACACAAAATTATTTTTTCAATTTTTCTCCAAGATGCATTGTCGTTGAGAATTTTTCATTTTAAGTATTTGTCAGACCAAAATTTTACACCAACACTCTCAGCTATCTCATAGTTCGATATTGGGAAACGAAGTTGGCTCACTCTGTATGTTACTTCAATAGAAGTCAAATTTCAGCTGAATCGAAGGCGACGAGTTGGCAAGGTTCCCTTGTTCAAAAAATTCGAGAAATATAAATTGGAAAATGAAGTAGATACTTTATATAATTTAACATATTTTTTGGTGGAATTCGCATTCCTAAAAATTCTTATTTAGAAGCTAATAAATTACTATAGAATTCAGAAAAAACTCCCAAATATTTTACAATTTAAGAATTTTGAAAATTCAAAAAATTTACAAATAAACAAGAATGCCATCATTTGAAAATATTTCTTCGTAAAAATTTTAGGCTGCTCAATAATAATCTCAAAATCAAAAGGAGGAATTTTTGCAGCATATTTTTTTAGCAGGGTTTTCTCATAATGAAAAAATACCCCTCCTTTAATTGCATACTTCCACAAAATTAAAAAGAAATGGCTTTTGGTTGAAGAATTTACATTTTGTTCAATGTTCTGCTTAGAAAGAGATTTAACCTAATTTTACCAAAATGCAGAAATCTGCAGGATATCATGAGGTCCCAGCAAAAAACAGAATTTTCACTAGGAAGGGCGAGGAAAGCAAGATTGTTGGTAAGCCAGAATTCACATCCTGGATTTTTTTAAACGTACAAAATCGACTCGGGGAATTAAAAAGCAACTAATGTACTTCCCACCCTAAAAAACTCAAGTTTAAAAATATTTATTTTACTCAATTAAAAATTTAAATCGGTTTCATTATTTTAGAATAATTTATTTTTCAGTACGAATTCGCATTCCTGAAAATTATTTGATTTTTGAAAAAAAAAATCTTCTGGCAAATTAAAAAAAAAAAAAAAAAAATTGAATTTCTATGGGGTTATTTCTGGAAAAATACTTGAAAGACAGTAGGTATCACTGGAAAGATGCATACTTGATCGACATTTTAAAAATAAGAAATAAGTAGGTAATTTTTATCTTTTTTTCCTTTTTTTCATCATTTTTTTTCAAACAAGAATTTAATTTTTAATTTTCTTGGACATGTTATCTGCAGGAAATTTTTCTCCAAAACTCACTACATTTTTTTTCACTACTATACCCACTAAATTTTCAGACACCCTCCACCCACCCTACACGCAAATCATAGAAAATTGAGGACCTTTTCAAAAAAATCAGGATCGATCCAAATTTACTACAGAGAAATCTTCAAATGGCAAGAAAAATTTCAATGTTACTAATACGAAGAAATACTTGATTAGCTTATCTATTTTGTTTGGTTATATGGACGAAATTGATTTTATACGATTTCCAATTGTGATTTTTTCACTACTTTTAGTTCAAAATCACTACTTTTTTATTACTTTCAGGGCCCATTTTTCAAATCACTACATTTTCATTACTTTCACTATCTGGCGACACCTTGTTTGAGTAAAAATATTTTTCAATTTCTCCATTAAAAAAAAAAAGTTTCATTTTTATAGAATATACCTAACTAAAAATAAAATTTTACTTTTTTTTTTTGGTGGAAAAATATCAACAATAATTGTGAATAATGTATTATTAAAATTTCCATTTTGAAAAAAGAAAATCTAGTTTAACATTTTTTTAAAAGGTTTTCAAATAAAATGTGAAGTTGCAGAAAAAATTTCCCAAACTGCAAACCTTTAATGAAAACGTGATAAGTATTTTAATAAATGTGGATGAGGAAAGGTTTAAAATGTGTCTTGAATTTTTTTAGGTTCTTTACATACAGTCTTGAATGTTCGAAATCAAATTGAAGACAGGGCCTTATATTATTTTGAAATTCCATCTTACAAAAAATCGCGAAAAACGAGATATTCTAATCAGTATATGTGACCCGGCACGTTAAAAGGGACCTAGTAGGTATTTTACAAATTTTTCAGGAGAGTAAAAACAAACTTTGGAAATGAATATCTCTGGAACGAATGGACCGATTTTTCTAAAACTTTGGGGAATTGTTACTGGGTATAAGTGAAATATTTTCCAATATTAAAAAATAATTATGGGCGAACATTTTTGTATAATGGCGCAAGGGAAATTTGACCAAACTCAGTGTTGCCAAAAAGGGAAAAATTTTTTGTGATAAGTAAATTTTTGAAGTTTACTGATAACAAATGTAACATTGATTTTAGGCTAAATTATGAAGATTTCGTGTTATAGGTGATCATAAGATGAAAAATTCATCGAAAACCACACTGATTACAGATTTACTAGGTCCCTTTTGTCATGCCGATTGAAAATATTGACTTTTTCGAAGTTTTTAGTGATTCAGGTGATAGACTTTGGTGAGTGGACCTCAGAACACCAAAAAAGTGAAAATCGATTTTTTACCTACTACCCGAGCAGCACACTCGATCGATAATATCGAAAGTTGAAACGTATCGATAAAAAATCGTTTAAAAATCTAAAGATGTTCTCACGATATGATACAGATTTAGCTGTACGATTTTATAGGCAAAAAATCTAAAAACTATCGAATTCGATAGTATTACGATTTTAGGACGATATTCGTCAACGATACTATCGACAAAGAATATTAAATTTATCGAATTCGATTTTCCACCGATTTTGTGCAGATATTTGAAACTATATTATCGACAAATAATCTGAAATTTCTCGAATTCGATTTTTTAACGATTTTGTGAAGATATTTGAAACTATATTATCGACACGTAATCTGAAATTTCTCGAATTCGATTTTTCAACGATTTTGTGCAGATATTTGAAACTATATTATCGACACGTAATCTGAAATTTCTCGAATTCGATTTTTCAACGATTTTGTGACGATATTTACAACTATATTATCGACAAATAATCTGAAATTTCTCGAATCCGATTTTCCACCGATTTTGTGCAGATATTTACAACTATATTATCGACAAATAATCTGAAATTTCTCGAATTCGATTTGTTAACGATTTTGTGAAGATATTTGAAACTATACTATCGAAAAAGAATATTAAATTTATCGAATTCGATTTTTTAAAGATTTTGTGAAGATATTTAAAACTGTATTATCGACAGATTATATGAAATTTCTCGAATTCGATTTTTCAACGATTTTGTGACGATATTTAAAACTATATTA
This sequence comes from Balanococcus diminutus, assembly GCA_959613365.1. Lineage (NCBI taxonomy): Eukaryota > Metazoa > Arthropoda > Insecta > Hemiptera > Pseudococcidae > Balanococcus > Balanococcus diminutus. The sequence goes on from OY390715.1 coordinate 22,555,123, forward strand.
TCGACACATTATATGAAATTTATCGACTTCGATATTTCAACGATTTTGTAACGATAGTTGTTGAAACTATATTGATTTTTTTCTAGTCAAAAAATACCTACTTTATATTCAAAATTGGATGGGAAGAAAGGGCCAAATCGAAATTTTTATAATAACCAAAATTAAATCCAGAATATTATTCTACAACTTTTGTTTGAAATGTTTTTTCAATTGGACCTCATCTCTAGCCTCTATTATTTTGCATTTACCTACTTACGTGTAACAGTAATATGCGAAATCAAAATTGAAAAAATTTTCAAACAAGTTATCTAGTTTTTTTGGTTTACTAGGTATTTTACTTGAAACCAGATCGTTGTTCTTAAATAAAATTTTACCAAGTTCAATACTACGATTACTATGTGAATACTTAGTATTTAAAATTGAACGGGAGGGAGGCGCCCAATCGAAAATTTTGTAATGACCAAAATTATTCTTAGAACTTTAAGCTACAACTTTTGTTTGAAAATTTTTTCAATTGGACCTCTCCTTCTCCTCCAATTTTGCATAATACTCCGTTGATACTTATTCAAAATTGGAGGAGCGGAGGAAAAAGGGGCCAATTTGAAAAAATTTTCAAACAAAAGTTGTAAATTAAGGTCCTAGAAATAATTTTAGTTATTATAAAAATTTAAATTGGACCCCTCCCTCTTCTCCAATTTTGCATAAAATGTTTGAATATTATAATCCAATTCGTATTATGCGAACGAACTCCGATGTTCGCAACAGACGCTTGTTTTGGTAGAAACTGCTGTATTTGGAACGAAATTCGCCAGCCTTAAGCGTAACTACGACTTCAAACTCGCCAGCCGGTCTTGAAAATGTGCGCGCGCATATACCCATATATGCTAAATTATCTACAAAAAATCGATAGAATATCGAAACTAGATAATCTACAAAAAATCGTAATACAAAATCGATAGAATATCGAAATTAAATCGAAATAAAAAATCGATAGAATATCGAAACTAAATCGAAATAAAAAATCGACAGAATATCGAATTCGATAAAGTGTCGCGTTAGTTCCGCATAAATCGTGTAATTATCTTTCGATTTATAGATAGGTTATCGATGAAGTATCTAACTATAATCTTGAGATTTTTAAAAGAAAAATCGTTCGATTTTATCGAAAGTTTATCCGTTGATGGATTTTGCCAACTATAATTCATCGATAATCTGTCGATATATCGAAAGATAATTTCACGATTTATGCGGAACTAACGCGACACTTTATCGAATTCGATATTCTGTCGATTTTTTATTTCGATAATTTGTCGAGTGTGCTGCTCGGGTAGGTCCCTTTTAACGTGCCGGGTCACATATGTATAAATTTAATTAAAACCTATTGTAAAAAAATTATACTCTTGTTTTAAGAGCATTTCTTCGTCTAAATGTATAAGCCCCTCCACATCCAAAGTCAATCAACTCTGTTATCGAAAAAAAAAACCGCATCAGCACATTACGTTTTTCAATCAAATAAATCCCCTTCCCCTCCATCCCATCTCGTGGCCTTTTCGAACGTTACAAAATCATTCACTTTATCTCGTATGTGTTTGTGTAAGTATATAGAAAATAAAGAAGAGAAAAATACTTTAGAATTTAATAGAAAAAACCGAGTATATAGAAAAAGAATATTGTTAGTAAAAGCGATATTTTTTCCATTGTTGGAAGCAATATGGAAAAAATTCCATATTATTGATATGATATAAGATATCCGGTTGAAAAATACTTCGGGTATGGCGTACGTAAAAGTAAGGCGTGTCTTTGAGACAAGTTCTACAGAGAAACGGGCGAATTCTACGGTACAGCCATAAGACAGTGGTGGATGGTGTATACGGCAATCCTAAAATATTATCGTTGATGCCTCGCAAGGCATTAAAAAGCAACTCCGCCGAATATACAGCATATAATTCCTATAATTCTGTATACTCTATAGTCGCTGATCAGTGTCCCGTGACAAAGTGTCTTCCATTATGTTTTATTAAACCTCCCACTTCTCTCGTGCTCTCTCTGTTGTCCGCTATTCACATCTCCTTTCAACTTTTCCCGGCTAAATTGTTCTTTTTATTTATTTAATATTTATTTATGGAAATGTATTCCAAATTCAGTCGCCCCGCGTCCTCTGGGTACGCTACACTCTTCCTTCTTATTTTTTTTACCATCGCCCCGCGATAGCTGAGTCTTTTGGCTGCGTTATTTTTAATGCCTGTATTTTCCTCGTTTCGTGAGTAAATTATATTTTTCTTTTGCCATAATATCTGCCTGTTGTGATGCTCTTACATGCAGATATAGTTTATTCGATAGTGTACTCGTATGTTGCGAGTTTCCAACGGTCTGTTTCGGGTTTTTTCATTCAGCAACGATATAGGTGTCAAACGGGTCCGAAATATGGGACAAGTGTATCGAAATTTAATTCATTCATGGTTTAAATTCGCATTCATTCGCCAACGTTGTTTTTAAAATTAATCCTTATTTATTCGTTTTTTCCCTGGTCGAGTTTGAGAATAACAAAAATTCTCTTGATCAACTCGAGTAATTTAACATGCCCCCCCCCCAAAAAAAAAATACTAAAAAGAAGCACCTGGAAAAAATAATTCAGCGAGACGAAAAATAAAGAATTGGGAATTTGGCTGTTTCTCGTGAAAAAAAGAAATTAATAAATTAGGGCAAGGACCAAAAAAATACTCAAGTTCGAAAATTTGGTGGCACCACTTGGAAATTAGCTGAGGGGGGATAGCTAATTGTTTTTTAATAAAAAGGATCAACTTTAAATACTGGGTCCAAAAAATTGCATTTTTTTTTTTCGTTTACACTTTTTTTTTAAATTGGGGAAACCTCAAGGTATACACTGAAATTAAATTGGGAGAAAATGAGAATAGCGGAAAGCCACTGCTAAGTATTCTAGGGAAATCGTAGATTCCAAGCAACTGAGCTGGGAACGTTTCCGTAAGAAAATCAGAGCGAAACTGAGCTCTGGGGAGTCATCTACAATCTGATAAAATCCGAATCTCGACGTCGGATAATTCATACAAGCATGAAGAAACCCGATTGCACGTACATGGACAGCCTTATCGAATCGATGAAGGTAATAGTCAACTATAAGATCCCAGACGATGATCTGGGATCCGATAGTAATCTGCATAAAGAAATATTAGAACACAGGCAGATAACATTCAAACTGAATCCGTGAATTACATAAATACTTTTTATTCGAAATTGTAAGGGAGGGAGGGGTCCAATCAAAATTTTTGTAATAACTAAAAGTATTTAAAAAACTTCAAGCTACAACTTTTATTTGAAATTTTTTTTGATTGGGCCCCTTAACTCCCCACAGTTTTTAATAATATATTTTGAATAACTGTGAATAAGTTATATTATTCAAAATTGGTGGGGAAGGAGGGGTCCGATTGAAACTTTTGTTATAACCAAAATTATTTCTTTGTACTTCAAGCTACAACTTTTGTTTGAAAATTTTTTCAATCGGGCCCCTTGCCTCCCCCCTGTTTTTAAAAATGTATTTGAATGAGTTGGATTATCCAAAATTGGAGGGGAGGGAGGGGTCCAATCGCAATTTTTGTTATAACCAAAAGTATTAGTGGGACTTCAAGCAACAACTTTTGTTTGAAAACTTTTTCAATTGAGCCCCTCTCTCTCCACTTATTTTGCATAATGCTCCCAAAATACTAATTAAAAATTGAAGGGGAAAGGGTCCAATTGAAAATTTTGTGCAACAAAATTGTAGCTCAAATGACAAAAATTGCGATTGGACCCCTCCCTTCCCTCCAATTTTGGATAACCCAACTCATTCAAATACATTTTTAAAAACAGGGGGGAGGCAAGGGGCCCGATTGAAAAAATTTTCAAACAAAAGTTGTAGCTTGAAGTACAAGGAATAATTTTGGTTATAACAAAAGTTTCAATCGGACCTCTCCTTCCCCACCAATTTTGAATAATATAACTAATTCACACTTATTCAAAATACATTATTAAAAACTGTGGAGAGGTAAGAAGCCCAATCAAAAAAATTTTCAAAAAAAAGTTGTAGCTTGAAGTTTTATAAATACTTTTAGTTATTACAAAAATTTCGATTGGACCCCTCCCTCCCTTACAATTTTGAATAAAAAGTATTTATGTAGAACTGGACTTGGTAAAAGTTCTAGGTGAGCAAATGAAGCAGCAGGGGCTCTCCGTAAATATAGCCGATCGTGTTTTGACTGAAGTTTTAATTGATAAGTGATAACAAAAGTACTACTTTTATGATAACAAAAAAAATCCAAAATCTTTAATCCTCTATTGGTCTTTATTGGAGAGGGAGGGGAAAGGTCCAAAGTCTAATTAAAAATTTGAAAAAGAATAAATTTCAAAAACAAAAACTCAAAAAGAAAATGTTAAAACACTACTGGACAATTTTTCTTTTAAATTTTAAAATTATATATCAATTTTTTTTTTTAATTTTAATCAAAAAACCGTTACCGGAACGGAACGATACCGTTAAATGAAGTCACTAAACGGAACCGGAACGGAAAACGCTAAACGGAAAAAACATAAAACCGGAAAACGGAAATTTTTTTATTAAACGGTACCGGAACGAAACCGTTTCAAACAATCATTCCGTTTTTCCAGCCCTGGTTGTGAACAGGTTTTATAGCATAAAGCAACCAGTTTCCAATCGCCTATTATTGTGCCCAAAAATTTTTTAAGCCTAATGTTGCCGCAGCACAAAGCTCTCGTGCAGCGCATATCTAGGCTGACGTCTATTCGCCTATTTCACTCTATTTTTCCTATCTATTTTAGTTACATATTTAATTCCTGTTAATACCCTGCGCCTAAATTTTGCATTCTGTTGCACTTGAATATTAGAATGCATGAATTGATCTCACCCACTCTGTGTTTCTTTCATCACGTCAAGCACAATCTAAATTTAGTTCAAGGTTGTGCAGACCTTCAAGAAGAAAAATGAGACTATTTAATTGTTTTCACGTGCCCTTTCCAAGCAAAAATAGTGAAAAAGCACAGAAACATAGTTTGCATCGATGGTACACATGATACAAACCCATACAAATTTATTCTACACACCCAACTCGTACTACTTAGATTACGACGGCAATGCCATCCAAGTACATCAGATTGACATAGTGTACACAACGCCCTGGCTTTAATGACTTAATTAGCGTATTAGAAGTAAAAACAGATAAAAAACAAGAGGTAAAATTCCCTTCGACAGTATTTTCGATTGCCTGTTGGTAGACGTTATCCACAGGAAAAACTACTCCATAGAACACAAGTGCAGCTGGCTCGAAAAAATTTTGTTCATAGAATCTCATGAAACGAAACTTTTTCACAGTGTTTGTTCCAAAACACTGGCATCACATCGTTATTACATAATTATTACACTTGTAACCGCAAAATCTATGAAATATTAAATGTGTTTAACGTGAACGACTCATATTCTTGTTGCAGGTGGCGAACAGCGTAGATGCCATGAAATACACACTCGAATCGACAGCGGAAAAATATCGTTCTCCTTATTTACCTCAGACCTCGTTCGCCCTCTCCATGTACTCAGCCGATCAGAAATACTTCGAGTCAGCCTCCAAAACTTACGGCTACCTAGATCCGGCTTTTACAAAAGCTTACTTCGAATCATCCAAGATGTACGTCGACTCGAATAAAAGCTACATGTCCGAAAACAACGCTAAATTCCCCTACCCGCCTCTCGACCTAGGTAAAATGTACAACTCGTCGGACGGTTCCAAGCAATCCGTGCATACGCCCAGAGTATCGGAAGCTGAACGAAATCAAAGTGAGCCTAAACCATCACCTTCTTCTTCCCTATCATCTAGCGGCCTATCGCCGGGGGCTTGGCACTCGCCTACTCCTTCAGTTCCGAGCCTTCTACCTTTGTCGCAATATGTAAATCATAATTCTCATTATCATCAAGGTTCCAGTAGTACACCAAACGCTGCTGAATTTAGAAGACCTCTGACAGTTATATTTTAATTAAGACGTATAGATGAGTACCTCTACGTAGGTACGTCGCGTTTCATTTTCTAGCTAAATTATTATTATTATATTCGTTATAGCGTGGTCAGAGCCAGAGAGAGCTGTTTCATTATGCCAAAGTCGAATTTAAAATTTTTTTTTTTAATTATCGCGAAACAGCTCCCATTATGTAAAGTGCAATTATTAGCTTGTATTTTTTATCGTTGTTTTATTGTATAATTTTTTCTTTTGTTTTTGTTTGTGTTTTCTCCCTTAATTCTTTTCGAAATGAAAATATTTTCACAAAGATGAAGTGTATTATATTGATCTCATTCATTAAGACGTTATTGAAAAAATATAAATGTACGATAGAAATATCTAAAGACGAATTTTTTTTATATGTTTTGCTGTTTCATGTTAATAATTTTCTTCTGGTATCGTCGATTTATTGTAATGTAATTATTGTATAATCTATGAGTATGTGCAATTTTTAATCATTTTTATCCTCCCAACACACTATTCGTGTAGTTACAATTTACATAAAATGGCTTGTAATTTTTTTAGCGGCTGTATTTTTTCTTCTCCGGGTTTCTCTTTCGTGAAAATTACTGTATTCGTATGTACCTATCTCACTTCTGTTTCCTTTATAGTTTAATTAGTATATAAATTGAGTATGTATTAATTCCGTATTTTGTTTATTAAATTATTAAAATTTGAATGGTTTTTTAAATCATCTCATTAAATCATTGACAATCCCAAAAAAGAAGAAATCCAAATCGTTAATTTAATAGTTATTTTCCTAGACTATTTATCATACCATCATTGCCGGTAAAACACTAATATTTATAAAAAAAAAAATTAAAAAAAAGGTGCCAATAAATGAGTGATAGGGTAACTTCCACATGGAAAAACAGATATTACGTAAAAGTAATTTTTCAAAATAACGGTCAAATTATAACAAGCACTTTTCTAAGTATATTCTTTTAAATTTAAATGCAAAATTATTCGCCTGAATACTGAAAGGGGAAGGACCATGTGTTTGGGGTTAAATGTTCAAACTTAAAAACGCGAAATGGAAAAGTTATTATATTTGGAAAATAATAATCATAGTTAAAATATGCAAAAAATGGACGTTAAATTATAAAAACTACTTCATTGTTTAAACTAAATTCAGAATAAAGTACCTAAATAATCTTCAATATTCCTCCCAGATTTCAACAAATATCAAACGACGACTGTTATTTTCAGCGTAACGCACCTTAAATATTTAAGCAACCACCTACGAGTCAAAATTTTTCAAAGTGAGATGGTTTGACAGAATTTTTCAATTATAAGTATACGATTCATGGAAAGATGATTATCATCAGTGATTTCGACCAAAAATTGACTAATCTATTCAATGAATTTGTTTTGAAGATACTTTAAAAGTTTAAAGCATTCAAAAATCGATTACCTACGTAAAAAATTCATTAAATAGATTAAACTTGCCACTGGATTATTTCCTTGAAAAATTTGATAAGATTTCGGAAATTTTTCCAGAAAATTTAAAGGGAAAAATCTCTGAAAATTACAGAAAAAAATTCCTGGAATTTGGTTTAAAAAATTCTGAAATTTTGAAAATTCTCAACACAGTCTGCCTAATAAAGTGTCGAAATCAGAAAACAGGTGTTTTGCAGCATCTTTTTTCTCAGTGTTTCCTCATAATGAAAAAAATGTAAAATTTTTTTAAAAAACCACGCTTTTATTTAAAGTTGGTCACTTTGTAAAATGTTATTCATAGGGAAAGAGTAATGCCTTAAAAAACAAAAAATAAAATTTACTTGAATACAAAAAATTTTCATGACACATTTTTGTATTCAAGTAAATTTTATTTTTTGTTTTTTAAGGCATTACTCTTTCCCTATGAATAACATTTTACAAAGTGACCAACTTTAAATAAAAGCGTGGTTTTTTAAAATTTTTTTACATTTTTATTTAACTCTTTTTGTCGTTGAAAATATTTTAATTTCATAGTTTTGAAATTTTCAAAATGGAACACCCTCATAGGGGCTCAATTTGGGGTCAAGGGTAAATTTAAGTCCGAAAATCGAATTCAGCGAAATCGAAAACCTACATTTCGATACCAATGTTGTGATTTTCTGAAATTTTCAAAATTGAACCCCCTCATAGGGGCTCAATTTGGGGTCGGGGGTAAATTTGAGTTCGAAAATCGAATTCAGCTACCTCGAAAACCAACATTTTGATATCAATGTTGTGAATTTTGAAATTTTCAAAATGGAACCCCCTCATAGAGGCTCAATTTGGGGTCAAGGGTAAATTTAAGTCCGAAAATCGAATTCAGCGACCTCGAAAACCTACATTTCGATACCAATGTTGTGATTTTCTGAAATTTTCAAAATTGAACCCCCTCATAGGGGCTCAATTTGGGGTCGGGGGTAAATTTGAGTTCGAAAATCGAATTCAGCGACCTCGAAAACCTCTAATGTGAGCACTTCGGTATTTCAATTCTTGTAAAATATTAAATGAGAGAGGATTGGTCGAAAACATACTCTTGGTTCCATGAGACATACATACATACCAAGTATATAAAAGCGTGGTAAAAATGACCATCCCCGGGAATCGTACTTTTATACAAATCCAGAAAAATTGCTAAAAATTTCAAAAACCGAAAATGACTGTAAAATTTAAGTTTTGAATTTACGAGTTGAATACATTTTGTCTATTTTTATCGGATTATTGGGTTATTTTTTCGTAAGATTCAATCTAACAAAAATGTAAGGATTTTGGAGTAAGTATTAATCAAAAAATATCAATTAATCGCGTGGAAAATTAAAAAATATGAGTTGAACAATTTTTTTGAAAAGGTAAATTTTTCAAATTTCTATCATATTGGACAATGTATAATTCAACCCAACAAAGTGTAGGGCTTCCAGAGTGATGAGAGAAAAAAAATCAAAAAATTTGTGGAAATTTCAATTTATAATTTAAATAATTTTTGGGGATAAATTATTTCAACTGCTATCAGATTTTGCATTTTTTCGTGATTCAACTCCACAAATTGTAAGCTTTCTCGTGCAATAAATTTAAGAAAAAATTCATCAATTTAAAGGAAATTTGAAATTAAGAGTCTGGATTGTTTTTTGAAATCAGTTCATTCAATTTAGATCAGATTTTGCAATTTTTTCATATGACTCAACTGTACAACGTAGGACCTCAGGAATATAATTTACAGGAAATGTTCGTTAGTTTTGGGAAGATTTGAATTTATAAGTTGCTTAATTTTTTTGGAATAAATGTTGTTGATTTTGATTTTTTAAAATGTGAATTCAACTTTTCAACTGAAGGACGTCTTCTAGAGTAATAATTCCGAGAAAAAATTCATCAATTTCGTGTAAATTTGAATAATTTTTTTGAACTAATTTCTTCAATTTTCAGGATATTTTTGATAATTTTATCGAGTGATTCGACCGTACAGGCTAAAACTGTAGGACTTCCGAAAAAATTCAATAATTTTGTGGAAATTCGCATTTTCAAGTTTGACAATTTTTTTGAACCAATTTCTTACATTTCCATCAGATTTTAAGATTTTTTCTGGGGATTCAACCATACAACTGTGGACCTTCTCAAGTACTAATTCCGATAAAAAATTTAGTAAGTAATTTTATAGACATGTGAATTTATGAGGTTACCAATTTTTTGGACTATTTTTTTTTCAAATTTTGTCGGATAGGGACAGTTTTTCGTGAAATCTCGCCCTACAACTGTAATGTAGGGCTCCTGGAGTAACAATTTCGAGGAAAAAAAATCATTAAAAAATGAAGTTTTTAAATTTTCATCAGACTGGGAAATTTTTTCATATAATTCAATCTTACATACGTGGGACTTCACGCGCCATATAAAAGTCAAATTTTTGTAAAATTAAAAGAAATTAGTGAATAAATTCAAGAGAAATCATTAAAAGAAATATCCGAATAAATTTACTGAAAAAAATTATTCCAGTCAAGTTCAAATTTTCATCTCGTCGTGTCAAGTCACGTTATTACAAAATCCCCTAAACGAATGAGTTCGCTGAAATTTTTTGATCAGTCATGTTTTCCCATAATGCCAACTCATGCTTTTGTCACGTTTTCACAAAATTCGAACAAATTGGCGCATAAATTCTGTGGAAAAATTTATACCAAATCACGCTTTCGTAACAAAAAATGAATTCACCAAAAGAACCGGTCTATAATAAACTCATTGACAAAAAAAATTAGACCATCGCGGATTTTAACGCGTCACATCAAGTCACATAATTATGTTCTTACCCATGCAATTCAGCTCACTTTAAATTTTCAATAGCAAAAAAAAAAATTGTTGTTCACGAAATCGAATCCTTTCAAACCTAATTTTCATGTAAATAATTTTTTTTTAAATTTCAATTTTTACTCCAAGCCGTTTGAAATCTTAATTGAAAAAAAAATGCTCAGATGTCAAAAAAAAAAAAAAGAGTACTCAGAATCTACATGATAGTAAAACGCATCAAATGTGGAGAGGAATTATTGGATCGAGGCATAATTGAGGCAATTTAAATAACAACTGCAACGTGGTGTCCAAAATAGAAAACTTTGGTTCGAAAATAAAAATAATAAACGCCATCGTGCCAACAATCGTCGCAAAAAAAATCATAATAGCAAATTGAAAACCTTCAAAATAACCCACCAACTGGAAAATTCCAACAAAAGCAAAAAAAACATTCGAGTTGACAAATGTTTTCGTAAGAAAAAATTACCCCTAATCTACCACACACGGGACAAAGATCTCGAGTAGGTAAAACACGAGTGTGTTTGGCTACTTAATTTTTCAAGCTGACCGTTCCAAGCATGTAAGGCATTTTGAAATAAATCGATGTCAAAAAGTATAAAATATTAGACACGGCACCTTTTGATATTCCCAACTAATATAGGTGTTTTCCTGAACACGTCGTAATTTCGTAATTAATGTTATCACTTGCTACTTCTCTCTAATAATGAACTGGTTTTATTAAAAAACATCTATAAGGCCGAAAAAAAGAAAAAAACGAAACACCCTACCGAGGCGAGTTAAACATGCGAAACAAAATAGTTTAGCATGATATGTAGAAATATATCAAATTACATAGCTGGTATTTTCATTAGAGAATTTTTCACTCGTACAACGAATATATAAGATTGATCAAGTTGAATGAGCAACTGAAAATTTTGGACTTGTATTATTCTCTCACCTTGCACAAGACTCGTACAAGTACACTCGCGTGATTATAATTCGTAACCGTTTGCCTAAGCTATTACAATGTGGCGAGAGGTTAAAGGAAAAAAATAATAATAAAAGGAGATAGAGAACGAAGAAAAACAAAATTAAAAATAATAATCTGCCTTGTGTACTAACAATTGTACGTATTGAATGATCAGTTAGAGCGAGCACCTAAGTACTATGGTTATTCTAGAATGAGTGGTTGGTTTTTAATCGAGTAAATTATTTTGTCTTCGTTTCATCTTTCGATATACAAACATATAAAAGATAATCATATAACTGGAGCATAAAGGCATGAACTAAGACGGTTTTTATTCTTTAAAGACGGTCGTTTTGATTTGGCAGGTTAGTATTTCTTCGGTTAGGTAACATCGGCAACGTATAATTTATCTGTCAGCCATGGCGTGCCACTGTTTCCTCATTATCTTTTACAATGAATAGATAAATTATCTGTAACCAGGTTTTTTACAATATAAAAGAATAAGTTCACGCCCCTAATTTGCGCTCTTTAACGAATGCACTACGAAGTGCGCAATCGAACTACACACCGAGTGAAAGAAAAACAACCTTCGAGGTTTCCAAAAGTTAGCTGCGCCTGGAAAACTATCTTTGTTCCTTCCAATTTAGTGATGTTGTTGAAATAAAACAGAGCACAGCCCTGGGTATAATAGACTGCAATACAGACCAGTTGCTTTGTAGAGTCGTAAGGCAAAGACATCTCAAGAAATTTACTAAATTACAAAAAATTGTTCAATTTTTTAAATTGTTTCATATCGCTCATCAAGGTACCGAAAAGATGAAGTTACGAACAAGAACAATCTGTTATTGGAGAAATATTTCGTCGGATATAGAGCGTTATGTGGCTAACTGGCTAGTTGTTTGGCATGTGAACGATATAAATCCAGTAAAGTGAAGAAGCCAATGGTAGAACATGAAATACCAGAATTTTCATTTCAGAAGGTCGCTATCGATATCGCACAGCATTCTACAAAATATTATTTGGTATTATTTTTGAAATTTAATCAAATTTGAAAATCATCAAATTTCAAATTTCTACCGAATTTTGAAGATAACAAAGTTTTAGATTTTTATTATAAATACATCGAGCTTTGTAAAATTGACATTGGCATTTTTTATTGAATTTATCTGAATTTTAAAACTTATAGAATTTTATTGTAAAAATTCATCAGTTTTAAAAAAATTTACTCAATTTCGAAAACTGATTAAAATTTAAAAATCACCAAACTATTAATATTTTCATCAAATTTATTAAAAATTTCCAAATTTTTAAAATTTACTGAATTTTTAAAAAATTACCACTTTTTAAAAAATTTCTTAATATAAAAAAGATCAAATTTTGAAGAAGTGTGCATAAAATAGCATTTCATTACGAAAATTGATCCTGACTGGTGACTTTACAAAAAATTGACCCTATATTGAAAACTTATTGGAATACCGAAAATTCAAAAATTCCAAGGTAGGTAGATTTACGTTGTGAAATTTCTAACTTTAATCAAGTTGGTCAAATATTAAAATTAAAAATAATCAAATTTCGAATTTTCGCCAAATTTTAAAGATGGGCAAAGTTTTTAAAATATTTAAAATTGGGGCATCAAAGCGAAATTAAAAAAAAATAACTGTTTTGAAAAAAGCAATCCGAAAAGTAACCAAAATTCTTCAATTAAGTTTTTAAGGAACCGAATTGACCTAATGACTAATGCGTTACAAATTCTCCCGCCAACCTGTTCAACATTTTTGTTTTGAAGCAATTTTTAAAAATTTTGTTTGAACTTAAATTTTTTGAATACCGGTTCGAGAAAATAAATGGATTCCATGTCAAAAATAATTTCTTTTGGAAATTCATCTAAAGCATTGCTTCTTATTTTTTGCATCTTTGCTAATTAAAAAAATATATAATATATATATTTTAAAGAAAAAATTTTTTCAAACACAATTTTTTTTTAGAGTTATTTGATTATTTTTATTTTTTATTTTTTGGAACTTTGTTTATACCCCATTCCATGCAACTTGAGCCCTTACCAATTCAATTGAATAAACCGCTCACAAATCCGAACATTGGTTCAACGTAGACGTATGGATTTATCAGTTAAAGTGTTCCATATAATACGATGTATTCATTACTTAATTCATTTCTATCAAATTGGGTAATTTGTACCTGTAAAACTAATAATTTAGGTAAAAATAGGAGTTAATCGTAAAATTTGATCCTAAAATTTTTATTTCTTTCATAATACCTAAAAAAAAAATTGTTTGAAAAAATCATGTACAAAAATGAATCGATTTCTAATGAAACTCAATACTACAGCAAGTTCATATGCTCTTCATTCACGGAATGCTGTTCGAAATGGATGTAACAAAATATACATTGGTAGGTAATTTTTTTTTCAAAATTATGTACCTAGGTTATGAGTTAATCGTAAAATTTGATACTAAAATTTTTATTTTTTTCGTAATACCTCAAAAAAAAAAGTTTGAAAAAATCATGTACAAAAATGAAACGATTTCTAATGAAAATCAATACTACAACAAGTTCAAGCTCTTCATTCACCTAATGTTTTTCAGAATGGATATAATTCCTGAAGACACAGAAGACAATTTAAAGGACGCCATACATAGTTTGGCAGTACTACTGTAGCAGATATACAAGTTTAATAAATTTTTTTAAAAAGTTCCCAGTTTTTATCATTTCTTTCAAACTCTATTCAAAGATATTTTTCGTTCGTTAAAAAAAAATTATAATATTTCAACAGAACAACATTTTTTTTAAAATTTTGTTCCACAGAATCAGTTGTACAGCAAAGAAAAAAATGACAGAACAAAACTGAGCCAAGAAGTCGCTACCTTTTCTGATTTCTTTTTTCAATTTTGTTCAATAAAATTTCGTTTGAATAAAATATTAAAAGAATTGATTCATTTTTTAAAAAACAAATTTTAGATCAGGTTAAGCAAATTTATTACAAATTTTTGACAATTTTACTTTTAAAAATTATGTTTCAAGAGCTTTTTACCACGCTTTTATATACTTGGTATGTATGTATGTCTCATGGAACCAAGAGTATGTTTTCGACCAATCCTCTCTCATTTAATATTTTACTGGAATTGAAAAAACATAGTGCTCACATTAGGGGTTTTCGAGGTCGCTGAATTCGATTTTCGAACTCAAATTTACCCCCGACCCCAAATTGAGCCCCTATGAGGGGGTTCAATTTTGAAAATTTCAGAAAATCACAACATTGGTATCGAAATGTAGGTTTTCGAGGTCGCTGAATTCGATTTTCGGACTTAAATTTACCCTTGACCCCAAATTGAGCCCCTATGAGGGGGTTCCATTTTGAAAATTTCAAAATTCACAACATTGATATCAAAATGTTGGTTTTCGAGGTAGCTGAATTCGATTTTCGAACTCAAATTTACCCCGACCCCAAATTGAGCCCCTATGAGGGGGTTCAATTTTGAAAATTTCAGAAAATCACAACATTGGTATCGAAATGTAGGTTTTCGAGGTCGCTGAATTCGATTTTCGGGCTTAAATTTACCCTTGACCCCAAATTGAGCCCCTATGAGGGGGTTCGATTTTGAAAATTTCAAAACTATGAAATTAAAATATTTTCAACGACAAAAAGAGTTAAATAAAAATGTAAAAAAAATTTTAAAAACCACGCTTTTATTTAAAGTTGGTCACTTTGTAAAATGTTATTCATAGGGAAAGAGTAATGCCTTAAAAAACAAAAAATAAAATTTACTTGAATACAAAAATGTGTCATGAAAATTTTTTTTTCAAAAATTTTAATGATGAAAAGCGTGGTGGGGCGTTAATCGAAAAGGTATTCGTTTGCTCCTCGCACACCCCACCACGCTTTTCATCATTAAAATTTTTGAAAAAAAAATTTTCATGACACATTTTTGTATTTAAGTAAATTTTATTTTTTGTTTTTTAAGGCATTACTCTTTCCCTATGAATAACATTTTACAAGTGACCAACTTTAAATAAAAGCGTGGTTTTTAAAATTTTTTTTACATTTTTATTTGAAACTTAGTTTGCATACACTTTTTTAATAATTTAGCTTGGAAGTAAATTTCATCAAATTTAATTTTAAAGGCATTTTGCAATATTTGCTGATTTTTGAAATTTAATTTTGCCTAGAAATAATCATCTTCAACTTTGTTCGAATACAAATTAAAAAAAAATTAAATTTGAAATACATAGGTAGGTACAATAAGTGAGTATGTATTTTTTTTACGAAGCACTCATATAACTAATCATAATTTCTAAAAATTTTCAATACCTACCCTTACCTACAATTTTTTCCATTTTCCTGACTTTTTTTTCTATTCTGCTCAAAATAATTACTCTAAATTTCGTTCATTTGAAGAAAAAAACATTGAACAGGATTGCAATTTTCCACAATTTTACTCATTTTTAAAAATGATTTTTTGAAATTTTGTTCAAAAACAACTTTCTTTGATTCTATTGATAGGTGTAGGTATAGTTAGGTACGCGTTTAGATGAGGGCCTAAGTAACTTTTTTTCATTTTTTTGAGTTTACCAAAATAAGTAATTTAAAATAACAATTTAAATAATCATTTTAACTAAATTTTGAGTAAGTAAATCTTCTTTTTTTTTCAATTTCAATAGGTTTCTGATAAAATAGTAACAAATTAGATGACAGCATAAAGAAAGTAACTTTCACATGTAAGTATGTAATAATCAATATAATAACTTTAGAAGAAAAAATTAACCACACTTTGTTGCTTGAGCAGAAATTCAATCAACTTGAAAAATTTATCAAATTTTTTTAAATTTATCAAAGTTTGAAAAAGATTAAATATGAGTTGAAATGTTTTACCTATTAATTTCAATTAGCCAAAGTCAGTAGTGACCACTTACAAAGAAGGTACCAAAAGCATTCGATTTCAACATTTGATCTTTCTGTGATAAAATTGAATCATGTATTTAAATACGAACACCAATTGAAACTTTGAAAGACTCGATCAACATAAAAAATGACACCAGACATCAAGTACCTCCGATCTATAGTGAATAAAAGTACGCAACTCGATATTCGAATAGATAGAGGTAGAGGTATCTCAAGCCGCCACAATTTTATTCCACTTTCGAAACGATCCGACGAAAATTAACTTTTAATTATCTCATATTGAACGAGGAAAAATTCCCGAACCGAGGCACGACTCCGTATTACCTAATTTTACTAATGGTTAAAAAAGTTACGTTATTTTTATTTCGTCGCGAGTTAAAAAAAAAAATCTTTATGTATAAATACTCGAAAACTCGGCACAACTTTTGCTTTCAAGTAATTGGTACCTCTGCGAGTTCCAATTCAATTCAATCTTGAGATGAAAAAAAAAGTAACTCTTGCAGCATTCAAACTGGTACAATACACAATATAATAGTAGTTTACAAAGCGCACAATAGGTATAAAAAGTCGAATTTCAGTAGGAGAGACGAATTGAATGCATAAAGAAAGCCGCCGACTTGTCTAGCGTGGCCGCTAACAAAGACCGCTTAATGATTAGCGATTGTGTAGAGAGCAATTAACCATCGTATCAGGTGTTAGCCAAGAACCCACAGATCTTATAGCACACAGGCTCGAGAGCGTTTTCAAATATTCGCTCAGTCATCATTGACTTTATTTTGTAATTCCATCGGTCTCGTAGGTATGAGTATGAGGCGAATTGTAACTGTATCTTGTAAACGTAGTTAAGTGTAATTATAGGAAATTCCGCGATGGTAAGTTCATATCCAACCAGAAACAAGACAATGAATAAAACGTACCTATCTACATAAGGCGTTCAAGGTAAGTAATCCTATGATTTTCTGACTTTTCCCTTTTTTTTCAACATGCCTATTAATATTTATTTTGCAATAACTAATCGAATATTAACAAAGTGAAAGCACAAGTCATAAACCTAACACAATGATTATTCTAACAGGTAGTTTTGATTTATTTGGGCAGTTGTGATTTTCATTCAAAAAAAAAATGAAAATCTTATTCAAATGAAAAATTTTAAATTACATATCATTCGAGCAGTGAACGTGGTCTCAACTCAATGTAAACATCGCGACCACAGAACCACATAGCTAATTAAAGAAAATTATTTCAAAGTGAATTTAAAAATTTTCTTCTTAACAAAATTGGAAAAAAATCAAGAAAGAAATTGAATTGCGGCTGAATGCTTTTTTTTCAGCCTTTCTTTATAATTTTAGATTTTCTGCGAGATTTTTTTTAAACATTCTTTTTTTTGAAGATTTCTTTTTTGCATCATCTTTCTATTCAGAAAATTTTCTAATTCCTTTGAGGTCCATATTTTATTTTTGGAAATTCAGCAAAGACACAAATTTTCCTTCAATTTTTTAAAATTTCTTTGCTTAAAAATTTTAATTTTTTTATTTGAAATTTAGGTAATTCCTTTGCATTTAAATTTTTTTTTAATTTCTTTGAAAACTCATGTTTTTTTTTTTTGAAATTCAGTGGTTTTTTTTTTTTTGAATTTTGAATGAAAGAATTTTTTAATTTTTTTTATATTGAAATTTTTTAAATTTGTTCTAGTTTTATCCAGGAACAAGTTTTATTGAAGTTTTTTTCATTTTATTCAATTCCTTTAATAGGTAGGTATTAAAACAATGCTTCTAATTTCTTTAAAAACAATTTTTTCGGAATTTAGTAATGAGGTAATTTTTTTTTCAGTTTTCTTGATTTGAAAATTTTGTCTAGGGAATAGTTTCCTGGAAGATTTGTTGATTTTTTTTTTTTTTGAAATTATTCAAGTGAAGCAGCCTTTTTTTTTGTTTGTTTAATAAAATAAAAAATAGGCGTTTTTTTCAGAAAAAAAGGAGGCCGAAAACTTTTCGTCTTGTGGCCTGACCTGACTCTCGCCGGCCCTGCCACCAACAAAACACAGATGTAACTTTTTCAAAAGAACAAAAATGTATAATATGAAAAATTTGCCCATCTTCGAAAGTGAAGGGGCTACAAAACTTTGAAAATTGGTATTTTGGAAGTTTTAGGCTCGATAGCGCCTCAATTTTCAAACATGAGCTAACTTTTCACATAACTCTTTTTGTCCCTCTCCAAAAGTTACACCTATTTCATGTGTTGTTTTGATGGAATTTTGAAGTTTTCGTGGTAACAGTGCACCGTTATAACACTGAGGTAGGCAAAATTTTTGACAGGAATTTCATGTTGCTACTCCTTCAATTTCAAAGATAAACATCCCATAGTGATTACAACTTTTTTTGCTTTTTCGAAAGGCTATCCACCCACTGCCGGTGTCAACATTTTTTTTGGGCGCAATGTTGCCAACTAACTTTGCTAGGAAAAACAGATCTACTCGTTCTTCTTTTTTGAAAGAAAAAGAAAATCTCTTTTTAAATTTTTGATTTTTTTGAACACCCTGTCGAGTAAATTATCTACAAAGCGATGAAAACAGCTTGAATAATTTTTTTAAAATAGTATAAATCAAATGTGTTGACTCAAGATTCAACAGGTAGCATTACACATGCATCGTAGCGAAATTTGAAAAAATAAAAGTAACATTAGTAACCTAAAATTTCACAAAAGTAACCAAAATTATGGAAAAAAGTAACCAAAAGTTTTCCATTTACACGTAAATATAATGACTCGTTACCCCTCCCCTTTCACCATTCCACCAATATTTTAGCTGATTTTGACGTTTTGCATCTCCCAAAATCGAGGACCAAAATTTTGAAAAAAATTAAATTTTTAATGAAAAAATATGCATTTCCTGCATGATTATGACGAATTATTATATTATTTAAATCGTTGGCTTGATTGGCTTTTAATTTACACTTTGTGGGAAATTTCAATACTTGAAAAACTCACAATACAATTCTTGACTACTTAATCTAATCTTCAATTTGTAAAAAAAAAGTCAATATTGAAATTTAAAACAAAAATAATTTCTTAAAATATTCAGTTTCCTAAGCTTTTGAACTTTCTTTTTTTTTTTTGAAATACTTACGTAGTTTTCAGTTTTTAAATAATTGTTGATTTCAAAAACACGTCAATTTTTGAAAAATTTTCAATTGCAAACAATACCTACCTATTGTTTATTTTTTTCAACTTTCTAATTTTCAATTTTTGATTTTTTTTTCCATTTTCGAAGTTTTTATTTTCCAAACAATTTCCAATTTCTATAAATTTCAATTCATGAACAATTTTTTATTTCTAGTTCTGGATTAGAATAAATTAAATTTTTGAAGTTCACAATTTTCATTTTTACACAAAGTTTTAATTTTTGAAAACTTTTGAATTTTTGAAAAATATTCGTTTCTAAAAATATGTTTATTCAAATAAAAAATTCCCAACTTGTAAAAATTATGATGCTTAAAAAATGGAAAAGTGAAAAAAATCAATTTTTAAAGATGTGTCTTTTCCAACTTTTCAACACTTTCAAATTTTGGAAAGTTTTTGTTTAAAAAAAAAATCAAATTTTTTAAGAATTCCCAGTTCACGAGTTGAAACAGTTTTATATTTCGTTTTTGAGGAGTTCTCTATTCTACAGTTACTTAATTTTCAATTTTTAAACATAATTTTTAAATACTTTGATCATTTTTTTTTTAACTAGAAAAATTTCTGATAAATTTTCATAAAAAAAGTTTTTAATGAAAAGAAATTTTTTTTATTCTTCCACGAAGTAACCTCTAATTATTTTGAAAAAATTTCCATTTTTTTTGAGAAGAAATTTTGACAAAAATTCGTTCTTTTGTAGAACGGAATCTTTCAATTTTTCCAAAAAACAAAAAATTACCGCTCACCTACCTCTTTGTTATTTTTAGACAAGAATAGATCTTAATTCATTAAGAACAAAATCTAAATTTTTCATATTAACATGAAAAATATTAAAGAACTTTTTACCTTGAATTCCAATACATACAATATAATACATCGAGTTCGTGGGAGAAAAGCCTCAATTTTGAATGAAGATTTAATACATCTTTATATTTATATTAATTTTTTAACGAATTAATTTTTTTTTAAAAATGACTAGTTCGGAGTGGGGGCGCAGAAAAAAACCCAATTATTTTTCCTTCCTTTAGATTTTACCAGAGATGGGCAGATCCATTAGTGAAAGGATCTAGATCCGGATCGATCTTTTGCCTCATTGGATCTGCAAAAGATTTAGATCCAGATCAGATCCTGCTAAAGATCTGGATCTAAAGATCCAAGATCCAGATCTTTTTTTAAGGGGTGGGGAATTACCATTTTGATTAATTTCTTTTGTTGTCTGTAAATCATGTGAATTTTGCAGGGTTGTTTTTTTTACACAGATTATTGACGAAATAGTAACCAAAATGAGTCCAAAAGTAACCGTAGTAACCAAAATAAGTCCAAAAGTAACTAAAGTAACCTTGTCGTAAAAAAGGTAACCAAGTTACTAAAAAGTAACCTCGCTACGAAGCATGCATTACATCGAAATAAGGCAGCATCGAAAAAATTTTCGACGAATATAACAGAAGCTTACGTACACGTGCAACGCATGTGGGCCCATTGTGGGGCCCCCCTTCGACAGCCCGTGCGCAAAAATGGACCATATTCGAAGCGTACACACACCGCAAAAAAGCTGTGTAACTTTCATGCACAGAATGCGATTACCAATTACGTTGTTTCAAGTAATTTTTTCATGCATTACAAAATTAAAGGTTTTTTGATATGTTCGTGTACGTGTCTGTTGTAATTCTTAAAATTATTCGTTGTCATATTTTTCCTACTGATGGTAGATTCATATTTTTGTCTTTGCTTTCTTTCAATTTAATGTTGGGTAATGATAATTAAATTTTCATGTTGTTTTGTTGCAGATAATCCACTAACGTCTAGTTTGATAGTTTTGTTTACATTCATGGGGTGCAACTTCCATGAATTTTTACCAAGTCCAGTGCTACATAATACTTTATATTCAAAATTGGAAGAGAGTAAGGGGTCTAATCGAAATTTTTGTAATAACTAAAAGTATTTGTACAACTTCAAGCTACAACTTTTGTTTGAAAATTTTTTCAATCGGGCCCCTTACCTCCCCCCTGTTTTTAAAAATGTATTTGAAGGAGTTGGATTATCCAAAATTGGTGGGGAGGGAGGGGTCCGATTGAAATTTTTGTTATTACCAAAATTATTCCTAGTACTTCAAGCTACAACAACTTTTGTTTGAAAATTTTTTCAATCGGGCCCCTTACCCTCCCCCTGTTTTCAATAATGTATTTGAATGAGTTGGATTATCCAAAATTGGAGGGGAGGGAGGGGTCCAATCGCAATTTTTGTGATAACCAAAAGTATTAGCGAAACTTCAAGCTACAACTTTTTTTTGAAAACTTTTTCAATTGAGCCCCTCTCTCTTCACTTATTTTGCATAACACTCCCAAAATACTAAATAAAAATTGAAGGGGGAAGGGGAAATGGGTCCAATTGAAAAATTTTTGCAACAAACTTGTAGCTCAAAGTTTTAGGAAAAATTTTGGCCATGACCAAAAATTGCGATTGGGCCCCTCCCTTCCCTCCAATTTTGGATAATCCAACTCATTCAAATACATTATTGAAAACAGTGGGAGGGTAAGGGGCCCGATTGAAAAAATTTTCAAACAAAAGTTGTTGTAGCTTGAAGTACTAGGAATAATTTTGGTAATAACAAAAATTTCAATCGGACCCCTCCCTCCCCACCAATTTTGGATAATCCAACTCCTTCAAATACATTTTTAAAAACAGTGGGGAGGTAAGGGGCCCGATTGAAAAAATTTTCAAACAAAAGTTGTAGCTTGAAGTTGTACAAATACTTTTAGTTATTACAAAAATTTCGATTAGACCCCTTCCTCCCTTCCAATTTTGACTATAAAGTATTATGTAGCACTGGACTTGGTGAAAATTTATCGAAGTTGCACCCCATGAATGTAAACAAAACTATCAAACTAGACGTTAGTAGATAATCCAGCCTGCATTGGATTTCTCATTCACGATAGAGAAGTGGTTGGTCAGTTTTTGGAAGTTGAGTGTAACGACCGTAAAGCGATAAATATTATAAAAGTAACTTGAATCGTTTAACCTTATTATGTATTGTCTTATGTCCAGATTTTAATTTTTAAATCATTTCAGACGAAAAATGTTCCGCCTAACTCTAAAAACATTCTACGGTACATTCAAGACCTGTACGCCGGAAGCTACAAACGTGAGAGCCCCTTCAATAAAGCGATTAGGCAAATATTTCTACGCCAATAAAATAATATACACTGTTATACCAGGTTGAATGGCAAGACATGCGCAAGAAAAAGTTGATATTTTTCTCAATATGTAAAACACCTTAGGTAAGTTCATAGTTTCATTTTCATTTTTTTTCTTTTTTTTTGAAAATAAAATTATTGAATAATAAAATTGAAAGTTTGTTCCATCATATCACCAGTTCTACTTTAAACTACCAAATGAAAGAAATAGTTATTGTCCGACCAGAATACGATGGCGTATGGGTCTGAAACCGTGATTTGGAAAAACCGAATTTTTTCATAGAGATCAGTAGTTGTCAAACAATGGTTATATTTCAACTTTTAAACAATGCACAATTTTTTCTCATTAAAACAAATCAAAGTTGATAACTATACTTATTTCTACGAAAAAATTCGGTTTTTCAAAATCACGGTTTCAGACCAATCCGCCATCGTATTCTGGTCGGACAATATAACACATACCAGAGAATTTCCCATCATAATCATCCAGTAAACACCCTCATTTTCCAATCTACCGACCAAAATCCTATCACCCTTTTTTTTATATTCACAAATTAACTCACACGTAGGTATAGGCCTTATACCTACACGTGAACCAATAAAATACACCATATCAAAAGATTCGTAAACACACATCAAATCGTCATTTGCATCAGGTCGCTCGCACAATGCATCAAAATACGGAACACGAGTTCGACCCGAAAAGAAAATAGAAGAAAAATACGTACGTAGGTATTAAATATTAGCATAACAATTTCTACAATGTATCCAAGGTTAAAAGATACACTCACCCCTTTTACTCGTCCTCTAAACAGGAATTAACAACTCGTGAAGATTCAATTATAAATAAACTGTTGTCGAATGTAATTTTTTTCAAACACCGGATATTAAAAATGTGTTAGAAGCGATCGCATTTAAAATGCAAATATCACGGTGATTCGTTTCGGTTATACCTGTCAAAATGCATTTATCGATATCGCGCATTAATAACGCGAATTTGCTTTCGGTTATACCATTACGCGCGATAAAATCTCTAAGAAGGTAATCTGCCGCGCAGAGAACATATTAAGGGAACACAAGTGGTGAAGTTTCAATTTCCAGTCCAATAATTTATTCATATTATTTTGGCCCGGTACCTATTTCCGTCCTTTTTTTTGTATGCCAATACATTGAGTACAATACTGGCTCTAGCTCTTTCGATGCCTACAAAATTGTACCATTTTCGGTATTGTTTGGTTTGTTTTTCGGCAACAAGGCGCTTTTGAATTTTTTTTTGTTTGCCTTCTTCTTATACTTTTCATCAAAAAGGGTTGGCTGAATAAAATATTGAGGCAAACGTGAATTACGAGTAAATTTCATGAAGAAACTTGGGAATTCCACAAGTAAATTTGTAATTTGTCGTGTGAAATTCTATTCGTAAATTAAATTAAATTTTCATTTTCAAAATGTCGAAAAGACCCAGAGAAGAACATTGAACGCATTATCGAGATTTCAAATAAAAAAATTCAAATTCTGGGAAGAAAATTTCAGATTGAAAAAAAAAAGCAAAAATGTGTTTTTATAAATTTTTTAAATCTATTTTCAACATTCTGATGACCATTCCGAATTCGTCCAAATTTTAAAAAATTGTAAAATTTCATAGGCACTTCAACGAAAATGAAATATTTTTCTTCAAACTTTATTCTATTTCAAAAATTTTGTAAAAATCAGAAGTGATCAAATTTCAAAAATTGAAAAAAAATCAATAAGTATTTACTAAATAAATCAATGTTTTATAATTTTTGGAAAAATTTTCTGAAATTTGAAAATTAATTCAAATTCAAAAACTTGAAAATTCAAAAATGATGTAATTTTGACTCCTCCCGCCTGAATTTTGAAAACTGCGAAAATTTATCTATGCCTAAATATGAAAATTTGTCATTTTTTAAAGTTGTTAGGTATTTTAGAATTTTTCTAAATTTTGGCCTAGTTTTGATTAAGATTATTTCAACATTTTGTAGCAAATTTTTAAAATAAAAATTCATCAACTCTCAAGACTGACATTTTGAAAATTTATCCGAGTTTTAAAAATTGAATGAATTTTACAACGTTGAAAAGCGTAAAATTTCCTTTTAAAAAACCCTGTATTTTCATTTTTTTCTTCAAGTTAAAGGGTGACATGGCGCAAATACTGCGCTTTACTGCATACACAGTACAATAGAATTTTTAAAAAAAATTATAAAAGAGAAGAATAAATGGCTAGTTTAAAAACTTTGGACGTTATCAAAACATACTTAATTAAAAGAATTTGTCGTTGCACTTTTTTTCAATAGAATTTTCAGTGAATTTGATATACGTAAACTCGAACGATATTGAAAAAGAATTCCGTATTCCAAATATAAATATGTCGAGATGCGCACCTTACAAGGTAAGTAATTGGTCAATAATAGACATTTGTTAATTGTTTTAAATTGATTAATAAATATTATTAAAATTTCACAGCCCAAAAAATTGTTTAACCCTAGTCAGGAATTGCAGAATTTCATCCAGTTTAAAGACAATCTGCCAAAAACGAGTAGGTAGTGAGTGGTCGATTGAAAGATGGACCGAAAAATTTGAAAAAATATGGGGATTTTTTTTTTTCTCTCAGGAGCAGATTACATCAACTTTAATCAGTATTACCATCTAATGGTACCTACGTGAAATACGTTTTTTAAATTTTCTGAATAAAAGACGTTGGCAAACGCGAGGTTCTGGAAGCAATCAATGAAGAAACTAGTTACCAGCAAAATCTCGCTATGGAGTAAGTCATTAATACACCTTTCTACCTTGAAGAACAGAACTTGACGAAGAAGTGTCTACAAAATCTCAGGAATAATTGATTTTATTACATACAATTCCTGGATTTCATATATTACAATAATATCATAGAAATGAACAAATAAAGTTATTATTCTTCCTCGAAACACTTCAAAAAATTTCTCACCATTCCTCTGTAGCATCAAATTACGCCAGCAAACTCTGGGATGGGCATACAGGCCACGAAGCCACTGCCAATTTTTTGCATCAAGTGCCTTGGCCAAAATTAAATTATTAAATTAGAATTTCTTCAAAAGCACGATAAAACAATATTTTTTGTTAATAAATAAACGATTTTTCAAATTTCAGGTATAGGTAATGGCGGGTCAAAAATTCAAAATCAAAAATCCGTTTGACTAAAAAATGAGAAAGACCGTCCACTCCGCCAAAAATTGCACCCTGTGACCTAAAATACCAAAATCAGGTCCTGACAAAATGTTTTTGTTTCTTAATGTCAAAAACATACCGTTTCAAATCTCTGATTTCCTTTACTTTTAGATAAAATGAAGATTGCTTTAAGAATCACCCTGATATAGGCCTATTTATAGTTATGAACCACCCAAGTCCGGCATCTAGCCATGGAAGTAGTTCATCGGAAGGAATCTCAGTGTGTAATAAAGTATTCTTTTTTTAGTAAATATTTTTTCGTACTCTCGATGAATTTTATTTGCTTATGATTTTCTTATTTCACATAAAGTTAACACTCCATGATACTCAATTTTTAGAATTCAAAAAATTCACTACTTCATCGCAGTCTTGAAAATAATATGAATAAAAAAATAAATACAAAGCACTACTTTTCTAACATGATGCATCGCTAATACGCCATTCAGAAAAAAAGTTGAAGAGTTGACTCAGAGTTGAACTCTTGAGCAGTGCAACTATAAATTCTTGAGAGTTAATGTTCAACTCATTTTTTTTTCGAAAGAGTCACGAGTTGTGAGTTGACTCATTTCGAAAAAGAGTGTGCCCACCCCTGAGCAAACTAACGTGAAACCCTTCGGAAAATAATTAATCGCAAAAAAAATAAGCTAACGTTCCCCAAAGGGATAAAAAAACATAATATCCTGAATCATATAGGTAACTATAAAAAGAAGAACCTTAAGAAGGTATATCTGAGAATACTGCGCAAATTAATCCTCACAACGTAGGTAACTAGGATAGGTCTAACAATAGTGGCATTAACTTAGGTTTACGAGTAGGTATCGATCAAGCCAATATTGAATTACTCAGTCACCGTTTCATTGATCAAATCAATCTATAGTAGAATGTACCGATGAAGATCTCATTTTCTCAAATCTCTCACTGCGAGAATACCCTTCGATATATCACAGACCTCGACCCAGATGACACGAAAATGGGTACCAAGACCAAGGCGAAACAGTTTCTATTAGAAGTAACTAAACATCACTTGGAAAGGGTAGGTTTTTTTTTTGTTGAAAAACGTGTTTTTTTTTTCTTTCAAATTTGGATGACATTAAGTACTTGAGTCAATTTGTCTGATATTCTGAAACTTTTTTTTTTTTTTATTTCATACTTCCAATTTCCATGGAAATTATGTTTCATCATTGTAACTTTTCAGTATTTTAGACTTTTGTAATTTTTACATTTCAATGTAAAAAAAAACAAGGCTAATAAATTTTTTTTGTGACTTTTAGAAATGGAAAACCGAACATTTTAACCCAAATTTGTTTTTGAATTCGAGTATAAGTAAGTAAATTCTTGCTTTTGAAAAATTTGAAAATTTTTTTCTTTGGAAAAAATGATAATTTTTCATCAAAAAAATTGAATGGATGTTTTGCTTAAGCAGTGATTATTATTTTTTTGAATTTAAAAATAGGTAGTGAGAAATCAAGGTAGAAATTTTACAAAATTCAGCTTCTCAACTCTTCGAATTAGAAATGAATAACGGTTATTTTTTGTAGGTACATGAGTCATGTACTTATTTTTGTGATGTTGTTTCAGGTGAATTATCGCGAGAAATCTTTGAAGAAGAGGTAAAGAAGAACAAAAGAGTCAAGTGTTTGTTTTTTTACGATTTTTTAAGAAAAAAAAAAATTAAAAATTCAACTAGAATGAAAAAAAAATTGGATCGAAGTGGTCTCAACATACTTACATATTTTTACCCCACCCAAAAAAAAACTTTTTTTGGCGATTTTTCAACTTTCCATCAAGTTTTAGGAAATTCATCTTTCTGGAATATGTACTTAATGACGCAGATCACACACTTTCTGAAAACTGAGGTAAAGTTGAAAAATCGTCAAAAATATTTATGTGTTGAGGCCCCTTTGATGCAATTTTTTTTCTTCTTAATTTTAGCTAATTTTTAATTTTTTTTCAAAAGAGGTTTTAAAAAAGACGTTTTCCCCTCTTAAAAACAGGGGTAAAAATGAAAAATCACCGGAAACGGTCTTGTTGGATAAGAGTACCTATCTATAGTGAGTACAGTGATCATTAATAACTAATAAAAAAATATTAAAAAATTTGATTCCAAGTTTGTGATTTTTTTTTTTTGGAAAAGAAATATTTTCAAAGGATTGGATTTTGACATTTCAAAAAAAAAAAAAAAAAAAAAAAAAAAAAAAATTATGAAACACCCAAATCATACATTTTTTTTTACCGATTTCTACCATTATGTATGAGGTGATCAATTCTGATTTGAAAACCCCACAAAACACAGTGACAGGATCAAGCACTACAGGAGTACAGTTTAGAGAATTCATCTTCGAATGTTTGGTATAGGCGTGTGGATTGAAAGTTGAAGCTCTATTCATCTGATATGGGTCCTACAAGTAGAGCTCAAATACCCCCCCCCCCCCCCAAAAAAAAATCACCCACATTCAAGAGAAGTGCTGAAAAAATTCAATTCGGGCTCCCTGGCAAAACTCTGAACCCGGGGCAAAATTCCCCTCTGCCCCCTCTCGAATGGTCTGCTAATAATGAGTAAGTATTTTTTAGATTTACCTCCCTTTTTTCATTTTATTTATTTACTTATTTCATTCTCTCTAATCTCTCTCTTTCTCTGTTTTAGTGATCAAGCAACGCAGACATCGTTTTCATCGGCGTCATCGTCTGAAGAGTAAGTTGAGTTTTATCTTTTCTGTTCATTTTGTATAGTATAGTATACCGAACTAACTTTTCTTTTCCTTTTTTTTAGGAATAATCCTAACCGATACCATCTGCAACTACAAAACCTGCCAGTTGTCGATCAATACGAGTAAGTACTTCGATAATCAGTTAATTAATGTTTTATTTGGTAATTGTTTTTTTTACAAAATGTAATTTTCTTTTCTTTTCTTTTTTTCAGAAACGTTCTACCCTCAATGCAGGTCGGGAGCAGCGGGGAGTGGGGTGCCTCTGGTGCCTCTTCCTTCGCCTCTGCAGTCTCCATCTGCGTACTTGCGACTGCGTAGGTTTTTGTGTAATTCTTTTACCACTTTATCTAGGTATTTATCTTACCAGTTTTTGTATGTTTTTTTCAGAGAGGATTCGATTGCATTACGTAAACGACAACTAAACCCAAACCATCCCGATGACGAAAGCGACGACACCCGTTAAATTTTCAGTGTTCAAAATTTCTACTTTAAATATGTATATTTTTTATTTTTATAATTACCTACAACTGTAAATATACATATTTTTTTTGATCAAACAATTCATTAATTTTTCCCCACCACTTTCAAAAGGTATAAATATCAGGGATAAAAAAAAAAGGTTACGGATATTGCTATAATTAAAACCAAAAAAAAAAAAAAAAAAAAAAAAAAAAAAAAAAAGTAGGTAGGTAAGTAGGTAGGTTGGGTAGGTAGGTACCTACCTAGGTTAGATTAACACCTACCTACTTAGGTTAGGTTACCTACCCACCTTAGGTTAGGTTTACCTACCAACCAGCACTTTAGGTTAGGTTGACCCCGCCAGAGGTCAAACGGCCTAAAGTGCCTGGTATACTACTTGAGTATAATACCTAATAATGTGAATGTTTGGGTTCATCTGATTTTTAGTATATATGTAGTCGTAAAACTCTGTTAAAAGTGATTTCATGACTGAATCTTAATCTAGAGTCTAAAAGAAAAAAAATGAGCCGGTATGATATATTTTTAAGGCTCCCCCTTTTCGAGGGTCCAGCCCCTTTTCCCCGAAAGTCTCCTATCTCTGTTCCTCAGACCCCAATTGAAAACATTTTCAAACAAAGGTTGTAGATTGAGATCCTCGGAATAATTTTGATCATCACAAAAATTTCGATTTGACCTCTTCCTCATTTCTAATTTCGTATGATACACGTATGGAAATAAATTGCTGATTTCGATACGTATTATGCAAAATTGAATGGAAGGAAGGGGTCCTATCGAAATTTTTGTTATCATTAAAATTATTTCAAGGATGTCAATCTAAAACTTTTGTTTGAGAAATTTTTCAATTGGGGTCTTAGGAACAGAGATAGGGGAGTTTCAGGAAAAGGGGACTGGACCCTCGAAAAGAGGGAGCCAGCCTTAAAAAAATTGCATACCGACTCATTTTTTTCTTTATAGACTCTAGATTGAAATTCAGTCATAAAATTGCTTTTAACAATGTAATCGCAATCGCACGGAAGTTAATTTCGTATTTTTAATAATATTTTTTTTATACTTGCCTATGTAATTTGAATTACAAAAATGTCCATCTGAGAAATTTCAAAAAATTCTCACTCATCAGTCTTATGTCGTATGCAACCAACAAAATTTTTCCAAACAGTCCCTCTCCCCCTCAAGTGATCCGATCGCACAGAATTCGAAATATGTTTTAATAACCCCACCGGAGATTTCATTCGGTTGACATATCTCATATTTGGTTCGCGGTTATCATTATCATTAATCATTTTTTTCTCTTTTTCCCGACTTGAAAAATTCATAGCAGTCGATACCAGCGAACACAAAACATACCGCGAAGTGATCTATCAAATACGTTATTCGCTCGGTTCGAGAGTACCACGACCGGGGACGCGACGAGACGACACGCAATGCGATTCAATAATGGGGAAAATGCAATTGATACACATTTTATATAGAATGTAAACAAGGGGATGTAATTAAATAAACGCCCCACATTACATAGTACATTGTAAAATCAGTTAAATGACGTGTGACAAGATATTTGCGGTATCTAACAAAGAGCGCATAATGCAACTGGCAAACTGTACACACAAGGGGTACGTAAAATGTAATCCCTCTCGTACAAACCGTCACTTTCTACATCATCATCGCCACTTCGCGCGTAAAAATCCGCACATCCGGATCCGGCTCCAAAAAAAAAATCGCTCAGAATGTCGAAAAAATCGACACTCGAGTTAAATTATCTCATTCGACTGACCACCGATCAATTTCAAGTATACGTGTCATTCTTATTGCACAACCCACTGAAACCCATAGCGGAGGACCTTTTCACTGGCACCTAAGCGAAGCACCAACATGTCATTAAACCGTATTGTCAAACGATTCTTTCGTAACCAAAAATAATTTGCTTATGAAAAGAATTTAAAATATGCTTTTATGAAAAAGATATTGTGCTTAAACTCCCTAAGAATTACATTCTTCGTCCCGAAACACGTTTGCCATGTATTTATCTCGCCCCTTTAAAAAATCATTTTCAATAATAGCGCGGTATATCTTCGAATAAAGGGATGAATGAAATATTTAAATCCGAAATAAGAACCCCCTCTTCTAGTTCTATTACAAAAAAACACGCCACCTTTTTACAATGGTACGGGCTCTCTGCTAGGCTTAGGTGTATGTGTACACGTCGAGTTGAAAGGGTTTTTAAGTCGACACTTCTTTTTTATACTGAGGAAGTGTCCTTTCCTTCTTTTTTTTTTTTTTACCTATGTCACACTTTTCTTTGCTCTAGTTTTAGGCAGTGGAAAATTCAAGTTTTGAGGGGGTTGGACATTTTCCGCTGAATTAGCTTCGCATATGTGAGGAAGAATTCTCAGTTTAGGAGTAGTGATGACGTGTAATGAATTATAGCTTTATAAGCGCCAGCACCCCGCCCCCGAACGTTGATCATTTTGAACAGATCAGAATTGCCATAAATTTGGATACAAAAACCGATGGTCTTTCGAATGAAGACGATTTCTTTCGTTACCTAATATTGTTGATGTTTGTAGGAGGAGAGACGTGTTGCGGACGAAGAAAGAAGGAAGCATATTAAAGTTGATGCTTTAATTAGCATTCTTTTAAAAAGTACGCTTTATTCACGCCTGGGATGGAGTATTAGGAGGTAAACCCTACCAGGTAAACGGACTGTGTGAAATTTTCCCGTCCCGTTGATACACAAATCCAAATACGCTCCACTTTGATAACGCGCCGCAACGCCTTACGCACTCTGACTATGTCTTATTTTGGTTTTTATGGGCCCGACCAAAAGTTTATGACACTATCTATGAAAAAATCAAAACAAT
Source organism: Balanococcus diminutus (assembly GCA_959613365.1). Taxonomy (NCBI): domain Eukaryota; kingdom Metazoa; phylum Arthropoda; class Insecta; order Hemiptera; family Pseudococcidae; genus Balanococcus; species Balanococcus diminutus. The sequence continues at coordinate 22,586,949 of OY390715.1, forward strand.
AAGTCGAATCGAATATGATATGATATGATTTTTTGCCTAGAATTGTGCGAAGTTTGAACAACATTATCCGTAAATTGGATTATTATAACGTTTTATCGCAAGATCGTCAAAATGTGTGCCGATTTCGTAAAGAATTGGTTGAAGCTTGCATAAAAAAGTGAAACTGAGGAAAGCATTACAACTACTCCTGTAGAGAATAAGTTCTCGGATGTGTTCAGTGGTAAAATTAAAATTGATAACGTGAATTTTCGCGTGAATTCGTATAAAATGGGTTCTATCGCTTTTCTGAAACCTTTGCTTATGAAAGCTGAACATTTGATCCAGAATAATGAAGTGACTTCGGAGGAAGTTCTGAATGTTTTTGATAAAGCAGTGATACTGAAACTGTTAATGACCAATTGGTTTAAATTCGGACTGGATTACGACGTTGATGGTATGGTCAATGCTCCCCATGAAAACCTTTTTTTAATCCGGTCTCCTGATCAGGTGAATGTTACATATTCGTTACAGTTTTTAGTTGATGAAAATTGCGTTACGTTATTGGTAAGTAATTCCATTTTAAACATTTGCCTTTTCGAAAGAAATTGGTTCTTTTTGGTGGTGGTTCTTGAATGAATTTTTGAAGTTCATTGTAATGGTTCCAAATGGTTTTGAAAACCAATTGAAATATCTGGTGGTGGTGGTTTTACCCGGTTTTGGTTTCAATTGGTTTTCTTCCCTGCTTTAAAGGCGACGCAAGAGAGGGTGAGTTATTCATTGATTTTTCTTTGTATTCTGATAATTTCAACAAGCGCATTCGAACAACACTACACTCAGGGATGGACACACTCATAAAAAAAATGAGTTGAATTTCAACTCTAGACTCTAGAGTCGTACTGCAAAAGAGTTTAATCAAAAGTTGACTCGTCTTCAAAAGAGGTTGACTCACAATTAACTTTTTTCACGCTCTTTTTCATAAAAAAAATTGCAAATTAACGATGCCATGTAGCATGTTAAAAAATCATTGTTTTGCAGTTTACTATTCATTATTATTAATATTATTATAATTGATCACAAAGGTTAATTCATTTTCTTCAATTTTGCCCTTGTTATCTCATAATCAATAGTTTTTGCTCATTGATCTTTCTAGGAAAATCAAAAAAGGAAGAAGAGAATGTTGAACAAGAGGAAGGCAACTGTGATGGTAATGATGGAAGTAGTAAGAATAATGATGAAAACAACTCCTCCACTGTGAAAGGTACCAAGTAAAAAAAAAGCTAAAACAAAAATTTCAAATATCAATTTCTTTTAAAATTTTTGTTTCATTATGTTCATAGCTATTAATGTATGTTCATTAATCATTCCAGCAAAATTAGAAACGAGAAAGCATGTCCAGCAAAAATGCCGTGACAGCAACAGTACGGATAGAAGTAGTGATGGTGAAGACAACTCTTCTGTTATCAAACTTACCAAGAAAAAAAGAAGTAAATTAGTTTAAATTCATTTTTATTTGTTTTGCTTCAAATTTGTAATATCTGTACCTAGTCATTATAAATTCTTATCTATCATGTCAGTGAAATTAAAAAAGAGGAATTGTGTTCAAGGGAAAAAGAGTGACAGAAGTAGTACTGGTACCAGTTTTGAAAGTGATTGTGAAAATGACTCGTCAAAAACCAAAGGTATCACAAAGAAAACAGGTGAATCAGCATTTTTTTGTAACTTGAATCCATTTTCTCAATTCTACATTTGTAATACTCGTAGTCATTAATTCATACTCAATCATTCCAGGAAAATCAAAAAAGAAGCCAAAGCGTGTTCGAAAGCCCAATTGTTGTTTGTACCGTGTTGGAAAAACTTTTTAAAAAATCTCCCAACATTATAGGAATTTAAAAAAATCTCTCAACATTATAGGAATATGCACAAGAACGAGCCAGAAGTAAAAAAAATAATCGATGGTAAGCCAACATTGCTTACATTTCTGCTTAACAAGATAGCTATATAAATTCATCATAATTTTGGCTTGAATAATTATGCAGATTCTATCAATAATACACAGTCTTTCAGAAATAATGTTCACAAGAAGAATGCTTCAACTTAGCACATAACTGAACTGGACAGTAGGGTGGAGTGAAAATCAAAACTTTTCATTTTTCAAAATGTGACTTGGCGGAAAAGTTGTGTTTTGGATAGACATGAAACAAAAAAAAAATCAAATCGAATATCTTCTGATCGCGCAAGAGCCTTCAAATTTTTGAAAATACCCAAAAACTCAAAATTTGAAAAAAAAAAATCCAACGACTGGCTCGTATTTCATTTTTTGAAAAAAATTTCAAAATCATCAGATTATCACATTTTTAAGACATTAAAAATCTCATTTTTCAATTTTTTTTTTAAAATAAACTAAAACTTGAAAAAATTCAGTTAAATGGTTTCAACATGCACAGTTTTGCCCAAAAAGACAATTTCATACGATTTTTCATCACTCTTCATTTTTTAGTTAGGTAAAAAAAAAAAATTGAGAAATGAGATTTTTTTAATGTCTTATAAATGTGATAATCTAACGAATTTTGATTTTATTTTTTTTTTTCAAAAAATGATAATAGTGATGATAATACTCGCCAACCAAAGATCCATTTAACATTATGTTGGAATTTTTTTCAAATTATTTGAATTATCCCTCTACCTCAATTATTTGCAAAGTCAAAGTCTTAAGCGTTTTTGTTGTGAATGTTCTTTTTGAAAGACATTGTGTCATTGATATGCCTACTAACTTCTGTAATAAATAGATATAACAAAACATGTTTTTACTGTCTTTCCTACTAGATCCAAAACTAACATTAGAAGAAAAACGAAAACTGTTCAGCCAGCTTCATGGACAAGCAAACTTAAAACATAACTCCCTAGTTAGGACCAATAAGAAAAACAATTTCATCATGAAATATCAAAAGAAGAACGAAGTTGTCAGTGAGAAGGATATTATACCGTGTGTACACTGTGACAATTTTTATCGTATCAAAAGCGCCAGCAGGCACAAGTGTGTGCAAGAATATAAAAAAAACAAGAAAGATGGTGAAAATTTTGGATTGGTGGCAAAATCAAAATTAAATTGGACTAATACTTGCCAGATGAGTTCAAAAGTGCAGAAGTTGATGGAAACCTTGAAGTGAGTAAATTGAGTTGAGTATTTTATACACTTGTGCTGGTAGGTATGTGCATAGACTGCTGGTGTCACTGTAGATATGTATCTTTAGTTCATAAAAAGTTGTGTTACTATGTGTGGATTAGTAGTTAGTAGTGTTGCTTAGTTTCAACCAGTTTTGTATTTCTTGTAAACAGATTTGATACCTACTGTACTGAACATTAATTGTAAGTATTCCAAACATATTTCTTTTATTTATGTATTCTTGAGTAAATGTGATCAGTCAAAATTAGAATGCACAACTTCTTATTGGTGTATGGCTTTTTCATTTTCAGGAATGATGAAATAGCTGAAATTGTGCTGGCCGACTCAACAATCATAAACTTTGCAGAAGATAAGATGGAAGGCATAGAATTGCTGCCAAACGAAAAAGCAGCGAATGTCCTATATAATGAGCGTGTTGAGCAGCTTCGGACTAATTTGAGAAGAGCTGCGACTTTTCTTAAGCATTTTCGGAATGTTAGTGGAAATGAGACCATGACCTTGAAGGATACGTTTCTACCACAGAACAGGGCCTACTTACCTAAAGTAGGAATGGAATTGAGCAAGCAGTACACAACACCTCATTCACTATCCATTTTGAAAACACTCCTGGGTAAGTACTGAGTAAATCACCTAACAGTTCTGATTCAACAGAGTATTTCAAAGATAATTATAGGTTCATTACAGTATTATTCAAGAGCTTATTGGTTGGCAAAAACAAATCTATTAAAAAATATATATTTTGATTTTAAACAGGGCACTTTTTTACCATGCTCCAAAGTGAAGCCCAAACTAGCCAGGAGTCCCAAGATTGGGGACACTGGAGGAATCAGTTTTTCTACAAATGGACAAATAGCATACAACCGCGAGTAAGGAACGCAAAAAGAAACATGCAAGAATTCAACACATTTGATGTACCAACCGCAGAAATGATGACTAAATTCAATAAGTATATCAATGATAACTTGAATGTGATGTTAGAGAAAGAAATTAAGACCCATCCCGAATACCTCAAACTAGCTAGGTGATAGTAACTTTCATGACTTGAGTAATTGTGTGAATATTTGAGTAATTGTGTGAATATTTTGTAACACCTATACTTTTTTTGAATAATAGATTGGCTTTCACCCGTATCACAACGTTCAACAAGAGAAGGGGCCAAGAAGTGGCTAGAATGACACTTGAGCAATATAGCCGACGCGTAAAAAGTGATTCTAATGGGAATGTACCTAATATAAACCTTACCGAGTTGGAGATAGAAATCGCTAAATTTACTGAAGTAGTCACTCTGAAAGGTTGAACTAGTCATATATATATACATAGGTATATAGATATATATTTTGTGTTCAGTAGAGTCTGTCCCAAGTAGAAAAGGATCAATTCTATACCTAATGTAAATGTTCAATTTCTCAGGTAAAAGTGCCAAAAATGAGATTGTCTACGCCATTCTACCACCTAATTGTGTTAAGGCAGTAGAGAAACTTCTGGAGTTCCGAAAAAAAAATCAAATCTTTAAAAGGGAATGATTATGTTTTCGCTACCGCTGGTGAAAAAAAATTTCACCTCCCTGGATCTAGGACAATAAGATCAATCGCAAAGCAAGCTCAGGTGGAGCCTCTGAGTGTCTTTACTGCAGGAAGATTAAGAAAATATATAGCAACAGATATGATTTGGATGAATTTAGATCAGCATCAGAAGCGTTTGTAAGTTTGCCTTTTGCAATAATGTTGTTTTTTTTCAACAGCTTTTTAGAAAAAAGTAATAACACATCGAGTCACTAAGTAGTGTACCAAAAGTAATAACTTGAGCCAGAAATTTGTTTACCTCTTCGCATTGTGAAACAAATTGCTCTAGCATGGACATTTTTCATCTTAGCTTCATTTCCTTAACTTCTACCTACTATTAATGAAAACCAACCAAAAAAATATTAAATGAAAGAAGGAAGGGAAAGAAAAGAATAACAAGGCTACAGCAATTTGTTTCAAAGTGCAAAGAGTAAACAAATTTCCAACTTGTGTTGTTATTACTTTTGGTACACTGGTGACTTGATTGGTTATTACTTTTTGCCACAGAATTACTTGCTAATCACATTTAACTCACATAATGTCATTAGATTGTGTTCTCAACTGGGACATATCTTATCTTTACACGATGATGTTTATGATGAAAATATTCGGTCAGAATTAAGCAAACTCCACAAAATCCCAGCGTTACTGATTGCTTATGAAGCTGGACTAACAATGAATAAGCCAGCAGCTGATGTTACAGATGAAGGTACAATATATCATAAGAAAGGTGTAAGGTCATTGTGCTTAATTGTGAACACTTTCGTTTGTAAGGTCATTGTGCTTAATTGTGAACACTTTCGTTTTTTAAGTATTTTTTTACTTCTTTAAAGGATTATAAAAATCCGAATGAAGCAAGATATTTGAAAACTCTTACTTGCGATGGAAAGAGCATAGATAGGGCTTCAAAATGAGAGTAGGATTAGATAAAATAAATTAATTAAATATTTTTATTATAATTAATAAAAATTAAAAATTTATATAAATTAATATTGAAAAATTATTTGAAATAAATTTTTAGAAAAGAAATTTTAATCATTTATTAATAAATAATTTTATATTAAATTAATTTAATTAATTATTTATTTATTTTATTAGGAAAATATGTTAATTTATTATAGAGAATATTTTTATCTCAATTAGTTTTTGAGTAATTAGAGTGTTCACAATTAGAGATGCGTTTGTTCACAATTAGGCGAAATTTATACCTAATTGTGAACACTTGAGAAATTCATTCTACAGCTCTAGTTGAGGGGAATATGCATGTTTTAAGACTTGGAAAAGAAAATTTTGTTAAAAAACTGCTTCAATTAGACCCCCCCCCCCTCCTCTCAAAATTAGAGGAATGAGAGGAAAATGGGTCAATTAAAATTTTTTCAAATATGAGTTGTAGCAAAAATTTCTGTTTATGACAAATATCGACTTGGGACATGTATAAACATGAATTTTAGGCCCTCCAAAAACCTCTGGGGACACTGGGGGTTCCCAACATGGCGTCACTCTGTTAATTTTATTGAAAATTAAAAAAATAGAAAAAATCAATGAATTTCATCCGAATTTGGGTTGATGGTGTATTTAGGCGTATTTTGTGATATACTACGACGACAATTTTTTTTGACCAAAATTGACCATTTTTGGCACGATCAAACACCTCTTCATAATTGTTACAAGGCATAATATGAGTTTTTTTTTTTTTTTAATGACATACATGAACATAATTTTATTATAAGATAGGTTCAATCTTTCTTTATTTCAGTTTGATTAAAATGGGCATGTACACAATATCATAATCTGTGTATGGTAACTTCAGAGATAACAGGACACTTGAGCTGCAGTTTCAGGCAACAGTATATGACATGACACAAGAAAAACTGCATTAGTGTCTGAAACTGATAACACTGCTACAGGAATATTACATTGATATCACTGTCTTCAGGTAAGTAGATATCATGATTCCTCCCCATTTTATTAAAACATCAAAAATCAAAAACGTCATCTCCTAAAATTAAAAGCAAATCAGAAAAATTGAGTAGGCCCCTCTCTATGAGAAAAAATGCAGTGCTCTTTGATTTTTTCCCTCTACCCCTAATTAAGAGTGAATGAAAAAATTCAAAAATTCAAATTCACGAAAAAAATAAAATCTCAACTTGTTGCGACATACATGATGTTGTCTTGCACGCTAAAATGTGGTGGGTGTGTTTGTAAACCATACGTTGTTCGGACACGCATATGAAATTTCACATACTTTGAGCGGACCTTAAACGTTGTTCGGACATTTGGCAGGTCGAACAACGTTTACACCCAAAATCAGACAGTAGGAATAGTTTTACGAACGTGGAAAACATCTATACAGTTCTATTTCAAGAGTCCGATCAACATGGTATTCGTTAGAAATCGTATACACCCATAAAAACGGAGATAGATAATGACAAGTTTGACACACGACCAATAAAAAAAAGTTGATGACAGCAGGCACGTTTTCGTTCCAATTTTTGATTCCCGAAATACGTTGTAATCAGATTTTTATGCTCAAAATTTTAAGCAGTGTTGCTACATGTTCAAATTAATCTGGAAGACGTTATTTTTATTTTTTTGTTGAGGTCCGAACAACGTTCACACAATTCACAGTCCGAACAACGTCGTCTACGGCCGTATGTGTAGATAGGTGTGTACCGCATCCATTGAGGACGGCCCACTCTCAATGGGAAAATCCTGTGTTTGTTGCTGTTTTCCACACACCCCCCCCCCCTCCCCCAATTGGAGTGAGTGAAAAAAATTAAAAATTGTCTGGCATGTTATCAAAGGTCAATACTACATCTCACACATTCTTACTGCAATGTACACACTCATACGGCCGTAGCCGACGTTGTTCGGACCTAGATTTGTGTGAAGTGAACGTTGTTCCGACCTCTAGAAAAAAATGAAAATAAATTCTTCTAGATTAATCTTAACGTGTGGCAATGTTGCTTAGAATTTTGAGCATAAAAATGTGATCAAAACGTACTTGGGCAATCAAAAATTGGAACGAAAACGTGGCTGTACCGATCAATTTTTTTTTATTGCATGTTTGGAACTTTGAGACATAACACCGAAATGTCCGAACAGCGAATGTCATACCTGACAAAGATTCGAGTCCGAAGAACGTATTTTAAACTTGTCATTATTTATCTCATTTACAAACACATGTCCACAGTGGTGACAAGTGCGAGTCTTCTCTCAAAAGTTGGCAATAAGATTAAGTAAGACTTCTTTTAAATAGAGAAAACTTTTTCCTAAAAATTCTCCAATTTATTTATTTATTTCTCAATTTATTACTCTAGTGATCTGGTAAAATTGATTCCGGTCCCTCGCTCACCCACTTTTGGGTATAGAGGGGTCGTTAGGTTACTTTTGATATGTGTAATTGGTGTTTAAATATATTATTTATTGATTGATTGATTGATAAAATATCAACCTGGCGCGCAACCCACAAGGTCATATTGCACCCGTAGAACTTCTTCCACACTTTGCCTATTCAGAGTGTGTGAAAAAAATTAAAGCCCTATAGAAGTAAGTATGTTGGACGGTCGCCTTTTTGTGCCCGAAATGAAACACAGACAAACGCACACAAACGCAGCGTTCGTATATGAGTGATAACACTTTAAATCGGGCTCAAAATGGCGACCGTCCAGCATACTTACTTCTATAGGGCTTTAAAACAAATTAAAAACTGTCTGACAAGTTCCCAAAGGTCAATACTACGTCTCACACAATCGTACCGCGCATGCCCGCAGCGTCGACAAGTGCGATTTTACACTCGCGCACCGACATTGGTAGGCAAAAAGTATAGGAAGGATTTTTTTTTAAATCAAGAAAACTTTTTTCAAAAAATTCTCTTGATTTGAATTTGGCGAAGAAAAAAATTATCAACCTGCTGTGACATGTATAACATCGTCTGGCAAGCCTGGATGTGGTTCAGTCCGCATTAGTTGCAGACTGGCCGCATCCCATGAGAAAACCTCACTTTTCTGTGATTTTTTTGCTCTGTCGCAGGTGAGGATGAGTAAAAAAAATTGAAAAACCAAGGGTCGACGCGAGGCCCCACCAGGTCGTCACATATCTCTTTTCTTTACTGTTATGTTTTCCCACTTCGTCTTTTTTTTCAACGATGTATTTTGTTATTCAAAATTAAATAAAATATTTGAAATATTTTAATAAATTTTATGAATGTGATGATGAAATTTATAAAAATTTTGCAGACAGCCCGCGGCAGTAAGTTACCTTCAGCTCCGAAGCAGTTTTACCAAGTCCATAACTAGTCTGCTACATGCGCAATATTAGGTTTTATCGAAATTTTTATTAAATATTTGTGACTTTTTTTTTTGATAATTTTTATAAATTTCATGACTTTTAGACATTTTGTTGGACAATGATTTAAATTTCCATGAAAATTAATATTCATCACTTTTATTACGTACTTTTTATGTTATTTGTCAAAAATTCTAAAACTTGAATTTTTTTTTCAATTTGATGACTTTTAGACATTTTGTCAGACATTCTGATTTCCGAAATTTTTATTTTATTAGACTTTTCGTCTTTTTTATTTTTATTTATTTTTTTAAAATCAAGAATATTTTTTTTAAAAAGTTCTCCCTTTACGAATTCGATATGGAAATGAAATTGAAACGTGTGGCGGCGTGTTTAAGAGTGTGCTGTGAGGGGCAAAATCAGTAAAAAAATTAGTGACGTGATTTCTCGGCGAATACTGAACAAAATGTCATGAAGTTTTGATATTATGCTTCTTTATAACAATATCCAGGTGAGTTATTTTCAATATTTTGGACAATTTGTCAATTTATAGAAAAAAATTGAATCCAAAGTTTTTTTTGTACATCGTAACATCACGATGAAGGTCCCAAAATTTATCGATTAAACGCAATTTTTTCCATAAATAGATACATTTTCCAAAATATTGAAAATAACTCACCTGAATATGGTTATAAAGAAGCATAATATCAAAACTTCATGACATTTCGTTCAGTATTCGCTGAGAAATCACGTCACTAAATTTTTTACTTATTTTGCCCCTCAGAGCACACCCTTAATGGTTTGATACCTTCTTTATAAATTCAAAATTGGAAAGTTCACAACTCGCTTGGAGCGCTGATGTTGGCGCTACTAAACAGACCATTATGGGATACTGGATGATTGTGGCTTTTCATTTTTTTGGACTTTTTTCAAAATTGAGGTGTAATTCTGTGAAATGGTTTTCGAATCTTCTAGAATAGACAAGAAAACGTCTCGGTCTCTGTATTGTTTGAACGAATATTTTAAAGGGTCACTGGTCACATCGTGACTAATATTTGAAACTGATGTGGCTATTTTTAAATTTTAAAAATAAACAGTCAAAAATGTGTTTCAACAGTCTGCACGGATGGTGACTTATAGTGAATTGTTCAAAGTGTCACTTTGTGCATAGTATTTGAAACTGATTTGAGACCACATAAAAATTGTCTCAAACTGGTCTCACATGCCATTTTGTGACCAAAAAAGATGAAATAATCACAGTATAGGTTTCTAAAGAGTTTGTAGAATTTTTCAAAGCATTGCAATGGTCACAAATGCGCCTCAAATACCATTTGTGATGGTATGAACCAGTCTTATAATATCTATTGTCTATGTGTAGCGCTGGAACGCATTGGAACAAAGATCGCCACAGGAGGTCGATGTCATTTTGTGATGCTTGTGACTGTTTCATGAGATTGTTTTCAAATCTGAAAAGAAATTGGCCACAAATGCATCTCACATGCCATATTATGGCAAAATGTTTATATTTTTTCAATGTTGCATTGTTTGAATGTGCATTTGAAGGGAATTTTTCTACAAAATTTTTATTTAATGTAGATTTACTGAAAGTGCCACAGAAGCATCACAAACGTTACAACGCGTGGCCCATTAATACAATAGGATAACACAAAAGAATAATACAATAGAATGAAATCATCACATTGTGATTTACTTTTTGCCACAATGTGACTGATCTAAAAGCATCACAAATCAGCCACAAACATGCCATTTTTCCACTAGCCACGCGTGGCCGTTTTCTGGTCGATTTTTGCACATCGGGTTAGCGAAACTTGGGGTTTGGCAGATCATCATATTCAAACTTGATATGAAAGATTATATGTAAGAATAACATCATTTTAATGATCAACCCACTTTTCAAGTCATTTTTAAAAGTCAAATGTATCAAGCATTTGCAATTTTTTGTGATTTTCACTCCTTTTGAGTTTTTGACCCCGTATAGGAATGCCTTGGCAATACCTGAGGATTGTCAGACTGTCATATTTGGATTCAGCATAAAAAATTCTATTAATAGTATTAATAAACACCATTTTGAAGGATGTTTCAAGTTTTTACCCATCAGGTGGGTAATGTGGGACAAACATTTTTGAAGTACCGCCTTAGATCTTTCTTCCCCAAGAAATTCAGGTCTATCCTCTCAACTGTTCAAAAGTTATTCGCAAATAAAGCTCAAAACTATCCCAAGTTACCAGAGATTACGGTATTTACTCGATGAAATAATTAAAAACCAAGTATCGATTCGTGTTCAGCGTAAAATTTGCTATATAAATCATCACTTGAGTAAAATTTTTTGAGCCAAATTAAAATCAAAATAATTTTTTAAAGTTGAATCAAAAATTAGTTGGGAGTTTTTCTTAGGGACCGTTTTTGCACTAAAAGCAACCCATAGATCAACAAAACGCTCGATCCGGAGATTTTTCCAATATTCCGACGTCACATGAACAAGTCACCTAGCGCCATCTGCCTTTCATGCCTGAGAACTAACGTTGTGGCGTATTTAGCTGCAGTGGCGTAATTAGCTGCAGGCACCTTATGTCATATTTATGCGAAATTGGAGGGAAGGGGAGGGTCCAATCGAAAATTTCATCATAACTAAAATTATTTCAAAGACCTAAATCAGTAACTTTTGTTTGAAAATTTTTTCAGTTGGACCCTTCCTTCCCCCTCCCTCTAACCATTTTCAATTTTTTATTCAATCTTGAAATGTTCGGAATGTTTTATTTTTTACAAAATTGGTTGAAAGAGAGTGGTCCAATTGAAAAAAGTTTTCAAACAAAAGTTGTTGCTTGAAGCCTTAGGAGTAATTTCTGTTTAATCTAAAAAAGTAGATATAATAAATTTTTGGAGGAAAAAAACTAAATTTTCTTAGCATAATAAAAAAATTTAAGTTTCATAATGTTTGACAAAATGTCTAGAAAATGTCTAAAAATCATGACATTTCAAAAAAAATTACAAGTTTCAGAATGTCTCTCAAAATGTCTGACTGATCAAATTTTTAAAAAAAATTTCAAGTTTCAGAAAGTCTGACAAAATGTCTAAATGTTATAAAAAATTTTCCAAGTTTTTTTATGTCAACCCAAACCTAACCTGATGTAACCAAACCTAACCCAACATGTCGGAATTTGGTATCGGATTTTGGTCTCGGATTTTCCTGTCTTTTTTTCAAAAAATTGGTCATCGTAAAAGCATAATTATACTATGCTAAAATAAAATTTCCATGGAAATTTAATAATGAACAATAAGTCTGTTTAAAAAATGTCTAATAAATCGAATTGAAAATACTGAGGTACCTAAAAATGTCTAAAAGTCATGAAAATTAATTTCCATTGAAAATTTAAAAGTAAGTAACCTAACCCAATTTGGTGTCGGATTTTTCTGTCGTTTTTTTTTCATTTTGGTCATCGTAAAAGCATAATTATAATATACTATGCTATAGTTTTCATGGACCACTTTATACAATAAGGACCTTAAAGGACCACTTTGTACAAAGTTTTTGGCCTTATAGGACCACTTTGCACAATAAAAACTTGAAAGGACCACTTTGTACAAAGTTTCATTGAGTACCAGTTTGGTCTCCGTAAAAGCATATAGGTATTTAGGTACTATGCTAAAAAAAATCTAAAACTCTAATTTTTGGGAATAAGACTTTTTAAATTTTTCCCAATCTGAGAAATTTTTTTTTTTTTTTCTGAAATTAGGTAATAATTTCTCCTTTTTTTGAAATAAAAAATTCTATTTTTCAAATTTATCCAGAAAAAATGTCTAAAAAAAATAATACCTACCTACTTATCACCATTTTTTTTTTTTTTTTTTTTTATATGTCTTATCATTTTGGCTTATTTTTTTATTACTTTTGAGTAATCCGATGTGATTCACAATGTACATTTTTTGTTGTTTTCAGTTTATTCATTAATTTCTAGGTATAAAATTTCTGCAATGTGAAGTTTTTTGTTACATTTTTTCAAAAAAGAAACAAAAAATCGAGTATTCATTCGACTTTACACGACATCCGATCTTCTTTCGCCGCAATTAACTAGGATAATTGAGGTTCCATTAAAAACCAACTCGAAGACATTTCCCAATTTTTTTTTTTTTTTTTTTTTTTTTCAAAATGAGTTTTTTCAATGTTTTTAATAAACTGTTTTCAAAAAAATAAAAAATAAAAATAATCACTGAAATTCATACCAGTAAAAATTAATGGACTACTAACCTTAAATATTTTCATAAATTGCCAAATACAGAATAAAATATAAAATACTAGGGTAGAAACTTATTTAACAAACTAGATTAAGGAAAGATTGTTCAACAGCAGAGCAACTTTTCACAATCGATCAACTACCTAGATATGTACCAAATTTAAAAAGCCACCGATTTTTTGAGCAGACTGGAGTCATCTACACAGTGGTTCAATGTTCAAAGCGATGATCAACGAATGTTAGCTTCACTCATTGCAATCATTCTCCAAAATTTGTTCAGACATCGATATGTTTGCTCAACTTGTATAGGTTATTTTTTTCATCACATAAAAAAATTCCAACTCGCTAGCATTTGAACTCGCATTTTTCGCCGAGTAACCATATCAAGACTACGTATTTAAAATATGATTTATAAAGTTGGTAGTGTTTAAAACGAACATTAAAATTTTTTCTTTACTTTATTGGAACGGTAAGAAAAAAAGGAGTACCTACATGTTTCAATGTAATAAATGTACTATTAAATCAGGATTAACTCGAGGCATTAATCACACATTTAATCCTGTTATTTATTCACCTAATTCTGGAACCTGTTCTTATATTTTTAATGATTAATACGCCATTGTAATGGTTATTCTTTTCACCCAGACTATAATTTATTCATTACTCGAAATTATCGATTATTTTTTTTTTCAACAAAAAAATAAAAATAAAAATAGAAAAATTAAACAGAATAAAAATTAGATTGTTTGACATATTTTAAGCAATTGCTTACTATACGACACCGAGTTGCTGTAAATACGTAAATTGATACAAAATGTTTTTGATACTTAACATAATCAATAGCTTTGTTTTTTTTAACGCGGATTATGCACAATCTGGATTTTGGATTGTGAGGGTTTGTGCGAATCCATTTAATAATCTGCTCGATGAGTAGATTATGAAAGTGGATTATGGATTTTATTGTGTTCTTTTGTTTTGTTTTTGATAAACCTTTCGGAATAATTGATCAGAACATTTCTAAACCTTTTTTTAAGAAGTAAATGTTAGAATCCATAATCCAGATTGTGCATAATCCGCGATAAAAAAACAAAGCTATTATGTTTTAGCGAAGTACCTAATTCTGCCCTGTTGATGATTTAGTAAACCATAAAACGCTTATAAAAAAAATTATCTCGATAAACATACGGTCAGGGTGTAATTTCATAAACGATTCAATTTAGCGAGCAGATTAGCAATAAATTTTCCGACCGAAGGGATTTCCCAACATCGGCTATATTTACACAAGTTACTGGTACACTCGAACTCGACCCCATCGAATAACATCCAAAAGGTTTCCCCACTTTCGCCTTCGTTTTCTATACGACTAGTATACAATAGAAATGACTTAATTTCCTATACTTTAATCAGTCAGTAGGCCGCATTGATTTTTTTTCTATCAACCTTCATTTATACGTACACATATTGTATGGATGAAAATAAAAACAGTCGGATTTTTGTTGGTGGAAAAAAAAATAAGAGCGAAAGAGGGAAAAAAAGAGGTATTTTTTTTCTTCTCTTCGTCATTGTATCCAACGGAACAGAATGAAAATCAAGAACGTAAAGAAGTACCGATACACAATGTATCAAATGCCGCTTAACAATCATCGAATGCCATTATAACTTCCTTTAATGTCCTTTTGCTTTTGTTACGAGCGTTATACATTGCCTTATTTGTGTACCAAATGAGACATTTTCAAACGGATTACGAGTAAAGAAATTATACAGGAAATAGGGTACGTGTGTCTTTTATGGTAAGCTTTTTTGGTGGAAAAAAAATTTCCAAAGACGTTTAACGACCCGTTGTTTTTTTCGAACGCCGCTCGCGGTGACATTTTTTTGGGTAAAATATAGAGGATGGAGAAATATGGGTTAAGAGAGATTCTTTGATGTGGGTGGCTTTTGAACGTATATACATACATACGCGTAGGAATACATGAACATGATAACATGAATGAATTAAGAAGTTATTGAGTGGGGTCATGTAAGTAACTTTACATTTTTTATCTCTTTGTAGTTTGTAATAATATAACAAAGTAATGGGCAAATTTTTTAAAACCCAATGGATTCAAATATGTAGGTATAGGATTCGCGGTAGGAACATTTTCATAGTTGAATAAAATTTCATCCCGAACTTTTCATATTTGTGTACGTCCATAACAAAAGGGCCCATTCTGTCGGTATTGAGTTAAGACCAGATCCTAAAATTACATTAAATTTGACGTGAAATGAGACTAAGAGGAGCCTCCTAGCTCAAAAACTCCCAGAGTTACATAAATTTGAATTTTAAATTTGAAAAAAGTGAGTTTTGAGAAAAACGCATTTGAAAAAAGTGAAGTGTAAAAAACGTGAAAAATTGAAATTTCTCGACCCCTAAAACTTATGAAGAGGTGAAATGGATATGGATGCATGTACTTTGATGGACTTCAGCCTTTTACTATATTAGACAATCCCTGAATCGCGCAGGTAGGCAACTATTCAAACACGACAGAATGGGCCCTTTTTCATACTTCTAAGAATTGAGATAATTATGAGGTAAATTCGATGGCTACTGAAGTTATGCCATCATTCGAGTGGTTTTTGGTCATAATTTTGAAATTTTTATTCTTGTAATTAAATGAAAAACGAAACGAAAACTATGGAAGATTATCAAAAAGTAATTTTAATTTTTTTTTTCTCCAGACTAATTCAGCGATTTTTTTTCAAAAAGGAGTAGAAATGAAACTATTTTTCGAAGTGGGAGTGAAAAAACAGTGTTTCCAGTAACCCAATGTCCAAAAACCGGAAAATTATACGAAAAATTTAACATCGACAGAATGGGCCCTTCTTAAAGTTTTATTCAAGTTGCTACACTGCGGAGAAAAAACGTGACCGAGGCCTTCTGCCGGTGCGGGGGTTGTGCAGTGACCATTGCGCGCGCAACATAACCGAGACACGCCTGCGACTAATGAACATCGAGCCGTCAACGTCTTTTACCGATGAAGCTCTACGATTTTCACCACCTTACCCCACCAAATGCTCTTAAATACCGAAGCAGCCCATCGAGATTCTCATTCTCATCGGATCGCGACCTACCGAATGGACCTAACTGGAAACTGGAACTCGGTACTCTCTTGGAACTTGGAAATGCGCCTTAATCGGATCACGGGAAATTCCCTAAGTCGAGGATTTCGGACTTAGACGTTTGAACGTGGAACAGAATATTTCGGAGCAACAAAGATCGGACTTTATCTTCCTTTCAGATTCTCTTTAATCGGATGACGACAACGACCAAGTACCGAACTTGGGGACTTGTAATCTTCGGTTATTTACTCGTATTTATTAAGATTGATGTTTCCTTTGTATTCTTCTGTAAATACAATATTTTACCCTGTAATTCTGAGTCTCGTCTCTCATTTCGTTTCGGTTACTAGCGAAGCTATCTTCATATTTTAGTACCCCTACACCGGGTTGAGGTGATAGACCAGTGTTACCTACCCCCAAAAATCCAAAAAAATCGAAAACCACATTTTATGACCTAACTTCATAAAAACGGCTATATCTCAAAAACTGTGATCAACGGAATGGGCCCTTTTGTTATGGACATACACATTTATATTTTTTTTAGTAGAGGTAACATTACAAATGTGAAAAAATACATTCCGTGATTCCCCATCCTTACCACAACCACTTTTTAAAAATCAATTTTTTTTAAATTAAAGATTTTGCAAAACAAAACCATAATGCTAAAATGAATAATTCGAATGAAACAACAAGAAATTGCAGATAGGTAAGTTTAGTATATAATATATCTCTTATCAGTTAAGATGGTTTTTATTTTTTGGCAGTTCTACTTTTTTTGTACTTGAGCTTTCTTTGTAATTCATTATTTTTTATTAAAATGCTCACAAAAGTAACAGTTTCTCTTTCCATTTCAGAATTGAAGAAACTATCATTGAGAAGGATGTACACAATATTTTACACAATGTTTTGCCTATAAATCCAATTTGAAAGCCAACTACTTCCAAATTTTCTTTCCATAATTATTATGAGAAGAAAATTTGTTGGACCAACTCATTTCATTTAAAAGCAGTAGACTTTCAAGTGTATACTTATATTTTAAAAACTGAACCGTCATAATGTTCTATAAAAAACACGAAGTTTTTACAGTCTTCGGCTTCGCCTCGTCAACGGAACTCAATGACGTCGACAGCAGTAATGACCAAAAATTGTTCAAAAAGTGACCAAAAATAAAAACTCACCAAGAAGAAATTTGAGAGGGGTGTAAATAAGAATAATTTTCAGATTTTTTAGCGAGATAATTTTTTGTTAAGGACGAGGCAGTTGGGCACGCTAAATTTGTCATATTATTTTTTAAAAAATTATTTAATGAAATGGAAACAGAAATTTCTGATTTTTTCAATTTTTGAGAAAAACAGCACTAAAAAATCTCTTGATAATTTTGTTTTGTTGTGTTTTGGGAAAGAAAACTACAACTTTTTTTTTGAAGACTCATCTCTCAATTTGTTTGAGTACCTACACCATTTCTTAGGTTTTTGAATAAAACTTAATAAAAAAAAAAAATCGTCTTAGAATAAAATCTTACAATTTTGGAGGAAAATCTATAAATTTTTTTATGTAGCAGAAAAACATCTGTTTGTGTTTGTGTTTTTTTTTTTTTTTTTTTCTAAAGAATTTTTTCCCTTATTTTTGAAGAAAATAATCTCAATTTCTGGTCTTAATTTTTTTTGAAAAAAAAAGTTTGGAATTGAAGAAAACTCTCAAATGTTTTTTGGAAGTGAAAGACGTTTCAAATTTATAGCAAAAACATCATTTTTTATGGATTATTTTCGTTTTTTAATAAAATCCCAGAAAAATCTCTAAAAATGTTTACAAAACAGAAAAAAATCCCTGTTTTATTCACTTTATCTTACTTTTATGTTTTTAATTTTTTTTTTAATTTTTAGAGAAAAATTGCAATTTTTTGTCTTCGTCATTTTTGAAAAAAAAAAAAAATAAGTATAATAATTTTTTTGGTGTAAAAAATCTAGGAATTAATTTTTTGCAGACCAATATCTTTCAATAGTTTTATTTTTTAAATTAAACATTTTTTCAACTTTATAGAGTAAAAAACATTATTGTTTTAAGAAAAAAAAAATAATTTCATTCAAAAAAATTTAATTTTGAGTAACTAACAATTTTTTGTAAAATTAAAAAAATTCTTCAATTTTTTGGAGAAGAAAAAATCTACCTAATAATATTTTTTTCGTTGAAAAATCCTAAAAAATTTTGAATAAGAAAACTCATTGAGAACTATTGCGGAAAATATGCGGTTCTACGCATCGATATGAGTCAATTCACTCCTGTGATAAATTCTTACGAATGTGCTCTTGACGCCTTACGAGAAATCATACATAAGACCTACACGAGATACGAATTTTTACATACTTCTCTAAAATTGGTGTTTTTGGAGTAAGTAACAACTTTTCTAAATTATTCTGCGTAAAATCAGAAATCTGTTAAGTTTCTTTTTTTGAGAAAGGAATCTTTTACTAAAAAAAAATAAAATATTTATTACATTTGTAACAATAATTAAAAAAAAATAATCTTTCAATTTTTTAGCTGATTTTTTTTTTTTTGGGGGGGGGGGTTCATTTTTTTCCTGATCATGTTCAGGTACCTAGACCTATCCATTACTCAAGAAAAATAAGCAACAAAAATTGCATCCGAGTGATGAAAATTACACTCGTTTTAAATTATCAACGCGAGAGTAAACGAATATAAATACCATAAAATGAAAATCTAAAGTGAAACTTTTTTCCCTTCAAACTTTTAAATTTGACGTGAAATAACAAACTGAGAAAAGTTTTCATGTTTGAAAAGTATGCATATTGTTCGTACAAAATCCGATTTCAAATTGTCGAGTTATTACTCTGTAAATGCGAATACGTACGTAGGTAGGAAAATGAACTACCCTGAAGATGTTCGCCTATCGAGAACAAAGATTAATTAAATCTCACTTTGGATCAATCTTCCTATCAAAGAAGAAAATTCGTGATGAACTCGGGCTGAATTCATAGACGTTACACGTTACTTTTTTAGACTGTTAGTGTTAGTATTAGTATTAGTAGGTAGAGGTGATGAAAGGTGAATGGTGCTAACGTGCGATTATAGTTTTTTTTTTGCTAGCAAGAAAATTAATAAATTAATTATTAAGCAGGGTCTACACCTTCAAACTGTTTGATCAACAGTTTGATCACTGTTTGATCTAATTGTTTGATGTTTGTTCGTTTTGTATACCTTTTGTCATGGACGGTCATTGTTTGTTTGTTTGTTTGTTTGTTCGTTCGTTTTGTACCTTATGGATGTAAGAAAAATATTGCAAGAAATGCAATTTCATATCGATTTAGTTAAAAAACTTATAGTGATACCGAAAGATCTCCTATAACTTCTGCCAACTTCCTACAACCTTTTCCCCTGGATTTTTCCTCTTTCCCTTTTTTGATGTTATCAACCACTCATGATCTACCCGATAAGGACGAAACAGTTAAAATACCCGAATAGTATAGTTTTGCAATCAAAATAAGGTGGCGTTGATACTTTCAACAAAATGTGCAAAAGTTTAACCATGGGAATTTTCATTGTTTCAAGCAATGGGCCTGAAGGGAATAAAAATAATGTAGGATTGCAAAGATTTTGTGCTGACGTCATTGAAACATCACTGTCTAAACGACAACTTAAAAAACTTTCGTTTCGAGAGCGAGAAAAAAAATCCATAAAATAGTGGAAATAACATTAGACCTATATTGATGAGAGGAAGTATGGTGTAACAGGCAAAATTAGTATTCTACCTCGAGAAGTGCCAATTAGTAAGTTAACGAGGAGGTTTTATGCAAAATACACTCGGTGTGTGCTTTTTTAATACGTATAAAACATAAATTTACAACTTTATTTTAAGCATATAAAAAGGCAGCTTGTTTGAGCTTTTAAATCAAAAGTGAACGCTATTTATGACTGCACGATGATGTAATACAGCCTTTTAACATTATGAAAAGAGATATAAATGACTTAAACCCTCGTTTATCCCATTCTCGTAGCATCTTTTTTCTTCGCCCTTCGCTGCCATCATCATTATTATATTATTACGCTTACAATGGCAAGAAAAAAAGCGCATAGTACCTATAAAAGTCGCTCAAAGTGAAACTTTCATAAGAAAAGATCTCCTTCAGTGTCTTCCATACAGCTGCACAGCATATACTAGTCGTCGCAAGAGAAATTCCCTAACCCCCTTATAATATTATACCACATTTTTCAGTCAGCCCGCCTTGAAAAGTGGGTGCAGTACCCAAAACAGCATTAATCTTTTATACTTGTATATTGTTCCTGTTACATTTTTTTATCCACTCTGTGATATTTTTCCTTTTTTCGCGGTAAAATATTCAAATACGAATATAGCACGGTTATAGGTACCTAAATACGCGATAAAACTAGCATAAACTGCCGGCAAAGGAATCAGCGACCAGGCGGGGAACGCGGCATACGTAAAATGGGAAGAAGCGAAAAAAGTGTGCGGAAAATGTTAACACAGCGAATCCGAATAAGTCGCGAAATTAAAAGCGCCCTTTTTCGAACACTATTGCAGAATTGTATACGCCAATGAAAATATAAAACAAAAGACAAGAAAGCTACGAATAAAAGTGGTCCTGGTCTCTGAGAGTAGTGGTGGGGGGGGGGGGGGTGGCTGGTTGGGCGGACGCCGTAAACCGAGGGGGATATATTTCATAAGTATTGTTTTATTCGGCGGCGCGTACCGTTTGACTTACCCTTTTCTCTGTACTATTTCAAAACGAACGATTCCTTATGGCATAACGACAAAAAGAACTCGAATTAATTAGTCTGTTAGCAGTTTTAGGAGTTTTCTTTTGAATTATTATTATTCGAGTGTTGGGGGCTTTTTCTGTGGCGCTGTTTCTACGGTGCACTGAATACGCGCTTTACCGCCAGGACCTTGCCACGTCAAACAGAACCTTTTTTATTTTTTCTAGAGAAAGTCGTCGCCTTAATTTATATTTCGTGTTTTTGTTATTCATACGTTACTTTAAACTTTAATTGTTCCAAAAAAAGGGTTAACAATCGTCACCCTTTTTATTCGATCTTCATTTTTTCCACTTTGCCCTTCCGTCTCCCCATGCAGCGCCTTATACAGTAATACGAGCTTCTGTTACGATTTCGAGTGTTAATTCGTTATTTATACTGCTACCGCGGTCGCCGATGCTGCCCGCCGCGCCGTTGTGATTATTTCAAAGCATTCGCGTGTGTTAAAAAGCTCTAATGGATAAAAGAAAGTGAAAAATTAATCGCGTGATGAATTGCAAGCCAACTGAGTCAAATTATTTCTGATGGCGTTTTCTGTTTTGATAAGGAGAATTAGGTGAGAGATGTCGCGAATCGTTCGCGAACGCTAACTTAGAAATCAGGATTAGAAAGCCAAATAGCTGATAAATAAAGAAGAAAATTGTAGTTTTGGAAGATGCACGTTATAATTTAAAAATATTGTGAAAATGTGAATTTATTAATTATTAAAACGTTTAAAATGACGAAGAATAAATACTTTATTTTCAACTATAACTTCGTCACAAGAGAAGTTGGCTGGCCATCTCAAATAGATGTTTTGAGCAAAATGATGGTAAGAAAAAAAACAAATCACTCATGACGTCATGAGCCAATCATGCTGATGAATTAAAAAAGTTTTGAAAATCGATAATTCAAAAAAATGACAACTTAACAAAAATATAAATAAAAAAAATATTAATGAAAATTTAAAATTGAGGAAAATAAAATTGGGGAAAAACAACTAGAAAGTCCAAATTTAAAAAAATCAAAATTTTGGAAAAATAAATGCAGACTTAGAAAACTGAGAAAAATTAAAAAGTCAACTGAGCATTTGGTCTCCGTCATCGTCCGAATAAAATTGAGAAACATCTGTGAAAGAAGTAAGTAAATTTTAATATTGCAGGTGTCTTTTTTTTTTTTTTTTTTTTTTTGTGAGATGACTGCGATGGTGTGGAATGGTGCACCCATCGTACTGTGGCATTGCCTGTGGACCTGTACTGCCAGACTTGCCTTCAAGAAAGGTGTCCCTACAAGAGGACGATACTTATAACATCTGTCAAAAATTTCTCAATCAAAGCATGAAGAGAAATAATGAACAACTATTGCACATTGAGGCTCACTTCACTGTCTGCCAGTCGGTTCATCGGTTGTAGAGAACCCAGAATCAGCCTGAGACAAATAAGACAGTGTAGATGAGGAAGTGGAAGGAGAAGAAATAAACATGGAAGAAAATGAAATTGAATTAAGTATGTAAGTTGAAGAGGTCAACGTCTACATACAGTGGGTTACAAAAATATTCGCACGCTTGATATTTTGCCCTATACGGTGATTTCAATGAGAAATTACTCCTACAAAACGTACTCAAAAACAATCGACGACAATTTTATTGCATTCCTGGTGCTTAAATACATCTAAAAAACTCAAAACGTCTATTCAAAACTGTTATAACTTTCTACTAAAAGCACGAAAAAACTGCATTCAATATGCTTTATTAAGTTCTATACAGGATGTCCCGTCACCAGTTAACACCCCTTCACCAGCGATATAGTCAACTCAAACTAAGCTCATGTACGCATGTTTGCCGACCCTGTGAATTGAAGGGGCAGAGATATGCTGAACTGAAAATTTTTTATTTTCAGTTTTGTTTCAGATTTTTAACCATGCGTCACTCGACAATCGAGATAGGTAGAAAGTTGCACTTTGCGGCGTTGAAAAGGAAATTTTGTGTAGAATTTTTTAGTGGGGTTGATAATTGTATTAGGTGATCAGGGGGGTCTGTACTGTATTGAATATCTAAAAAAACGTGTCCAAAAATTGAGATTTTTTTGCAATTTTTGAGGAAATCTCAAAAAAGTTTCATCATTTGGTATTATTATTATGATTTGCCTTACATGAAAAAAGTTCGACCTTTCGAATGCCGCAAACCGGACTCTTCTATCTCACTTGGTTAAAAAGTTATAGCAATTTCAATTTCGAAATCGAGACAGAAAAAAAATCAATTTATTTTTCATTTTTTTAAATTTCCAATTATTTTAATTTTTGGAACTTGATACCTATCGTAACTAATAATTTTGAGCGAAACTCGATGTTAAAGATGAATTAAAGAACATTTCGGTAAAATTTTTTTTTTTTTGAAAAAATAATTTTTTGTTTTTAAGTCTTGATTTTGAAATTGAAATGGCTTTAACTTTTTAACCAAGTGAGATAGAAGAGTCCGATTTGCGGCATTCGAAAGGTCGAACTTTTTTCATGTAAGGCAAATCATAATAATAAGACCAAATGATGAAACTTTTTTGAGATTTCTTCAAAAATTGCAAAAAAAAATCTCAATTTTTGAACACGTTTTTTTAGATATTCAATACAGTACAGACCTCCCTGATCACCTAGTACAATTATCAACCCCACTAAAAAATGCTACACAAAATTTCCTTTTCAACGCCGCAAAGTGCAACTTTCTACCTATCTCGGTTGTCGAGTAACGCATGGTTAAAAATCTGAAACAAAACGGAAAATAAAAAATTTTCAGTTCAGCATATCTCTGCCCCTTCAATTCACAGGGTCGGCAAACATGCGTACATGAGCTTAGTTTGAGTTGACTATATCGCTGGTGAAGGGGTGTTAACTGGTGACGGGACACCCTGTATACGAGAACACATAAGTACATCCTCCCTAAGCTAATGCGTAGTCACGTACACAAACTTACGAGCTACGAGCGCACTCTATCATTAAAATAAGTAACATCTATAACAAAAACGAAACCAAACTTGAAAAAAAAAATTTATAAAAGTGATAAAAATCGTTACTTTACTATTCGCACACTATAATTTTTCTTCATGTAAGTGGGAACACTGGTAAAATTTTCAAAATATCAACTGGTAAAAACACGAATTTGGATCGCTCGGCTCATAAAAGTTCAATTTTTAATCTTTTATCAATTTTTAATGCATTATGAGTACGAAAGGCTGCAACATCACGCAGGAAGAAAGAAATTTATCATTCGGTGACATTTTGAGAATGTTGAATTTACCAAAAAGTACAGTTTTCTCAATCGTTAAATGGTATCGCGAAGAAGGAAGAACAACTTTAATCAAAAAACTAGGAAGACCAAAAGTTCTCTCCGAAAGAAACCAAAACTACATCACCGTTCAAATGAAGAAAAATCCAAAACAGAGTGTTCCACGACTTACTCTGAAGTTAAACGAAGAATTTAATATGAAAGTAAATCCACAGACAGTCCGAAGAGCCCTTCATAAGAAACATCTACATGGTAGAATAGCTCGAGAAAAACCGTACATCAAAGAAAGAAATAGGCGACGAAGACTGAAGTTCGTAAAGGAGCATATAAATAAGCCGGCAGGTTGGTGGAAGGATGTTATTTTCGCCGAAGAGGCTAAATTTAACGTCTTCGGATCCGACGGTAGGCAAATTCAGGGATGGCAAAACCGATTGAATAAAGATTTAGGTTTAGGTTCCAAATCTTCGAAGCAATTAAGACAGCATTTACAAACACACGTTCATGACGACGATGTCTTAATATGCCCTATGTGTAATCTCGTAATCGCGTTCTCAAGACGCCAAGTGGAGGACCACCTCCGATCACACAATCGGAAGAAGGCGAAACACCCCGAATATAATAACCATCGACCAATTTTAAAGAAACAGGCAAAAAGGCTGGAGAGAATTGTAAAATCTAAAAAGAAACAGGCCAAAAAAAGACGCGAAAACAGCTAAACGACAAAAACGTGAAATGAAAAATAAAAGGAAACGTTTGGAATACATTTTTTTGTATAGATATGTAAATTTTTTTTTTTTTTTCGTTTTTTAATTTAAACATGTAAATGTTCCGGTTAAAGGTTTGGTTATCGGTTTTCTTTAAATTCAATCGTGTTTTTTTTAGTTTTATCGGTTTTCTCAGGGTTTTCTCAAAATTAATGCGTAAAACCTTGAAAAAACGACATAAATTTTTTTAAAAGTTTAGCATTAATTTAAGTATGTTGGCGAGGTTTCTTTGTAAACATTTTGTTTTGTTATCTATTTTCTTTAATAGAAAATGCATTGCATAAGTGTTGACACGGTGCTTGGGGGGTGGAGACTAGTCGCGGAGCTTGGGAAGCCGGAGACCACACAGCCTGAAAATTGGCTCTTTATTTTAAAAAAAATTTTAGCTGAGAAAACAGGGCCCAAAGAAGTATTCCCCTCTACCCTGATTTTCTATTGGCATGCCTGATTACTAACACACAAGTAAAAAGAAACTCGACAACGCAATTGCTCGCAAAACTGGTATAAATCGTGCAAAATAATTCGCAATACCGTACCACGCCAGACAAATAGCCAAAGTATCGGATACGACTGCATAGTTACCATTTGAAAAACTTCATTTTATTATCGATTTACAATAAACTAGAATACATCATTGGTACAGCAATAAAAAAGAAAAAGTACCTATACAAAAGGCGATATTCCAAACAGAATCATTTTTCCAACAATGACTTCTAATACCGTAATGTTCACTTGTTTTCTAAGAGGCTAGGTGTACCCCTACCCATCCATTAGCATTTTCTCAAACCATGCTGGTGAAATTTATCGACACGATTATTTAAATTTACGAGTATCAACCGACGATATTACCGGTGCGGAATTGCAGACGAGAAAAACTATGCAATTTCCAACGTCTGAAGTTTTAAAAGAAAACTCCACAGAAATAGAAAATTGATGTTAAAAAAAATTACAATGTGAAAATCGATACGACTGCAACTGCTGCAGGTAGGTATATTAATAATTGTGCGAGATTTTCGATGAATCATACCTACATACGGATAATGGCACACGAACCCATCGTCATCGTGTCATGAAATATCCGTAGAATGTTTTACATTGTTAAGACACTTTTCGAGAAAGAGAAAAAAATATTCGCACCCCTCGACTAATTTATCACATCGTACGTAATTTTAAAATTTATTACCTCTACCGTAGTCCATGTGAAAAGTACCAACTACGACGAGTATATTTCAGCAACGTGCTGTAAAATCAGCCTGCGTCACGATTGAAAATTACGAATCACATCGTGATAAAGCAGAAAATAATGAATAATGAATAACAAAGGACAAAAGCCGGTAAGAATATAACGAGGGATTAAACTTCACACTTCATTATTTCCATTATCCATTTCGCTGGTGTCCGTTTGTTTTCGAGTAGTTTATTAAACCACGCAACGGGGTATTAATAATCTTCAACAATGCGTAAACTTTTCAGCCAACCAATCTCGTTGAGTGTTTGTAATTAACGTTCGGGGAATTTGTTGCAATTAAGCTGAAAGCGAAATTATTCGCATCGTATTGAAAAGGGGGTGACGAATTTATGAGAGAAAAAAATTATGAAAGGTTTGAGATTATTTTTATTTGAAATTTCTTCTGAGTATTATGTGAAGTAAAAAAATACTGGATCATTTCGAAATTTTGCAGTTTTAAATCCCAAGAAAGGTAAATTTTTATTGATTTATTTTTTACTTGATTTTATACTTTAAGATAAAATCACAATGATGCAAAAAATACATAATTATGCAACGCATACCTAAGGAAGTGGTAAGGTATCATTTTGAAATGTTTTTTGATAAGAAACACACATTGACAATCTATTGTGCAATAAGGCTATGGACCCACGTTAAAAAACATCCAGATCTGGTCAAGTGGTCAATAGGGATAAAACTATCCAAAAATTTTATTTACCCATAATGCCCTCAAGGTAAAAACTGTGTTGGATGAACTCTGAAGTTTATCCAGTTTTCATAAACAGGGATACAGATTTACTTCGCCATGGAAATTTAAACTGGTTCACATGTAGGAATTGCACTTCTGAAAAAGCTGACAGTGAGATTCACTAATTTCATATTGAACTAGAAAATGAAACGCCACAACTAGCTCGATCCGGTGGTTCATCGTTTAACCACACTTTCCTTCGGCATTACAAGTCTAACACAGATGGCGTTGGAAGACAACACCTCATAACTGAAAGTGTGATAAGTGCTGCCGTCAATTTGATGGAAGTTTTTCATCCGAATTAGAGAAAACATTTATAACAGAACAATTTTTTTAAAAGTAATCCGCCAATATTTTTCAGATTCCTTTCGATTTTGATGAAAAAATGGAGGAAATAGAACTGAAATATGCAGTTGAAGAGAGAAAAATCATAATATGTACCCAGAGTAGAAAAATAGAGCTAAAACAAATAAAACCATTCATGCGAAGTTGTAACTCATGTAAGTAAAGGACCGTTCACAATGGAGCTTTACTTTTTTGCTTTTGCTTAAACTTTTACCAGTACATAAACAAACGTATAAAAAATACACAAATTTCTGGCTACCAGATTGGTGCAGACAGTAGTGAGTTTTAAGCAAAAAGCAAAAGCAAAAAGATAAGGTCCATTGTGAACGGTCCTTAAGTCATTATTAAATCTTCTTCGAGTAGGAAGAAAAATAATATACTTTTAGCTGATTTTTTTTTTTTTTAAATACAATGTTTATAGAAAATAAAGGAAATTCTAGATCAAATATGAAGTACTTGAGTATCAACCAGGCCCGTAGTCAGAGTCAGATTATAGAGGGGGCTGGCCAAATATTTGAGGGGGCTTGAACTTTTTTTTTTTGGAAAATTTAGCATTTTCGGTAAAAATTGAAAAATGGGTGAAAAACTCGTACAAGGCACAAAATATACTTTTTCAACTGTTTAATACAGAGACGAACCGAAGCGATTTTTCTTGGGGGAAGGGGTGGCAAAATCATTGAAAATGCCAACTTGAATTACTGAAATTTTCCAACTCATACTATTAACATCATAAAAAGTGGTAAAGAAGATATTGCCCGAGCGAAGCGAGGGCGAAAAATTTGAAAAATATTCTATTCTTGAAGAGCATGAAGGAAAAGGATACTGCCCGAGCGAAGCGAGGGAAAAAATTTTGAAAAACATAAGATTTTTGACGAAAAAGAAGTATTTTTGGAATAATGCAAAAAGTATGTGTAGGTTTAGCCTGAAATTTTCTTATTGACGAAATTTTGTTAGAGGGGGCTCAATCTGACGCTAGAGGGGGCTAATCCCCCTCTAGCCCCCACCTGACTACGGGCCTGATACATCTTATGGGGAAAAAATCATGAATGTAAATTATATCATATGTAATGATGTAATCATATTTCATCTCAAATTCTAGTGAACTTACTTAGCAATGAATTCTATGCGAGAGGCGATACGACCCACAAGTGGGAACGAATACGATGTCACTTCATAGAGTGAAAAAACAGCTATCGAAAAACCCCAATTATTCAAATTGAAAAAAATAAGAGGGAAGCAGAAATCATTAGGATCTATTTTTAAAATCAAAAAAAGCAAACATCATTATTTTTCAAAAGTTGCAAATTGTCGTTTGATTAAAAAATCGCTACTGCAAATTGGGAAATGTTCCCGCTGCATATGATTTCATTGAAGTAATGTTGAGTTTCAACTCGTTTGAAACCTTTTTAATTCCTTCAAGGTTGTTGATTGTTCTACTTATCAGAAATTGAAGATGTGCATTTCGAAACACCTTTTCAGTTTTATAAAATTTTAAAATTCTCCTTCGAATAAAACAAATTCAATTGTCAAAATCTGCGCTGCGAAAAAAAAACCTTCAAGGATCTGGAAATTCGCATCCCAAAAATGAAATACTCTGCGAGGGTCTGAAAAATCAAAACCATGGAGCATTCGCCACCACGATATTTCAGCAGTGCTTGGTTCACCTGAAATGTTTGTGAAGTCGACTCGTTTCGATGTAATAATGACCGATTTGCACCATCGTAATCTTCTATCGACTGTAGCTATTGACGAAGCCCACTGCATCCTGCAATGGGGAGCAGACTTTAGGTAGTATTTCAAACTCTTTTTAAAACACTTTCTAAATAACGTTTTTCTTCAATTAGACAGTGTTACAAAAAGTTGTCCAAAGTACCTACAAGATTGCTACCCGAAAGCATCTATAATAGCTTTAACAGCTACTGCTAACGCGAAAGATAGGACGGCTATTAGGTAATGTTGCAAGGGTCAGTGCTGAATAGAATAACTATAGTTAATTGATAAAGAAATTGAAAGAATGAGAAGACATGATGTCCACTGGATTTTTGTTTGGAAATCCATGACTTCGTCTATGATTATTTTTAAAAATTTTGTTCAATGTTGAGCGACGCCCCTTATTTTTTCAGGTTCAAAGTAACATCCTTATCAGTGGATTTTTCTGATTAAAAAGGGGAGAAATCTCTAAAAATGCAGAAATTTTCAAATTCAATTTTTTTTATTGACGTTATATGCACTAACAATTTATCACATGAATAACGATCCCTATACCCAGTAATGAGTGAGCATCAGTTGGCAAATAAAAAGTGATACTGCCTGAGACTCGAATCTAGTATTCTGGTTTGACAAATTTGTTCACATGAGAGTGGATCGTTGTTAAATTTTACCTGTTTCAATACTACATAGATATGTAATTGATAGCGGTGGTCCAAACAGAAGTTTTTATACTAACAAAAATAATTATTCCTAGTACTTGAAGCTAGAACATTTATTTAAATTTTTAGCCGAATTTTTTAAAAAAAATTTAGGCTATTGTGTCCGACCCTAATTTAGAAGGAGGGAGGGTAGAAGAGTTCTGACCCCATTTCTCGACGTTTGGGACCAAAAGATATATATATATTTTTCCCCTCACTTTTGGAACTCTGGGGCCGAGCCTAACAGGTCAAATGAGGTCAAACTTGATATGTAGGGTCCCCTCGGTGTAGGAATGATGCAAAAAAATTTTTGGGGCCCTAACTCGAAATTGGGGATATGACCCCTTTTTGAGGGGGTGCGGGGGAGCCCCAATATCATGAAATTTTTTGAAACTTGCCCCAGGGATGAAAACCCTAATTACCTACACCATAGTCAAATTTCAGCCCCCTAAGTCATCCCCACCCCATTTTAGGGCCCAAAAAGTAGATTTTAGGGTAATTTTTTTCACGTTGATCAGGCTACAGACCCCCCAAATGGGGCTGGGGGGCCAAAATTTTCATCATGGATCAAGTTTGTGTCCCTGATGTGCCTTTTGTAGGTTTTAACTTTTGGGCCCCCTTTGACCCCTGACAAGGGTCAAAAATCAACATTTTTCACAATTTTTCATGTTTTTTCTCGCTTCCCGGTACGTTGATCAGCCTGCAGCCCAAACCAAATGACCTTGGATGCTAAAATTTGGTATTTAGGATAGGTAAGGGTCACTGAGGTGCCTTTTGGTTTTTTTTTTTAAATTGAAACCTCTCTCCCTCCAGCAAAATCAGAAGGAAGAGAGGTGGTCCAACTGAAAACATTTTCAAACAA
This sequence comes from Balanococcus diminutus, assembly GCA_959613365.1. NCBI lineage: Eukaryota > Metazoa > Arthropoda > Insecta > Hemiptera > Pseudococcidae > Balanococcus > Balanococcus diminutus. The sequence goes on from OY390715.1 coordinate 22,617,712, forward strand.
AAGTTGTAACTTGAAGTTCTGGGAATAATTTTGTTTATCACAAAAATTTCGATCTGTAACGTACCCTAACCATTTCTACTCGTAATTATCTCTCCCACTCGGTACTTAGAGATAAGCTGTGCCTATGTCGATTTATACCTACGATGTACCAATGTATCAGTTTATCAATATACGCTCGTTTGAAAGTACGTTATTCAATCCATCTCTCTCTCTCGTACAGATCAAACCCCTCCCTCCTCTTCAATTTTGAATATTTTTTTGGCGGTTTTCAAAAAAGTAAATATCGAGAACTTCTCTTCCGAGTACCATTTTCTCTGAGTAGGTAATTATTTTCGATCAATTTTTCTATACCTAACTAATTCAATTTTCTCATTGGTCGATTTCTTTAGGATAATTTTTTTACCAATCTCATGATTTTTTTGCAAAGAAAATTTAGAAGAATTATTTCACCATAATTTTTATTATTCATTTATCAAGGTTTTTTATCGACATTTTTTTTTAAATAATATTAAATTATGAGAATTGTAATGGTGTTTTTCAAAGTGACGAAACTGTAAATTTTTTGAAATGGGTATTTTTTGACAAATTGAAAAAAAAATGTTGGGGCCTTCTTTACCTACACTGAAAGAAATAATTCGGTAACCATTACCAAAAAGTTGGGGAAAACTAAGACATGAAGCGAAATTCGTGAATGATTTCCCAACAGTGGTAATAATCGTTCCTTGATGTAAGACAACTATTATTAAAATTTTAAGGTGACCATTACCCAACAAAAATGAATTAATCAATAATAATAAGGAACAATTCCATTCCTACCGAATGGAATCGTCCCATACACAACTAGGGAATTATTACCCAGTGTTGGAGAATCATTCACGAATTTCGAATCATGTCCCAGTTTTTCCCAACTTTTTGGTATTAGTTTCCCAACTCGGAGGGAATTATTCCCCTATGTTGGGGAATGATTCAGGAAATTCAAACCATGTCCCAAATTTACACAACTTATTCGGTAATGGTTTACCAACTCGGAAATTTTTTCTTCGTGGTGATGGATCTGGTAGGATTCGAACCCGGGACCTTCCGTTTGAAGAGCCAACGCCTTAACCACTCTGCCAACCTGTAAACTCAAGGTTGAGTGCTTAATTGTGGTTTATTACTTTAAACGAATTGGAATTTTTTCAAGAAATTATTGAAATAGTATGTGCGTTTATTACGTTTTAAATAAAAATTGTGTTTTAACAAAATTTCAAAAAATTCGTGATTCAATAAAGTATCGAGAAATTTGTGATTGACACAATTTTGAATACTTCATGTTTGAACAAAATTTTAAAAATATTCTACGTTTCAAATTTTCAAAAATTTAAGAAATAACCTGACGATTTTTTTATAATCATTTTGAAGAAGAAAAAAATGTTTGAGAAACCTCTCATCATACTCTCATCAAACTTGTATATTATAAACTTGGGAACATATTTTATAATTTTGTTAGATTAGTATACAGACCAATTGATTTTGTCCACAATTTTTATTATGCCTTTGATGACAGAAGTTTCCATTCGCTGTAACATTATTTAGTTGAAATATAGAAAAAGAAAAATTTGCTCGTCGATTTCGAATTATTTTAATTGTGAGGACTGAGGAAATAGTTTTAAAAAAACAACCATACTTTTGTGATTTGAATAAATATTCTTTAATTTCATTGAACTATTTTTTTTTCTACACAATTTCACCTCAATCGCCTTCAATAAGAAATTTTTTTATTAAACCTCAGTTTTGAAGAATTTATTCATCAATTACGATTCAAAAGTAATTATAAAGAAAGAAATACCTGAAAAAAAATCATAATTTCTATACTGATAATAAAAATTAGTGTTGAAATTTTGTATAGATGACGAATTAGTAGCTAACGTTGGGAACTTAATCCTTTTTTTCGAGAATGAATACTTCTAATAAGAAGCAATAAATGCCTACCTCTGGAAGTGAATGGTTACCCATCAAAATTCACAATCATTACTTTTTATCAGGGTTGCAGTCTTGGTTAGTTGAGAATAAATGCCTCATACATAGGTAATAATTCCCAGTAATTTTTTGAAGGTAATTATTACCCAAGTTTTCTGGTAACAACTACCAATTTTCAGGAATAGTTCCTTGAATGTTGGGGGATTTAACAAATTTTTTGAAAAATGTAAACCATTACCGAATTTTTGGGAACAATTACCTGACACAAAGGAACGATTACCAAATTTCAAAACCCATTTCTTTCAGTGTAGGCTTATTTTTTCCCGCGTTATTTTTTTTTTAGTAGGCAATTCATTTTATAAAATGTTCTTCTTCATAGGACTTCTTCCGGATAATTTTTCTGTCAATGTTGAGGTTTTGTTTTGCAAGAAAAGTTTCAAAGAACAAACTTTTCTATCAATTTTTTACAACATTTGTATTTTTTCACTTTTCTTCGCCATTTTTCAAGTGAAATAGCAGTTGATTGTCTTTTCAAACAAACAATTTGAATAAAAAAGCTATACCTACCTACCTAATCTGAAAAAAAAAGTGACGAAAATGAAAAAAATTACTATTTACTTGCAAACCCATCAAACAATTACAATAGGTAATTGGATGATCAAATACAGAGCTAATTTCTTCTACCAGAAAATTATCAAACTTGCTGTATATGGCGTTAAAAAATCATCAAGTGTTTACCTACTTAATTTTGCCATCGAAGGATTGGAAGAAGAGAAAAAGATGAAACTCAGAATTAATTCAACGCACCTCTGTCATTATTTACCCAACAATGTGCGATTAATTTAGCTCTATGCATCGTTGCTTCTCGTACACCATTAGAATATATTTAATTAACCCTTTTCATCAGCACTAATCGGGCAGACGATTCAAAAAACCACGTTTTGTTATAAACACAACAATTACTCGCAACACGAATGCCGATCCCTTCCGATTGAAAAAACCAACGTGGACGATTTCCAAGCATTTGGAAAATTCTCGAGTACTATTCTCCGCAACAAATTACCCGTGCTCGAATAAAATTGACCAATTCAAACGTCAAAACCACCAACGCATTTTCAATTCGCGCAGCTCGTATATTTATTATTAAATTAATTTCCAACGTTTAGATTTTTGCGGTGTATTTATTAGAAAACAATACAGTGGTGGGGTGGTTGCAATTTTGAAGCACACTCACTCTCTTTACTCGTTCGCCTATGTAGATACGGGTTTGTTTTGAAAAACGTGTCAAGCGTCGAGTTTTGTTCTACGATGAAAATCGAGAACACGAAATGTTGACACTATTCTTGTTTCGTATACACAATCTGAGTACGAGCATCATCCGTATCACTCGTACGATCGATTTTCATTACACGAAATCTCGATTCTTTATTGTTTTAATATACCATACGAGTATAATGTTTAGCCCGCTTGCCCATGATCCTCAATTCTTCTCCTGCTGTATTGCCCAGTAAAAATAAACATAGCCTTTAGAAAAATCTTTGTTATATGCGACAAATACTTAGATCGCCTTTTTCATTATCTCTCGACGCCTTCTTCCCACCGTCGTGTAAATATTGATACATGGCATAGAGAAACCCCCAGTCGTACCAATCAATCGGTCTCTGTGCCCAATGAAAACATATACCTTATAAAATGCCAACGAATAAACATTTATTTTACTCGCAGCAGCAGGTACCTCAAAACCTATATCGATTTCATATACGAAAAATTTCCTCGTACACTCGTAAATTAGCTATGGTATTGTCGAGCTATATAGCACCTTGGTACGTATGAGAAAACCTAATACCTTCTTAGATACACATACGAGAGGTATGAATTATCCTACCCAGATAAGAAACCCATGAAGCGAACGAGAAAAAGAGAGAAGGAGGCGAAAAAAAAGAAGAGATCTCGACTCCATGTCGCTAACGATTCTTTAAAAACGGTAGCTAAGTTGTAACAAAAGGTGACACAAAGGCGTATTTGTGGGAAATATATAAAAGCGCAGTAGGTTGTCGTAGGTAAAGAGGTAAATAAGAATAGAAAATGTGCGTGTGCGGCCTTTAGATAAGATACATTAAGATGGAAAACTGCTTTTTAGCGCTATCTTTTATGAGAGCTTTTATAAACTAAATGACTTTATTTGTAGTATATTGTCTAAGTAAGGAAACAATATAAGACCACGGTAGAAAGCTGAAAAGCTTTTAAGCGAATTCGTGTCGTTGTGCCTCCTCCTTGCCGCATCCTCCCACCTGGTTTTTGCTACGGTTTCATACCCTTGGTTTTTTTTTTCTTCTTTTTTTTTAGAATAGTTTAAATTTTACGCGAAATGAAGATTGAGTAAATTTGTACCGTGGAGATGGGTGTTTTTTTATGGTTCTGTTCAAGAATCAGAAAATCTTTTTAGATGGGGGAAAGGCCCAAGGTTTTTCACAGGGTTTCCATCATTGAAGATGGCAAGATCGTGGCCAGGGTCACAATTAATGGGGTAAGCTTGCCTCCCTCACCATTTTGGAAAGTTGGGAGACTGGTCGTTTTTATACGTCGGTTGAGAAACTTGTGATTTTACAAACCCAAATTGATGCAAAAAATGCATAATTATTATTTTCTCACGCCTAATCACAATTTTTTGGAAATTTTTGCTCTCGCTCTACTTTTGAAAATTTGTACCATCACGGAGATGGTTGTGTTTTTATGGTTCTGTACAAGAATCAGAAAAATCTCTTCAGGTGTGGTAAGAACCCAAGGTTTTACGCAGGGTTTCCATCATTGAAAATGGTAAGATCGTGGCCAGGGTCACAATTAATAGGGTGAGCTAGCCTCTCTCACCATTTCGGAAAGTTGGGAAGCTGGTCATTTTTGTACGTCATGTCAGTTGAAAAAATCATCATTTTACAAACCCAAATTGATGCAAAAAATGCATATTTTCTCATGCCTATATACATATATTCAATTTTTGGCATATTTTCGCTCTCGCTCCATACTTCTGAAAATTTTTACCATGGAGATGGTTGTGTCTTTATGGTTCTGTTCAAGGATCAGAAAATCTTTTTAGATGGGGGAAATAAGGCCAATGTTTTACACAGGGTTTCCATCATTGAAGATCATAACATCGTGGCCAAGGTCACAATTAATAGGGCAGTAGCGTACACTGAAAGAAATGGGTTTTGAAATTTGGTAATCGTTCCTTTGTGTCAGGTAATTGTTCCCAAAAATTCGGTAATTGTTTACATTTTTCAAAAAATTTGTTAAATTCCCCAACATTCAAGGAACTATTCCTGAAAATTGGTAGTTGTTACCAGAAAACTTGGATAATAATTACCTTCAAAAAATTACTGGGAATTATTACCTATGTATGAGGCATTTATTCTCAACTAACCAAGACTGCAACCCTGATAAAAAGTAATGATTGTGAATTTTGATGGGTAACCAACCATTCACTTCCAAAGGTAGGCATTTATTGCTTCTTATTAGAAGTATTCATTCTCGAAAAAAAGGATTAAGTTCCCAACGTTAGCTACTAATTCGTCATCTATACAAAATTTCAACACTAATTTTTGTTATCAGTATAGAAATTATGATTTTTTTTTCCAGGTATTTCTTTCTTTATAATTACTTTTGAATCGTAATTGATGAATAAATTCTTCAAAACTGAGGTTTAATAAAAAAATTTCTTATTGAAGGCGATTGAGGTGAAATTGTGTAGAAAAAAAAATAGTTCAATGAAATTAAAGAATATTTATTCAAATCACAAAAGTATGGTTGTTTTTTTAAAACTATTTCCTCAGTCCTCACAATTAAAATAATTCGAAATCGACGAGCAAATTTTTCTTTTTCTATATTTCAACTAAATAATGTTACAGCGAATGGAAACTTCTGTCATCAAAAGCATAATAAAAATTGTGGACAAAATCAATTGGTCTGTATACTAATCTAACAAAATTATAAAATATGTTCCCAAGTTTATAATATACAAGTTTGATGAGAGTATGATGAGAGGTTTCTCAAACATTTTTTCTTCTTCAAAATGATTATAAAAAAATCATCAGGTTATTTCTTAAATTTTGTTCAAACATGAAGTATTCAAAATTGTGTCAATCACAAATTTCTCGATACTTTATTGAATCACGAATTTTTTGAAATTTTGTTAAAACACAATTTTTATTTAAAAAATAATAAACGCACATACTATTTCAATAATTTCTTGAAAAAATTCCAATTCGTTTAAAGTAATAAACCACAATTAAGCACTCAACCTTGAGTTTACAGGTTGGCAGAGTGGTTAAGGCGTTGGCTCTTCAAACGGAAGGTCCCGGGTTCGAATCCTACCAGATCCATCACCACGAAGAAAAAATTTCCGAGTTGGTAAACCATTACCGAATAAGTTGTGTAAATTTGGGACATGGTTTGAATTTCCTGAATCATTCCCCAGGGACATAGGGGAATAATTCCCTCCGAGTTGGGAAACTAATACCAAAAAGTTGGGAAAAACTGGGACATGATTCGAAATTCGTGAATGATTCCCCAACACTGGGTAATAATTCCCTAGTTGTGTATGGGACGATTCCATTAGGTAGGAATGGAATTGTTCCTTATCATTATTTAATTCATTTTTGTTGGGTAATGGTCACCTTAAAATTTTAATAATAGTTGTCTTACATCAAGGAACGATTATTACCACTGTTGGGAAATCATTCACGAATTTCGCTTCATGTCTTAGTTTTCCCCAACTTTTTGGTAATGGTTACCGAATTATTTCTTTCAGTGTAGCCAAAGAGTCATTCAAGGGGGGAGGGGTCTTGACCGAAAAAATGAAATTATTTGTTAAAAATGGCATTAAAAAACTGAAATTCACTCAAATTTTGTTATTTTTTTCAACTTTTTCGTCATCAGGGAGGGGGGGGGGTGTCTGGACCCCCTTAAATACGCCACTGTAATAGGGTAAGCTTGCCTCCCTCGGCATTCTGGAAAGTTGGAAACTGGTCATTTTTGAACGTGTTGAGAAAATTGTGATTTAATAAACCAAAATTGTTGCAAAAAAAATGTTTATTTTCTCACGTCCATACAGGATCAATTTTTTGAATATTTTCGCTCTCGCTCCATTTTTGAAAATTTATACCATGGGGATGGTTGTGTTTTTATGGTTCTGTTCAAGAATCAGAAAATCTATTCAGATGGGGGAAGAACCCAAGGTTCTACACAGGGTTTCCATCATTGAAGATGGCAAGATCGTGGCCAGGGTCACAATTAATAGGGTAAGTTAGCCTCTCTTACCATTTCGGAAAGTTGGGAAACTGGTCGTTTTTGAACGTTAGTTGAGAAAATTGTGATTTTACAAACTCAAATTGATGCAAAAAATGCATATTTTCTCACGTCCAATCACAATTTTTTGGAAATTTTCGTTCTCGCTATGTTTTGTTTCAACAATGTCCCCTCCCTTTGAGAATTTGAAGATAACGCTAAATTACAGCGAATTCAGTGGAATTGGATATTTTCAGCAGTTCCAATGAACATTATCAATGATTCCGTACCCTCACCCCCTTCAGAAAATCATTTCGATTCGTCATTGATGATGACTCATCTCGTCAAAAGAATTAACCAACTTACTTCACTTTTCCATTATGGAACTCCAAATACAGCAAATAAACTTTCATTTTTTCGATGCAAATTCCACACCAGTTCATTTTACAAATTCCTTTGACCTCGCTGCGTCAACCTTCGCCTTATATACCGCAGTGATTGAGCATTTTCATAAATAAAAAATAAGGCTACATCACTACGTGTTTTTTTTTGGATATTTTCGCGCTCCCTCTCGCTTTTGAAAATTTGTACCATGGAGATGGTTGTGTTTTTATAGTTCTGTTCAAGATTCAGAAAGTCTTTTCAGATGGGGGGGGGGGGAGGACCCAAGGTTTTACACAAGGTTTTCATCATTGAAGATGGTAAGATCGTGGCCAGGGTCACAATTGATATAGGGTAAGCTTGCCTTCCTCAGTATTTTGGAAAGTTGGGAAACTGGTCGTTTTTTAACGTCAGTTGAGAAAATTGTGGTTTTATAAACCCAAATTGATGCAAAAAAAATGCATATTTTCTCACGCCTGTCACAATTTTTTGGAAATTTTCGGTCTCGCTATGCTTTGTTTTAACAGTATTTCCTCCCTTTGAGAATTTGAAAATAAAGCTAAATTACAGCGAATTCAGTGGAATTGGATATTTTCAGCAGTGGGAATAAGCATTATCAGTGATTCAGTACCCCCCTCCCCGGAAAATCATTTCGATTCGCCACTGATGATGGCTCATCTCGAAGATACAGATGCTTTGAAAATTTCCATTAAGAAACTCAAAATACAGTAAGTAAACTTTTATTTTTTCGATGCGAATTTCACACCTGATCATTTTACAAATTCCTTTGACCTCGCTGCCTCAACCTTCGTCTTACATACCTCAGTGAATGAGTATTTTCATAAATAAAAAAAGGCTACATCGCTACGTGTTGAATTTTGGAAAAATAATTCGACCAAATTTGATAATCATTTGAATACGACGAATTCCAGACAAAGCATTCTTCAATCACAATCTCGAGTCCTTCATTCCTTCGCAATACCAACCAAATCATCGAGTCAGCTAGATCGAAATCACAGCTAAACTCGTTGGTTTTTGGTACCTATGCCTTTGATAAAACCAACGCATTATTACGATACAGTACGCATATGTAGTTGGAAATCACAACTGCAACTCTAAAACAATCGCCCACTTGTTGCATAGTGAGCTTCTCCCGCTACTCGGATGCCACCAACGGACCAATGTTTATCAAGCTTTTTAATCGATAGCAAGGCGGAGCGGTTTTTCATTGGTTTATTACGTGGAACGCCACCAACATGTGCTATGTAGGTATTTTCTACTGATAACACCTTAAAAAAATTACACAGCCGAGACTGAGGCATTTCGTTTAATATCAGCTGTTTATTCGTCAACGACAGGTATTACATTCGCGCGTTACCAGCAAGTGTTACCCTAAAATACACGTGTATTTATTTATTTTTTTGCTTCGTACGTATCGTAATTATCGTGATGATACCTTAATCGTGTAGCCTTATTGCATTATTAAAAGTAAAATTTTTTGGTAAATATGAGTGCGAATAAATTAATTATACCGGGCGTTAATAACGAAGGCCATATAAAACGACCCATGAATGCTTTTATGGTTTGGTCGCGAGGTCAAAGGCGTAAAATGGCTCAGGAGAATCCGAAGATGCACAATTCGGAAATTTCAAAAAGACTCGGAGCTGAGTGGAAATTATTAACAGAGATGGAGAAGAGACCTTTCATCGACGAAGCCAAGAGATTGAGGTAAAATATTTATTTTTTAAAAAAATCGTGTATTTTAAATTTTTTAAATGCAAAGGGATTCCCAATATGGATCTGGGATATTTCTTCAGGGGAAATTTTAAAAATTTGTACAAATCACCAATCGAGTGGTATACGTTCTATTGTTGAGTTCTCAGTGAAAAATGATTAGGGTCTTACCAGAAATCATTTCATAATGACACTCAAAATTATCTATCCTGTGGAGCACCAAATCACAGGAAATTCTTTACCATAATTGAGTTTATTATTCATTTGTTTTTTTTTTTCAATTTTTCGGGAATTTTTGCAATGGGAAAATTTCAAAAGATTCGTACAAATTGCCAATCTAACGACAACTGCATTATCAAAATATTAATTTATACCTCAAAATGTGATAAGGGTCTCATGGGAAATCATATCATAGTGGCACTCAAAATTATCCAACCTGTAGAGCACCAAATCACAAGAAATTCTGTGCCATACACTAATTTATGATTAATTTTTTCAATTTTTTAGGATTTTTTTAAATTGGGAAATTTTAGCACATTCGTACAAATCGTTAATCGAGCGAGAAATGTACTCTCAAAATATTACTTTATTCCACAAATGTGTTAATAAGGTATATAGTGGCACTCGAAATTATCCAACCCACAGAGCACCTAATACCTACAGGGAAATTCTGTTTAAAAATGGGATCGTAATTTTTCGATGATGATTATTGAAAAAAAAATTGGGGTCATTTTTTGCTGATGTGGAAAACAGATACAAATCACCAGTCGAGCGAATTATTCTCAAAATACGAGTTCACACTCACAGGTTTACTGGAGTTTTATGGGAAATCATCTCATGTTGGCATAGGGTGCATGCTCAAAATTATCCAACCCACAGAGCACCAAATCAAAAGTGAAATTCTATACCATTGGTGAGTTTGTAATTCATTATTGAATTTTGTTTCAATTTTTCAAGATTTTTTGTAATGGTCAAATTTTTCGAAGATTCACACAAATCACGATTCGGGGGAAATATTCTCAAAATACTAGTTCCCATCTCACATGGCATCGGGGTCTCAAGAAAAATATCTCATATTAGTACAGGGCACTCAAAATTACCCAAGCCACAGAGCACCAAATCAAGAGAAATTGAAAGGGGTGGTAATTTTTTTTTAAAATAATTTTTTCAAATTTTGGGACATTTGCCAATGGGGAAAATGTAACAAATCCGTATAAATCACCAATCGGGCGATAGCTTATGTATTCTCAAAATACAGTTCCCATCTCACAGGTAGGTATTGGACTTTCAAGGGAAAATATCTCACATTGGCACAGGGCACTAAAAATTATCCATCCCACACAGCATCAAATCAAGGAAAATTCTGTTTTTAAAAGTGATCACAATTTTTCGATAATTATTTTGCAGATTTAAAAACTTTTTGAGACATTTGCGGTAACCCAAAAAAACATAGTGATTGAGTACCGGATTTTAAATTCCATTTTTTTACATTGTATAACCCGTACAATGTATTAATAGGTACCTACATTAAAGTCTTTCCTGACAGACTGGGAATTACCGTTTATAGAACCAATGGCACTCCTGCTGAATGGCGACTCCAGCTTTTGAAAATGCGGGGGAAGTTTTTTTTCATTTATTCGTCAACTATTTTCTGGCAGTACCAAAATTCTGACAAGATGAAATTCGCACATCATCGTCAGAGCGACTCATTATCCCCATAAATGGTACTATATTTTTTTTCAATTCTCAAGGTACAATAAATACACTTACACAGACGTTTTGGGACAAAGTGATAAAAATTGCATTTTTTCAATTTCTTGAAACAGTCTTCATCTTACGCAACACAAAATTAGGGATTTTTTAAATGGCTATTAAAAATAGGGAGGGGGTGAATAGTGTAACATGGTAACTGTTTCCGTATCATTTTAAAAGAATGATGTAATACTCATTCTTCACTTCTGATGCGTATTTCGTATAGAAAACAAAATACGAGGGACCTTCCTTCCAAATAATACCTTATAAACCCAGAACTTTTGTCAAGAGCAAAATTGAGCAAACACCTAAAAATCGCCAACTGGGTAATTTATTCTCAGAATACGAATTACCAACATAAAAATAATTATCAAGATTATCTTAGTTATGGGAAATTACCTCACTCAAGAGTGGCGCCAAAAATTATTCAACTCCTGTCGACCACTACATCGAGGGGACTTCTGTATCAAAAGAGGGATTAAAAATCAATTAATATAAAAACTGATTTTTCTTTTTTAGCTATTTTTTGTTGGTATCTATCAAAATTCTTTTAAAAAGAATCTCCTTGTTTTGCAACTTCTTTAGTACAAAATTACAAAATTTAAGTAACTTTCCACGTACCAAAACAAAGAAGTGAATCAAGGAGGAGGCATACTCACACGCAAGTAAGACATTATCCTAATTGAAATTCAAGACTTTTCATTTTTCGACATGGTCAATAAACATACAAACTAAGCATGTTTTCCCACGTCCCAGTATAAAAGCTGCAAGTATAGCGATTATTAATCCAATAAAAATTTGAATTATTATATAAACTGAAATTAAAGATCCAAAATTTCATCAAATATAAATATTAGAGGGGGTTTTGATATTAAAAATTTTCATCATTATATTTTTCGTATAGGAAAGTAAGTTTTTTTTAAATTAAAATTCATTATAATTATAATTATTAAGATTAAATTAAGACATTACCTTCATTAAAATCCAAAACTGTCAATTTCTTGACATAGTCAAACAGATATATTGTAAAATTTACAACGTGAAAAAAATGAAAACAAAATGAAAAAAAATGATCTAAATCAAGAACTTTAAAACTCACTAATAATTTTCACTCCTGTACCCTCAAAATGATCAAATTGATTCACCACCGTATCAAATTAATCGCGTACGACTCTGTAATCAAGTTTATTTCTTTTGAAGACCTGTCATGTTTTTCATTCGACTGTTTTATAAGATTAATGAAAACGCAGTGTCGAATAATTATGATGAATTCAGGATCGGAAGCTGTGGAAAGTGAAATCGGTACATAAAGGCATCTACAATAAAAAGAATAATTTCAATCGAAGAAATAGTAACCTCGACAATACGAAATAATATCATACATGATGATTATTATAGTCGTATCCTATATAATGCTGCGGTCCAACCTAATCACTGAGTCATTGTTTATCTACTCTATTGATGTTTATAAACCAGTCAACATTTATACGATCAAACACCCTTTCTTTTTCTTTCTCTGTCGAAAACATCGGAATTCGAATCTCATCGTAAATGTTATGCAAGGAAGAGAAGAACAGAAGAACAGATTGATGAAGATTTATCAAAAAATATTCAATCACCCAAGAATCATAACATCTATCTAGCTTTTATACCTACCTAATGCATCCCATAAAAAGAGCGGCAGCATTAGTCATCATCAAAAAATACACTAAAAACTTTCAAAAATCAGTATTTCGATTTATCTTGTACATAAGAAGAACAAGAAAGCCTGAAATTTAAAAAAATTAGAACAACGAAGATGGAAAACAAATCCACCACATCTCCATACTTCCCCTATCCTCATCGACCAAATATTACCACACCACAAAACACGACTCGACTACAAATCGAGAGAATATTCACACTTCGATAAAAAGAAACCTAATCACACTACGATTTTTCTTCAAAGAAACGAATCTTTCCCCTTCATTAGACATTTTTTGTCCAAACCCAGTAAAACAAAACACGATAAAACGATCTCAACCATCAGTAACAGATACTTAAGACTCCTCAAGTATATACGAAAATACACCTACATAACGTGTAATCTAAAACCCATCCATGTAAATTTAAAAGCGTGAAAAAATTTCTTTATATTATAGGAAAACACACCGTCGTCGAGTTGATTTCTGTGATATATTATACTATACAGACTTGGGGTGGCACTTCACATACAACATACCAAGCCAAGGGTTCCTAATAAGACCTGTAAATAGTCTAACCCTCTCATTGAGATTTTACAACTATATACGAGGGGTTATAAGTGGATATTAAACGAAGAGATATTATTTAGGGTACGAAGATTGATCCTTTAACCCCTCTTACATAATCGCAGTTTCAATTGATTATTTCATTTATATTGTTCGCTCGTTTGCACAACTGATTATTCTTTTTCTATTTCTATTTTTCTTGTTCTCTATATCTTTCGCGTGTTGGTGTAGTAACTTATGTGCGTACTGTACGTTTCACATGTTCCAATTTGGTGCTCGAGATTTATAATTATTTTCACAATACAACCGCGCTCGAAATATGATCGCATATGGAGTGGAAAAAATTAACTTTTTTTATTGTTTTTAGTCTTGGCTTCGATTACCTCCGACTTGTTGACTTTTTGTTACTTTTTGTTTGTCTCGAATTTCGAAACCAGAGAGGGGTAGTTTTCAAGTGTAAGAACATACATTTTTACTTCGCGTATAGGTAGCTAGGTACAAACTACTAGTCCTCTTGCATTGTAGTCTGTTTTCATACCACACCATATACTTAAAAGTTGTCGATCTTAAATACATGAAAAAATTTTCAGCCATCTGCTTTACGTAGCATCGCATGACAGGGACAAAGCTGAATTGCCCAATAGTACCATTATACTCCTGACGTGGACCATAATATTTTTGAAAAAGTATTTTTTTTCAACTCACAATTTTTAAATAGGTCGCAATTTACAAAAAAAGAATTCGTACAAACGTAAAATTTTCGAGCTATAATTTTAAGAAGTGCTGATGAAACTTCAGAATGTCCGGAAAACTCTCAGGTAACAAAGCCACAAATTTTTCAAAGATTTGGGTATATATGGTGAGACAATTTTAAAGTTGTTTTCAAAAAAAAATTGAAAATAGAAATGAATTGTTGAAAAAAGCCTTTGAAAAAATTTGCAATTTTTAATGAAAAAAATATGCTAATTTTACCCCCAAAAAGTCAAAAATCCATGGCTACAAACGGTAAAATCAGTGACTAATTCCCATAACCTAGTGATTTTTTTGCAAAATCCATGACTTTCCATGATCTGTTAGACACCTGGATTAACTTTTTTCGAATCAAAATTTTTCATATTTTAGTGAAAAGGTCAATTTTATAAAATTTTACCTATTATAATCAAAACTTTCTCAATGTGAGGAGGAGGAAGGGGGTGTTGGAAAACATTTGTCTAGAAATCACAAAAATCATAGAAATTTTGTTAAAAGACCATTATAATGTTGAAATACCGTAAGTTAATAAAAGACACCTATTTAAAAAAAATTTCTATTCAAATAATTTTGAATTATTTTTTTGAGAACCGAGCTTTTTAGATTTTTTAAAGTGCGATGATTTGGCACAAAACAGTGAATGTATTTTTTGTATGATTGAGAACGAGATTTTTCAAGCAGCAGAGCTTTTGAATTAAATTCCAAATGTTTGCCTCGACCACAGAAACACGAATTTTTGTTTGTCAATAATTTTTGACAATTTATTAAGAAATCAAAAATCAAAAGCGTACATCTAGAAATTGATAAATGCATCACGGAAATTTGAGTCTCTCCGCAATGACTACAAAAGCAACAAAATGCACAACTTAATGAGACACTGGATTAATGATCTCGAATACTGGACGACTTCTCATTCTCGATGATTTCATTGATTTCTAATCAATCATTCGCACGATATTATGGTTTTACCAAGGAAGATCCAAAGTCAGAATATTGAGGGGGTAAAATCTTGAAAATTTACAACTTTTATCGATTTTCCGACTTTCTACCCGCCCAAAATTCAAAATTTTCCAACTTTTTCCAACTCGAACTGATAATTTCCAACTAAAACAGAAAATTTTCAAATATTGGAGGGGCAAGATGCCCCCTTGTCCCCCCCCCCTCGGAGCGTCCCTGGGTTTTACAACTGGTAACTATCATTGTATTCTAAGGCAAGATGAACTTTTAGTTCAGAGGAAGGCGAAGAATCGCTGAAGTATCACAAAAATTGGGAATTGTGCAAAAAATCATTGGAACGTTGAAATAATCACACACATTTTCAAAATTTTCTATCAATAAAACTTATTTTTCAATTTTTATAAAAAAACAAATTCTTTAAAAAGGAATATTTCAGAAATATTTTTCTTATTTTGTTCAAACAAAAACTTTCCCATTTGAGGATAGTGTTTTATTGGAAAACGCTCCAAAATTGATATTTTTTGCAAACATCTAAACTCATAAGTATCACAAAAAAATCGCAGAAATTTCGTAGAAAATAGTTGAAATGTTGAAAAGACCGCTTCTTTTTGAAAAACAAACTTTTCAAAATATAATTAACATCTCGACCCAACGTTATTAGCTGTAGTAGCGGCGTCGTAGCCGAATTAAGACTTACCAGAATCGACGTGGAGTTATGGGTTCATCCAGACATAAACGAAAGAACCAGAACATTCAACAATATCATCCAAGAAATTATGCCGACAATCGGTGATGCACGGAGGGAGTTCATTTTGAGATGAGAACCACACACAAAATTTTTCCGCCTCCTATATATCAAAGCGAAGGAAAGGTAAGAGCCTTCAAAGTGGGGTCACTTTTTTTTAACGTGGTTTTTGCCACTTTTGGGTAGTGTTACTTGGGCGGTATCTCGAGCACCTCAGGGATCAATTGAAAAAAAATTTTAAATTAAAAAAATAATTTTTGTTGAAAATACATTAAATTGATAACACAAAATTCGCAAAAAAAAATACCGAAGTTGAAAAAAAAATGTCAAAAAAATTATTTCGATATAAAAAAAATTGAAGCGTTTCGAAATTTTGATTTTCTTAAAAAGTTGATTTTTACTACCTATTAAAAAATAAGGAAATTATGTTTCTCTACGAAAGTTGAAAGTTGGTAATTCTGCACTGAAAAATTTTCAACTTTTTCTATCGAAATATTTTGTGAGAGAAATAATATCAAATTTCAAGCTCAATGGTCCAGGGAGGTGTAGAAACTCAAACTGCATTTTTTAAAGTGCGGGATGTTCGAAGTACTGTGCAGGTTGCACCACCAAAAAATGCAGGAAAAAAACTGCGGTCATTTTTTTTTCAAAAATGACTCTACTTTGAAGGCCTCTAGCTCCCCTCCTCTTTTGAGACAAAAAGGTTATATTTTTTGTAGGTGGCTCTCATCTCAAAATTAACCACACTCGTGGTCAAAATCGCAGATTTCTTTCAATCCATCCTCAAGTACATACAGGGTGTTTCATAGCTGACTGAATTCCTTCTACTGGGCGGATAGGCAACCCGGATAAGGAACAAAAAAATACCTATCAAATAAACATATTGTCTATCTTGAAAATTGTAGGGGCAACGGAAAATTAAATAGAGAAAAAATAATTTCTGATTGGGCCAATGAATAGTATACTTACTTCATAAGAAAAAACTTTTATGTTCTGGACATTTTTTGTCTATCTTTGAAAATGAAGGCGCAAGAGAGCTTTAACATTTGAGGAGAAAAAACAAGGGTTTTTCAATTTTCAAAGCTCTGTAGTTCCTTCATTTTCAAACATGGGCAAATTCATCACAAAACATATTTTGCTTATCTCAAAGAGTTACACCTCCTGCATGTATCATTTTGCAATTTTTATGTCTCATTCGTACCTATTGATCATTTGAGCTTCAAATTAAGTATCAGTGCACATCATTGGAAAATGAAAACTACAAAATTTGTCGATATGTTACATGAAACAGGTGTAACTCTTTGAGATAAGCAAAAAAAAGTTATGTGATGAATTTGCCTATCTCCGAAAATGAAGGATCTACAGAAAACCTGAATTATCAAAATCTTCAAAAAATTTCAAAGTTGCAATTTTCAATGCCTAGGTGAATAAAAACACTTACATAATTATGTACACCTAAATTTTGAAATACTATTTTTTTACAATTAAAATTTTATCAAAACTTGAATTCGAAAAAAAATGAAATAAGTATTTTTTGAAAATTTTGTTCAAACCACAACTGACAAGGGAACCTCGCCAACTCGTCACCTCCGATTGAGCTGAAATTTACCTCACTGAAAGAGCATAACACCTAGACCTCACAACCACATTTTTAGTTGCCGAAGTTGATTTTTTGATTTTTGGCGAATTTTTGAAAATGGTAAAAACCACCTCAAAAAACCATTTTTTTTTTTTTTAAATTGTAAATTTCAAGATAGAATCCTGAAAATTGATTTGTACACTAAAATCGACCGGTTGGCATCATTCTCGAGGCGATCTGAAGCCTCCAGAAAAAGTTGTATTTTCTTCAGCACACTGGAATCTCTCCAGACGGAAAAAGTCAACATTTTCTGGAGGCTTCAGATCGCTTCGAAAATGGTGCCAATCGACTCGGGGGGTCGACTTTAGTGAACAAACCGGGTTTCAGGATTCTACCTTGAAATTTACAATTTTTTGTTCGAAACATGTTTTTTTCGAGGTGGTTTTAGCCATTTTCAAAAATTCGCCAAAAATCGAAAAATCAACTTCGGCAGCTAAAAATTTGGTTGAGATGTGTGGGTGGCATGCTCTTTTAGTGAGCCAAATTTCAGCTCAATCAGGGGTGACGAGTTGGCGAGGTTCCCTTGTGAGAAATATTTCACTTCACTGAAAAAATTACGAATTCTCATAATTTCTAAAATAAAAATAGAAGAGTCGACTCGTAGCTAAATATACCTACCTAAAACTCGGTGACAAGGTGGACAGGAAGTTTGATTTCGGAAACTCGAAAAAATAAAGCAACCGAAATAAGTCGAATTCTCCAATCCTATTATTCCGACTTCCACAAAAAACAAACATTCAACCATCGAATATCCCAACAACCTAATCAAATATTTCACACGTCTCTCTAGGTCTAGACTAAACCTACATACGTATACGTCGTATACCTTGGACTAATCGCACACAAAAGAAAAAAAATCGTTATCGTTCTTTTTAATGTTAGAAAATATGAATCACTATCGTGCTATAAAACACATACCAGTACCCATGCGATTGTTATGCAGCCAGGCAGTCTGCATCCATTTCTGCGAAGTAAATCTATATTCTCATCTCGCTACGACAATCCACGTTGGAAAAAATTCGACTACAATGTGAACAAAAATGGGACACGAATTGAAACCAGCAAAAACATTTCTTTTTTTTTCTCATTCTCACACGAACGTGGATAGCACAAGTGTTGATAAAAATTGCTGACTTGTGGGTATAAGGGTTGTAGGAGGAGGAGTAGACCATATATCTAGCTTCTCTCTTTTTATTTGTCGAATCACTCGTACGGATTGATTTTATAAATTGGTCGACAAAGTGTGAAAAATTTCCAACGCCGGGAGCACCGACACATACCACACAGCGTGGTACAACAATAAGAGTTTAATTATCATTTAATACTTTTCTGTAGCAGTATGTGTACGAGCAACACGACATTGTCGTGTCGATGTCGTATATCGACACGACGATGATGACGATGGGTGCGGATAATACAAAAACGCTTTTGTCGTTCGCTTTTATCCGTAACGTTTACGCTTTTAAATGAACGATTGTAACAATAAAGTTGTCTAAACAGCTTAATCCTATTTGGCGGAATTAATTCGAAAAGCAAAATCTTCGGGTATTAATTATGCATTGTTTATGAATGCCTCGCGAGTACCAGGCTATCAATACGTCGTCGCGTCTGATGCTCCCCACTCCCCAATGCCCTCACCCATCCGTATCTTAATTGAGATTCTTAATTCTGTCACGTTTTCATTTACAGGGCTTTGCACATGAAAGAGCACCCGGACTATAAATACCGTCCGCGCCGAAAACCGAAGCCACTTTTGCAGCAAAAAAAGGAAACCAATAAATATACCGATTGTACCGCAGATAACGTGTCCTTTCCTCGCAACCCGTTCTTCCCACCTCACCACTCGTTCACCGAAACCGACTTCAAACTTTCCAGAGCGCTGTTCTCATCTCTGCACTACCCGTTCTACCAATCGGCGGCCAAATTCCATCCTTCGGACGCCGCCAACTGTAAAATATCCACCGATTTCACGCTGCAAGCTTTATACGGCACGTCGTACTATTCGCAGGCAGCTGCCGCAGCTGTGGCCGCGTCTTGGCCATCAATACCGAGTAGTCATTGCGGTGTATCGTGTATAAATTGTACGACGTCTCCCAGCGACGAAGTCTGCAGGAAGTCATCGTCGTCGCCGGATAGGTTATCCGAAAGTTCGACTTTGAAAAGACCTATAGCTTGTTTGGTGATGAAACAGCGTGAGAATGGATTTTCACCTCCGGCCTCGCATGTTATATGAAAACCACTCCCGGTTCTCCCGGAATCGACGGCCTCGCGGGAGAACTTGGGTACGTCAACTTTTTGGCCGGCGAATTTTTCGCAGTATTGGTCGACACCTCCTTTATCGTTCGCTGCGGCTGGATTGCAGTCGTCGTTGCATGATACGCATAATCAGCAAACGTCGCCGACTGATTTGAGTAATTGATAGAGAGCAAATTCGTCGATAGATTATACGACGATATTCGACAATCAAATTTCGCAAGTACATCGCAGTAGCTCGTACATCGCAGTAGCTCCAATAGAAGAAGGAAAAAATCAGATAAGTGGCCAAAATTATCCATAAAATCTTGAATTTCCGAGTACAAGTAGGTACCTACCCTTCCAATTTAATCCATCAAATTTCAAAAAAAAAAAAAATGAAAAATGAAAAATACAGTGGAACCTCGATTATACGACTTTCGATTATCTAATTTCTCGATTATCCGAGCAAAAAATTACAACTGATTCCTTTAGATTATCCCATATTCAAATTCCAAAAGTCGATTAATTTTTTATTATCAGATTTCTCTTTATTTTTACATAACGACTTTACATGTCAATGCTCCAAAAAAAATTGAAGATTTTTTTTCTGGAAGAATTTGAGAAGTATATTTTCATTTCAAAAAAATATTGAAAAAATGGGGGAAATTAATTTTAAAAAATAATATAGGTATTATTTCAAAAAATTGAAAATTTTATTCATTCTGAAAAAAATACAATGTTTTCTTATAAAAAAAAAAAAAAAAAAAAAAAAAAAAAAAGGATTTATCAAAATAAAATACCTACCTATTCCAATCTTTTTTTTTCAAGATCCAAAATCACGAAAAGAATTCAAAAATTTTATTTACTTACAAAAAATTTAGAATTTGTTTCATTCCAAAAAATTATTTTTTTTCACTCTAAAATATTGGAAATTTTTTTAATCAAAAAATTATGTCTTTTACACTTCAGGAAAAAAAAATGAAACTTGTCCCAATTTTTTTTTTTTTTTTTCTTTTCAAAGAATCAAAAATATTGAGAATTTTTTCATCATAATGTTTCAATAGTTTTAGATTAACCCGAAGTGATTCACTGTGTATATTTTTCATTGATTTCTGTTTGTTCGGTATTTCTACAAAATTTTCGCAATCCAAGTTTTTTATTGCAATAAATTATTGTATTCTTTCAAAAAAGAAACGAAAAATCAAATAACTGATTTTTCACGACATTCGATCTCCTTTCGCCCCAATCAACCCGGATAATCGAGGTTCTACTGAATATTTAATTGAACCAAACTAATTTGAGAACTATACATTTTTATAGATTCGATTGATTTGAAATATCAAGCTTAGGTATCTCAATTCTAAAAATAAATAACAAACCCCATCAAAATTTCTTGATTTCATAAGAATGTCCTCAAGACCAAATCAAAATTCCTCATTTTTACTAATAATAAAATATAAAAAATAAAAATGCAAACAAGATCATATAGAAGTGGGTCAGGTTTTAATTCAGTTCAAAAAATAAAATGAAAATTAAAGTACGTAGTAATTAAATGGTGGAAAATTTATCAATTAGATAAATTTTAAACAATAGTTATTATAAAGCAGAAAATTTAAACCCAAAAATTGATTGAAAATCAGAATATTTGATGGATCAACAAAATTGGAGAATGTCAAAAATTAATAAATTCCTCAATAACGAAAAATTGATCGATTTATCAAAATAAAACAATTTATAAATTTATCAAACTGTTTTTGAAATTATGCATACTGTTAAGTACAACAGGAATTAGAGATCCCTTATACGCAACAATTGGTTTGATCATGAGACAGGTAATTAATTTTAATGATTTTTAATTTTTTTTTCAAACAGATAACTATGTCAGCAGAATAACCATGCTTTAACGCAGTTTTTGGAAAACTGTTTGAAAAATTGCATTAAAATCAAAAAAATGATTGATTTATTGAAATTGAAAACTTCGTCAGATTAACAAGATTAGAGAACTGCCAAAAAATTAATTAATTACTCAGAATCGAAAAATCGATCGATTTATCGAAATCGAGGAATTCTCTTAGCTAACAAAATTGGAAAACTGTTTAAAAAATTGCGTTTAAAAAAATTAATAAAAAACGATTGATTTATCGATTGCAAAATTTATCGGATCAACAAGATTGGAGAAATGGAGAACTGACAAAAAATTAATCAATTCCTTGAAATTGCCAGATAATCGCCGGGCTAACAAAATTGGAACTGTTTAAAAAATTGACCCATACGTCAGAATCGAAAAATCGATCGATTTGAGAAATGCACAGCATTTGTTAGATTAACAAGATTAGAACATTTCTAAAAAAATTGATCGATTCCCCAAAATTGAAAAATTCATTAGGCTGAAAAAACGAATTTAAAAAAATTGATAGATGATGTCTATCAAGTCAAAAAGTCGATGGACAAGGAATAATTTGATACACATTGAATAAACTTCAATCAAATAAATTAACAGATAAGTGGCTAAAATTATCCATAAAATCTGGAATTTTGATTTTTGTAAATTATGTGAAGCAACAAATTAGTGGTAGTGGCAACACATCGAATGGCAAAGACCACCTTATACTCGTACGACTTCACACTCAGTTGATTGACGCAAACGGAGAAATCATCACAGATGAAGTTGTTTTAAACTCCGATAACGTCCGCCTGCCACAATCAATCACAAAATAATCATGTTTGGGGGTGAAAATTTGATTCAGTGAGTGTTGAACTGTTGATAGTTCACCAAATTTTCCATACTGCAAAAAATTGTAATAATTTTTTTTCCTGCAAATTTCGAAAAATTATACAACTTTCCTTTTAAAAATGTCGACTACAGTTGCTTTTTAAACGAATTCTGCTAAGACACGTATACTTTTAAAATTGAAAAAATTCATGAAGACTAAAAATTTTTTTGAAACTCGCTTTTCTCGTAAAATTTCAATTTAGGTACTGAAGTAGAAATTTTGTCAAATTTATTACTATGGTTGTCTTCACAACCGATCCCTCAATTGAATCACGAAGTTAATCCACCAAAAACAAATCCACTTTCACAACTCGATTTTACCCACCGATCGACTTCGCTTTAAACCTCAATACTTGATCCACAGGCCAATCACTTCTCAAATTGTAAAAAAAAAAAAAAAATTAAAAAAACACGCAAAAGCCTAAAAATTAATTCCAAACCTATTACATCGATTTTATTACCCAATCGCCATAAAAATTACATCACGTAATGAATTTTTATCTTCTTTTCCACGACATAATTACTGACAATTACCTAAAATTCCGAGGAAAAGATTACATAATTAGTTGTAAATTTCAAGTAGGCTAGAAAAATAGAGAGAAGGTATTAAAGAAACGTGTAAATTTTCCAAGTGCAATTTGTCCATATATTTAAAGCTATCATTATGGCAATATTTTGTGTATGCTTCGATAATATAATAATTAATTTGTATTCAATATGCAATATAAGGTACCTATTAATTTGTTAAATAATGATTAGCCTTAGTAATTCGTAGATTTCGTTTTCTTGTTATTTTTGTTCTTATATTTTTTATTTTATTTATTTTCATTTTTTTTTTCGTATTATTTTGTTTTTCCAGTGAATAAAATTATAATTGATTCCAAACAGTGTTCTTTTTTAAAGCCAAATTGTATGAAAAATAAAGCAATAGATGAACTTCGTACACCTTCATTTAAAAAAAAAGCTAGATCATGTGGTTGGAAGGGGGTAGAGGTATGAAAACGTGATTAAAATACGTCTAGATAAAAGTATATACACTGCAGAGAAGAAAAAAAAATACACTCGAAAATATTACTCTCGCTGAACAATACTAAAAACTAAATGCATTAAATAAAAGACCATGTACATAATAAAGGATATAGTACAGAATAAGGAAAAAAAATACGACAATTTATGCATTGTGGCGGTGTCTGTTGAAAAGATAAAATGGTAAAATTGGTTCGCGGTTTTACTTATAAACTGCGAACACAAACAACGCAGAAAAAGAGGGCGGTAATGCGCGCTCCATAATAAAGATATTACGGCCCCCTTTTTATTATATTACGAGAAGCCAGACGTTGCACGGTGAGCGGGTGAAAGTGTAGTTATCTAAAAGAGAAAGAAGAAAGAAAATAAAGGAAATGAAAAGAAAAGATAGTGTATTCCCTATTATATTCTGGAATAATATAGTCGTGCTGCGTTATCAGCTGTCTTCCATGCCACAATAATATAACGTTTTTCTCAACACTTTGGTCTCGTGTACTCCACTATTGCGAATATTTTCAAAATGCGTTTAACCCTGGCTCCTTTTTTTCATTCCTCCTTCGTATACTCGTCGCGTATACAACACTAAACGCAATATGTCTTTGAGGAGAGACAATTTCTTTCGGGTTGATTTTTTCGTATTTTTTTGGTTGACTTTTTTTTCTTGATTTTTCTTTTCTTCAAATTTTCACTTTTTTGCTGGTATAAGAAAAAAATTTGTGTGAAAAATTACACTATTTTCAGAACTCTGAAAACTCGAAATATATGATTCTATCGGTTTGAGAATTCAGAGTTTATAAAGATAGGTAAAATTTGCTTCATTTTTCATGCGAGAGTTTCTCAAATACTAGATACATATCAGTAAAAACTTAAAAATCAAGGAAAACAGGTTCCTGAAGAAGACAAAAACATCCAAACTAGCAGACTTTTTTTCACCTTAGCAAAAACATATTGCATTTGGAGTTGTAGATATGAGTGAAAACTATGAAGGAAGAATAAAAAGAATCCAGATACATAATAAAATTATTTGTAGTAGGTAAGTATAGTAAAAAACCAGGGCCTATTCAAAGAAAAATTTGGAGCTGCACAAACTTAGCTCAATTATCAGAGCCATCAAAGGTCATATTCCATATAGGTTTTATTGGTGTGTGGTGGGGGAGGGAGGAAGTGAAACCGCCACTTGTTAAAATTTTGATGGTTTTTTAGCAACGTTAAAATTTTCACCAAAAAAAAAAAAAAAGATTTAATTAAGTATTTTTCAAAATGAAAATTTTTGGTGTGTTCAAACATAAAGTTATTCAGGTTTTTTTAGGTAATTTTTCAAAAGAAATGGTTATTATGATTTTTTGTAATAATAAATTTTCATGAAAAAATATTATTGTCAATAAATTCTTATTAGAAGATTTTTTGACAAGAGAATTTTTCCTAAAGGAGGACTTTTTTTTGGGAATAAAAGAATGAAAAATTCAATAGGATTGTTTGTATTTTTTTGTCGAGGGAATTTCTCCTAAGAAAGATTTTTTGACAAAAATGATTTTCAATTTTTTTTAATATATTTTTTGTGAAAATAGGTGGTACCTAAGTAGGTAAGTATTTCTCGAAGATTTTTTTTTGTCGGAAAATATTTCAACTTTTTTAGTCAACATTTTTTAAAGTATTTTTTGACAAAAAAATATTTTTCAAGACTTTTCAAGTATGGTTCATAATTCGATATTTAACGATTTAATCAGGTATTCATGGTTTATTATTGACTATCAATATAGAAATTTCGATCACCGCTGTAATACGGTAATCATTTAGGCATAATGAAGCTATCTGTGTCCAACATCCAGACATCCCGATGTTTATATTAATGAATCCGCCCAGCCTCGTTTAATTTTGTACTTGAGCATGTTGTTCAAGAAAAACAACAAATTCTTTCGATTTTTTGCAGTAATCAACAATCCACTTATGAAAAAATTCCTTGGAAAAAGCTCTTCAAAATTGCTCAGAAAAAAAATTCGATAAAAATAAAACTTTCATTTCAAGATTTTTCAGTCAAAAAATATTTTTTCAACGTTTTTTAGTCAAAAATTTTTTTGCTGGATATTTTGTAAAAAAAAATACTGAAGTGTATACTATTACAATATCACTCTTTTTTCCAATTTACGCCTGAAATATTGGAGATAGGCAAAAAGTGAAGAGAACGTTTTTGAAAAGAAATTGATTTTTATTTTCTACAAATCATGACTTGTTCGTTTTACTCAAAATTAAGTAAGTATACATTACTCCATCTCTCGAGTCCATAATATGATAAATTTTTCAGAAAAATTGAAAAAATTTCGTCTTTTGCACATAGCGACTAAAACATTAAAGATAGGCAAAAAGTGAGAAGAACTTTTTTGATCGAAAATTAAGCAAACTTACTTCATGATTTACTTGAAATTTCAACCAATTTCTCAATATGAGCAAAAGGCTCTTTAAAAAATACTCGCATGAGACTCGAGGTCGATGGAGATTCTCAGTCTTCTTTCATGAAAGATTGGTAGATATAATTATCATGACTCGCGAGTCTCCATTTTCAAATCTTCTGCCCATCTATGATCTGGTCTATACCAAACGAAAAATTTCGGCATCACAGTTCGACACGTTTTCCAAAAAATTGAAAAATCAAAATTCACATAATATAAATTCTTGACGTACTGATGCTCCTTCTACATCACTAGGTAATAGCTCATTCCGCTATATCCCACCTGTTTTTTTTTTAAACTTTTTTTGGGGGTTATTTACTCAATATTGATAATGCCTCAGTAAAAATACGGCATAAAATAAATAGTTGTTCATCATTCCTGTATGATGTTGGCCCCAGAAGCTTTTTAGCTTTTATACACCTCTAGTGGTGTGCCTTGAATGGAAAAAAAATCACAATGTTTTGGATCCAATTTTTTACGCTGTTTTCAAAAATGTTGAGAAATAACAAAAAAAAAAAATCCATGGAAATATGAAAATTAAAAAAGTCCTACAAATATTGAAAAGTTAAAATGATAACAAAAATAATTTCCACAGAAATATAAAAATTAAAAATGTCATTAAAAAAATTCAAAAATTTTATAAGTTTCAAAATGTCTGATAAAATGTCTAAAAGTCACCAAATTTTTAAAAAATTCAAGATTTTTAATGTCTAACAAAATACCCAAAAGTCTTTTGACCAACTTTTTTTTTTGATTGCGGGCCTGCAGCCTTAACTCATAGTTAGACCTTTTATTTTGATGCTTCGGAATATCACACCAAAGTCTTGGGGCCTTATAAGCAAACCTCTTCTTTTTTTTTTCTTGTGGTCGATTTTGTAACACGCATTTATAGTTTATTTATTAATACATATTGGGTAGGTACAATTTTTTTTGTTGACTGTTCTTCTTTCTTACCAAATGGTTTTTGGGGGATTCTAACCTAAAGCAATTTTGGTCTCGGAATAACTTACGTCTGACAAAATATTTTTTCATGATTTTATTATCGAAAAAATATTTTTTAAAAAGACTGTTTTGAGAAAACATTATTTTTTTCAAGAGTTTTTGTCAATTTTTTTGAATTTAGGTAGGTATTGTCGAAAAAATTGAAATATCTTTTAGAGATTTTTCATCAAAAAAGTAATGTTGAAATACTTTTTCAAGATTTACGCTGCGTTTATAATCATTAATCATCAGTTCCGTAAGTCCGTAAGTTTTATTTATTTAATAATGTTGAAACTAGGTTAGATATTCGTCTTGAATTACAAAAAATGTGTGGAGTTCCACGTGAAAATAGAGTCTGCTTCACGAAATAATTATCCACCCAAATAATGCGAGACTCGTGTCGTCAGCAGTTGAAAAATGACAGTGACAACTTCCTAGTGCTAAAATCGTCACAACATTCCAAAAAAAAAAAATATATTTAAAACATTTGACCTCAAAAAGTTCTACTCGGAAATTCTCCTAGTAAGCAGTTCTTCCGCAACGTCACCGGACAAGAAGAGGGTAGATGGAAAAAAGTGTAATTTACAAGGTGACGGTTAAATGTTTGAACAATAAATTGAACCAGGCTTGTGGTTTGAGAACACAGAACTCGGTTCGGTGCAAACAGACTAACGATGGAGCTTTTTCGCGAAATGTAATTTACTTGGACAATACCGGTCACACAAGTACTCGACGACTGTTTCGTGCTTTCTTTTCATCTATTTCAAGTGATGTTTCTGTTAATTGGATTTGAAGAATATTCCGAGACTTAACGTCGATTTTGAAAAAAAAAAAAAAGTTTTTTAATTCGCCGTATCCTATCATCGTATCCAGTTGTCATCGTCCCTTCATCCTTCCTCCCTTGCTGGTCGATCTCCCGCGATGACCGGGGTTGATGGTGTATTTGAATTCGCGCGGTCGCCGATTAATGGACAAGGACGAGAGTCGCAGTCGAGAGAGCAACGATTCTTTAGATAAATTGAGTCCTTTGTATTATGCTTTGTCAGTTCTAAATAGAGGATTATTTAATAGGTGTAATCTGCTTACTGTATAATGCTATGCTGCATCTTTAGAGTATTTAGTAAAATCGCTTTTATACTTTTACCCATTTACGTACGTATTAGTAGGTATATATGTCCTGTACTGTTGTATATATTCAAGTTCAACCGAGTATGTAAGGATTTAAATAAAATGGATGGATTATAGGCGCGTATACGATACAAATAGCATTCAAATATACCGATGGAATATCTTATATAAGTACAATTGCCATGGTCAAATATTCTCCCTCTTGTATTATCTTTCATTGAGAAAAAAAATTCCTTCCCCGAAGTATTAGGATGAGATAAAATTGCGAGGGGGTGAAAAAAAAGAAGCGAAAAAAGTTAATAATTAAAATATATCGCCGGCAGGAAACGCGCGCGTATAAATCGTGTCTGAAGCTTAATCTTATTTAAGAAATGCAAAATCGTAACGTAAATTCAATAATAATGTAATACAAATGGTTATACACGAGGCGAGTCGTTCGCCCCGCGCCGCACCTTTTATGCCTGGCATAAAAGTGTGAAGTAAATCAACCAAGCGTTATATGAGTTTTGACATAGAACGAGAGAATTTGTGGGAGAAAATGGTCCTTAGTTCGAAATTAGTGCAAACTAGCAGAAAATACAAGGCCTCGGATAACGCCGTCGTAACGCGTCCTTATGTAGTCGTTAGAACACCGCGTAATTGGGCGGAAAATCCTCTGATAGAAAAAGCGACCCGGTTAAACGTTTTCTTTAGGCCTCGCAGGCAACAAACCTTCTTTCCTGGTTTTATTTAAACCGATTTGAAAGCGTCGAAACAGTGTTGCCTTTTTTTTTGAAAAAAAAGAGAGAAAGATGAAATGAATTTTTCCTCTCGAAAGTTCGACGCACATTCGTCGTAGAAAATTTTTGAAAAGTTTCAAGAAAATTCTCATTTTCATCCGATTTCATTTCAAGTAGCACTTTGAGACATACCTACAAAATTTTTCAAAAAAAAAAAAAAAAAATTATTCAACTCGGGATTTAGAGTAATTTCACTTTGGGAGAAAATTATTATTTACTTAGAGTGAAATAAAATGAACAATTGAACAACATTGACAGGTTAGAACCAAAAACAGAAAGAAAAACACATTATTTGAAAATTTGACAATTTTTACATCTTATTTCAAAATTAAGAGCGACTGCGACTAGGTGCCACTTAAAATTCAGTTGGGAGGAAAAAAAGGATTATTTCCTCATAAAAAAGAACAACTTTGAATTCAAAATTGAAAAATTTTGATAATTTTTTTTTTTTTTTTTTTTTTTTAGTTTTATTTATCAAATTTATTATTTAAATTTGAGGTGCCTCGAAAAACTATTACTTAATAATATCAAGTCGGTAGAAAAAATAAGAATTTGGGAAGTACGAAGGTTGAAATATTATATTTGCGCTATAGAGGCCATTTTTTGGAGATTTACCGCGAAACATTTATAATTGTAGGTATATATACTATCTGAACCTCCCCTTGGTGAGGTCACCCAAGTGAGTTACCGCTGGGTCTGAGTATTAAAAAAAAATAAAATAAAATTAAAAAAAATTAAAAAAAAAGAAGGTATATATACTATCAAAGATATTCTTCTTTTTATTTTGATCAGTAACTATTACAGCCTATAGGACGGTCTTGAGTTCTTAACAGCTTCCATGTATGTATATTGTTGTCAATAGGCTTTTTAACTGATTTTCGAACTAAAACACGATCCAGCACAACAGAAAAAAAAAATCTTTTTGCTTACAGGTAGGTAAATTTTCTTATTTTATTAAACAAATTTTTAAAGATGCAACTTTTTTTTAATGAAATTTTTTAAAATTGAAAGAAAAATCATTGTTTTGAAGTTCGATCTGCCCATTTTCAGTGATAACTTAAAAAATATATGCACTTATTGTAAAAGTCAGGCTTTAATTTTTTTTATTTATTTTTTATAAGAAATCAGCAGTTACGACAAGAGTCGAGCGGGGCTCCAGTGCAATAATTTTTGGGCTCTTTAAAAAAGCTTTTGCTTGGAATTTGCCTGGAGTGGGCGCCATTCTTTTTTTTGTGCCACGGTTGAAAAATTAGCCAAGTTGAAAAAAGATAGCTCAGTTCAAAAGCTACTTCACACACTCCGATATAAACGATTCTATAGAGAACTCGATGAAAACCCTGAAAATACAATCGCCATCAACTTGGACCAGATGCAAAATTAGCCACACATTTTAAATTTTGCAATCGATTTTTGAAGAAAAGGGCTCTCGAGTTTTTTGAGAGAAAATTTCAATGTTTTGAAAAAAAAAATGGTTTATCTGTAGTGAAAATCGTCTACAAATTTCTTGTCAATTTTCCCACAAAAAAATCACTTTTTTTGTTAATAAATTTTTTTTTTTTTTTTTTCAGGAAATAAATCTCCAATTTAAAAGAAAAAAAATCAATTCTTGGAGAAAAAATCTCAAATTCTGTCTCAATTAAGTAAAAAAAGAAAAAAAACTTTCAATTTTCTTGATGCAAAAATTTTTTCTTTTATAATAATTGCAGGTACTTGAATTCTTGAAGAGAAAAAATTCTTGAAATTTTTTGTGCAAACCATATTTTTTTTAAAAAGAATTTTTTCAACAAAAAATAAAATAAGAAGTCTTTTTACTTCAAAAATTTTTTAAAAAATGACATTCCAAAAAAGATTTTTTTCTCTAAAAATAAAAAATTTATTTCTGAAATCGAAACAAAAATAAAATTGCATTAAAATAAAGTGCTCTCGACTCCAAAAAATGAAAGGTTTTCTTTTTCAAAAATATGAACTTTTAAAACAAAGAATCTCCTTATTTTTGAAAAAGAAAATCTTTTATTTTTTGGAGTTAAAAGCACTTTATTTTAATGTAATTTTTTTTGTTGTTTCGATTTCAGAAATAAATAATTTATTTTCTAAAATTTAAAAAACCTTCTAATTTTTTTTGAGTAACAAATTCTTCAAATTATTGGATGTATTCCAAAAGAAAAAGAAAGTTTTTTCACTTTTTTTTTGTGAGGAATAAACCGTTTATTGGTGGAAATAAAAACCTATTTTTATGAAGAAAAATCCTGATTCTTTGGGTTAATCAACTTAACTTTTTGCAGTAGGTAAAAAGACTTTTTATTTTTTTGAAAAAAGTGTCTTTGTTTTGTTTGTTATTTTATTTTTTCATCGTATTTTTTTAGAGAAAAAAAATCTCATTTTTTAAAAGTAAATAATTCTAAAATTGTTTAGTAGTAAATTTTTAAGAGCGATTTCTCAATTTTTAGAGTGGAAAAAATCTGGAAAAATTCACTCAATCTCTCTAGAGAGATATCTTCATTTTTCTAAGAAGTTTGAAAAAATCTGTTGAAAACTGAAGCTTTTCTAAATAGCCTACGTCCAAGTACAGCTTCTGTAACTGATCGTGTAAGTATGTGTAAAAGCATATTATTCATGTAATTGTTTAAATTTCTGACTCCAGATAGTAAACAAAATAAAATTACTTCGAAAAAAGAAAACTGTAAATACGCAAAAAGTAGGTACGTTTTTCATAGGTTCGTAAATAAAATTAATTTAAAATTTTACTTTTAACAATTTTTATTTATTAAAATATAATTTAATAATTAAATTTATTATATTAATTTTAAATTTTTAGTTTAACCGCTATTTCGTCCCCAATGAATGAGATAAATATTTTACTACCTTTCTTGATGACAGATGGGAGCTCAGAATGGCTCGTAATAGGTATTGCGAGCGAAACACATCTTCCGATCGATCAAGGACGAAGATTCGAATTATATTACTAATTCCTTATACTTCGAAGTAATAATCCGAAAACAGTATAAATAAAAAATTTTGAAATTTCAAATCTGGGTTTGGGACCAAATCACCGTGATTGTTTAATAAGCCTATGGTGATTTGGTCGACTATGAAACTTATAATAAAGTATGAGCGATGTACCACAAAATAGCTGACAATACGAAATCGAAATCGATTTTGATTAACAGCGACAGCGTTGCAGATACGATTTTCTTAGAAAGACATCGAAATACGAACTATTTTAAAATAATAGATGGAAAAATTCGAACGAGAGAAGATCGATTTGCCTATGATCGAAAGACAGAAGCGATGAGACCGAAAAAAAGCTTCAAACAAAGGATAGAGAGTGCTTAATGCTTATCATTGCTATATTTCGACCTTTTACGTTTTCTTGATTTTAACCCAACGAAGATGTTGCTTTTCTTGAGACCTAGACCTGATCTCCTATAATCTGCAACATGGTCATTGATCTTCCAAGAGGACATCAACTCCGATCCATTAATTAAAACAACGAATAAATTAATACGTACTGATCTGGTCTAAATAGGTACCTACATTTCAAAATTCTACTCTGGATTTGGTTTTTCGAGTCCAGGTATACTCATACTCAGATCATACTCAGAAACGGTTTGAGCAAATTTTTTTTGGGGGGTGTAGATCGAAAATGCCGAATGAAAATTTTCAAAATGCCGAATGATAATTAATAAGTACAACAGTGGGAAGTAGACCCCTGCGCTGAATTTTTTGAAAAAAGTGAGTTTTCGAAAGAAGAACTTCTCACTATCCTCATAGAAAAAATTTCAAGAACTTATGGTAGCATTAGGATTTGAATCAAAACGACTGTTGCTGCCCGAGCGAAGCGAGGGCGAACATTTTTGAAAAAATTGCACTTCTAAAAGAAAAGATGGACTTTTTTTTGCAGAAATTTTGAAAACATACAATAATTTCTGTTTTTTTAAAAGATGAAAAAGTGATACGTTGCCCGAGCGAAGCGAGGGCGAAAATTTTGAAAAAATTGGAATTTTTAATTAAAAATAATGCACTTTAAACATAATTTTTAATATTTTCAAAAAGATCATGTTCATTTTTTTACGTTATAAGTTATAACAATTCAAATGCGCTGATTTTTGATTCTTATTCTGATTCTGAGAGAAAGATGAAGTAATAGAAGTACATTGCCCGAGCGAAGCGAGGGCGAAATTTTTTTTCAGAAATTTACCGAATTTGTGAGTCGGAATTTCTCTAAAATTCATCGAATTTACGATTCCGAAGTTCTCAAAAATTTGCCGAATTTGTGATTTAGAATTTCTAAAAAATTTACATATTTGAAATTCAAAACTTTACCAAATGTTGTAAACATACCTAATTTAATTTGTCGAAAGTTTGCCGAATTTGTCGAAAATTTTTCAAAAATTTGCGGAATGGAAAATCACTGGGGGGGTGTTCCACCCCTCAACCCCCAACCCCCCCCCCCCCCTCGCACCGGCTCTGATCATACTATACACAGCTCACAATGATTATAAACGTCGTTAATTTACAATTCTGAAAAAGGGTAAGAGGGAGGGAGACTCGAAGCTCGGGCATCGCTGGATGAAGTTATTATATGTATACCTCGAGTAAACGAGGAAATCTGACTGCTTGAAATAATTGACGCGTTAAATTAAAACTTAAGCTTATTATTTCACCGCGTCGCGTGTACGTATTTAACAAAATGTAATGAATTTTTCGCATTTAGCCCGAGCCGAGAGTCTAGGTAATTGTACCCGACGCGGCTATATGATAATCCGACCAGACCGAGAGAACCAGAGAGTACAGTATCTACTCGTAATATTGACAAAATGAAATCATAATAGTAGATACAACGAAATGAGCAACGGTACACTTCAATACCTTATACCAATATATGGTCGTTGTTTATCGTTACCAGGAACAAAGTTGAGAATATTTAGAATAAAAAAAAAAGCGAGCAGAAAGGTATATGAGTGTTTTTTTTTTCTAGTTTTTATTTGTACCTTGATAGCGTTTCCAAATATTCTTGTTGTTGTTGCAACACACAATAAAGGTTTGGCTTAAATTGTTCGTTGCTCTTTATCTTATCACTTTGGGGTTAAAAAAACTTACATCGTTCTTTTTAACCTATTTTACGTCTCATTGTTTAGTTTTTATTATGTTTACTCTAGATTATTATTCCAGGTTATTATTTAAATAAGAATTGTTTATCTAAGAATTTTTCTCTCTCTCTCTGTACTTTCTCTGAATGCGATATTTATCGTACCTGTGGCGGAGTCCCAGGCTTCCAATGCTTCAAAATAAAATTACAACGTGTCTATTTTTCTTCTGATTGACTCTACTTTACAGAACTCACACAGCTCGATGAAAGGTGCGAATGGCTCGTGAAATTGCAGAGAATCTAATTTACCACCAGAGCAAGGTGCGAGATTAGAATTGCACTATTAAATTTCCATTACTACTCTTGTGTTTTTAGAACAAAAGTGACTCACAATTTTTAGAAAAATATCTCAACAGAAAATAGGTAGAGGCGCACGTCAAAGGGCATACGTGTGGGCTCGATGATTTCCGCATCTATTCGTATCTTATTTACGAATTACGTTTCAATTGTGCGACGTATGAATTGATTTTTAAAACCGAACATATACGCGACCATCGAAAAATTATCAGTCAATCAAGGTTAAAAAAAGAAAGCAAAAAAAAGGGTGACTTCACCACTAACAAACCCTATTCTGTTTAACACTTTCACGCCTCTTTTTCATCCCTCTCATTGCGTACAATATCTTGATAAATAAAAGAACAATGAACTAACCATTCCCCTCGAGTAAATTTTATTATCAGTGTTCTTTATGTGGCTCAGCTACTGCGATAAGGAAACTCTATTATCTTTAATTCGCACTCTTTGTGAGTACTAAGCCAACGATTTTTTTTCTTGATTGGCATCGACGTAAAATAAGTAATAATTATCAAGATGATACGTAGAAATAATTCGTCTTATTTTTCCATCAATATGAGATGTTCAAAAAAGGGCAACTTTCTGAGATTTTAAAAATTGAGATGATCACACTGGGTAAATATGGACAAAATTTCTGAAAAAAATGAGCTACAGTTTGAAATGTTTGGTTCGTGGCAAGTAAGGTTGTAAATTTTCAAAGATGAAACTTTTAAAAACATAACTCTGATAAAAACACCGTTAAAATTTGAAATCCGTTTAAAGTCTGAGTTGAGTTTTTTTTTAAAGATGTGGTTATCTACCTATTATTTTTTTCGGGGGGGGGGGGCGGGTTCATATAAAAATTTTGGGGGAAATATTGAAAATGAAAAAAAAAAAATCATTGACCAGGAATGAATCAAAATTATTAAGTAAGAAATTTTCTTTCAGTAGTAAAGTAAGCGATAAGTTTTTTCGAGGAGGCTTAGTTTTCGTGACTTTTGCAGTTTAAGTTTTAAATATATGATTTTTCACATTACGAACTCTGACTCAGGGTTTGGCAAAATCTAGGGGAAAAAAGGGATTTAAAATCGAAATCCAAAATTATTGTGCAATTTGTATTTAATATCAAATATCCGTAATCACTTCACGCCTGCATTTGAAATTGAAAATCTATTAAAATCCTTTCCATGATTGGATTTTTTGTTCTTTTACTGTGACATCTACCCCATGTTAATTTTCGAGTTTGAAAATAAAAATCTCTCAGTTTCTTTTCGAAAAAACCCGAATTCTTTCGAAGAAAGAATTTCAATTTTTCTTGAAAGAAAACATTATTATCTATTATTAGATATTAATTTTTTGAGTCAGCGCAATAAAATTTATTTAATTATTTATGTATTTTGAAAAAAAAGTTTCCCAATTTTTTTTAAATTACAAAATATTATTTAAACTTTCAAAAAAAAAACTATGCTTTGGTCTCAGTTGAAAAAAATCTTTTAATTTTAAATTTGAAAAAATTCTGAATTTCATATAGGTACCTAGTCTGTCCCAGTTGAGACTATACACAATTAACCACCTAGGTATTTTTTTTAGAGTAGGTAAGTAATTATTTTTTTTTACCAAGAGAATTTTTCTCACTTAATCTATGGAGAGAAAAAAACTGAATTCTTTTGCAAAAAATCTGATTTTTTTTTACAATAAATAATGTCTTTTCAATTTTTTTTTTATTTTTGTGAGAAATTTTCAATCTTTTCAAAATAAAAAATTTATTAATTTTTTTTCAACTTTATCGAAGAAAAAAATAACTGTTTCTAGTCAGAAACATAAATATTATGTTAGTTTTTTGATAAAAAAATTTCTTAGTTTTCTTGGAATCAAATTTTTGAAGCCTAATTTCAAAAAATCTCATAGAGCAAGTCGCACTCACTACAACCAGTGCAACAACTAAACCCCAAACAAAAAAGAGAAGAAGAATCCAAATAAATCCATGTGATCTGGTTTTTGGAAAGGTATCTATGGGGCAAAAAGCAGTTTTTCGGATTGTAGGTGTTTTTTTCGTGGCTCTTTAATCCCGCCAATAGGTACGAGAATTCCTCAGCTTTGCTGATTTTAACGTTGCAGACGGCGAGTTGATTGATCAACGAAGAGACTTCATCGCAGAATTCTCGTGGGGATCAATGGTTCGTTACGTCGATAGTGGATAGCCGGGTACGAAGAGAGACGATGAGTGCCTCATTTACTCGTATATAACGTTCGTCTAGTTCTTTTAACAAAAGATATGGGTCTTTTGTTTCACGTACGAGTCGGAGAACGGCATTATCGATATGGTTTATAAGAATTTCGAAGGCTTTCGCCATCTTTTACTTATCTCGTACTGGTCGATTTTCGGCGCTTACGGTTTCGTCCACGTTGATTGCGTCGTCGAGATCTTTTGAACAAATCAAATCTTCCATACGCCTCCTCCAAGTTTCGTACTCGTTTCCACGAAATAGGAGATGATTGGGTATGGTATTATCGGACATTTCGTCGGTTGAATCGTAGCTAGACGAAGTAGACGATTCGTCGGCTGAATCGCAGCTAGACGAATTTGACAAATTCGATTTATCGTCTTCGACGGTCGGGGGAATTACCTCTTCGTTTTTCGTAGTCGCGTCCTCGAAAATTTCGGATTCGGAAGAGGGCGATAGACCAGGTTCGTTAGTCGGCGTCGTCGATTCGCGAGGTGTCGTCGATTCGGGAGTAAAACGTAACACTCTCCGACGTAGCTTACGTTTTTTTGATTTCGATAATTGTTCTTCGGATTTCGAAAAACCGTGAAAATCTCCAGATTCGATAATCGGAGGTTCTTTCGGACGAGTTTGACTACGAGTATTCATAAGGTACTCGTGAATTTATCGCAAACAGCGACATCGTATACGTATAACTTTTTGAACGAAATTTTAACGATTAAAATAACAAAGAAAATAAATACGAACGTAAAAACCAACGCTACTGCAACCATGTTGAGAGGTCACGTATTCGGAAAGAAAAAGTCGAGAGAGATTCGAGACTTTTATTCGACGATAGTCGTAATGCGAATGAGCGACACAAAAATGATCGCGAATATAGTAGGGTTCGATTTTTGGGACGAAAGGTCGCCAACAATTATTGTAAAAAATTACAATAATCTTTACAGAAACAAAGATTACTTAGGTACTCTAAAATTTGTAGTTTTAAAAAAATAATACTTTTATCAAAATAAACAGTGATGCAAGCATCACGAACTTTCCAAATCAAAAAGTATTTAAAAAAATATTAACAAAAAAATATTTGTAAAAAAATCGATCATCGAATATTATGTAAAAAAAATTGATTATCGAATATTTGTGAAAAAATCGACTATAAAATATTTTTTGTATTTAAAACGTCAGCAATTACACTGAAAAACGTTAAACATGACACAAAAATATTCGGCAAAATCACACTTGCTCCATTATTATTAATCGTGAAAAAATATCATGATGATGTAAACAAAACAACCATTCGAATACCCGTACATCTTATCATGAATAAGACAAAAATGCAAAGCATTGCGCAATGCGCATGTAGGGAAAGGATAGCAAACCGGTACACCCGCGGATGTGGTGAAAGGACCACCATACGGGAAAAAAAAAAATGACGTATTTATTATCGCCTAAGGGTGAGTTTTTATTACTCGACCGTTGGACTATCACCAACACATAGACACACATCAACACACATACAGACCAATGAGACAAAAATGCCGAAAAAGATGTCAGGATATAGATAAACAGTTTCCTTATAGATAAACACTTGAACCGTTCCCTTTATCGACATCTAAAACGCGACAAATGTGAAACTCAACGATTTTTCGCATAAATCGCTCGTAAATTTTTTTCTATTCAACGTAAAGGCCCCAAATTCTTGTGTAGCCTTCGTTTATATAAACCACTACTCATCGCCGAATTTCAGCGAGATATCTCAATTAGGGCGGTTAGAATCGTGTTAACAAATTTTTCTGCACACACACACACACATACACACATACATACGGAACATCATCTGGAAATTGGTCAAAACAAATTTGTACGAAGTCAAAATTTGTCTAAGTGCAATATTCGTGAAAACGCATTTCGCACCGAAAACAATACTATATGATTTTTCAAAAACAGACGATTCTCAAAAATTTATAATATTTTTAACCAATCATTTTCAAAAAAAAAAAAAAAAAATCGTTTTCCAAAAACTGATAATATTTTAAAATCGAAAACTAAAATTCTCCAACTTTTTAAAATGGGTCAACAATAAAATTCTCAAGCAATTAAGATTTTTTCAAAATTTGTAAACTCTCAATAACCATACGATTCTCAAAATTTCATGTTTTTGAAACACCGAAAATTTTAAAAAACAGGCAATCCTTGAAAATTTACAGTTTTTGAAGAACTGATAATTTTTCAAAAAATTAATGACTTTTCAAAAAATGAATTAAAATACTAAACAGTTGAAATAATAAAAAATAATTTCCATGGAAACATTTAAAATTAAGTAGGTAAAATGTCTAAAAGTCATCCCAAAAATTAAAAAATTCTAACTTGAGAAAAAGTATAATTTAAAGAATAGTTAGTGTGTACTCCCGGTACTGGTATAGTTTCA
Organism: Balanococcus diminutus; assembly: GCA_959613365.1. NCBI lineage: Eukaryota > Metazoa > Arthropoda > Insecta > Hemiptera > Pseudococcidae > Balanococcus > Balanococcus diminutus. Next base: position 22,656,599 of record OY390715.1, read on the forward strand.
GTGATTAATTTAATGAACATGAAGAACTAATTTGGAAAATGAATTTTTTTCAATTTCAGAACATTAGACACACTTCTCACTACGTCCATCATGGTAATGCATTTTTTGTGTTATATACTGTTTTGATAAATTTGCATGCTTTGTCTTTTTTGTAGTTTAATGTGTTAAAATACTTCTCGTTGATTCTATTCTTATACTAATTTAATTATAACTGGTTGCGTGATTTCTTTTTTTTAGGTCCAGAAAGACGTGCTGTTGAAGAAAATCGATGAATATCAAATGGCGAAAATCATGCCAATCGGCTTATTTTCACCTAAAACGTTGAGAAAATTACCTCTCATCCTCAACTTCCATTATCAGGTCAAATTTAATAGCTGACTAACTTGCCGAAACAATCACAAATGCTGAAATAGTAAAAATTTGGGAATAGAAAGGTTGAAAAAAAAAAAAAAATTCAGTCTAGCTTCATTTTTGAAGGAGTTACTAAAGTTTCAATTCCAGAAAAGTAAGTAGGTAAGAAAAAAATCAAGTTTTTGGGTGGGAAAAAAAATCACAAAAAAATGTCATTCTAAATCTAAAATGACCACTTTCAACCTCCCACTTCACAAATTATGCAACTTCTCGCCTAGACTTTCTCAGCCAACGAAAGCGATGCACTTTCGAGACAACGACGGCCACACCATCAAACCTCAGCCATATACGTAAGGGATACCTCGGTAGATAAAAAAAAAAAAAAAAAAAATCAATTTAAATGGATAGAAAGAATCATGTAGAATTTTTATAGATAGACCCTTTAGTACATCGGCAGCGGATATTGATTTGGTGGCAATAATGACGTTATCGCCATTCACTGGACGAATAAAAAATAAACGAAAAATGCAAAACGCCCCCGTTCGGGTCATTTTTGTAGGAAATATAAACCGGTGATAAAAGGCGAAAATGAAATAATATATTTTTCGCTGGCCGGAAATATTAGCGATGTATCATTGGAAAACCAGACAGGCTGCTTCTTATATTACCACTCGTATCTGGATTTTTTTCTCGCAATAAACACTTCGCACTTGTACAATCTTCTTATATTGATCTTCGGTGTGTATAAGTCGCTATTTTTTTCGTTATATATTTTTTTCAAGTTATCAATAGTCTTCATGGAGGAATTGCATGACCTTCAGCCTCCTCCCCCCTCCCCAATTTTTTTTTCAATCAAGTTGAAATTATTTTCAGTTTTGCTATAATTGAATTTGAAACAAATACTGCAAATTTAGGTATACAATTGAAGACCTGGTTTCCAAAACGTGCTTTCTGCAAAAAAATGAAAAATGAGTTTATGCCGGATTTTGTAAGTGTAGGTTGTTCCTTACAAATGCAGGATGTCAAATCATCGAAAAGTGATTTAGAACACCTCCATCCAGCTGAATTTTTAAAAAAATTTCAAATATTTGACTAATTATTGATCCATACTTCGCTTTGGAACAACTTACACCAATCACCATTCAACTGTTAAAATTTTAAAAGATCATTTTTTCAATTTGGATTTGGTATTTCGCTTCCAAACAGTGCATAATTTTACATTTAACCATTCAAACTTGCATCATTTCTGTTCCAAAACGTGCTTAATACAGACTTTCTCCACTTCGCGCACTCCCAGAGCGACCATGAATCAAGTTAGCGAAATGGTTCTTCGGCCAAATTATAGCTAATCCACTCCTCTACACGACAATGTATCGTTCATCACAATCGGTCAACTTTTCCAAGCTCACGAAAGTTTTTTTCGATTTCCCAAAAAAATTTTTTTTGCACAAAGCACGTTTTGGAAACCAGGTCTTCAATTGGAGTGACCCTTACTTTGAACTTTCAGTTTTTTTTTACTCTTCTCCCAAAGTGGCTTCTTTTTATGAGAAAATGACAAAAAAAATTAAAAGAAAAAGGAAAAGTTTTTTTTTTAATTTTTGATCACCTTTTGCACATTATGTATCTATACAGTGTGTCCGGCGAGTGGTCTTCCAAACTTGAAATTTGTATATAACCGAGTACCACTAACAAAAATCTTCATGTACACATGGTGCATATCTCGATTTTGAAGGGGCAGTGGTGTAATTTTTTTTCTTCAAATTTTGTGAAAACAATGCACGAACCAGATGTAACTTTTTAAAAGGAACAAAAATAGTTAAGTCAAAAATTTGCCTATCTTTGAAAATGAAGGCGCTGCAAAGGTTTGAAAATTAGTTTTTCAAATTTCAAGGCTCCGTAGTGCCTTAATTTTCAAAGATAGGCGAAATTTTCACATGATGTTTTTTGTTCCTCTCAAAAAGTTACACCTGTTTCATGTATTTTTTGACCGAATTTCGCAATTTCCATGTATAACCACTGCACCGTAATAAATTGACGTAGGCAATATTTTTGACTGAGATATTGCGTTGCTGTAACTCCTTCAATTTCAAAGATAGGCAATCCAATATGATTACAACTTTAATTTCTTTATCGATGATCTATCCACTGCCGGTGTCGAAATGTTTTTTGGACGCAGTGTTGCCAATCGATTTTGCTAGGTATAATATAGATTTTCAAACCTTTGTAGCTCCTTCATTATCAAACTTAATCAATATTTGTACATAAACTTTTTTTTAGTCGTACTCGATTACATCCAAATTTCAATTTTAGCAGACCACTCACCGGACACCCTGTATAAACCCAAGATACGTACGTAAAATGATATGTATTGGTGGGTACTCGTTCGGGGATGCGAATTGGTCTCGTTAATGTCTTCGAGTCTACCTCGATATTAGAATTTTTCTATGCCAAAACGTGCCTCGAATATATTTCATTTTTCAACCATTCATATCGTGATTTCGTATGCGAACTTGGCTTTTGTGTACAATTGTACATGCATAATGTAAAGTAAGCTTTGTACATTGTACAAAATTGTTATACTGTCGCGTAGGTAATAGGTACACATAAGAAGGTGAATACTACACCAAAGAATAAAAAAAAAAAAAAAAAAACATTTCCTATAAAATTAAATATTGAACAATCTATAGAGATGAAATTTAAGTAAGTAAATTTTATTAACGAGCCAAAAAATATAGGCTCTGTATTTGCCATTGCTGAGTCATTGCCTGTCAAGTTGTCACTTGCGTCTTGCTTTATTGCAAATTTGATTCATATCATATGATTCAAGATTTATCATCGATCGAGTTCGACAGGAACATTTGAAAGTAAAAATTTGAAAGTTTGTTCAATTCAAACCAAATTTGAGAATTTAAAAATGGAAGACGGTCACAATCATGCGAACTGGGCTAAATTTGAACCCGACAGTGATTTGTATGAATTTAAAGATTACATTTTACAACGCGTTGTAACGACTGAAGAGAAAAGATCCACGATTCTATATTGGGGCCGAGCACAGCTGTGGCGCGCTAGTGTCGATCACTGATAACATTCAAACAACCAGGAAACCAGGAAAGCGGGAATATACGAGAGAGGTTTCTTTTTTACTAAATTCTGTAAAAAATATTGGTTTTACGGCAGTTTTGATGTGATTTTTGTTTTCCTCATGAAATTCCGGTTCGAATGGTATATTGATACCCTATTTTTCGTGTATTAAATGAGAATATTTTGTCACTTCAAAGTTTGAGATTTGCCAAATCAGTTTATCACTTAATATCATTTCGGTGAATAAATGTGTAAATACATTTGTTATATGCGATTATTAACTCAATTTTCGAATTTTCCATGAAATTCTCTCTCCAGTGATGTATTGATACTTCAATTATGTGTGTTGTGTAAAAATATTTCATAATTTGAAAGTTGAAATTTGCCAAATAAATGATAACGTTTCGTCCGTAGTTTCAACTTTCAAGTTATGATATATTTTTATACAGGGTGTCCCGTCACCAGTTGACACCCCTTCACCAGCGACATAGTCAACTCAAACTAAGCTCATGTATGCATGTTTGCCGACCCTGTGAATTGAAGGGGCAAAGATATGCTTAACTGAAAATTTTCATTTTTCAGTTTCGTTTCAGATTTTTAACCATGCGCTACTCGACAGCCGAGATAGGTAGAAAGTTGCACTTTGCGGCGTTGGAAAGGAAATTTTGTGTAGAATTTTTTAGTGGGGTTGATAATTGTACTAGGTAATCAGGGGGGGTCTGTACTGCACTAATTATCTTAAAAAACATGTTCAAAAATTGCGATTTTTTTGGAATTTTTGAGGAAATCTCAAAAAAGTTTCATCATTTGGTATTATTATTATGGTTTCCCTTGGATGAAAAAAGTTTGACCTTTTGAATGCCGCAAACCGGACTCTTCTATCTTTCTCGGTTAAAAAGTTATAGCAATTTCAATTTCAAAATCTTAGCAGAAAAAAAATTAATTTTTTGAAAAAATTTTAAAATTCCTTTTTATGTTATTTTTGAAACTTGATACCTAACATAACTAATGATTTTGAGTGAAACTCGATGTTTAAAATAAAGTAAACAACATTTTAGGAAAAAAATTTTTTTTTGAATTTTTTCATTTCTTTTTTTTAGACTTGATTTTGAAATTGAAATTGCTATAACTTTTTAACGAAGTGAGATAGAAGGGTCTGGTTTGCGGCATTCAAAAGATCAAACTTTTTTCATCCAAGGGAAGCCATAATAATAATACCAAATGATGAAACTTTTTTGAGATTTCCCCAAAAATTGCAAAAAAATCGCCAATTTTGAACACTTTTTCAAGATAATTAGTGCAGCACAGACCCCCCTGATTACCTACTTCAATGATCAACCCCACTAAAAAATTCTACACAAAATTTCCTTTCCAACGCCGCAAAGTGCAACTTTCTACCTATCTCGGTTGTCGAGTAGCGCATGGTTAAAAATCTGAAACGAAACTAAAAAATGAAAATTTTCAGTTGAGCATATCTTTGGCCCTTCAATTTACAGGGTCGGCAAACATGCATACACGAGCTTAGTTTGAGTTGACTATATCGCTGGTGAAGGGGTGTCAACTGGTGACGGGACACCCTGTATAATACACGTAACTGGAGTATTTATACATCACTGGAAAGAGACTTTCATGGAGAATATGGAAATAATGTTAATAATCGCATATAACAAATGTATTTTACATTTACTTACCGAAATGTTATCAAGTAATGAACTGATTTGACAATTCTCAAACTTGAAGTTACAAAATATTCTCATTTAATACACGAAAAATAGGGTATCAATATACCATTCGAACCGGAATTTCATGAGGAAAACAAAAATCACATTGAAATTTTCATAAAACTATTTCTTTTTACGCATTTTAAAGAAAATAGAACAAACAGGGATTCCTCACTATCTCCCTGGTCTCCTGGTTGTTGTAGTTCATCAAAATTCCACCAGAGCGCAACTCTTGTCATGCTCGGCCCGAATTAAATTTACAGTAATTTTTATATACCCCAGTCAAGCCAAGTAAGTAAGTAAATTTTTCTCTCTTTAAGATTTTTTCCATTCATGCGACTGATGTGACCCGCGAACCAAAAAATCGTTAAAATTTAAAAACGATTAAATTTTAGATTTTAGCCAAATTCTGTGTTTTCATCAAATTTTGAAACCCAATTCAATTTTCAAAAACTTATAATGAAAATTTTAAAATGATTTAGGCCAAATTTTAGGCTCAATATTTTCTTCAAAAATATAATTTTCTCAGTAACGATTCGAATCGATTTTTCCAAGATGACGAGCAACAATTCAAAGAACGATTCCGCGATTCGAATTGATTTTATCACGATTTTTCCCAATCCTAATATACATACGATATATACGCGCAATTAACGCGAATTCGCGACGAATGTTCGTACGCAGATAAAACGAAGCGAATTCTGTAGCAAGCAGTGTACTACACATCGAAATGACAGAATTAATTCAGTTTCCTAAAGATTACACTGTCGAGTTAACTACTTTACACATTATGTACTTAATAACGAATTAATCTCGACTTGGAATCACATTTTATGTGAAGGTATCGCGTACAAAGGTAGACCGCCATAAAACAAAATTAATCCCTTACCTACCGAATCAGTCCCCTATTATTGCAAAAACGACGCCCTTCGCGCTAAAAACAGTAATAGCAAATTACGTATCCGAATCAAAATGTAATCTAAACGATCTCATTTCCTAACTAACGTAAGTCATACTTTCATCGCGATTTAGACGACGGGGAAGGCGACCGACAGTTAACAGTGTATCGTATATATAAAGTACCTGATAGAGGGTATTGTAAGCATACCAGAGCATATAAAACGTATTTTGTTCTAAAACTCATTTTATTAAAATTTTGTTCAAAAATAAATTTTAAATTGTATATAAAGAATTTTTTTTAGTACTGTTCGAAAACAAATTTTTTCAAAACTTCGATTCCACATTTTCAAAGTTATTTCTTTCCAAAACGAGTTCTGTTGAAAAACTGATTTCTATTGGAATTGATTTAAGTTTATTTGTATCAGGAACTTGGTCCCAGTGATGTTGAAATGATTTGTAAATGAAGCTTTACTGATTGTTTTTAGATCGGATAATGGAATGGGAGTGTTGGGAATTGGAAAAATAGTTGGGGATAGTTTCGCTATCTCGTAGGCTTTCTCATTTTGTCGAATTCCATAATGAGATGGGATCCAGCAGAATACGATTTCCTTATTTCTTTAATTTCTGAATGCATTTCGGGAAATGCGAAAATTGTAGGTTTAATTTTCATTTATTTATTGTTTGGTTGTTGTACAGTATGTTGTTTAAATGTAAAACGTTTAGATTTTACTTTTTCATCACTACAAACTATTCTTACTTTTCAAAAAAGTTTTTTTTTTTTTGTTTTTTTTTTCAAAAAAAAGAATTGTGTGAGTATATTCCGTAATAATTTTTTTTCAATACCACTACTAACACTTCAATTGATTGAAATCAATCTTATCGTAAAATTTGGTTTTGACCGAAATTACTTTTTTTTAAGCGATTCATTGTTGTTGGCAAGTTTTCTTTTTCTACAAAATTTTTTACTTCAACTTATTCTCAATTTATCCAAAATGATTCCAATTTAAAAAATTTAAAAAAATCACCAACCGAATTACATCCACCTACAAAGTATAAAATTACCATTAAAAAAAAAATTTTTAAAACTTTTTTGGAATGAATAAAAAAAAAAAAATTTTTTTTAGAAGTAAAATTTTTCAATTTTTTTGAATAAAAAAAAAGTAATTTTTTGGGAGAAAAAGAATTCCAATTTTTTTTAGAATAATGAAAATTTCAATTTTTAATAATTGGAGGTGCAACGGCAGTCAAGAGCGCGCTGTATGCAAGCTCATTCAAAGTAGGATAAAATACATTGGTTATATGGGAGAAATATCGTCTTTTGGATTTTACTCAAAATTGAGCGGGTTTAGGCGACATTTTTATAGAACTTTATTTTTAGGAAATTAAATTTCCTATCAGATGATGTGGTCAGCGACATTTTTATCATAAAAATTTTTCCAACTACGCCGATAAGAAATTTAATTTCCTAAAAATAAAGTTCTATAAAAATTTCGCCTAAACTCGCTCAATTTTGAGTAAGGAAAGTTAATTTCCTAAAAATGAAGTTCTATAAAAATTTCGCCTAAACCCGCTCAATTTTGAGTAAAATCCAAAAAACGATATTTCTCCCATATAACCAATGTATTTTATCCTACTTTGAATGTGCTTCCGCTAGTCGCCACAGATGTCAGCCACTTTGATTTGCAGCTCCAATAAAAAATTCATATTTTGTCATACCTAGGTAAAAAATTTCCATTTTTTCAAATGAGAAATTTTCAATTTTTTTTTAAATAAAAAATTCTACACAGTCAAATATTTCATCCAAAATTTTTGACTGAATTTTTGAATGTTTTCTTTTCTTTTTATAGATATCTCCTGAGCTTCGTGGTCTGAACCTTGAATTTATTAAATAGATTTTTTTTTTTTCAATCACAAGACGTACAATAATTCTTGGTATCGAATTTTTTTGGTGAGAACAGCGTAAGAGTCTATTTTCATCTGTAAAATTTCAGTTTTTTACTTCTTCTTTTTTTTTTGTTGTAAAATTGACCTTTTTTTAAAACTTGTGATGTTTTTACTATTATTTTAATGTGATATAGGTAGATACCTATTTTAAAATATTTAATTTATTATACCTGTGCGCTGTTTCTGTAATTTCAAAATGTTGCCTTTTTTTTTTTTGATATATAAAAGCATCATGATTTATTTCGACGCTTTGTATTTCAATTATGTTATGTATTGATTAAAGATATCTCATTCAATAATTCCTTCTAATCGATTACGTTACTCCAGGGATACATAATATATAATGATAGTATCTAGCTTACTAAACTCGAATTAGTCCTCACACTTACAAATTTCTCTGAAGATCTGGATTTGTGAGTGACGTTTTCGCATCATAGAACAATATTGAGAATTTGTTGCCATATAATGGTTTGAACTCATCGAATGAACAATGATATGGACCAAATTTTTTGAGTTACATTCAAAAAACATTATTCTTAAGGCCAGAAAACAGTGAATGTTTAGTAATTATCAAGTCCCAACTCGACTACAAAGGCGGCAATATAGAATCATCACCAACCGAAGTTCATCCACCATAAAATTTCCAATTTTTTGAGGAATAAAAAAGGAATGGAAAAAGTTCCAATTTTTTTGGGAATTAAAAAGGAATTTAAAAAATCATTCTTTGGAATAAAATAAGTTGCAATTTTTTTGAAATGAGAAATTTTCAATTATTTTCAAATAAAAAACTTGCTGATTTTTTTTTTTGGATAAAAAAATTACATTTTTTTAAAATTAATTTTTTTCTTGAAATTAAAAATTTCTCATTTTTAAAAAATAATTCTACATGGTCAAATATTTGATCAAATTAAATTTTTACCCGAATTTTTCAATGTTTTCTTTTCTGAGCTACAAGGAGAAGCGTACTATTTCGCAAAACTCAACTCGAAAAGAAAACCTTTTATCAAGTAAGTTATAAATTTTCTGTCTCAATTTCTTATGAATCATCTCATGTTTAATTTTGATCCAAATCGTATCGTTTTTAATTTCTATTCGAATCAAATAAATGTCAGGTATAGAAATGATAGGTAGATCTGCACCCTGGTGTTAATTTGTTTTTTTTTTCTTCTTTCATGCAGACACCGCGGATCGCAAGGTAAAAGAGATTCAACAACAATTCGACCAAATCTTGATGAATTTAATCTAATTGAATAACTTGATATCATTGCCTAGGCGTGAAATTGGATTCCTTGTGTGTCGCAATTGTATCAGGAGTTGTGTTCCTCTTAGTAATTCTTGGGATTTTATTCAAATCAGCGCAGAATTGAAAAGCAGTGATATGCAAAAATGTTCACCAATATATTTTTTCAAATTTAAAGAGATGAAAAAATTCAAAAAAAAAAAAAAAAAAAATTCAAAAAATACCTACTCACAGAAAATGAGTCGCATAAAAAATGGCGTCGGCACATGTAGGCCTGTGCACGAAATGTGGAGTGCCATTATTTGAGCCAGCAGCACTGGGGGAAAGAGAATTTGGGGCGGTGATATCCACTACGTGCTATCACTTGTTCCACAAGAGATGTTTTGGGAATTATTTCGAAGGTGATTTGTTGCTGCTGGAGAAGGGTATAGAGTGCAAGGGTGGATGCGGAGAGTATCTTGTGAAGGATGGATACAGGAGAGCGCTGGCAGATGTACAACTAACCGTTGTGTCTGCCATAAAGGAGACGTCTGCAGTGGTCGTTGAAAATTTGCAGAAGGAGCTCCAGAAATCCCAGGCTCAGGTCATGTCTTTAATGTCAGAATTGAACATGGCTAAGCTGGAACGAGACATCGCTCTGTCCAATGCTCAGGCAGCGATGGAAAAAGGCAACGAGTTCAAGGAAAAATTCACAAAATTATATAACATGGTAAAGAAACGCAAGCCAAGTTTGATTGGTGCTCACTTTTTTTCAAAAATAAAATTCGATATATGTACTTCAAATTATCATAAACCTGTACGCAATACGTATACATTGATATGGCCCTACACCGTACTTGCACATCCATATCTTCAATATATCTCGTCGACAACCATACTTTGAAAATTTCCTCCGACAAAACCTAACCCTCATTATACCCAAACAACTTTTCTTAATAAACAATAGCGGCTAATTGTGTTGGAACGCGTCATCGCGCGCTAAAAAATTTATCGTTTTTTTTTCTCCTCGAAACTGAATTTAAGAAGAAGAAAAAAAAGAGAAAAAAAAGGAAACCATGAAAAGAAAATACAAATTAAAGGATAAACGCGCCAAATTAAAGAATAAAAATACAAATTATAAAAACTTTCATTTTATTTTGGACAAAAAAAACAGCCTTTTCACCCTAAATATCTCGACAAACAGTCTTTGAAGAAGAATACTTTTTTCAATGAATAGATGATAATTTCTTTCTCGCGAATTGTCGCCCAATAATTTCTCAAACGAACTTAACATTTTTTCTTCTTCGTTCATTCTTTAAACGATATAAAAATGTAAATATCAACATGCGGAAAATACGAATAGCAGATGCGAAATTAACATTAAAATGGTAAATTTTCTTACATAAAAACAACTTTCTATAATGCGAAGAGTAAAAAAGAAATCGTATTTGAGGGTTTTTTTGCGAAAACAACGGAGTGAATAGAAAAATGCGAATTTTTTATCAGTCAATTAACAAGACGTATATAAGCGAATTTTTCTGTTTCCTTATCTAGGACTACTATGGTTAGGCTGTAGATTTTTTCTTGTGCTCGTCGCCGGCGACAAAAGCGAAGACGAGGTTTTTTAGGTGGTATAAGAATTTCGAGGCTTGATATTAAAATATATTGAAGAGAAATTATCTTTGTTTTTGAACCGCGCGTTATTCGCGTTATTTCCTATATTGAATTTCCGGCGAGCAGAATTTGCATAATTAGCGATTAGTAATTAATTTGGTAGTCGTTAAGAGGCGAAATACAAACTAATTCTGCTCGCCTTGTAGTTAGTTTATTTTATCATGCTACAATGAATAATATCTCGGCGCACTTTTCTAAGCGTATACGGTGTAACGCGTTTCCCTCGTTTAACGGAAACCGCCTTTTGCTAATTAAATAACTTTTAACCCCACTGATATTTAATAATACGCGAGATTTACGTATAAAGTTTTGAAGAACTACAATTTCTTTGCTTCACGTCATTATTTCAAGTACCAGGCGAAGAAACGAAATTAGATACTAGATTTTGTTGCAACAGTCTTGTAGCCGAGCTTTATGAACAAACTCGCCCAGAAACGGAAATATCGTTTAAATCAAATTTTTACTCAAAAAGATACCGCGAGCTAAGAAAAAGGCACCGCGTAAAAATTAACTTTAGCCGGGTAAATTAACCAACGCGATGTTGGTACGATCGTTGAGAAAATGAGTTTCTGAGAATGAAAAAAACGCCACGTTAGTGTGGTGTAGGAGAAAGATTGCAAAAAGTTGGGGTTTCAAAGGTTTTGGGTCTTTTGAGCGTTTAAGGAAGAACATCTGTCAGATATATCGGACGAGTCTCAATAAGTGAAAAGATGGATCCCTGAAGGCGGATACTTACTTCAAAATAATTCGATAATGAAACATTAAAAAAGAAAACAAGAGAAATTCTCCAAGGCTCGGAATACGTCCATACCTTGATACCAGGTACGAACACAAACGTCGATTTTTCAGTATAACAAATTAAAAAAAGTTTATTTCTCAAAATATAAAAAAAAACAATACTTTTTCATCTTTGCACCATTTTTTATAATAAGTACTTACACCAATTTACCTAATTTTTTTTTGTTTTTGTTTTTTTTAGGCGTACGTCAGACGTTGCTTTTCCATCTCGACCCCAATTTTCTCATCCCTAAGAGAAAACCTTTGGTATCTGAAAGCGAAATTTACGCTTAAAATTCTTATTCTGATAACTTATGATAGTTTATTGTGTATTCTGCTAAAGCTGTGCGATGATTATGGCAATTAGAAAGCGTTAAGAGTCGTTTCACTTCGATCCAATATCACTCCACTCCATAACTCATCACAGACGATGTTAACTGCTTAACTAGTCTTACGGAGTACATTATTCGTAATCAAACTTTGTAAGAAATAAAGAATAGAAATTCGCGACATAAAATTAAAATTATCTCTCCGATTTCCAAGGTTTCAAAATTTTTTTAATTCATCAACTTCTTTCATAAATATTTAAATAATCACAACTAATACATCACGTTGTCCACCGTCTTTCATACCAGGAGGTATTTGCAAAAATACACAACTTTACGTTTTCTCAAGATATCTTTTAACTGATGTTGTGAGGGGGGAAGGGGATCGCTAGTCAGCTCGTAGGAAAAAAATGAATGGGGCAGTTTTGTACATAGAACATTTTACGTAGGTATTTTGTGAGGTAAAAAATGAAATTTGACAAAAATATGCTTCTGAAAATTAAGAATTTTTTTTCTTCATTTTATTACCCTATAATACCTATTGAATTTTTGTTCTTTCTGATATCTCTTTTGCGGAAAATTTTTCACTTCTTCAAATTGTTTAGGATAAGAAAACGAAGGAAATTTTATCAAGAAAATAAAAAAAAAAATAAAAAATTGAAAAAAATTCAATTCCATAAAATTAAAAAGTTCATCAATTTTTCAACATAAAGAATCCTTTAAAATTTTCATTTTAAAAGAAAATATTTCTAAAGAAAAAATCGAACACCCTAATTAATTTTTTTTAATTCACAATTTTTTTTAAGAAAATATTTTAGAGTTTTCCTATAGAAGTTACAAAATACCATCAATTTTTTTCAACTGTCCAAGGGCGAAAAATTTGAATTAAAATTCAATTTTTTGTTCGAGACAAAAATCTTATCCAAAAAAATCAATTATTTCTGAAAAAACCCGATTTTTAAATAGGTGTGTAATTTTAAATAAAATTTAAAAATGCCAACAATTTTTCTTTACCAAAATATCTTCTGGAATTATTCATACCTATTGAAAACAAATATTTCAAAATACTTCTAAAAAGAAATGTAGTCCTACTCAAAATTGAATTTTTTTTTTTTAAATTGAAAATAAATACAAAATTTATTCTCTTATCAATTTTTTTTAGTTTCATAAGAAAAATTTCCAAGATTCTATCAAGATCAAAAAAAAAATGTCGAGCTTCAGTTGGGGGGGGGGGAGTTATAAAATGTTCATATACGAGATAAATAAGGAGGAGGGGGTGGGCTTTTTTGTGATCTACAAATTATAATTCACATATCACATATCTGCGTGCTCGAAATTGTGTCTTATGCACGGGAAAAATATTTGCCTCCTGTATAAATTTCAAAACTATGTTTTTGTGCCACCCGTTCACTTTTTCAAAACATTGACTCAATTTTCCCCCAAATTTCATGCAATTCAATTTCTATTATAACCAGTTCGTTGTTCAAACGCATAATATTTGAACAAATATAAGCTACAAACAACGAGGGGATGGTGAGGTTCGGAGACTTTTTGGTGATTAATATGCAATTTGTTCTATTTTCTTGTTCGATTTTTTTCGGGGTAAAAGTATCTCGTCTATGAAGAACCAATCACAAAATCTACACGTATACGTATTCAATCTTACAAAAGCTACTGACGTATTCTACATTGTTATCATATTACAGTTTCAACCCGAGTACTCAATTTGCCTTTCTCAACATGTCTCGAAGTAGCATCAATATCTCTTCGTAAATCAAATTCCTTTGGAACTTATGATGGACTCAATGCTTGGTAACATTTCAACTCATTTGCAAGGGGAAGGGTAAATATAGTATAAACACACCACAGAATAGCTTTTCAAAAAGCTTGAAAAGCTAATAGCAATAGAAGAGAAAACCCAACACCATAAGAAACTTACATTCTCTCGTAATTTAGTCTTTCTTCTCTCTTCAATGATGGCTTCGTTTCTTTCACAGCTTCGACCAACGACTCCATATTAATTTTGGTATCCGCTTCTTCGGAAATTGGATCTGTGGAAAGCAATGAAAATTAATTTATCTACTTTCAATAATTTCAAACTAAAAAAAAAATCATCATCAGCCATTTCAACTTACTTATTCGGCACTTCTTCATGTGAGCGGTGTAAAAAACCGCTTGAAGATCAGCGCCGGTAAATCCTTCGGTAACTTGAGCTATCACTTTGAGTTCAACATCGTCGTTGATCTCGGTAGTTGAAGAAATGACCTTCAAAATTGATAATCTGTCATCCTGTGCAATAAAAAAAAAAGAGGTAAAATTTAGACAATTGTTCGACGAACTAATTCGAAAACATTTAATCATAATTTAACCTGATTAGGAAGAGGACAATAGACCATCGATCCTAATCTACCCGGTCTCAATAAAGCAGGGTCTATCAAATCAGGTCTCGAAGTAGCAGCCAAAACCCATACGCCAGATACGCTCTCAACACCGTCAAGCTCGGTGAGAAGTTGATTGACTACGCGGTCTGTCACACCAGTTATGTCGTTTCCTCTCCTGCAATAAAAAAACCATCGATAATTAATTAATTACACGTAAATTACATCGAATTCTAAAGTAATCGATACGCACCTGGGTGCTAAGCTTTCGAATTCATCGAAAAATAATATACACGGTTTGGCACTTTGAGCTCTGAAAATTACACAAGAATTAGTCCATTGAAAAAATAATAAGAAGCAAAAAATTAAATAAAAATAGAATGATACCTTCGGAACGTTTTCCTAACACCTTCTTCGCTTTCACCAACGTATTTAGAAAGTAATTCAGGACCCTGAAATTAATATCGAAAAATTAATCTAATCAATTCGTAAATTATACAGTCTGATGAAATAAATTACGAACCTTTATGGAAATAAAATTCAACGATGATTCGCCAGCAACAGCACCAGCCAACAATGTTTTGCCTGACCCAGGAGCTCCATATAATAACACACCAGACTGCATTTTCAAAGGACACTGCTGGAATACTTTTGGGTACTAGAACAAGTGAAACAACAAATTAAAAAAACGAAAAATTAAACTAGCATAATTTTAAAAGAATACGTACTTTTGAGGGCCATATCAGTATTTCTGTCAGAAGTTGCTTCGCAGTATCCAATCCACCGACATTTTTCCACGTGACTGAAGAGTTCTTGTGAAAATCGACGCCTTTCAACGAAACTGGAATGATTTCGGAGATCGCGGTGTCAATATCTTCTTCGTTCACTTTTACTCCATCCATATTTGACAATACTTTCACTATAAAATGGCAAGAAAAATAATACTAGAGTTTAACTCAATTCCTGAATAATAAAAATATATTACCATGTCGTTTAATAGCTTCGTAAAAAATTCTATCGACTAGATCGGAAACGTCTTGTATGCAGTAGCCTTCTAAACGTAAGATGACATCTTCTACGTATTCGGATTTCAATCCATCGATCGAAACGCGATACTTCGTGTTTAAAAATTGCACCAAAGATTCTCGACGCATGTCCTGCAGAAAAACAGAAACTATTCTATTAACGCCATGGATAACACTTCAAGTGTATCAAAAGGAATGATAACAAACCTCATTTAAAGCTGGTAATCGTTTCTTAATTGTAAATATCGCAGATCCTCTTGCATTGTATAAACTCGATTCGAGTGAAGCCAGATTCGTGGCAGTAGCTATCACTGTGACTCGATGAGCAATATATGATCGTATGAGATCACTAAGCATCGCTGATAATCTTGAAGAGCAAAAAACGTATGAATTAATTTCAAATCATACGTATTTAAACATCACGATTGGTTGAATACGTACCTATTAGTGTACGAAGACACAGATTTTTCGGTGTGATGTAGATCATTTTGTTTGGAAGTAACAAACAGCACGTCGAGGTCGTCAAAAATTATAACCGAAGGTTGGAAATAGGCGTTTTCCCGAAAAATGCATTCAAATACGGTTTTCAGTTTGTTGACTAACTTTCCTATTGGGGGAAAAAAAACTAAGTATAGGTATCAAACTAATAAAATTAATAAATAAAATCTAATAAATACCTTTCAGAGATTTACATTCCACGATTTTAACGTAAACGCCGAATTCCGATTTAACCAACTCGTCTCCTAATATTCTTATCAGACTACTTTTTCCGCAACCACTATCACCTGAAGAGAAAATTTTCAAAATTAGTTTACAATATACTTCAACAAATTGATATAAAAATCTACAAACCTTCGACAATAACATGATTGGAATTGATAATTGAATTTTCTGTATTACGATTCATCCGAAGTCCAAGTTCCAACAATACGGTGGATTTCAATTCGCGAATAATATCGTGGTAGAATCTGAAAAAGTAATTGAATACGTTAAATTAACCACGAATTATATCGAAAACTCGATGTGGAAGTTTTTATTCAGAGTTCATACCTAAAATTCAATAAATTCGAACTAAACGGCGGTTCTTGAATAATTTCAACGTTGTTTTCGATCTTTCTTTCGACAAATACGAAATTGCATTTTTGCACATCGTCGTAACACATTTCGATATACGGTAAGTTTAAGGGATTGAAACTAAACGATACGATTTGACCGCAAAAATTTTGCGCGCAATAATTATTCACAATAATCGTATCATGGGCTTGCGTATAAGCGTTGAAAAAACTTTTGACTTCTTCAACGGAAAGTTTCTCGTTGAGACAAGCGTAGTTCAATTCGGTAACGTTACAACGTGCAGGTTTTACAACGTCTAATTTAATTTTGCTATTTATCCTGCAGTTTAAATTATTTCTAATGGTCTCTGATATAAAAATAGAAGGTACACTATTGGCCATGTGAAATTTACCATTCGGTTGGAACGAAGAGACGTCTTCCAAAACGTATAAGTGAGCGTAAATTTCTTGAGGGTAGGATGACGGGAGGAAGGTTTCGGGTTTATCTGGCTTGTCCTCCTTGGAAGATTTCGAAGACGTATATGGTAAATGTTTCAACCTGAAAGAACCAATAAATTTTTATCAAAGATCAAAAATACTCCGAACAAAAGATTTCATAATAATAAAAATCCAACCTGCATATTTTAACTCCTCGATTCGAACTCCATTCGTTCTCAGTATATTTCTGAGATATGAACACGTTGTACGGATATGTAGATAGATAAGAAATGTTACTAAAATCCAATATATCGGTCGAGTAACATCTAAAAATCTTCGAAGATGAAACTTCGGTTTCGACAGTATCACAGATCGCTGGTTCATCGTCATGTTGAACTTTGGGAATGAACGCCGATATTATATCTTTAAAAAAAGATAAACTCCAAGAATTTACCGGTCCGGATTTAGGATTGGGGTCAGTCGAGCACGATGTACATGGTCGAATTTCCGTCGATACGATTACCTCAGTGAAATTCTCTAACCTTCCGAATAGGTTATTTTCACTCAACTGATCTAAAACAGAAATAAATATTGCATCAAGTGCACTAAAATAAAAAAGGAATGCAAATTAATTCCTTACCAATGTGTATCACTACGGAAATCGATTTCGACACCCAAACTGTAAGATTTTGATGAGCGGAGACTACACGAATTTGGTTTAGTAGGCTGTTTTGAATAGTATCTGCGCTGTTTTCCTGCACAATGAAAATATCGGTGATTAATTTTCAATAAATTTCAAGCAAACATATTCAACTGGATACATACCAATATCTCCCAATCGTCGGAGCTAAATGGCGTAACGTGCAGATACTTCAATGATTTAACGTTCGTCGAAGATACGATCACGGTGGCATGTTCTTCGAGGAATAAAGAATTCGCGAATGTTGCACTAACGTTGAACGCATTTTCACCATTAGCGTTGAATGGCGAAGCCGAACACGAGGCATGGCTTGTTATGTCATTGTGTTTCACGACAATACATCCCTATAAAAGTAAAACGTCTTACTAGAGGAATTTAAACGATTACGCGAAAAAAAGATATACTTACAGAAGGATTGGAAGGATTTCTAAATTTTGGCAGCAACTTCGAGTGCAAATATACGAAATTATTCTCCACCGGAATGAAATTTACAACGAGAGCAGTTATTTCAACCATAGTTGAAAAGTAATGGTCACATTGTTCACGAATACGAATCGACGTTTTCAAGAAATATACGGCTCAACTTTTCATTTCATACGATTTTCAAGAGGAAACTTGTTTTCATTCCAAATTTTTCCAAACGCAGGAACTTGAACAGAAAATATTCATTTTATTATTTTGTAAAATACACTCGACACGATTTTTAAAATAAAATGGCAAATTTACATTACGAAAATTAATTCGAAAATATTTTAATTATTGCGCAATGCGCAGAAAACTTCCGGGTAGTGATGGGAACTATCGATAGTTTTTTTTATCGATAGGAATTCGATATCGAAAAAATAACAAAATTTCACTATCGATAGACTATCGATAGTTTTTTTCCACTATCGATAACTATCGATAGTTGCTCGATATTTGCTCGATAGTCCACAAAACCACCAATAAATTCATTAAATTTGCCTAGTTTGACAACTTTTGTGTTGTTTAGGACCGTTCACAATGGACCTTAACTTTTTGCTTTTGCTCAGTGATGCCGGAACGTAACAATAACGGTAACAAAAAACGAAAAATAACGGAATTTTTTTCGTTACAAGTATAGGAACTGTAACGGAACTTTATTTTTGAACAGAAATTGTGTAACGAAATAATAACGTTACAATAAAATGGTCTTTATGTTACGTAACAAATAACGAAAAAATTTCGTTACGTTCCGTTACTTTTTTTCGTTATTTTTTTCAGTTTTTTTTGTATTGCCTGCACTGCCAACCGCGGAAAATGTTCTTTTGGTTCGTTGTAACTCTTGAAAAATCTTAATTTCACTTACACTTATGTGTAGGTACTATGGTACTGCCAGGCCCTTGTAACGTTATTTTTTCAATTAACGTTATTTTTTTCGTTCTGTTCCGGGTTTTTTTTTGTTACAGCGTAATTTTTTCAGAAAGTAGGTAGCAACACCTCCAAACTTGTATTATTTTCTTCTTAGTTCTTGATGTTTATTTTATTCTATTGGACTTGATGTTGATAGTTATTCTTATTAATTTACAATTTTACATTGAAAAATGAAGATAGCAATTTTTTTATGATTTCTGGCTATTTCGGAAAAAATTACGTTGTAACGAAAAAACCAGAACGGAACGGAAAAAAATAACGTTACAAGGCCCTGGCGGTACCATTTTCGTTCCAAGTAACGTAACTAATAACGAAATTCAGAATTTTTAGTTATGTCAAAACCTCCACCTCACCAGTAGTCACCTCGATACCTAACGCGATCAAAGGACTAGGGAATTTATGGATTTTGAAATCGGAAACATATAATAATTAACAGTATAATCGTTATTTTTCACAATGTGTACCTGGCATTGGTACATTAGAATTTGCATCAATAGCTCTTTTTTGAGCACTGCTTTTACCATTACAGCCAGGTGTTGGACCGGTAATACCACTCATTGCTCGTTTAAAGGTCCTTTGGCAAGAAAAAAAGGATAAATTAGTCAACATTACATATAAACACACTATCCTTATCACTGAATTGTCACTGAATTACACCTTACTACACACGAATTAAAATTTAAAAATTAAGTGATTACACTTGAAAAAAATAACGAGCAGAAAAAATGATTCAGAAAAAAACTATATAACAGCAAGTTCGAATACGAATGTAAATTGTAAACCAAATACTTTACATATATAATACTGGAAACTCAATGCTTTTGAAGTTCCGGGCACATTTTTTTCAAAAACAATGTTACCATATATTGAGAAATCGAAATAAATTACCAATTTTTAAAATTTATTTTTTTCAAATAACTTTTTATCGAAAATTGAAAATTTACTAGATATAGACTGATATTTACATAAAAATTATTTAAAAATTACTATTAAATTTCATATTTAAACCAATTTTTCAGATAGTTGTTTCGAATTCGCAATTTTTTAAAGAGAAATTTCCTTGCACATTGACGACAAAATCGCCGTTGCATTTGAAAAATTAGTGATGGGAACTATCGATAATACTATCGATAGTTATCGATATTTTTTTTCTATCGATAGGAAATTTCGATAGTTTTTGCCAACGATGTACTATCGAAACTATCGTACGAACTATCGATAAGTTATCGATAGTTCAATTTGGCCCAATTCAACGCTTTCTGGACCGTTCTGCAGGTCAAATTTCTTTTGAAAAACGAAAAAAAAAACTCCAAAATGTTATTTCCACGAACTACTCGAGATTGAAAATTGTTTCGCTAAAAAAGGTCAAACAACACAAAAGTTGTCAAACTAGGCAAATTTAATGAATTTATTGGTGGTTTTGTGGACTATCGAGCAACTATCGATACTATCGATAGTTATCGATAGTGGAAAACAACTATCGATAGTCTATCGATAGTGAAATTTTGTTATATTTTCGATATCGAATTCCTATCGATAAAAAAAACTATCGATAGTTCCCATCACTATGAAAAATCAAATCATGTGTGTTTCTGTTTTCATTCTTTGATTTTAAAATAACGAACTTTTCAAGTTTACGCTACGTGATTTGTTTGGAGTAGAATGGTGGAGCGTTAATTTACGAATTATGCGAATTTTATAAAGAAATTTTATTAGAAATGGTATTTAAATTGAAAGAGTAGTTGTTTTGTTGTTTAATTGTAAATCCCGCTTCGATTTAGTGCTAATTTGTTGAAATTTTCAAAGAGTAAGTAGCCTGCTTTGTTTTCAATGTCCGTTACGTTTACTCTACCGTTGTGTAAACAATCGTTACTTATGCATGTTTATTCGTTACCAAAATTACGTATAAATTAATTATTTGATGGTATATTTTTTGCGCAGCTTATATTACACGTTATTTTTGGAATTATGGCTCCTCCCCGTGCTTCTACAAAAGTTACCTTAGCCAACGTAAGAAAAGCAAATTCTATATCTTCGGAAAATTCATTCATCGGTAAAAATACATCATTCGCTAAGAGAAAAGCAGAACATTCTCCGCCCAAAGGCAATACTCTCAAGAAACCTGCTTTCAATGATGTAGAAAATGTGAGTACGAATTTTCTTTTTGATTTCGTGAGTTTAATTCAAAATACTGAACGTATTCTTTGCTTTGTTTAGGATAAATCAAAACTTTTCGGTAGCAAAGGTTTGAAAAGCATATCAGAAAATTTATCAAACATTCCTCTGACCAGATCGAAATCTAGTAAAACTACAGTTACGACAAATCGCCATCCGCTCAGCAGCATACCAACCAACGCAGTTAGCGGGATTAAGCTAGCTCAAAACAAATCCAATTGTCCGTTGAAACCTAAAATCTCTACAAATGTGATCAAAGCCACTGAAGTCAGTAAGCCAGTTACTCGTTCTAGTACGAATTCTACGTTGAAACCGTGCAATGCTAATAAATCCGTCGTAGTAGTGACTAAAGAGCAAAAACCTAAAGAACTTTCTAAAGTTACTAAAAAAATCAAACCTAAGACTGAACCCGAAACTTCAGAGAATATTTCCAAAGTGACTATTAAAGCTGAACGTAAGGAAAATATTCCCAAAGTAACCGTTAAAGCTGAACCTGAAATTCACAATGATCAAGAAAACATTAAACCTGTCGAAAATGAAAGACCAGTCACTAGATTATCCAGTAGATTATCTCTTAGAAAAAGTTTGGCCGAAGATAAATCGCTTGAGAGTAGTTCTCTTTATATTTCCGCTCTCTCAGAAATGTAAGTTTATTTCATCTATTTTACTATCATTTTTCAAATTTTGACTAATTATGGCCTTTCTTTTGTTCACAGTTCGATTAACCTATCAAAAGAAAAAAGTCTGGTCAAAAATGATAAATCTCTGTCAGAATTCGATAAAGAATTACTCCACGATCCTCATCAAGTTTCTCTCTATGCGATGGAAATTTTCGAATACTTGAAATCTCGAGAGGTAAATTTAATGAAAAGTATTCATTTTATTTTATTAAAATTTACCACCGTTCGAATAATATTAATAATGATATAATTCTAGGCTAATTTCATGTGCGAAGATTACATGAGTAGACAAAAAAGTATAAACGAAAGTATGCGTGCGGTGCTAGTAGATTGGATGGTAGAAGTACAAGAAAGCTTCGAACTGAATCACGAAACCCTTTACCTAGCTGTTAAAATCGTAGATAGTTATCTGAGTAAAGTTGTAATCCAGAAAGAAAAGTTACAATTGGTCGGAGCGGCTGCGATGTTTTTATCGTGCAAATACGATGTAATTGCGAGTATATTATTCTCTGTAGGGTTAATCTTGAAGATCTGTTATTAATTACAATTTTTTTTAGGAACGGTTATCACCGTTGATCGATGATTTTGTATATATTTGTGATAATGCCTACACCCACGATGATCTTTTGGCTATGGAACAAAGCGTTCTGTATAAAATAAAATTCGAATTGAGTTTTCCTATTTCATACAGTTTCTTGAGAAGATACGCCAGAGTAAGTAATCTACTGATTTCCTCGTCTAGATTCTACTTTGGTATTTTTCATGCATTTTAATTGAATGTATTTTTGTTTTTCCAGTGTGCCAGAATACAGATGCCTTTGCTCACTCTAGCCAGATATATTTTAGAATTAGCTTTGATGAATTATAAAACGGTGACATTGTCCGATTCGAAACAAGCGGCTGCTGCTTTATATCTGGCTTTTAAAATGGTCAAACATGACGACTGGACTGAAAAATTGGTTTATTACACTGGTATGAAATTGAACTCGGCTCTATTATTTTACAATCTTGTCAAATATCTAATGTTTATCGCTTTTTTAGGCTACAAGAAGAGTGACTTTAAAGATATTGTTATTCTGTTCAACGAAATGCTTCATCAAGAATCTTCAGAACAACTGAAGACCATCAGAACGAAATATTCTCACGAGTAAGCATCTACGATAAAAACTAGCGCACGTCTAATTATCGAGTGTTTAATTGAATTATAATTTTACAGATTATTTTTCCGAGTTGCCAAAATTCCCCTGATCGACGACGATAAATTGGACTTGGATTAATGAACGTATACTTATTAAGTTTTAATGAAATTTTATAACTATTTTATTGTTTTTTAATGACGTCTCCAGACTGCGCATTTATGTAAATTTGCGTTTTAATTTTTAAATATTTTTTTGTCATTTTCATTCCTTAGTATATATATTTTGTGTGATAGAATTGTAAATGTGCATAATGTTGTGTTCCACTGTGTATTTTAAAGTGATAAAATTACGAGTTTTTTATGTATCAAAATACTTTTAATTATTTTTAAACGTTGATGAGCGTTGCTAATACCTCGTTCTGATTACTATTTAATTTAATGGATTACGTGCAAAAATTCATTATTTTTTATTTGAAGAAAATCATCGTGTGAAAACGAAAGTTGATTTTAAGAAATATTGAATTTGATAATTGAAAGTTCGACGCTAGAAGTGTAAAATTTTGTAATATATGGTTTTCTATTGTTTATTGCGCAGATCATTTTGTCAAAATATTGTATGAATAACCACGTTTTATTAATCGATTTGGAGGCTGCGATTGAAAAGTTGAATCAGCACTTTCAAATTAGCTGAATGGTGAATTTCTCGTTGATTTCTCACTAATCTGCGATCTCAGTTTTTTTTTGGAGAAATTTGTACGAAGAAGAAATTTTAATTTTTTTTTCAATCAGGCAATTTCTCATTTTTTAGAAAACGCAATCTTATTTTTTCAATTTGAAAAACAAAGGGACGCCGAAAAATAAATGGTTTTCTTTTCTGAAGCGAATTTTCGCATGCTCGTTAGCTCGGTTCACTACGATCGGGATTGGATCTCCGCAGTACTGATTTTTTGGCACCATCGAAAAGTAAATTCAAAATTGGAGGCCAGGGAGGGATCCAACCAAAATTTTTATAAGGACCGAAATTATTCCTAGGACTTCAAGCTACAACTTTTGTTTGAAATTTTTTTCAATTGGACCCCGCCCTCTCCAAGGATTTTGCTAAACATGATAACACTCCGAATATACCAATTAAAAAATGAAATAGTGTGGGAGGAAAGGCCTAGTTTGAAAATTTTTTCAGATAAAAATTGTAGCTTGAAGTCTTGGGAACAATTTTTCTTATTACAAAAATTTCGATAGGATCTCTCCCTCCCCTCCGGTTTCACATAACATCAGGTAGATACTTTTTCAAAGTCAAAAGAGGAGTCTACTTGAAAAAATTTTCAGACAAAAATTGTAGATTGAGTTCTTAAAAGTAATTTCAGTTATTACAAAATTTTCAGTTAGACCCTCCCCTTCCCTCAAATTTAGCATGATATGACAAAATACATTATATTATTGAAAGCTGGTGGAGGTAGGGGTCCGATTGAAAAATATTTAAAACAAAAGTTGTAGCTTGAAGCCTTTAAAATAATTTTGATTATTACAAAAATTGTAATTGGACCCTTCCCTGCACTTCAATTTTGAATTTACTTATCTTCAAAGTATTGGACTTGGCAAATTTTCGATGGTAACAAACTGAATAAGCATGGCAAATTTTCGATGGTAACAAACTGGATAAGCATGAATGAAAATGATTCAGAAAATGGCATCTATTTTCAATACAATAATATGCAAAAATTATAAACATCAAACACGATTTTAGATAACTATTTGTAAATTACTTTTACTTTTTTTTTAAATGAACATTATAAAATGAAAAGACGACCTTTTAAACATTTGTTAAGAACTTTGAATGAAGTAGAAAACAATGCAAGGGAGAACTGAGAAGGTATCACAAAAGCTGACAAAAAGATCGACAAATAAAAAATAACTTGCATTCATAATCTCGATATAACATTACAATAAATTAATTTATAATTATTTGAATAATCGTAGAAATTAACACCTCAACTTATAATTAATTGACAAAAAATTGATACTAATTTCACAAATGAATATAATAATTAGAATAAA
Source organism: Balanococcus diminutus (assembly GCA_959613365.1). Classification (NCBI taxonomy): domain Eukaryota; kingdom Metazoa; phylum Arthropoda; class Insecta; order Hemiptera; family Pseudococcidae; genus Balanococcus; species Balanococcus diminutus. The sequence goes on from OY390715.1 coordinate 22,681,625, forward strand.
TAAGTAAAAATAAACATTTATGCCTTTGTTCAATCTTCGTCGGAGTCGGACGAATAATCATCTCTTGATGAGCCGGCTTGCAGACTCTGCAGTGAAGGTAATCCGAAATCTTCCGGTTTTACGCCTTCATTAATAACCGATACACAAACATTAGGTTCAGTTTCTTCACCGTGTGCTTCAACTGTAGAAGAAAAATTACAAATTAATAAATAATCAACAATAAATAGCTAGAAGCAAACATTTATACATTCTTCTTTCGCAATCATCGAAGTTCCGGGTACAGGATTCGATAATGAATCAGCCTTCTTAATCTGTACCGATGGAAGACCGACATCTTTCGGTTCCAAATCAAATCCGCCCAAAACTTTCATCATACATAAAAGCGATGTCGATACTTTTACTTGCGCTTTATAGATGAAGCGGCGCATCGATTGTTCATAAACCTTCTGCAATCGACTCATGAATTCCTCCGTAATTTCAATTTCTTCAGTGACGTTGTCATCTGAAAAAATAAACGAAATATGTACTATATAACGGTAATTGAAAGTAAACATGTGAAAAGAGAAATTACTCACCGCTTGACAAGTCGCTTCCTTCGGAACGGAATGTAGATTGACTAGAAATTGAATCAGTTTCACTCCCACGATCAGTTTGAATACTTTTTTGCTGATTGTCTGGATCGATTTCAGGTTGGGCTGGAATATTCGAACTCGTTGTCTCACATACGTTGGGTCTGTTTGGACTATCATTTCGACGTCGTTTGGCTTTTGAAACACCTGCGAAAAAATTAACGAATATTATACAACAGTACTTAAAAGTAAACATGTGAAAAGAGAAATTACTCGCTGCTTGGCACGTCGCTTCCCCCGGAATTCAAAGAAGACGGACTAGAACTAGAATCGCCATGATCAGTTTGAATACTTGTTTGCTGATTGTCAGGATCGATTTCAGCTTGGGTTGGAATTGGATTCGAACTCGTCTCACGTACGTTGCGTCTGTGACGTCGCTTGCCTTTTGCGACATCGGCGTCGAAATAAGGACCCTCTTTCATTTTCTTCTCTTTCTGTTCCACGGAATAGGCGATATATTTTCTGAAATTAAAGTGACAGTAAAACTAGACATGTAATTTTTTTGAGATCGCCTCTTCCTTCAACATAACAATATAATGATGTGCTAGAGTAATAAAAGCTCCTGAAATGTGTGCTAGTAATTGATGGGAAATAAATTTAACTTACGTAACAGAGAGTAAACTGGAAATTCCTTTAACGAAAAATAGGAAATCTGTATCTCTCGACAACTCCAGGACGTGATCTTTCTCCTCCGCTTCACGAACAAAATTTTTCAACTTGCCAAAGAAGACTGTGGAAAATATTTTATATGAAAAATTAGACATCGCGAAAGAATTGTATTTACATCGATTGGTTCTTTCGCGAAATGAGAAAGAGTATTTAACTTTTCCTAACATACTGAAGACAGGAGAAACTGTACGTAATATTGTTAATATTATTCGTCAAGTTGAAACATGAAATGGAATATTGTCATTAGGGTACTACAGGGTGAACCTTTATGTTTTCACAATTATACTCCACGTCCACCAATAGATACAGCTAGTCCAACACCACCTATAGTATAAGGCCAGATCGCTGAGAAAAAAACGGGGTGTGACGTCACAGCTGTTGGGCTGGTTGATTTTTTATGTTATTACTATTTCAAGCTCAAAATTCGAAGTTTATGTTCGTATTTTTTTTCTGAAATGAACTCAGTGATGGCGGAACGTAACGATAACGGTAACGAAAAACGAAAAATAACGGATTTTTTTTTCGTTACAAGTAATGGAACTGTAACGGAACTTTATTTTTGAACAGAAATTGTGTAACGAAATAATAACGTTACAATAAAATGGTCTTTATGTTACGTAACAAATAACGAAAAAATTTCGGTACGTTCCGTTACTTTTTTTCAGTTTTTTTTTGTATTGTCTGCACTGCCAACCGCAGAAAATGTTCTTTTGGTTCGTTGTAAAATGAAGAAATTAATTAAAGATTTGAAAACTGAGGATTTCATTTTACCTGAAATGAAAAATTAGGTTTTGAAGAATATTTTATAACTTTATTTTTGAAGAAAAATAGCTCAAACTTAACAAACAAGCAACCAGGGCTGGCAACCGAAACCGGAACCAAAACCGGAACCGGGAAAAACCGCTTAAAATCATAAAAACCGGAACCAAAACCAAAATCAAAACCAATACGTTTGAAAACCATAACCAAAACCCAAACCAAAACCAGTAAAAATTGAAAGCGGTTTTGGTTTTTTCTTTTTTTTTTCTATTATAAGTTCATTTTATATTTTTATCATTTTTCCAATAAAATGTTCAATTTTTATCTCTTTTGTTCTGTCACTTTTGTCGAAGCTTTTCAATTTAAAATTTCAAACTTGAATTTCATACGTATACGGTATATTGGTCAAGATGCTCATCACATAAGTAGAAACTAACAAGTACCTATGAAAGTATCGAATATTATTCTCATCTTCTCATAAAAAATTAAAAATTGAAATATGATAGAGAATGATAATAGTCATTAAGTCATAAATAAAACATAAAACTCTTCGTTCAGATAATAATTGTTCATAAAATGTTTTGCGAATAAAAAAAGTGGAAAATATTCATACTCAATTACTCATTGACGAATGAGTATGAGTAATTGAGTATCGACGAGTGACGACAGCTTGAGCTTGTAACCAACTCCTAACTCCATGTAAAATATTCTAAAATTGATTTATTGACAAAATAAAAATTAAAAATTGTAAAATAATTCGAAAATTCAAAATTTAAAAACAAATTGAAATTGTATTGTAAACATAAACAAGGAAAAAACAAACATTCACTCATTTTTATTCAATTTTCATATTTTTATTACTTGTTTTGTTACTTTTGTTTTGATTTTAAAGTCATTTTTAATTTTTATGATAGAAATTAGTGAAATTACGAAATTAGACATTTTAAAAAAAAAGTAACTGAAACCAAAACCAAACCAAAACCGATACATTTTGAAAACCAAAACCACTACCAAAACCAAACCAATACCTTTTAAAAACCAGAACCAAAACCAAAACCAGAAAAAAATTTTTAACGGTTTTCCAGCCCTGCAAGGAACATATCAGAGTCACAAATTAATTTTGGTTTAATATGGTAACGATTTTAGATTAAATATGTAACACACCTCCAAAAATATTAATATTAAAAGTAAAAACAAATTAATCAATCAACAAATGAACCATTTTCAATTTTCAAACGACTCATCCCCTATAAACTAATTTTCTTCGGCAACAGTATCGCTGGATTCATAGCAATCTGACGTTGATTTCCACATTTATCATGATGTAAATTAGTAGTACATATATAATTCTCGAAGTAATTTTTTTTTTATTTTGCAGAAAATTATTTCAATTTTTTGGAGAGAAATTTATTTTATTTTTTGGAGTAAACATACAAAAACTTGAGTCTTCAATTTTTTAAATCAAAGAAAATACTAAGCCTAAAAAAATTTAATTTTTGGGGGAAAATCTTTCAATTAGTTTGAAGAAGAAAAAATCACCCCAATTTCAGTCGTTGTAACAATGTAAAAGAATTTTTCGAATTTTTAACCAAAAAAAATCTCTAAATTTTTTGGAGTAGAAAATTTCTTAATTGTTCGGCAGTAGATTTTTTTTCTTCGAATGTTTCAATCAATATTGAATAACGAATAAATTATATTGACTGGACTTCTAGAATCTTTTGAGGAGAAAACAACTTTTTCATTCGGATTTATACTTGCTCATGGCAGGACACTAACGCATTTCTCCATTATTCAAAAATGACAAGATTGTTTTAAGAAAATGAACTGTAATAATCGATTATTTAACCAGTTTTTACACTAGAAAAAAAAACACAAGGTAAAATAACAATATTGAAGAATTAAAAAAAAAAACATTTCACAGCATGAGTATAAAAGTGATATTAATAAAATAATATCGAACGAAGTGACGAAAATAAAATTGCAATAAATAAGTAAACTGATATGTAAATGAGCTAATATCGTTATTAATATTAAAGGACGCAAGTAAGTAAACTTATAATGATGGCTTTTTCCAAAAAGGCATATTATCACTGATGATAGACCTCAAATTCGGTATAACTCCGAATATGAGTTTTTCATTTAGTTGATGTCAAGAAACACCTTCGTTAAGATTAGTACTTCTGCTCATATCGTTTCTATTACTAATTCGTATACATTTGGGGCAAATCTTTTTTTGGTTATAACACTTGATGTGATGACAAGATCCACACTTGGTACAACGAACTACTGCGTTGATTTGCCAAGGGAAAATGATTTCTTGTTTAGAGCATATCTCACACATGAAACCTCGAGCGTGACATAGATCGCATTGGCTGACGTGATTTTCGCAGATTTTCAATATTTCGAGCAATGTTTTACGTAATTTGTTATTTTTAACCTCGATAAGATCTTTCAAAGAATAACTATCCGGATCATTGTGGATATACGATGGTACAGTTTTCAACATATCTTGTGCTCTAAAAACGAATTCAAGAGATTAATCAATTATCCAACATAAAAATGGAGCTACTTAGATATCAACGTGATGAAATTTACCTTTTGCTATATTTACACGTGAATATGAAATCTTTGATGTAAAACAAGGAGACTCGTAAGAGGCGTACTTTCTGAAGATCTCGAGCTCGATGATAAAGCATTTGATTTAAATCCATGATATTAAACAAAGGATCGGTGAACATCTGGTCCAATAATTGAAATGAAAAATTTGATACTGGATATCTAAAACATTAACAAACGATGTTGAAATAATAATTTTCGATATAATAGGTATGTTCGATTGTTCGTATGGCAAACTCACTGATTAAAATCCCATTTGGTAAGAACTTTGCCTGGTATCACAGCTATTTGTTCAGTATGGCAAGAAGTACAGAAATATCGACCCAAATACTCGCAATACCGAAATTTAGACGCATATTTTTGAGCCACTTTGGTTCCGCAACCAGCACATCGATAGCATTGTTTTTCCATTAATTGTTTCCTTCTGTAAAATGCAATGCACATTTTATGGTAAAATCCCAATTTGTGGGAAGCGGAGAGTAAATAAATTATACGTACATGGGTGCTGGATGTGGTGTGAAGATGATCTGCGGTCTGGGAGGAGCCCACTCCGATGTTCCTCGTAAAAGCGTCGATTTACTTTCACTGTTTTGTTCATCGACATCATCGTTGTTAAGTAAATGATTGGGAATGGGTAGAATCTGCGAAAAAAATGGATGTCTTATTGATCAAAATTCAAAAATTACGTTCGATTTGAAATTTACCAACCTTTTGAGGGGCATCGCCTTCTGAAACCAACCATTCGATTTCAGAAGCTGCCGGTAATTGGTCATTATTAAATCTTCGAAGTAACGATATGGCAACATTTTCAGCAGAAAGCGATAAATTTGGATCGTTATTGCCTATTTTTGAAGTATCGGAATATATTGAAGATTTGTAAGCTGATAAACCTGCACAAAAATCCGTCATAAATGTAACATAATTACTCACTAAGAAAAGGCAAAAATTTAATTGAAGAAAAAATTAAATTTCTTTGAAGTGAGCTGAAAATATTTTGTAATCAAGTTTTGAATTTTCTTGAAATAAAAATTATCTCATTTTGGAGTTCGCGTAAAAAAATTAGTAATTTTTTTTGGAAAAAAAATATTTAAATGTTTTATTTTTTTTTGAAGAAGTTTCAAATTTTTTGAAAAAAAAACCTACCTATTCCAATTTTTAATTTTTTTGATTTTTTTTTCTGAGAAGAAAATATTTGTTTTTTGAATAGGTATATTTTTTTTAATTCTTGCAGTTTTTTTTGGTGAAAAAATTCATAAAACTGAAAAAGTTTGAAGAGAAAATTTTCTCAACTTTAAAGGAGAAAACTTTATAGGAAAAATATTTCCCAATTTTTTAGGAGAAAAACACTCACTTTTTTGGATAAAAAGCTCATTTTTTGGATTAAAGCCTTCATTTTTTGAATAAAATTTTTTAAAATTTCGTTTCTGAAAAAAATCTTTAATTCAAAATGAAAAATGAATTTTCTTTTTTTTTTGTTTGATAAAACCCTTCCAATTTTTGAACAAAAGGCTCAATTTTTTTGAAGAAGAAAATCCTCAATTTTTTGAAAGAAAAAAACACATTTTTCTCTTAAAAAAATATTCCTTATTTTTTTTAGAGAAAAAACAACTTTTTTAAAAGAAAAATTCTTCAAATCTTTTAAAGAAAAAAAAAATCAAAAATTTTTTGGTGCAAAAAAAATTTAATTTTACCTTTAGCGGAAATGAATATTTCAATTTTTTGGAGCATTTTTTTTTTTAATCATCAATTTTTTGAAAATGCGACAGGGGAGATGTTACCTTATCCCGAAAAAATAATTCTCAATTTTTTGGAAGAAAAATCCTCAATTCTTTTGGAGAAAAAAAAAATACTCAATTTTTTAAACCAAAAAAGTGTAAATTTTTGTGAGAAGAAAATTTACCAATTTTTTGAGAAACAAAATTTAACGAAAACAAAATTCTTCAATTTTTTTAAAAAGGAAAAAAAAATCATTATTTCATTTTTTTTAAATGGTAGGTGAATTTTTCTAAAAACATTCGTGTTTTTTTTTTAAATTTGCGATTAAAAGACTGTTTTTTTTTCGAGAAAAATCGCAGTTTTCTATAAAAATATAAGCTCTTATTCATAGAGAAAAATATTACTCATTTTTTTTTCTAATGATACCATCTGAACCTTTTGTAATACATTTTTAAAAAGAGAGAATATCTCTTGATTTAAAAAAAATAAAATAAAAAATAAAAAAAATGGTTGAAGAAATCTCTCAATTTTTAGTTTAGAAAAAAATTTCAATTTGTCAGTAATAATGAAGATTTCGAAGACATTTTCATCTCAATTTACCTGTCCTATTTCGTACGTAGTTTTCTTCATCTTCAAAATCAGTAGAGATGCTATCTGAAGTTGAACAAGCAGACGACGACAGCGAATTTACGCTTTGGTCCGTAGTCATAGTGGCTAGAAAAATGGACCACGTTGATAATTTTATTCATACATACATTAAAAAATAGACAAACGAATGCGTATTTTAAAAATACATACCATCTGTAGTTTCGGGAGAAATAACATTACTAGCGTGAGCGAAATGCTTTTCTTTCTGTTTCTGTCGACGACGTATGCGAATAATTCGCTTGAGTTGGTTGATTTCTTCGTCACTTTCCTCCAACATGTCATCAACTACAGTCAATTGTTGATTGAATTTCGCCTGTAAATCAGATTGAAAAGTATAATTCTAGTCTTATACGAATCAATAATACGTGACTACGTAGGTCTAATGCCTATCTAAATCAGTTACCTGTTCCAATGCGGCGATCAACGCTTCGGAAACGTGAAAATGTGCATTTTCTCTATCCAATTCAGCGTAATTATTCGTAAAAACGCCGGAAGATAGAAAACTCATAATACTTTGTCCGGGAGACGGTTTAGTGAAATTTCCAAAGGACATGGGTAAAGTTATATTGCCTCCATTCTCTATGAAGCTTTTCCTCCTCGGAAGTTTAGGCGAAGCACTAACCAAAGTCTTCGAATCTTCAGAGCAGATACTCAGACTTTCATCATCTGACTCTTCCCATATACGAAATGGCAACTTGAAAAAGGACGATCTTCTTCGTCGTTTATGTTTGGGAGTATTTCTGTGATGTGTAACTTCTGCAGGACTACTTGAGGTGTTACAAGAGTCGTCGGAGTTTCGACGTAAAGAAGCGGGTAATGTATTACATCTCTGTTTGGTGGCATCAATTTCTGGCTTATCGTACCTGGTAAGAAAAAAAAATCACCGTCAAAGTCGATCCGATAGTCAAAAAATAATAATTATCAAAATTACTAACCTGACTTTAAGTAAATCGCTAAACAATTCTTTATCATTTTGCCCATTTTCTTCTGAAAACGAAGATTGCGAAAAGCTATTCCTGCGTAGTCGAGATACGCTGGCCACATTTTTCAAAAAAGATATCCTGTATTTCTTCTTGTAATACATTAAGTATAGATCAGACGAGCTGAAATATTTTTTAAGCAGATTTTGTCTAATGAAGTGTTTAGTGTTTTGTTCCTCCGCAGACGCTTTGAAAGCCGAATTAATGAATTTTTCATTCGGCATTTTTAATGATGTTGCTTCAACGAATTCACGAGCGCCATCCACGTTATCAATCGGTTGAGATGATTGTTCAGCAATTTCTTTTACAGCTTTCAATGGCTTTTCTGCTGACCATGAAGTATCATCGATTTTTGGATCAGGGTACGATAAACTTCTTCGATGAGTCGATTTTTTCTTCATATACTATAAAAATACCAAAGGTCAAATCATATCGAAAAAAAATCGAATAAAAATTAAACGAGCATTACCAAAGTGGAATCAATTTTTGCCAATAATGAAAACTGACGTTGTTCAACGGCTTTCAAACAGATCAAAGTAGCATCGCTATACTGAATCTGACGCAAGTAAGCAGTTGATTTATAGCACGATAGTAAATGATCGTTATCTGATAGCAACCACGATAACTTCTCCGATAATGTACGATTTTCGATGCTGTAAATTAACAGTTGCATGAATGCGTGAAATTTTTCAAAGGTGAATTGAAAAATGCTATATACTACGTTACCCTCGATACAGCCATGTTATAGCCTTATCATTAGAACGAATAGGTGATCGAATTGAAGGACTGTGTGTGCCTGTTCCTAAAAACGACGGTGAAGCAGCCAACGTAGGATGTAGCCAACTCAAACCTTGAATGAATACCCATAAATCCGGTTCACCCTGCAATACGACGATATTGATTAACGATCATGCTATGCATCAATTAATCATCAAGTGAATATAAACTGAACAAATTACATTCTCTTTGAAAAATCTGAAGCCGTGTTTGAATATATCGACGATGCTGATATGTAACCGATGCAGACTCTCGTGAACTTCCCATAGATTATCAGGATTACAAGATAATGAATTCTCTACAGCAATTTTCAGTTGATTCAAGAGAGTGCTATAGTTTTCTTCTCGATTGTCCATTATGAGCAGCAGACTGTAAAGAATAATAATGTAAGAATAGTTTCAAAAACTCGCTTCGTTTCACTCGAAAATCACACCGAAACCAAAGTGAAACACTTACCAGTAATTGTGAGTAGAACGAACAATCAGCTCATTACGAGATTGACTTATGGAAATGTCAAATCCACGTAATTAGTGTTCATTTCATCGGAGTTATTTAGTATTTAGATTTAGATTGATAGATGTTATGGGTAGAATAAAAATATAAACACTTGGGTAAACTTATCAAGACTGATAAAAATCCGAGCTTTGGAACAAACTTTTTTTGAGCTTGAGAACTCCACTGAATAGGTAAATATTGAACTTTGGGGTAAGGAATAAAATGGGAATAAAAAGTTCCGAAAGTCGAGAGCTTGAACTTGAAAGTTTCAAGTTTTCCATCACTGCAGTTCTGGAGTTTTCATATTTCAGCTGCAGGAGATTACGCAACGTATAAAGGTAGAAAGTGATTAACGAAGCACATTAAATAATCTGTCAAGAATTTAACAAACAGAGACAGACAAAGAATGAATTAAACAATAATTAATTACGATTTATGATGAGTAAAAAAATTTAAATGATTCATAAACAAAATTTTTGATAAGTTGTTGATAAACTCTTGTTCTACTTTCATGTTTCATGTTTCCACTTTCAACTGAGTTTCAAGAGACAAACTTTGAGACAAAAGAGGTGTGACTTTTTCAAGTTTCCGACTTTCCATGACTGATTTGCCATTTTTTATAAATCTACTTTTTTCATCTTATGGGTTATGGAGAAAATAAACATTTGTTTGCCCAAAATTAAAGCAATTGTAGTAAACTACTGTACAGTAAAAAATTAGGTAATTGCAGATAAAGTAAAAGAAAAAAAGTAAAATGAAAATTTGAAATTTAATTTTTTTTCATTTGACTTCACGAAATCTTCACTGAGAAGATAATTAGTTCAACTTCACTTTCAGGTAAACTTGAAATTGGTAGACAAACACAAGTGAGAGCTCGAATCTCGAGAAGAGATAAAAAACACCATGAAAATTTAGAAGTCGTACTTTAATTGAAGTGTTTCTTTGCGTTTTCAGGGTAGTTTTAAATTTATTTTACGTTCAATTCGTTCATAAGTCTTGTTCGGTAACCTCAAACCGAGTTCCGAGTGTCTTCATGTACGTGAATACATCAAGATGCAAAGTGTCATCAATACTGTGAAAGGCACCGCTCTTGGAGTAGCTGAATATCTAACTCCTGTTTTAAAGGTATATCTTAGAATTATATATAATCAATTCTTATGGAAACGTTTCATACATCATCGAAAAGCAATCGTTTCTCGTCTCTTGAATATTAAACGCCTAAATCTGTTCATTTTCAGGAATCAAAGTTTCGTGAGACAGGGGTTATCACCCCGGAAGAGTTCGTCGTCGCAGGTGACCATTTGGTCCATCATTGTCCAACGTGGCAGTGGGCCTGTGGAGATGAGAGTAAAGCTAAACCATATCTTCCCTTGAGGAAACAATTCCTCGTGACCCGAAATGTACCATGTTCACGCCGTTGCAAACAAGTGAGTAACTTGTTGAGTCGACCCCAATGTGGTTTTCCCTTTACCATAATTTTCGATTGTTTTAGATGGAGTACAATGACGAACAAGAGAAAGTTATTGAACCTGATAGCGAAGGTGGTTGGGTTGATACTCATCATTACGACTTGTCGGGTGATTTAGAAGAAAAAGTTTTAGAACTGACGTTAGATTCGGCAGTAAGTGTCTAAGTAACACCATTAGTGTTTTCAACTTCGTCAATCTAATGATTGAAAAATTTTTCAGGAAGAACAATCCGATGAAGGGATGTGCAAAAGAAATAACATTTTTGGTAACGACGTAAATAATGAATCAAAACAAAATGATACCGATGCTAACACCTGTAACAATGATGAGGACGACGACGATGATGAAGCTGTCGATATGGATGAATACGAAGAAAGTGGATTACTAGACGCCGAAGACGATGTAATTATAATATCCATCCTTTTCATTCGTACTTGTACGAAATTATTATCCGATAATGACATCATAATCTTATTTTACTTAATTATCATAATCATCCTATTATCGTTTATTAACATCTTCTAAATTGTTATAATTGGCGTATGCATACTTTTACACCAAATCTCAGTCAAGGTGATGTAAACACATGACGTATGACCCTTAATTTTACACGATTGTGTTACAGACAACCGTTGATATCAGAGAAACACTTTCAAACAAAAAAGAAAATGCAGTAGAAGGCGAAATAGTAAAAACACGTACTTATGATTTACACATTACGTATGACAAATATTACCAAACTCCTCGATTATGGATTTATGGTTATGACGAGGTAATTCAACTTTATTCTAGTAACATTTATCCTTGGATTTGTACCATACCGAATTCGACAAATGTTTAGTGTTGAATTATTAACATTTATTTGGAAATATTACATAGAGTTATTAAATTTATGGCGATGATTTATTTCAGAATCATAAACCATTAAGCGTTCAACAAATGTACGACGATGTAAGTCAAGATCATGCAAAAAAGACTGTTACGATGGAATCTCATCCACATATACCCGGTCCACCGATGGCTTCCGTACATCCATGCAGGTAACTATCGGTTTTCTATGTATTTTATGTTTGATAAAGCAAATTTAATATTTTCCTTTGAATTTCAGGCATGCCGAAGTTATGAAAAAATTGATCAACATTGTGTTAGAAGGAGGTGGTGAATTAGGCGTTCATATGTATTTGATAATATTTTTAAAATTCGTGCAATCTGTCATACCTACGATTGAGTATGATTTCACGCAGAATTTCGCTATGTAATTTTTTATTTATTCATCAGGTAATCTCGAAAATAAACTTATTTCATTTACAACCAATGTACGCTTTTTAAATTTCGTTTTTTTTATTTCCATGTTTTGCTATCATCTTGTATTGTTATTTAAAATCTAAGTACTAAACCATCTGAAGTGTATTAATAAAAACATTTGTATTGTTACCCATATTAATTTTTCTAATACGAATTGAAATGAATCGCATTGAAGTGTGTACGTTACCCACTGATACACTTGAAAATTCTTTAACGAGATAAAATTACCGTTGATAAAAATTTAATTATACAGCAAAGTAAATAAAAAGAGAGGCGTTGATGTATATTTTATGATATACACGATTGAAGTGGTGTAAAAACTTTTGAACTTTGTTCTCAATAAAACGAAAATCATCGAAGGATTTTTACCTACGTTTTCGACACGCATGATTTATTTGACGACGTGAAAAGAAAAGAATCTAGTTCCTTTATTGATAAACTATTTCCTCGCTGGAAATATAAAGTTATTCTGTAATCTGTAAATTTTTCTCGAACATCAATACTTCCTTAAATAACGATACAGGATATCAGTTTTCAACTTGCTATGATGATAAACTTCTATTGCAACGAAATGGCATGGCATTACCGTATTTTTATACACATTTCCTGTAATGTTGATAGGAGATATCGAAGAAATCTAATGACTTTCACTTATCTACAACAGCTTCCGAGATCTGCATTATTTCTGTTTGTATCGCGTACGTACTAGTTAATCGAGACAGCCTATCGAGACTCTACGACTTAAAAATCTCGGAATTAAACCTGAAAATGACTCTGTAACTTAAACATCTTCGTAACCAATTTTGATAAAGCCTTTCAAACTGTACCATAATTTCATTTTCAAAAAAAATCAACGACCTCAAAAGATATAATCAGTTAGATACGACGAAGAATGTATTAATTAACCTGTACTTCGAATCTGAACTAGATTTGTTTTGTTACGCATACAAACAACGGTTGAAAAAAAAACAATAAAAAATCAATACGTGATACGTGAATTTTTAAAACTTGCAAAAACGACCGTCACATAATAAATTAATAAAATGAAATAAAATACATTCCGCTGAAAAACTTCATTAATGAATTATTTTTTGAAAATTCAAACTTAAAAGGTAGATAATAAACTTTTTCTAAAACGCGATTGAATAGTCTTTACAAAAGCGTTGCAAAATAATAATAGAAAAAAAATGAAAATACTGTGTAGCTTACAAAACGTAAGAGAAATAAATAACGTCGTTGCATTAGAATAAAGATCATTACGACTGGGAACTGAATACGGGTGCCCAAATTTGAAACAGCGAGGGTATTTTATTTTAACTTGCGCAAGCTCGTGTATTCTTTCAATTTCTCATCGCTGGCGTCTTTTCTGCGCGTTTGATGTTCAGCAACGATGGGTTGTATAACGCTGATAAGGCGTTTCTTCAATTCACCAGTCAGCATTTCACCGCTGGAATATTTCTGCAAAATACATAATCTTTAAAAGGTTGCAATTCAACTTCATTTTTGAGAATTTTAATCGATTAATCGTAGTTGTTTTTCATTCACTACGACTTATTCGTCAAATATCACTTCAAACCGTATCAGATAACTTGATTGATTCAAATTAGACTACGTCTCGAATAATATTTACCTTTTCTATTTCCGCCAATTCTTCGTCACTTTCCAAGAAAAATTTTAGATACTGATATGATACATCAACGGAGCAATCTCCACCTTTTGCTCGGTGCTCTTCAATTGTAGCTTGGCCGCCGGAAAATGCGTATTTATTAACCTAAAGCAAACATTTGCGAATAAATTATGCTATTCCAAGAAAAGTTCCAAACAATTATGATTTGCTTACTTTATTAGCAATTTGTTTAGGCGTGTCTGTCATAAATATAGCAGAGTTATCCTCACTAGCAGACATTTTAGTCATAGCTCCTTGAAGAGCTGGGAAAAATACTGAATGTACTAACGCAGGCTTTGGAAAACCAAGCCGAGGTGCAACATCTCTTGTCATTCTAAAATAAGGGTCCTTAAAGACACAGAATCACACGTTAGTCGTTATTAAAATACATTTAAAAAAACACAAGTAAAAATCCATACTTGATCAATTGCACATGGAATCAAACAAGGAACTTTAGCTGTTTCCCCAAATATGAAAGGAAATGACGACGATAAAGCAGGAGCAGCTTGAAACGGAGGGAAACTGATTTTTCCAATATGATCACTGTCTGTTAAACCGAAAATACCTTTGATTTGATTAAAAGTTATACATTTACTGATTTTCGATATATTTTCATAAAAAGCGCCACATTGTCTGAAAACAAAAATACAGAGAAATTTCATAAATAAGATCTCGTTTAATTACTAGCAATCAGACAGTAAAAAGGTGACTGCAGACTTACCCCATGTACGTAAAATTGGTGAAAATAAAGGTTTTGTCAGGCTTGAATCCGCAAGCAATGATATCTTTGGCATTTTCAAAAGCTAACTTCTTGGTTTCTTCTAATTTAAAATCTTTCCAATAAAATTTCTCGTCGTCAGTCAATTGAATTATCACGGGTACGTCAAATACGTCTTGTAACCATCTGAAAAAAATGAAACGTAACACAATTACACGTGTGTTTTGATGACGTTATGACCTTAATCTTTGACCAACTAACTTTGTAAATATAAACGGTATCATATGGCCAAGGTGCAACGCTTGTGACGAAGGACCTCTACCAGTATACAAGTAAAATGGTTTTCCTTGTTCATAGGCATTGAGTATTTGATGTAAATCCCGATGCGAAAAGAATATCTTTCTGCGCAGAAAATGATGTGCCTTATGACCGGTAACTTTTTCAAACCGGGCTATCAATTCGTCATCAATTTTAGACGACCCAAATCTTTCTGCAAAGAAAAAATTACCGAAATTAGGTAATGATGAGGTAGAAAACTGAGTGTAATTTCAAAGCTACAATACTCACTGATCAATTTATCGTAATCTACTCCTGTAGGAGAAGTACTGGATACTTCCCATGGATTCACTATGTCTTCGTTAATATCGACGCCGTTCATGCTATCTGTCACTTCTTCAGTTTTTGACTCCATTCTACAATTATAAAATTAGCACGTCACACCATTTAAACGGAAAAAATACACCGCAAAGTTGTTCTGAATTGCAAAGACAATGATGAAATTTCAATCACCACGTTATCACCATATCACTAAAAATTTACTATCAGTGTAATGAGATTTTGAAATTTTCATTCCCTCTCGTTCATATCAACTACTGAAAAGCAGAAAAAATGAATGATGGCTAAACTATATTTTTAGAAATAATTCATCAGCCAACCTACCATAATTTTTCAAATTATTATACATTCAATTTTTTCAAGAAATTGAGTAAAATTTATATTGTAGTTGTATAAGATTGCTTTACAACATTTTAAATTAAATTTTACTGGTAGAATTGCTTTCGTTTTCGTATTCCATTTTTTGAATTTTTGAGAATTTTTCAATTTTTGCAGAATAATTCCATTAATTTTCGACGTTTCAAAGGCAAACAATAATTCATAATAATTCAACATCAATTAGTCACCTATATTATGTCGGCTATAGATTTTTTCGATCTCAACTAGATACATACGTACATAAATTTGCAATAGAATAATACTCTGTGTAGTGCGGTCTATTTGAAAGGGGATCGGATAAGAATTAAATTAAATCAATAAGAAAATTTTAGAACACAATATACAATGTAATTAAATTTATGTGAATTATTATTGAGTCGATTTATAATAGGTATCTATGTATGTGATAGAGGAGTAGAGGATTCTGGGTTTTTGCGACCTATTTCATTTTTTACACTATATTGTGCAATTCACAATAATTAGACAATTTTTTAATAATTATTTTCAAGTTCAAATCAAAATATTTCAAATTTCTCTTGGTCTATTTTCGTACTCAAAGGGCGCCAAGGTTGAGTGGTTGAGAAATTGTTTCGCAGAAATTTCGCTGAGCTATTCATTAGTTTTTAGCTAAAGATCTTATTCTCTGATTGCGCAATTATTTACGCAAGTATAATAAAATTGTATTGAAAAGTTCGATTTATTTTGAACAGATCTGAAAAGAAAACGTATATGTGATGAAACTAACAGAAGATTTCATTAATTTCAAGTTCAGAAGAAATTTTAAATACTTCAAAGATAGTACTTAGTAGGTGAAGGAGATCTTCGATCGCGACGTCTCCATAAATAAAAAAATAAAAAAATAAAACTTCAATACCAAAAATCTTGAGATGCCGATTGGCTTATTTTGAAATGATGCTTTTCAGACAGCCAATCAACAAACAAAATTTGCTGTCAGTGCTCTAACATACTGCAATTTTTTTATAAACCACATCATTTCTAAAAACAAACTTTGGAGAATAAAAAAAAACACTGTTGAATAATTCTAACTTTTATTTATAAGCCTAAATAAATTTTCCGGTATTAAAATATAAAACTAATGCAGTCATAAGTTGAGTATTTACATAGTGCTCGCGTCATTTTATATGATTGCCACTGAACGCAATTAGAAAAGAGCCAAGTAGTCAAACCTCAAACTTTCTTCGAAAACTTTTTATTTTTGATGGTGTTTTGGTGATTATCTGTTATCAGTTAAACGTTTTTTTTATTCAATCGTTCGTCGTCTATAAAGTGTCATTAAAATGAACGGAAGTGGTTTAATCTACTAAATAATTCTTCATTCAACGTTATTTCGACTATGTGTCAATAAATTAACCTAAAATGGCAGCGTTAATTAACCCTGGAAGCAGTACAGGATCTGGAAATGATAGACAGTTTTCCAATAAAAAATTGGTTTTAATTGCGAAACTGGAAGGATGTAGCGATGATATTAATCAAGCAATATTAATTCCAAGCGTCGAAGGCGTTATCAGTGCTTCAAATGATAAGTACGTGCCTATAATTTATTTTGAAATTGTATTATAATGAAACTTGAACTCTTCCTACTAACGTAATGTGTTTCGCAGAACTGTCAGAGTATGGTTGAAAAGAGACTCCGGACAATATTGGCCGAGCATTTGTACTTATTTAAATTCTGCTGCTACCTGTCTTTACTATCATAACGAAACTAGGCATTTGTTCGTTGGTTTAGAAAGCGGTATCATAGTTGTGAGTATTATCATAGAAGAAACACATTTTAAGAACGCCTCTAATGGAAATTTTGTTCCCTTAGGAATTCAATGTATCTGACGATTTTAATCGTTTAACTCAAATCAGAGATATTCAAGCACACCAGTCTCGAGTCACAGCAGTGTATTATAATGCTAAAGCCGATTGGGTTATCAGTATAGGTCGCGATAAAGTACTACAATATTATAATTTCCAGTCTGGAAAACCTATCAACAGCTACATTTCCAATGCCTGGTGCACTGCTTTGGCGTATCCTTTTTCAATGGTTATATTTACCTTTTTAAATAAGGCGTTAGAAGTGAGAATATTTTCCTTAGCTAGAGTTTTAGGTTTGATTCGGAATCGAATCATGGATTCATCGGCGATTACTCCGGCCAAATTACAATGTTAAAATTAGATAATATTGGCGTTAAGGTTATCACTACCTTGAAAGGGCATTCGGGTAGTATTCGCACTTTAACGTGGGATATCAGCAGTCGACAATTATTTTCTGGTAGTTTCGATCAATCTGTAGTTGCTTGGGATATAGGAGGACAACAAGGAACAGCTTATGAATTACAAGGGCACAAGTAATCCTCTTAAGTCATATTTTTAGACTGATACCATTGATCAAAGTATAGGATTTTAAATCTGGATTATTTATAGGAACAAAGTAACCGCTATTTGCTACGGTCCTCAAAAACGTATTTTAGTATCTGGAGGCGAAGATAGCGTAATCATATTTTGGGATATGCGTGTCAGAAGAGAAGAAGTAGGCATTATTAGACCAACATGAATATTCATTGTCCTTATTAAATACCTAGGTACTGATTTTATTTTCGATTTAATCATTTTTAGACTCCTTCGTGGGTTGAGTCAGACACTTGCCAACTGTGTAGTCGTCCATTCTTCTGGAACGTTCGAGCCATGATGGATCAAAAGCAATTCGGTTTACGTCAGCATCATTGTCGCGGCTGTGGACGAGCTGTCTGTGACAAATGCAGCGAAAACCGTTTAGTCATTCCTGTAATGGGCTTCGAGTCGCCTGTTCGAGTTTGCGACACTTGCTTCACTCATAGAAAGGATGCCGAGTAAGATACACTTTTTGTATACGAATTAAATGCAAATTTTTATAACAATTTTTACCCGAAATATTTGCATTTATAGTGTGACGTCTTTAGCATCATTCCACGATGCTAAACATAGTATAGTTTTTATGGATCTCGACGAGCCAAAGAAGAAACTTCTTACTGTTGGTCAAGATCGAATTATCAAAATATGGGATACTTCTGTGCTATTGTAAAGGAACTCGTACATTGTACTCTTTTTGTTAAGTATTTTCATGTTGGATTTCTTCTATCGTTTTCCTAATAATTTTAGATCGTATTTATTTGTTTATTTATCTTCTTTTTTTACTTGGGGAATCGCGCATTCATTTTAAACGGTACAGTGCGTTAACTATACACTCTATACTTCTAATTTATGTGATGTCTAAAATGGAGAATTTTACATTAATAAATGTCATTGTTTGATAAACGTACCTATCTATACAGTAAAACTAATTAATAACGAATGTGCATTTGTTTATTTCGATGAATAATTGATTGCTTTTAGGCTAAACAAATACCTTCGTCACAATATTAACAATTTAATGATAAAAAAAATTAACAATTCATTACATCAAAAATTATAACGCAGGAACGGGCTGGATACTCAATAAATTGAGTGCATTGGTAAATACTTGATGAACTGCTTTAATCAAATATATTCTCGCTACGATAATTGAAAACAGCTGAGGCCGATTGTACTGCAAAAAAATCGATAAGATTTAATTTGTAAAAATTGAATGTGTGGTTTGAATTACCCACCAACTTACCAAAAGTATTTTTGTACTTCTGTAATAAGAGCTGACAGAGCGAGACATATTGTGCAAAAAATTATACAGCAAATAAGGAGCAAAGTGGCCTTTTTTGATATCTTTTACAGTATTCAGCACAACGTTGGGAAATTGTATCAAATAATTGAAAAGAATGATCCACTCTTTCTACAAAAAAAAAAAAAAAAAAAATCAATTTGTTTTTTAGAAATTTCTAACAAGACATCAAATGAGTAGGACATAATCATTTTTACCTCTTCTTTAAGAACGCTGAAATCGACTGAATCAATTGGAGGTAACTCTGGATAATATTTTTTTTGAACTCTGTCTTCATACTCGTGAATTATGGCGTTCAGTCTCGAATAATTATACATGATAAAGATAGCAGTACCTATCACAGTTATTCATTTAATATATTAAAATTTAACCAATAAATATTTGTACTCGTAAAATTTTACCATCGAAATCTTCCAAAACTGGACTGAAATTCATTACAACTGGGCTGTTGACTTTGACGTGTAATAAGTTGAATTTCAGAAGGGCGTCTGTCAACAATACGGTAACGTTTTGCACAAGTTTATCACGATCTTTCATTTCTTCCATCAGTATTTTATTTTTTATGCTAAAAAAAAAAAATCAAGAAAATGTTCAAGAGTTGATTCATTTATAAGAGTTCTGTAATAACGATGGCTTTCTACCTTCTATACTCTGGTACGGTAATATTTGTTTCCTTTGCTTTCGTTTCGGCATTTTGAACAACCCCGCATAAGACGAGACGAAATTGACTATCACTTATAGAACAATTCGATTTATGAGTAAAATATAATTTCTGGTCGCATTGATTGTTTTCTGCTATAGTGAAGCCAACAGATGATGCCAAATTCTTAGCAGTTTCTACGAGGAAATTGACTCTAAAATTGGTGAGATCATTTAAAGAAGATTCTTCATCACGGATAAAATTAATCTCCTACAAAAAAAGCAACATAAAAATAGAATTACTCGTGTAAGGAAAAATATGTACCTATTAACATGATATTTTGCTCTCTAATACCTACTTCATTGCTAAATTGCGAAGTACAGCCATATTTGGAAGACTCAGAATGAATTAGGTGAATACATTTTGTGAATATATCCGTCCTGTCTAATGAAATCAATATACGATTTTTTTGTACTTTGAAACTTTGAATCGGTGACTCCGAATTTTTCGAAACATCGTTCAACGTTAGGAGAGTTTTCTGAAAGAAATTAGGCATAAAAAGTATTGATTTTGACTAATGTGTTGAATTAGTCTGCTTTACTTACTTCGTCAGCTCCGTTATTTGTAAAAATTACAAAATCTCCATCAGAAACACGCTGGGAAGTTTTGATCACATGAGAATCCGGCTTGGAAGTTTCAATTGATTTCATACATTCCATAAGGGATTTTTGAAGACGAGAAAAGATATCTGTTTCCATTCTCGAGGATTACCAGTTTATAGTCCTTTCCTAATTCCATTCATAAATTTTTTACTAATTTTTCTAATTTTATTTTCATGTTGTTGAAGTTGAGCTGATAAAACCACCAACGATAGATAAGACAACCAAAACAAAAACAAACAAGTCGGTTGAGTTCGGCTAACTTCGGTTTATTATCCGAATAAACGAAATTATGCAAAACTTGCAAAAAAGTACGCAAAAGCTTGCGAAATTTCAAATTCTGCCTTTGATAGGCTTTGATTACCTATTTTTATTTTTTATTTCATTATTTTCGTTTTCATATCTCAGTTATTTAAAATTTCGAGTGAAGAACGGTGGTGATATAAAGAGGTCATTGACCTTTATTCGAATTTGAAAAAAATTATGACAACAAAATAATAAATAATTTAAATATTTGAAACATGCAACGATGGACTGATTTATTTATTTATTTTTGCTATAAACACATAAAAATATTAATTAAAAAATAACAAACATGAGTAAATTGTTTTCTGGAAATTTTTAACGATGTAATGAGTCTATAAAGTAAGAAAATCAGTAAATCTACATTGAATAGCAGATTATCAAAGATCAGGTACCTAAAGCTAAGGAATGCAAGTATTATTTTGAAAAATCTAAACTAGTAACAATCAAATTAAGAACATCTTTTCGCTTTAGTAAATTAACAACTTGTCTCATAACTAATTAATTATATTTGGCACGGTAAAAATTTTCTTCCAGTCTAGAAACAACTCGTGAATAATTTTTCAAACTGAAGTTTCGTCATCACATTTTGTCCCATTGAATATGTACGTTGTTACTGTTTTATAGTCTGGATGTATCTAAAATTCAAATGCATAAAACTGGTTTAAAATTGAGTATGAAAAAACAAATTTCATGTACATAGCTAAAGCTATTCAAAATAATAAATTTTTCAAGATGGTGATAGATTTCAGTTCATATAGATACCTAATATCAAACATACCTACGAACATTATTCATGCCTACCTATACGTACAATCAATTTCTGTATACGTGCTGATATGTTTCTGAACGTACGTTTCGATTTTATTTTATTTTATTTAAAAAACTAAATTTAAAACAAATTCAATCGATATTTACCTACGTACTTGCCAATTTTTAATTGTCCTCGTAGTAGAATGTTTAAAAAAAGTGCACTTTAATTGAAACTGACTGCATATCAAAAGGAAAGGTAAGGTAAATATTTTTTTAAGATCAAGAAATAAATAGGTAGGTACTAAGTACGTACGTTTCATTTCATTTTTTCAGAAATGTGATGTGCTGTGCGTGCAGAAACATAAAAATATTATAGGTAGGTAATACTGAGATTTTTCATAACTTTACAAAATAACTAACCGTAAGTAGGTAGTAAGTATATCATATACCTAGTTATATAAAATAAAGCTTCAAGAAAATTGAAAACCGAATAAAAAGTTTCGTTTTTAAATCGGTATTTCAATATTTCAATTTTCCATCGAAAAATAAAAATAAATATGCTCCTAATTAATTAAGAAAAATAATAATAAATCATAGACCAACTAAGTAGATAGAAAATGTTCACCATCTCTATTAGACAGCGACGTTACAGGTAACAGGAAGAATATTAAATAAAAAATAAAATTTTGAAAGTTACTAAAAGACTTATGTGAAGGAACAGATGAAGCTCGAACTTGCGATACTGGGCATGTGATTAGCCTACTTACAATAATGTGTATATGTTACTAATGCCGTGTGGGACTGATGTTAGGAGGTGTAGGGGGGATAGTCCCCACCTTTATTGTTAAGCCTTCGTCCTCTTCTTCTTCAGTCATCGTAGATAGCTGGTGCTTTTCATCTTCGCAAATTACGTCTTTTTTATAATAAGATTTTTTCTGCGTTTTTGACCTGAAAAAATACATATTTTTTGAAAATTTTACGTATAGGTACAACTTATTTTCTGGGTAAAATCGCATTTAATTACATTGTCACTGTGCCAGGGTTATTTTTACGATCATTTTTGCCATTTTCGTAATTCACCTGTTTCCAGATACCAGTTTTGTTAACCTCTTCTGAGATATTTATCGAGGATAAAGGAATTTTCATAATATTTCCGTTTACTAAAGGTATTTGTAAATTACCAGAAGATGGAGCGAAGTCGATAGGTTTTTCTTCCTAAAATAAAATAATTCTGACTCAGTAATTGGTATTTTCAATTTGTCGATTCAGTACTTGAGACGAATGAAATGGTTATAAGTATAACATGACATACGTACAGCATCTCCTAGACGTAACTCTTCTTCTGTTCGCTTAATGGTCTCAGGCATGATGTCGTCCAATATTTTTAATTCTCTTTGAGTAAACACCCAATCCAATGCTTTTCGTAATCCTATCATTACAACTAACTGCAAATCATAGATAATAAAATTTAACCAATCGTCAGCAACTGCAATTTCTTCAATAGGTATGCTGAATCTTACCATTAAAGGAAATAGAATTGACGTTGCTTTCACCGATTTAATCACCCAAAGTATTATTAGACAGACCACCTGAATGACAGTGAATAAATGGACTCTTTTCAGTGGTACCTAAATCAAATGGAAGAAAATCATTAGGATTTTTCAAATTCCAAAATTGTATTGATAGGTATCATGTATCAAGGCTGGCAATATAGGATTCAATGTTGTGTGCGGAAAGGATTTTTTCCTTTAAAAAAGTTCGAAAATTTCTTATTCTAAATGAATTCAAACAATTTTTCCTCCATGAAAAGATTGAAAAATTTTTGCACTCTGAAAAATTGAGATTTTTTCTCCAAATACTTTAAAATAGATTGATTTTTTATTTCACACTTTTTTCAAAACTTAAAAAAAAAAAAAAAGAAAAGAAAAGAAAGAAAGAAATTTTTTTTACAACAACAAAACAGGTAGATATTTTTTTCTATCAAAAACTATTTTTTTAGCAATTTTTTTACTTTAAAAGCTCAAAAAAAATTAAATTTTTTACTTTAAAAAATAGTGAATTTTTTCTTCTTCAAAAATTAAAGCTTTTTTTCTGCAAAAATTTTTGAATTTTTTCATCAAAAGTAATGAGATTTTTTCACTAAAAAATTCAGAAACCCCCCTCCCCCCAAAATTGAGAATTAGGTACTAATAATTGATAATTTCTATCATCAAAACAAGAGGTTTTTTATTTCAAAAAATCGAACAGTTTCTTTACTCAAAAAATTGAGAAATTAATTTTTTTCGAAAGAATGAGAAAAACATCAAAAAATCAGTAGAACTTCCATAAAATTGGCCGTCTTTTAACTTGAAAAAAATCGAACATTTTTTTTTCAAAACAAAAATAAAATTTACACAGAAGATTAGGAATTTTTTCAACAAAAAAAAAATAACTAAATAAAAAATAAAAAATAGATAAGTACATTTTTCTCAAACTAACTTGAAAAATTCCTTACCTACCTATTTCTTTACTAGGAAAATAAAATATTATTTTTATTATTTTATTTCAAAGAAATTGAGAGATTTTCTCTCCACAAATTTGAAAAAATTTTCGATTCCAGAAAAATTGACAATTTTTTTTTCAATTTTCATTCTGAAAGAAGTAGGGTTTTTTCTTCGAAAAATTGTAATTTTTTTGTTAGGTATCTAGAAAAATTTTTAATTTTTTTTTTTTTTTTTTAATCTGAAATTTTTTTACTAAGAAATTGAGATTTTTTTATTCACTAGAACTAAGAATTATTTCACTAAAGAAATTAAAGAATCCTCCCCAAAAATTGAAAATTACCCAATATTGATAATTTTTATTAATAAAAAATAGATTTTTTTACTCCAAAAAATTGAACCGTTTCTTTATTCAAAAAATTGAGAAATTTATTTTTTTGAAAAAATAAGTAGGTAAGTACGTAAAACATCATTTATGCTAATATAAAAAATAAGGAGCTTTTTTTCTTTAAAAAATACCGACCCCCCCCCCCAAAAGGTATTTTTTCTTCAACAAACTTGACAATTTTTTTACCTATTTCTTTAACTTATTCCAAAAATTGAGAGATTTCCTCTACAAAAATTTGAAAAATATTTTTTTCCAGAGAAATTGACAAATCTTTTTATTATTAGGTAGGTATTTCTCTGGAATTTTTATTCTGAAAAAATTGAAAGACATTTTATTACTTCAAGAAATTGAAAAATTTTAATTAGGATATTTCCAGTGTTTTGTTAAGGTGTTGCTCATGATGTAGTTCGAGCACCCAAGCTTTTGCTAAGTTGCCAGCCATGATGGGATGTCTACTCATGTACTCAATTTAGGAAACTCTTCAAATATCAATAAGTTGGGATAGGTACCTGTCTTAGGAACATATGATCAGGTTGATACTTGGCCGGCATAAATATAATTAAAATTCGATCAAAAAATTGTAGGCCTTTAAGCGAAGCTGCGCCCATGTATAAAAATACTCCATACAATACAGGCATCGGAATGTGACGCAAAAGAGGTGTAATTAAGACAGACAAGCCAATCATAGTAAAAATCAACACATGAGTAACTCTTTGTTCTCTGAAAGATAAAAAAAAATTATAAAAAAATTAGAAACGTTTGTTCAAAGCGTCAACTAAAGTATAAATAAATTAGTTAGGTAGGTATATAAAAACTCAACACACCGAACACCTAAAAATCGAGGTTTTTCACCGGGTGCTGCACATTCCGATTCTAACTTCAGCGAGTTTACATGATTAATCGATAGTACAGTAGCTGCCACAAACCAAGGGATTCCCATCAGAGAGCATATTATTATCAAAATCGATAACACAAATAAATCTAAATGATATCCACAGCCTTTCTGCAAAACAATTTTCATTTTCGCAAATTAGAAAAATAATTGATTTAAAGCGTCAGATAGAAGTGAAACCTACTTTTAATTTATTTTCCTTCCTGTTTACAATAACCGCGGTAATTTGCTGATCCATGAATATTAATATTGTTCCGAGAACTGCCGGAAGTACGGCAAGTCCACATGACCATAAAGGATTAGAACTAAAAGGAGATATTAACCAGCCACGAGTTTTGTAAGAGGTAGGTTTAAACTCTCGAGGAACCTAGAAATAGCGTATTTAAACAATCGTAAGTAAGTATATTCTAGTATAATTTCGTCGCTGAAATTGAGATTAATCACCTCTAATTTAGGAGTTTTAACGCCCACGACGAAGTCCAAAATAGACATACTGAATATCGCAATAATGACGGCAAAATCGCTGACAAATTGTCGAACCTATAAAATAGTAGGTAGGTATTAGTTCCTCGTAACAACGTTAATATTATTACAAAGCGACTTGTTTCTACCTTTGAAGAGAAAAATAGTGCATTTTTGAAATCTTTCAGTTGTACAGAAATGATGAATGTCCCGCAGAATAAAATTATCGACATCAGGAAGACATCAGGGACGTAGGTAGCCGGATCACAAGCCTGTCCCGACCATGTACCATTCCAAGACTTGCAAGCATCTTTATCTAAGGAAGTCCAATTGACGGTTTCCGTGATATCAGGTAAATACTGCGAATCATCCGGAGGGAAACATAGACATTCTGCTGTGTGATCGTGATGATTCGAGTTGATAGGATATTTTTTTCCAATTAAGGCAACGTTTTCTATGGCCTAGTTGACACGGTTATTTATTTAATACACAAGCAATCTTAGCCACTGTGTAGTTCATTATTCTACTCACCTTATAAATAAAAATAAATGCAATAAGTGTGGCGAAATTTTCTTCTGTAAATCTTGTAATGTAGCAGACAAATGCACTCGCGTCAAAAGCTACCAACATCAATAAAATGAATCCAACCCAAAGACCGATCCATAATCTGAATGATAAATAATCCCATTTTCGATCCCTATAACAACATTTTAATCAATTTAGTCACATAAGGACCAAATTTACGTCAGCAAAATTACAGCTGAGTGATATACTTACGCGCAGAAATCATATACAATTTGTTCAAAAACTAAAACAGGTCCGGTAGATCCCAGAATAGTCAATGGTTGGCCGGAAAACAATCCATAACCGATACCGCAAACAAATCCAGATACCAGCGATTCCATAGCAGCCATTTGCTTATGCGTGGCATCGCTCAATAAACCTCCAAAAGTTATAATTGGCGAAAGACAAGCAAAGTATAAAAATATCCAAGAGGCGACGCATTGTAAAGCAAAAGCATCGGTAAAATCTGATTTATACCTGTGTAAACGACGAGTATGAATTTTTAACGTTCAAAGAAGGATGCAAGAAATGACTCGTAAATATATTTACCAAGGTAATTTTCTTTTCACATCATTAATCAATCCACCAAACAACACTCCTGTCCTGGACAAGCCTGATTCTTCGCGTAGCTTTTGTTCATCAACTTCATTTTCCAGGTCTTCTTTAATCTTCTCCGAGTGTCTTTTTCTAACATCCTATAAAAATCTAATGCATTAATTAAAATATTTCACTCGCATGTATATTTAACAATGCGAGTATGTACCTGAGGAATAGCAGCTGGAGGTTCGATTCTAATGGACGGATCCCATTCCCCAGGAGGAAGTACGGTCACAGCATCTAAAAATTCATCAATAGCCGCAAGTAAATGATTACGATTTCGTGCCTTATAAGCTACCTCATGAAATATCTCATCTGACATTAACGTCGCCATCGATCGACCAACTTCATGATAATCTAATCCCTGAAAAATGAACATACTTTATAGTCAAAATTCTACATGGTAAGTCGACTGGAACTGGATTTCAGTTTTTAGTTACCTTAGGACCTAACAATATATAAATAAAACGAGACGGAATCGGTACTTCCGTCAAATCACTCAGAAACACCGCTTCCGAAAGTCTAACAAATGCAGAAATTGGTTTCTCTAAGAAATCAACTTGACCAACAAGAATGCTCGAGGCTTCAGCGCCGGCAGGAATTTTACGCATGAAGTGTGTATTCCCCTGAAAAAGAGATAGGTTCAGATAATGATGAAGAGCTCTATTCATACTTGAAAATATATAAAACTTACTTTATGATCAGGATTTAAATCACCGTAACTTTGTATTCTAGGCATTCCAACGTATCCCAGTTTTTCATTTTCTGTGGTACTAATCGCACCTGAAGAATAAATGAGATTTTAATCAAAGCTGTAGTATAAAGGACCTAGACATTTTTGAGTTGAATTACAAAATTTACTTAGACGTTGAATTAATTAACTTATATAAAAATAAAAATAATGTCATTCAATTTACGAATTTGTAGGTAGGCTAATAGGTTTTCTCTGTTATCAATAAAAGCAATTGTTTATCATTCGAAGTTGATTGATAAGCTTTGAGGTGCGAAAAATCATTCAACGTATTCAGTACAATGTAATATTAAACAAAAAAACGTTAAATTATCTGCAAAGAAAGCCGTGAAATATTGAAATAGAAAGTTTTAATTGAATACATAGTTATTATAGTGATTGTGACGTGAGTGTTTGAATTGATGCAGCAGCAGATTTTGAAGATGATCATCCACAAGTGAATACAAGAAAAATGTGAGTAATTTCAGTGATATTGATATTTATTAGTAGCTTGGTCTCATGTTTTGTTTCCTTATGCACCTAACATGGGATACATGCATACGAGATACCTACAACGATATGTAATGTACAAAACCGTTCTCAACTCGATTAATCATAATGAGTTGATCAGGTATAGTATAGCTGATTATTGATACCCGTATCTATTACCCTACATGAAACTGACAAGTACATATTCTATTCTTACATAAAAGTAAAATTTTCGCATCAGATAACAGTCAAATGTTATCTTCAATGTTGTATCTTAACTACCTTTAACTAATAGATGTAAAGAAGAGACGGTATATACGATCGATAAAGGTGGAAAGATAACGTAGAAAAGTTACTGTAGGTACTATAGGTAAGGTAGTGCAAAAAAAAATAAGCTAAAATCTACTGATATCTTTCATTTGTTCAATAAATGATGATCAAAAGAAGCCTTCATTATTCAGATAACTTCGTCAATGATTGTTGGTTTGTACAGGTAAAGTTAGTAAAGTCTTCCAATTGAAAATTAATTTACAGATTTTGCTTGCCAAAAATAATGAAACATGAAACTTTATTGTTGGCTCCCAAAATGTGGCCAAGATGTGGGGTTAGGTTTTCTTTGTAAATTTTTGAATTCTGCAATTCTCAACTAAATGCCTTCGAAATTACAGGAGTGATAGACTAGCCCTGGAAATTTTTTCAGTTTTTTTCAAAATACATTTGTACTGAACTCTGGGTTCTAAAATTGAACAATTTGGACTTTTGGATTTTTAGCGCAGTATAATGCTTTTACGACGACAAAAATCGAAAAAAGTTACTAAATATAGTTAGGTTGGGTTACATTGGGTTAGGTTTGGATGGAAGACTCGTGGGTGTTTTTTTGTCAGACATAAAAAAAATATTGGAAATTTTTTTAAAAATTTTATGATTTTTAAAACATGTTTTCAGATATTCTGAAACACAAAAATTTTACGTTTTTTGAATTACTGTTAGTCATTTTCTTTAATGTTTCAACTTTTCAATAATAATTATTTTATTAATCTTTTTTTTAATTTTCATATTATTGTATAAAGAAATTATTTTTCTTATTATTCCAATTTTTCAGTATTTTATTAGACTTTTTCAATTTTTTATGTCTTATCTCTCCCCAAAGTTTTTTTAATTTCATGGGAAAATAATTCCCTATCATTTTATTTTCGCTCTAACTGAATTTTAAGTAGACCCTATCCTGGTCACCTCCTTTTTTCAGAAAAATGAAAAAATTGGCTAATTTTCAAAATCTTGCATCTTTTTGGCTATAACCCATCAAAGTTGTTCGTTTTCATGAGCATGAATTCAAATTTTTTCATTTTCTCAAACTCAATTTTAAAAAATAACTTGATTCGCTCCCAATTTTTCAAAAAAAAAAAAAAAAAAAAATTCACTCAGCATTTCAAGTTGTTAAGTTTTATTGTAAAATGATTCCTTATTTTTAATTTTCACCCAACTGAATTTTGGGAGCTGCCATCCTACCCCCCCCCCCCCCCCATTTTGAAAAATAATAAAAAATTACCGCAGGATTTTTGTTTTCCTTACCCCCATAATTGTTTCTCTTCATGTGAGAATAGTTCCTCTTTTTTAAATTTTTGCTTTAACTGAATTTTAAGAGCCCAGTAACTCCCTTTTTTAGAAAAATGAAAAAACTACCCATTTTCAAAATCTTGCCTTTTTTTGGTTATAGCCCATCAAAGCTGTTTCTTCTCATGAGAATGCATTCCCACAATTTTTAATTTTCCTTCAACTCAATTTTTAGTAGGTAGTACCTTGAAATGACTCCAATTAAAAAAAAAAAATAAAAAAAATGAGCAAAAATTTTTTTACATGCCATATGAAGCAGTTTGTTGTATTTTATTAGAAATTATTTTTTAATTCGCAATTTTTTATTTTCCCTCAACTGAATTTCCTCCTATTTTGAAGGTGAACTTCTTTGAGGAAAACTCAACTTTCAAGAATATCTCAAATCTCAGGGCTATAAAAAAATAGTTTGAAAAATTCCTGTGAGTAGATAATTTTATTTACGTGAGTTCGAATATTGCCTCACTTTTTGAAATGATCCCTGAAGACCCTCATATCCCTCTCAAATTTTGAAGAAAAAAAATGGTGTGGCATTTATCATTTGTGATGTTTTTGATGGCCCTGATTTCGAATATTCGCTTAAATTTTTGATAGGGATCTTCCAAAGCCTCCTACTGGGCTCATTTCAAACCTCAAGGGTTAGGAGGAGATGATGGGAGGCATCGATTCACCCTTCTTACCTAGCTAGCCTCTCGAGCGAATGTGTTTTCATGGCGTTCTAATGCTCATCATTTATTGGACTACATCTTGGACCTAATCAAATTAACGATCAAACTGGTTGTTTTCGACCAAAGGCTATACAACTACAATATACCTTTCAAGCTAAAGACGAAATTACACAGAGGTACCCAACAAAACACAAAACTACTAAAGACTCATATTTTTACACAGTGGATTCTCGTGCAACGTAACTTACTATATACCTTTTATGGTCTTTCTTCTACCATGCCACGTACTACTTCTCCTACTTTGAAAATCTGCATCAGGAATTCATTTATGAAATTTCAAAAATTAAATGGTACGTAAATTTTTTTGAACGTCTAAATGCGTGTGAATGATGGTTAAAGTAGGTATTTCCTATTAAGCTCTATGCGGATATGAAATTTATGATCAATTTTCGACACATGGGTATTTAGGTACATCTCTAGTATATCTACTCGTTAGATTTATCTTGATACACATAAACACGTTATTATAGCAAATAGCTTAAAAATTAACCCTACCAGTAGGCGCAGGTGTTAAAAATCTTCCGAGACTTTGAACAGGCACCAGTGTAGGAGCTGAATGAGTCTCTTCCACTGTAAAAAGCAATTTGTGCGAATATGTTATGAGTGCTATGTTAATAAATTATAACGCTTTGATTAAAAAAAAAAAAATTTAAAATAACTTCTCCTTTAGTTAATCAAGCCACAGTCAGAGATTTACTCGAACGGAATTTCATCGCAATTAAAACCCATAACTCTCAATCAAGTCAGCCATTTGAAATTTATTGCTTCGTGAAGAAAAAATGTAGATTTATTCTATTCCAAAAAGGACTTGGATTTGGGTTTGTACAGCTTTATCCTTGAAAACAACTTATTCCTTTTGGAGACAACTTTAGACTAATTGTGTACCACCAACGGCTTCAAAATTGCCTACCTATTCAAAATATACGTCGTGTTTTACTTTACATTAACACGCTGTAGACATATTTTTTAAATAGCTTTACCTTTATTCGATAGAGGGTGAATTTTATAGGCTGTCGACAAAATAAACACGATTCCCTTAATTAACTACTGTTCGCGTTGAAAATGAACAACGAGGTGTTTAAATAGCTGCGTTCGTATGGGAAAAATATTGAAAAATTTGTTCTTTCGAAACTCGTTTAAAGGCATAATAGTTATAATTGAAATCGAAAAAAATACCAACTCCGTTCGAGTATCTCATTCCCGATTTTTTTTCCAACCAAAAAAGTGAATGAAAAAATTGAAATAAATTCTACTGCCGATGTATTGGTCTCTTTTGTGTGAATAAAAATCAACCTTTTTTTCGTCATTCAATTTACAAGCAAAACGTGTGCTCTTTTTGTAAAGCGTTGAATTATGTATATTTTTTTATGTAATATACGAATTCACCGACGTGGAAATTAAGAAAAAAAAATTCAATTCTCAGTTCATTCATTTTTTTATTTCCGAATAATATTTATAAAACGTAGCCCTGTGTAATGCACTTACTGAAGTAACGCAAAAGAAGCAATGTTACGCGGGTTTAAAAATTAATTTATGTAGAATTCGCAAAGGTAATATTTGTTTAAAGTAATTAAATCGTTGGTCGAAAATGTTTTTTTTATCAAATTTATATAAACTTACTCTTCGATGATGAATGGCTTTTACCAATTTCAGCCAGCGAGCGTATAATGGGTAACTTAGACATATTATTATCTTTTCTTCTCTCGTGCTGATGCCTATGCCTTTGTAATAAAGTTTCTTTAATCTGAAATTTCAATATTATACGAATACATTATTTCTTCGCCGACACGAGGCAGTATCTAGTTAATGTGTCAAGCTGGTATAAATTAATGCCATATACTGACTGTAATGAGATATTGTGCAATAATTTGTTCAACACGTCAACGTGTTGAAGTTTTTATGCGGATTTTTCCCCTTCTTGATGAAACAATGACTTTTTAAATAACGAAAAAACTTGTAAAGAAATCTAATTTAGAAGCTTAATTTTCAAAAAGAGCTGCAGAAAGGTGACAGATAATTTGCCCAATCCTATCTCAAGGTTCAAATAAATTAATAGGAAGTAAATAAAAATTCCAATCTTATGAAAAACGAAAAATTGTGCCTTTGAGAATTGTTTTTGGGTGAGGTAATCTGAAATTTATTCCTTGATAATGAATTTGAATTAGTAAACAGTTCTGATGAGTATAATTTTTAGCCGAATTTTTTTTTTTAAATTTAGGCTATTGTGTCCGACCCTGATTTAGAAGGAGGGGGGGTAGAAGAGTTCTGACCCCATTTGTCGACGTTTGGGACCAAAAGATGACGATCTGTCACATGTCACATATTTATATATATATATATATATATATAATTTTTCCCTACTTTTGGAACTCTAGGGCCGAGCCTAACAGGTCAAATGAGGTCAAACTTGATATGTAGGGTTCCCTCGGTGGCGGAAAGATGCAAAAAAAATTTTGGGGCCCTAACTCAAAATTGGGGATATGACCCTTTTTTGAGGAGGGTGCGGGGGAGCCCCAATATCATGAAATTTTTTGAAACTTGCCCCAGGGATGAAAGCCCTAATTACCTACACCATAGTCAAATTTCAGCCCCCTAAGTCATCCCCACCCATTTTAGGGCCCAATGGGGTCATTTTTTCACGTTGATCAGGCTACAGACCCCCCAAATAGGGCAGGGGGGCCAACATTTTCATCATGGATCAAATTTGTGCCCCTGATGTGCCTTTTGTAGGTTTCAACTTTTGGGCCCCCTTTGACCCCTGTCAAGGGTCAAAAATCAAGATTTTTCACTATTTTTAAAATTTTACCGCTACTTTTGGAACTCTGGGGCCGAGCCTAACAGGTCAAATGAGGTCAAACTTGATAGGTAGAGTCCCCTAGGTGTAGGAATGATGCAAAAAAATTTTTGGGGCCCTAACTCAAAATTGGGTATTTTACCCCTTTTTGAGGGGGTGCGGGGGAGCCCCAATATCATGAAATTTTTTGAAACTTGCCCCAGGGATGAGAACCCAAATTACCTACACCATAGTCAAATTTCAGTCCCCTAAGTCATCCCCACCCCATTTTAGGGCCCAAAAAGTGGATTTTGGGGTCATTTTTTTCACGTTGATCAGGCTACAGACCCCCCAAATAGGGCTGGGGGGCCAACATTTTCATCATGGATCAAGTTTGTGCCCCTGATGTGCCTTTTGTAGGTTTCAACTTTTGGGCCCCCTTTGACCCCTCTCAAGGGTCAAAAATCAAGATTTTTCACAATTTTTCATGTTTTTTCTCGCTTTTCGGTACGTTGATCAGCCTGCAGCCCAAACCAAATGACCTTGGATGCTAAAATTTGGTATTTAGGATAGGTAAGGGTCACTGAGGTGCCTTTTGGGGTTTTTGACCCTCGAGCCCCAAAATTGGGGGTGGCCCTTTTTTGAGGGGGGCTCTAAAGAAGCCCCAATTTGACAAAATGATTTGAAATTTTTACCAACAATAGTGACTCTGATTGTCTCCACTGTATCCAAATTTCAGCTTCTCAAGTCATCCCCACCCCATTTTAGGGCTCAAAAAGTGGATTTTGAGGTCATTTTTTCACGTTGATCAGGCTACAGACCCCCCAAATGGAGCTGGGAGGCCTAAATTTTTATAATAGATCGAGTTTATGCCCCTGATGTGCCTTTTGTAGGTTTTGACCTTTAAACTCCTTTTGACCTCGATACAGGGTCAAAAATCAATATTTTTCAAGTTTTAACCTGTCTTTTCTGACGCGTTGAACAGCCTACAGCCCAAACTAAAAGACCTAAACAATCGAAATTTGGGATGTAGGGTCAGTAGAGGTCACTGATGTGCCTTTTGGGGGTTTCGACTTTTGAGCACCAGTTGACCCCCGTACAGGGTCAAAAATCAGAAATTTTCACATTTTAACCTATTTTTTAGGTGTGTTGATCAGCCTATAGCCCAAACCAAAAGACCTAAAAGGTCGAAATTTGGGATGTGATGTCAGTAAAGGTCACTGATGTACCTTTTGGGGATTTTCGAGTTTAAGCCCGGTCCACACCTTCAAATAATTTGATCAAATCACGTTTGATCAAATATATTTGAAGGTGTGGACCGGGCTTTAGAGCCTCATTTGACCCTCCTACAGAGTCAAAAATCAGAAATTTTTACGTTTCAACCCCTTTTTCTGGTGTGTTGGCCCCCGTCTGCAAAGCCGAAAGGCCATGCCCCTGGGGCATGGGGATTAGAAGAGCTGGAAGTGACGAGGTGGTTGGGGGCGAAGCCCCCAACGCGGGGGTATGGGGGCGGAGCTCCCATCCTAAGAGCTGAAAGTGGCAAGGAGGTTGGGGGCGAAGCCCCCAACGCGGGGGTATGGGGGCGGAGCCCCCATCCTAAGAGCTGAAAGTGATAAGGAGGTTGGGGGCGAAGCCCCCAACGCGGGGGTATGGGGGCGGAGCCCCCATCCTAAGAGCTGAAAGTGATAAGGAGGTTGGGTAGGAGCCTCAACGGGGGTATGGGGGCGGAGCCCCCATCTGAAGTTGAAATCTTCAATGCAGACAGGAACTAAAACTGAAGACAAAAACCTGACATTTTTAAACTGAATTTGAAGTTAAAACTGATATTGAAACTGAAATACCATGGATAAAAACGTTTTCAAAGTGGTACACTAACTTGAAAAAAAAAATTCGGCTGTCGCGGAGCATCTTGACTGCTACGCGTTTTTTTTTCTTATCTACTTTACATTTTTTGTCTGCTTATTAAAAAATCCAATTTTTGCAAAAACAGAATTAAAAAAATTAAATTTTCTTCAGGTAAAATTTCATTTGGTTTTCAGAACTTTTTTTTATTCTTTTTAAAAAAGTGTGTTTTTTGAAGTTTTCTGCAATTTTTTGAAAGAATTTCAAGCAGAAAGTTTTTTTGATGTCAGTAATTTTTTCTAACAGAATTTTCATTAGCATTTCTTTTTTTTTGACAAATTTTATGAAAAAATTGAATAATTAATCATTCGATGGAATCATTTAAAAATCTATTTTCAATATTTTTGAGAAATTTATCAAAAACTATTGATAGGGAAATTTTGAAAGAAAAATCTAAAAATGTAAGATTTATGAACAAAAAATTATAAAAAAAAATTTTTCAAAATCATTTTGTTTAAAAAAAAAAGGTTTTTTGAAAATAATTTTTTCAGTCTTGATATTTAAAAAAAAAACTTTTTATGAAAGAAATTT
The DNA here is from genome assembly GCA_959613365.1 of Balanococcus diminutus. Classification (NCBI taxonomy): domain Eukaryota; kingdom Metazoa; phylum Arthropoda; class Insecta; order Hemiptera; family Pseudococcidae; genus Balanococcus; species Balanococcus diminutus. Next base: position 22,717,264 of record OY390715.1, read on the forward strand.
TCTGAAAACACCTTACAGAATATTTTAAAAGATTTTTTAAATAGGTAGCAATTTTTGAAAAAATGAGATTTTAACACTAAGAGAATTTTAAAATAATTAGTTGATTAAAAAATTATAGGTAATTATTTCAATAAATTTTTCTAACAATAATATTAAAAAAAAAAAAAATCAGAGTTTCTTAAACAAAAGAAAAAATCTTCATCATTTTTTTTTTTTTTTTTTTTTTGAAACAATAAAATTTCTCAATTTTGGGAAAAGAGTTTGCCAATATTCTTGTAATAAAAAAAGTTGTAATGAAAGTTTAAAAAGTTTTTTTGAATAAGAAAATTTCTAAATTTTTTGGAAATTGAAAATTTTCCAATTTTTTTTATGAAAAAAAAATCTTTCAATTTTTTAAGGGGAAAAGTCTTTGTTTATTGGAGATTTTTAATCAAATTATTGCGGTAGTACCTAACAATCTTCATAATTACTTTTTCAGAGAAAAAAATAATTTTTTTGGGAGAGGATTCTCAATTTTTTGGCCAAAAATTCTCTTAATTTCTCTCTAAAGAAGTAAAGTTCTCATTTTCTTTCAAGTAAAAATATTTTTCGAATTTTAAAAGAGAAAAATCTTTGGTTTCTTTGAAAACAAAATTTTTTGAAAATATTAAAACTTAAACTTTTTTGGAAAAAGTATCTCTTTTTTTGGAGAAAAAACGCTATTCAAGCATTAAAAGGTAGAATTTTTAAAATTCGTTTGTAAAAAAAATATAAAATTTTCTGAAATAAAAATACTTACTGTTAAAATTTTTGAGGGTAAACATTTAATTTGTTGTTTTTTTATCCTTATTTTTTGACCAAAAAATCTCCCAATTTCTTTAGAGGTAAATGGTAAATATATTTAAATGTTCACCAAAAAATCTATGAATTTTATTGAAAGTAACAAAATTTCTCAATTTTTTTGGAACAAGATTTCCAATTTTTTCTCAGTTTTTTGGAAGATAAAACGCTTGAAAAATTTTGCAATTTTTTTGTTTATGTAAAAAGAAATCTCAAATTTGCAGTTAAAAATATATTCAAATTTTAGGAAGTAAAAATCTTTCACCCCCCCCCCCCCTCCAAAAAAATCCTTAACATTTTTAGAGCAAAAAATCGGATTTCTCTTCTTTTTTTGTAAACTTATTTTTTGGAGGGAAACAACTTATTTTTTGGAAGGGAAAAAACTGGAGAGAAAAAAAACGTATTTTTTTGTAAAAAGAAAATCTTCATTTTAGAAAAATTGAATTTTTCAATTTTTGTAGTAAAATATTTTCTTAATAATTTTAAGAGAAGAAAATCTTTTAATTTTTTGGAAATAGGTACTCAATGAAATTCTTCAGTTTTGGAATAAAAAATTTCTGAATATACCTATTTGAAATAATAATAAAAAAAAAACTTTTGAATTTTGTTTGGAATAAAAAAATCATTTTAATTCAAAAAATTGAGTTGTACGCTCGAAAATCCTATATTGAGTAGTAAAATCGCCTATGCCCATTAAAAAAAGAACTTCGAAAAAATTTTAAGCTGTAGTAAATTCCTAAATCCAGCCCTGTTCATGGCCAAAAAATATTTCGCTCTAGTTTTATTTTCCTGGCATAATAAAGGAAATTCTGCTAAAAAAAATTCAAACTTTCTACAAATACTGCGCATTTTTTTTTCGGTAAAAGTCCCAAATGAGGATAAAATAAGGCGAAATGCCTTGAACGTAATATCGTATTACGACATTCGCGAGTACCTAGTTACGCGAATAAACGATGTTTTGAAACAAACCACAAAAAGCTCTCGTTAAACACAAAAAAGGATTCTCGAATTGGATGAAAAAAATTAGATGTCGCTTAATTAAATCAAACATGTGGAAAAAGCTCGTGAAACAGTAAAATGGTAATATTTTTCCTATAGAGAGGTACGTTTGATGTTGAAAAAGCTGCGTAGGATTAAGCTTATAGGTAGATAATCTAATTTGTCGTATTTACCTTATCCTTAAAATCGTAGGGTATAACCGAACAGCCAATCATATTATCCAACATGAGATCAGTAACCTCCTCTAAGGAATGGGCATCCGCGTCCAATATTACAGTACCATTTAAAATAAAACTACGTAGTTCGAATAGAGCGTGTAAAGATAACGTAGCGACATGAGGTTTAGACCACCGGTTTCCTCCTTCTTCGACATCTTCTTCGAATTTAATCCATCTAAATATCGATTACAAAGGTAGGTAGGTATTTGAGTAATGAAAGATGGGATAGCTGAATGACGTAGGGAATTACAGGTGGTAAAATACTCGTATTACATTTACCTCGCAGTTTCTTTCCATTCCATGCCAGTTTCATCGTGCACCAATTCTTCCATTTCGGTGAAAAGGGGGTGTGGTTCGTGAGAACAGTTCTCAGCATCTTCGCCCAAGATGAACTGCACACGTTGAGCGGGCGGCGTGACTGCAAGGTTGTATTAATTAAGAGAAAAATAAACGCTGAAATTTGCGCACCGTTGCGAGATCGGAGAAATATCTTTCCACGAGATGGATTTCTCTCATTTTCACTAGTGTCTAGTTTTCTCAATTTGTTTAGATGGAACTGGAAGTGGGTCGTTTTTGTTGAATTTCACCAGTTAATATTCAAAATTAGAGGGGACGGAGGGATCCAATCGAAATTTTTGTAATAACCAAAATTATTCCTAGGACTTCAAGCAACAACTTTTGTTTGAAAATTTTTTCAATTGGATCCCTCTCTCTCCTCCGATTTTACATAACATCAGGTAGATACTTTTTCAAAATTGTGGGAGGTGGTCCAATTGAAAATTTTTTCAAACAAAAGTTGTAGATTGAAGTCCAAGAAATAATTTTGGTTATTATAAAATTTTTGATTAGGCCCCTCTCTCTCCTCCAATTTTGCATGATAAGACTTAGATACTTATATTATTTTTTTTATAAACTGGGGAAGGTAAGGGTCTAATTGAAAAAATTTTCAAACAAAAGTTGTTGTTTAAAGTCCTAGGAATAATTTTGGTTATTACAAAAATTTCGATTGTACCCCTCCCTTTCCTCCATTTTTGAATATTAAGTATCTATCTAGGTACAATATTGGACTTGGTAAAATTCAACAGTAATAATGATCCACTTCCATGTAAACAAACTAGACACTAGTCTCCTTTTCGAATTTCTGTAGCTCGGTTACTCGACAATTTGGAAAGGTATAGATATACAAAGAGCTTCGAAACGATTGACATTTTAGGTCGAAATTGTTGCAATATTAATGATTTGGCCAGAACCAATGGTCAATTGTCGCGCTTCGTTGATGTACCTACATTTATTTAAACACGAAATGATTGTAATCGATACACAATTCGTGTACGAATACGAGTATATCACAGACGACTCGACGCCATGCGCCACGGTGCTTACGATACGGCGAGCTTGATTGATGGAAAAATACCATCGCGTTCGATTACGCCGTTTGATTGATGCCTATTTTACTTATTTATTTATTAATTCGCGCATCGGTGCAATGGACGGGTATTCGTGGGGTGTAATTAACGAGAAAACATTTCAACTTACTGGCTCTTTCGCAATCTTCCGAATCATTTTTGTTTTTCGTATGTACTCGACGGTGATGCCTACGATGGCGTTTCTGTGGAGGAACGTGGAAACCGCCGAATACCGAACGGGCTCGATGTCCTGAAAATTAAAAAAAAAATAGATACGGAATGTAATTTAATAAGTTACGTATTTCGTAATTTTTTGAACAGATATTCACAATGCTATTGTAAAAATATATTAGGTACGTAGGTCTAGGTAAATTGAATAAAATTGAACCATAGAACTTATTTTTTAAAAAATCAACATTATTTTGGTCAAAATTTTTAAAAAAGAAGAAACATTTTTAAACAATAATTTGAAAAAAGGACATATTACACATGCCAACAAAATTAAAAAAAATATATTTTTCAAAAAATTACCGTTTTAAATAAAATTATAAAATTATTTTTGAAGAGAATAAGTTTTCAAAAAATTCATGTTTAAGAAGTTCAAAAAAAGCTCCCTGGAAACTGTATTACGTTTTTCAAGCAAATTATCCAGAAATTCATAACTGTTTTTCATAAAAATAAACTTTGAAAAAATTGAAAGATATCTTCCAAATTTAAAAAATAAATCACACCTAATTAAAATTTTAAGCAAAAATGAAAAAAAAAGTTTTACAAAATTTGATTGTGAAAAAAAAATACCTAAAAATTTTTTTTGGACTAAAATTATTTAAAACTTTTCTTAAAAATAACATTTTAAAAAATTTCAAGAAATTACATAAGAAATGCTGATAAAAATTAGAAAAAAAGTTGGAATCTAACAAAAATAAAAATTGTTTGAAAAAAAAGTCTCAAAAATTCATACTCCAACAATAAATATTTTCTACATAAGTATATAAATAATGTCTTTAAAAAATAAAAATAAATCTTCTGACTAAATTTTGTAAAAAAAATGGTAATTTAAAAAAATATAGTTTTGAAGAAAAATTGTCAGTTACAAACAAAGTTTCAAAAAATTATCTCAAAATATTTTTAAAAAATTTTGAAAAATTTGAATCATAAATTTAAATAAGAAAGAGAATTTTCTCAAAAAATTGTATTCGCAGAAAATTTTTATAAAAATGTTTTTGAAAAAAAATTGTTCAAAAATTTGTTTTAAGAAAAATTTTAAGGATTTAAAAAATATTTATTTTAGAACATTATTTGCAGAGAGAATTTTTTTAGAAATTTGTAGTTTAACAAGACTAAAAATTAACAATATAATTCATTAAAAAAAAAAAAAAAAAAAAAAAAAAAGATCTTGACGCGAATTTAGGTATTTAATAAAAATATTATTAGTCAAAATTTCGATAATTTTTCTAAAAAAGGTGTTTAAAAATTGTTGAAAATAATCTTCGGACTAAATTTCCAATTTCAGAGTACCTACTAGGCTACTTAGCTATTCGAGGAAAAAATAAATAAATAATACTTAGTAATTAGGTACAAAATTTAAAAAAAAATCACATTCAAATAAAATTCAAAAAAAAAAGATTTTAAGTAGGTAGTTACAATTATAGGTCAAAAATTCTTATTATAACAAATTAATTTTAAAAATTTTTCACGAACTGTTTTTTTTTGTTTCGAACAAAATTTGAAAAAAAATCAATTGAAATTGTACTAAAATAAATCGAAAAATGTTTAACTTTTCTTAAAAAACATTAGGTATAGGTTGTAAACAAAGTTTCTTAAAAATTGATTTTGAAAAGTATTTTCTCAAAAATCCAATTGTAACAAATTTCTTGAGACGTTTTTCCATGAAAAAAAAAGTTCTAAACAAAATTTGAAAAAAATATGTAGAATGTTTGCATCCAAAACAAGGTATTTTATCAAAATTCTTGAAAATTTTATGAACTAATTTTTTTTCAAAAATTTTCATTCTATCAAAATTTCTTGAAAATTTTCCTCAAAATAGGTTTAAAAAAACAGCTAAGAAAATTCGAAAAAAGATTCACCTGAGTTTTAAAATGAAAAAAGAAAAGTTTAAAAAATGAAATGAGAATTTTTTAAATTGCGCATTTCGGTTATTGTTTTTTTTTTTTTTTTTTTTTTTAATGGAGAATTTAAAATGCTAGAGCAATTTTTCGAAGCTGCGTAGATATATTACCATTTTTCAAAATGAGTTTATAATTAATCCTCTTAAAAATCTTTAGATTTGAAAGGTTTTTAATCATCCGACGATAGCTTAGATTACACGACCCCGCTACAAAATTACCTCGAGAAATATTTTTATACCTACCTACTTAATAATTTTTAATCAGGTGTGAAACATGAAAGGGAGTTGAGAAAGCCGGACTAAAAATTAGTTTAGTTACGTTATATCAACGACAGGATGCTTTTTACAAAAACACTTTACTATGTTCTTAGTAAACAAGTCAACTGTAAAGTAGGTATTGAATAAAAATATATTCAATAGGTTCGATTCTCCATATAACGGAGCCTGAGAAAAAAAAAATGTCTTCAAAAACACGATAACTATACAGCAATCATTTTTTCCTCAATTTTGTCCCCTAAATATAGTTACCTGCTTTTAAAAAAAACGAGGGCGAATAAATTGAAATTTTTTTACCCCTTTAAGAAAACAAGCCCGAAAACTCGTCTCTTGGTAACCCTAATTTGCACAATAATTCAAATATAATTATAAAATATGTAAATTTAGGTAAATAAAATTTTTATACGTAAAACGAGTCCATAATGACCGCGTAGCTTAACACTCGTGGCATTTTAAAAAAGGTAAAGCACGCCGCGCCATAGTGCTCTCAGATGAGAAAAAAAATATCGTTCGTTGTTTTAACAATAGTTAAGACTTTATTATAGCATAGTATAAAAGTATCGAACGAAAATTTCATTAATAATTTGCTTCATAACAGAATAACGTGAATTCGTGAGTTTTCGTGTATAATGAAACGAGCTGTTATAACATAAAGCGAAGTTGTGTAAGCGGGATACTCCTTTTGAGAAGTAGGTAAAATTACTGTCTTCCATAATGATGGTATGTATCTGCAGGCAAACATTACCTACCTTCGAAATCTTGCTCGGTGTATCCTTGACGAAAAGCTTGATACGCGCGAGGATCTCTGGGAGCATCCTCTAGGGTAGGATTGTCCATTTTGTTATCCTATTAAACCTAATCAAATGCAATGTGGTTTCTTCATAATTGACTCTGGTTGTACAGGTATTTCTGTAAATATTGTGTACAAAAATCAATATAAACCGTACTTATGTTTAATTTGTGTTTTTATCAAGTTGGCAATTCGCGTTTCCAGATATAAACCGACTTTATGAAATTATATCAACTCAACGTTAGGTATATTTAGTTCTTTTTTTTTTTTTTTTTGTTTTCAAAACTATAATTCCGAAAATTAAAAGAACTCGTAATCTAGTTTCGTCTCGGGGCCTAATAAAATAACCTGGTTCGCTACGACACTAAAACGGACACTCGAAATATTACGTCGTATTTTAAACCCGAAAGAATAATTCAAAGAAACAGATAAGTAGATAACCGAGCCGTCCTTGTATTATGGAACAAAAAAATGTAAAAAAATTGAAAAAGTTGAGAAAAAGATTAGTGTTTTGGATTTGCTTTTGAAAATAAATTCCAAAGATTGGAATATTTCGAACAGAAAATTAGGAATTTTAAAGCAATTTATCGCTTCTTTTCGCCTCGGATTTTGAGAACTTTCAATTTTGGATGAATTTTTTTCACGACGGGGGTAGTTGAGGAGGGGTGCATGAGTAGATATCTTTAAAATAGTCATTGTATATTGTGTTAAAATATGAAAATTTCATTTGATGTGGAATTTTAGTCATCACTGCCCTTTTTAATTTTGATATAGTCGTCGTGTATAATTTTCAGGCCTTATCCAGTGGTTTTTCAACTGTCGATAGTGACTTTTTGATCAAAGGTTTTTGATTTCAAAAATAGAATTATAATAAATTAATAATAGAAAGATCAAAACATCAAAAATTTTCAAAAATTAAAAAAAAAATGTACAAATTTTTTTCATTATTGAACTCTATTTTTCAGCACGAATTAAATTTTTCATATGATCATCATTTTTTTTCTACAAAAATAGCTACATTTTAGGCGCTCTGTGAAAAGGTACCTTAAACTCGGAAAAATCGAAATCGATTTTTTTTAGCTTATCTGAAAGAGAATTTCTTCCTGCGTAATATAAAACAAAAAAATCGAAAATTGCTTGAAAATTGGCCGAGATACACGTATACCTTTTTGAAGTTCTCACATGGAAAACAGATGATTGGAGAAAAACGCTCCGAAATTGCGCCAAAAGTTTTTTTTTTGAGAATCCAATCGAAAAGTCAAAAATCGATTTTTTCGATTTTTTTGCTCTCCTGAAAAATTTGCTTTTCCGAGTTTAGGTACCTTTTCACAGAGCGCCTCACACATTTAAAAATATAGGATTTATGTGTATAGGTATAATAGGTAGGTATACGAATTTTTTTATTTGAAGTAAAAAAAATCCACCCCTACATATTTTTTCAAAAATAATTCATTATACTTATTACCTTATCTAGGTACCTAACTTTATTTTTGAAAAAGCCAATTGAAAAGAATTATTTTAATTTTCGAATTCATTCTCTAAGATTTAAAAAAAAATTTTTTTTTTACAAAATATAAATTGAATGCTCAATTTTTTTTTTCAATATTGATTTTTCAGTAGGTAGGTAGCTAGACCTACTAATCTAATTATTTTTTTTTTGAAATCATTTAAAAATCTTTGTAAAAAAAACTGCTTTCTTTTTTATAATTTTAATTTCTTTTAAATATCTAGGTACCTTCATTTTGAACTTCATTTTTTTTAATATAAGTTTTCAATTTAGGGAAAAATAATATTTTTTCAAAATTATGTAGGAAGATGTTTTAAATTTAAAACATAATTATTCTTTTTATTTTTCACAAAATAGGCTACTTGAATGGGTAATATTTGAAATTTTTCAAAAAATGATTTTATATCTTTTTTGTAATTTTTAAAAAAATTTAATAATTTTTTAATTATTATGAAAAAAGAAAAGAAAAAAAAACAATTGATTTTTATTCAGCCTAGATACTTGGAATTTAAAAAAGAATATTTTAACTTTGCCTATGGGTACCTTAGTTCCTTTTCTTTACCAAATTTTTGAACTTTGGCTTTTCTTTGGTTCTAATCTATTAAAATTGCTTCTTTTCATGAGAAATCTTTTCCTATTTTTTATATTTCTCCTCACTAAATTTGAAGTAGCACCTACCACAGTACCCCAATATTTAAAAAAAAAAGGATAAAATTTGAGAATTTTCCAACTTACAACTTTGGCATTTTTATAAAATTGATGATTATTTTTTATAAGAAAGAATAATTTTGACATGTAGGTTAGAAACAAAAATTGAAATGGAATAATAAAAATTATGATGAGTTTGGAGGGGGGGGGGGGGGAGGGTTAGCACCATTTGAAATTAATTTAAGGGAGAAATGAAAAGCGAGAAATTGTTTTCTAAAAAAAAAGGAATAACTTTGAATGATACGTCACAAAAAATTTCTCAATTTTTTAATTTTTTTTTTAAATTGGCGCTCCAAGGTACCACTATTAAAGTGGAAAAAACGTGAAAAATCAGAAAATATTTCTCATGAAAAAGAACGATTTTAATAAATTAGGTAGGTACAAAAAAAATTTGAATGTAGAAATTTTAAATTTTTGATTTTTCTTTTTTTTTGAAATTGAAGAATTGGTGTTGCTTGGAACTTCAGTCAGGGGAAAAATTTAGAACCAAAGAAATGGAAAGTTCGAACATTTGGCATTTTTTTAACCATTTTTCAAAATTGGGGGCATGTGTGACACTTTTTTAATTCGGTAAGGTGAAAAAATGAAAAATGCTCATTTTTATTTTTATTTTAAAAAAATTCATTACTTTTCAAGTTTTATTGAAAAAATAGCATGTTTGAAGGCTTTAAAAAATAATTTATTAGGTACTTGGAAGTTTTTTTAAAAATCATTTTTTCACGTTTTTTTTCTAGAAAATTCCTCAGTTTTTTTTGTAAAGAAATATTTTTTTGAATCAAAAAATGAATTTATAAATAATTTATGAAGGAAAACAGGATTTTCAATTTTTTTTTGATACCTACCCTACCAACATCTTTTCTTTAATTTTTAAATTTTTTTAAAAAATTGTTTTTTATTATACCTACCTGCCTTCACGCACTTGTGCATTTTTAAAAAAATGATTTTTTGCATTCTCCCCCCAATCATTAAACTTTTTAAAATACATTTTAGTATTCAAAAAAATTATTTTTTCAAGATCTATAATATACCTACTTACTAGTTTACATAGGCAAAGACATCCTTGTACCTCTTTTACAAAAATGATTACTTTTTTATCAAAAATATATTTTAAAATGTTTTCAAAAAAATACGAGTACATTTCAAAATTCAGAGAAAAAAAATCACTTACCTAGTAACTAACTTTTTTTTTTCAAAAAGATATTTCGTTAATTTTTTTAGAAACAAAGTCGATTTTTTCAAAAATTAAATAGATTTGATTTACTACGTATTCAAAAAAATCATTTCAAAACATCATGAAAAATTTTTCTGTTCAAAAGGGTGTCGTACCACAGAAAATATTGAACCTCAATTTCTTCACCTGAACTAGTTAATGAAAATCCGGGTTTAAATCGCATTCAATAATTACAACTTACTATCGACCTAAGCTTCAGATAACACGTTCGAATAGATTTGGCAACACTTTCAAGATGGTTGAAACATGGTATTACATATTATATTTCTTTCTTTCTCCGCAGCAGATGATACTCATCAACAAGTGTATAAATTCTTAAAAATAACAATTTCACGCCCGTTTTGGCACTTTAAAGGTATCAGCTTCGGAACGGTGTAAAATTTCTTGGAAAAGAAAAAAGTCTAGGCGTTTATACAAAGGCTTGCAATAACCGAATACGTTTTTTATTCGCTTGAATGCTGGCGGTTTTGAGAATAGGCCATATTTTCTGAACTATTAACACATTGTAATACGTTCGTATAGGTATCTCTTAGGTATAAAAAAAACATTAACATATCGACTGGAATATTTCAATTTGAAATTCGTCCTGTCTATATAGACGTCGCGTCGACTGTAAAGTGTATTACACAATCACACATGCACATTTGCACGGGGTATAAATTTGAATTGCTAAAAGTAACGAAAGCATTGCAAGTTGCAAACGACACAGGTTAAAAGCTTATCAACGAAAATCACGGTACATTTGCATATTTTACATTTGTATAAATGGAGGTAAAATCACGAATATCGGTGAAGAAACCTTTCATGTACACATTAAAAGATTTACGTTTGTAAGTCCTTGAGGGGGAAAAAAGAAAAGAAAATGAGTATCGATCACGTTTGGAATAATCTTATATGCGCTAAAGTCGACAAACGAGAAAAGATTGCAATCAAAGTAGAACTTAGAGGTGGAAATATGGAACCGTTAAACGATGCGAGCTATTGATACGACGCTTTTGAAGACCGAAGACTTATCTCGGTTCATTTTTTTTTTTATATCGAATGTACTTAGTTGGCAATTTTCATCTTTCTATTGCACAGATCTGATATACGTGCTTGCCTGCTTGGGTAAAGAAAAGCAAAATGAAAAAGTATTTGTTGCGAATGAATTTTCATTTTGTAGCATCTGGTTTTGAAAACACGAAGATAACACTCGTGGTTTTTATCATTGCTCGAAAAATGAACGCGAATAAAGTTTGTTATAAAGTTCATCTTATTGCGTAGCGTAGGTAGATATACGATTTATTATTCGTATTTTTTTACTTTCAACTTGGCCTACGTGTAAGTGAAGTTTCACCTGCGTTAGGATCAACGTAGGTGTAAATTTAGTTTGAGAAAAAAGTTATACTTTCTTTTTGTAGAGTGAAATTTGAACACCTAACGAGCCTAATAATTTATATTTTGACCTTGTTGCAGTTATAATTTCACAAATTTACTCGTATGTGGGGAGGGGTGGGGGGGGGGGGGCTTACTACTCGTAGAATACCTAAGTTTCGGCTGAAATTGCATGAATATATGAAACTCGCCCTTAAAACGTATCTTATTCAAATATCGTGAATAATGACACGAAATGGTACTTTAAAAACAAGAAATTAACTTGTATTTTCAAAATGACAATAATATCTGACATTCTATTACTATAGACAAATGGAAAGAACGTTGTACAACTTATAAGAAACGATGAAGTGCTGCCGTATAATAAAATGAGAAAAATATTTCACTTCGAGTCTATCATCATTTTTAATGTAACTAACGTCGTTAAATCATCTTCTATAGCGAAAAATTGAAAAAATATTTTTTGAAATGTGTTTTGTGAAATATGACAGACATTTTTGAAGATGGAGCTTGTTACATGAGGTAGATTGTATGTAAGGATGTGGTTCCTATCATCTCTCTTTTTTCCACACAACGTCGTTTTAGAGGAGAAAATTTTGATCGATGACGATAGCTATTTTTTCGAAAGAGCTAAACCAACACTTTTTTAGTGTACTTGAACAAGAACTTTTGATGTTTACAGTGATATTGAATTTTTATTTTTCAAATTTAATGTTACAGATGCTACCTTAAAGTTTCAACATTTTAGATAAAGAGATTAAAAAATTGAAAACTGAGCCCTCTCGAGAGAAGTTATTGGGTTCAATAGGTTTTTTATTTTTAGGTGTTCTTCTCGAAGTACCATGAAATTGAGTGCTTGCGTGGGTTAGTACAATTTGTATGAACTCAACTATAAAGGAATCAACAAGTCTGATAGGTAGGGATGCATCAATTTGACATATTTTATCTCAAGAAATTGATTTCTCAATTTTTTACGACGCCAAGTATAGAAAATTTCGGAATAATTGATCGGTGGATTCTGCGCCAGGAAGCTAAAATTTTGTTTAAAGTAAATTTTTAGCTGACTCAGCAGGTCTGAAATTTTTAAAAGAAATCCTCATAAAATTTTCCTACGGTTTTGTGATTTTTTTTTAGAAAATTGTGAGTTTTTTTTTTTTTTAATTTCAACAAAACAATCAGAGGAAAGTTTTTAAAATTTTTCTATGATTTTGTGAAAAAATTTCTGAGATTTTATGCCAATTTTTTTTTTTTTGTAAAAGTGCTCCTGATTTTGTATTTTTTTTGAGGTTTTTTTTGCAGTTTTGTGAAAAATTCTCTCAATTTTTGGGCGAAAACCAATAGTAAAAAATTATGCAAGATTTTATAAAACGTTTTATGAACATTTTGTGAGAAATTTTGAACCAAGGCCTCTGCAAAAAACTGTTTTGTGAAAAATTTTCTAGAATTTTGGAACACATTTTTTGAATTTTTTTGTGTTTTTCTAGAAAAGTTTTCTAAAAATTCTGTCCTTTTTTGTGATGTGATGAAAAAGTTCTCTAAGGCTTCGAACAAAAATTTCATTGAAAAATTTTCCGAAACATTGTGAAAAGTCTTATGAACGTTTTGTGAATTGTTTAGTGAAAACATTTCGAATTTTTTTTTGAAGTTTGTGAAATCATTCCTATGATTTTAAGATAAATTTTCTGAAGTTTTGTGTGAAGACTCTAAAAAATTTCAGTGTGAAATTCTTTTTAAAAATTTTTTGGACTTGACGTAAAAAAAATCTTATTTCTTTTGGCTTTTTAATTTTACAAGAGAAAAAACTTCTTTATTTCTTCAAAGAAAAAAAATCTCACTTTTTTTTGTTGAGAAAATCTCATTATATTCAAAGTATTTCTCAGATTCTTGGAGAAAGAAATCTTTTTTTTAGAGTAGAAAAATTTCAATTTTTTTAAACACGATTTTGAGAAAATGCTCTAAAATTAAAAAAATATACTTATGTGAAATTTTTTTAAATGTTTTTCGTGGTTTCTTGAAAAATTATCTAAAGTCAAGTGCAAAGGTCCCTGTAAAAATCGAATGTTGTGAACAATTCGCTGCAGTTTTGTGAAAATCCTTTGGCTTTTTTTGATGTTTTTGGAAAAATTTTGCAAAAATTTTAATTTTTTGTAGTTTTATAAAAAAATTTCTAGAATTTTGTGAACAAAATCTTTGAAATTTTTAAAAAATCGCGTGAAAATAGTGAATTTTTTGTGGTTTTGTAAAAAATTCCCTGATGCTTAAAAAAATCTTGATAAAAATTTTATGGTGTTGTGACTTGTGAATAATAATAAAATTCTCTAAAGTATGTATTTTGAGGGTTTTTTCCTAAAAAATTTTATGAGAAATTTCTCAAAACCGTTGAGAAAAATTCTCTAATTACCGATGCGTAAATTTTTGAAGTTTCTTCTATGATTTCATGAAAAATGATCTGAATAAGACTTGTAGGTATGTTCAAAAGCTTTTGTGAAAAATCTTTTGCGAAAAATTCAATATAAATTTCTTAAGAAATCCTTTGAAACTGGTTTAGTAGTTTTGTGAAAAACTTCGTAAAATTGTGAAGAAAATTGTGAGATTTTTTCTGTAGTTTTATGAAAAATTCTCTGGTGATTTGAACAAAAATCCAACTGTTGATTTTGTGAACAATTCTTTTATTTTTTAAATAAAAAGGGATTTTGTTTAAAGTCTGTGAAAGAAATTTCTCTTAAACTTATTCTCTGAAATTGAAAAATAATCATGTGAAAGTTTTTCTATTTTTTTTTCTGTGGTTTCATGAAAAATTATCTGAAGTTTTGTACAAAGGTGTAAAAAGTCTTTTTATTTTGTGAAAAGATTTCTTAATTTTCGAAAAAAAATCTATGGTTTCGAGAATAATTCTTCGAAGTTTTTTGAAAATTTTTAATTATTGTGTCAACAGCAATCTAGTATGAAATTCCACTCAAGTTTAGGTTATACAAGCGAGAGAAATTTATAGTAAATTGAAATATCAAACAACGGAAGTAGAATACGAATAATCTAAATAAGTAGGTAAAGAAAACTGGAGATATTTTAACACCTAGACCTACCTACTGAAATGGCAAAATATACGAGAGAATTTTTTTTTCAAAATTATAATAATTTCGTAATTCAATAAATAAACTTCCAAGTGTCTAAAAATAAACTCGAGTACCTTCGTTTAAATTTTCGATAAATTTTAACACCGAAGAGTAATTTTATTTATTTAAATGGGTATGACGTGTTTTTTTTCTCCTCGAAATCATATGAATATTTCAACATAGATAGCCGAGAATAATAAAACAACTAACGACATATGAATCCTTTCGAACCTTATTGCTTATTCCTTTCACACGTCAAAACACCAACTTTATTTTTTTTCAATTGTAGACACAGGTACAACCAATTACGTCACGCTTTTGGCCAAAGTCATATTATAGAAACGTATGGGATTATCATTAATAATGCATTTTCAATTTCACCACGTAGGAGATATTGAAAAACGAAATCGAAATTGGGTCATTTTATGAGACTACGCAATCGAGCAGCTTTTGTAGCTTACGCCTTACGAACAAAGAGAGCAAATAGTAGAAAAGAGACAATTTCCAAGATATAATAAAAGTTGAAATTTCTACGCCGATTTAATCAAAACTTCCAAGTAGAAGAAGCTGTTGTGAGGCACAATTCAAACTTTGCTGATACGTAATCGTTCGTATAGTTTTCAATGTCAATGTCACGTGTTTTATTCGCTTCGATGATTCTTTATAAATTATTCGTAACTACCTACGTGGATCTGGATATATTATTTTTATTTATCGTTGATTATGGTTCTATTTGATGATAGTGGCTGAGTAAAATGCTATGTAAAAGATCTAAAGTTACTTTTATGGATTTTTCTCCTTCTCAGCGTGCCCTAAATTAGGCGGAAATGTTTCCCATGGAAGAAAACAACGCGAGCGTACTGCTCGTATCAAAGAAATAATAAAGCCTAAAATTTCAACTCCTAATATTTTTATGTTTTTTCTCAACTAATTGAAAAAAATTTAAATTAAAAATTCACATTCGCAATGTACAAAGCCAAGGTAATCGTAGAGGCAAAAAATACCTACACTTTTTGTGGATATTTTAACATCGTGTGTTATCTCAGTTATGGGATTTAATAAAATCTAACCTCGCACCACCTACACCCAAAAATATCACTCGCAGTTGGATTACCTTTAGAAACGAGTCGAGCTTTTTTGGGTAAAAGCAGAAGCTTTAATTTATAAAATTAGGTATTCGTACAAATTAAATCAATTATTAGGGTATGGACTAGAAATAAACGTAAATGTACCTATCCTTCGATAAATTCGTAAAAGGTCAAGGTAAAAAATTTGGGTCTTCAAATTAATTAAAGTTTCTGATTTTATCTTCGAAAAAAAATTTTACGAGTGAAATTTTCTACTACTTGGTTGTTCATTTTCAAGTCCTTGAAACGTTTCAAGATCAAAGAAATAATTTTTGTTTATGCGACATTTTCGCTTTCGCATAACTTTGTGGACTATTATTATTGAGATATTTTTCCTGTTTATTTTAATGGTTTCTTGAATCGAAGAGGTTAGGTTAGGTTAGGCCGAGTGAGGCGTACTTGAGATTTTTAATAAATACGTAATTATACGTCAATTTTTTGATAATTATGTCACTCAATTTCATTGCATGAGTAATGAAATGTATATTAAAATTTATTTTGTTTCCAGTTTATCCATAAGAAGTACTTCCAAAAAAAAAATTATGTGATACCTCCTCCCCTCCACCCATAATATTTTGTGAATAGGTACCTTTTTTATATTATTTTAATAAAGAGATTTTTTCAGTTTTTTTTCGGAAAAAAAATCATAAAGATTGCCTGTTGAAATTTTTTTTAGATATTTTTTGTCAACAAAATATTTTTGTAAGAATATTTTTTTACTGAACAATTTTTGGAAAATTATTGGTCGAAATCCGAGGTATGTTTTTTTTTGCTCCACCCTAAGGTACTTACATATTTTTTTCTTTCAAGGTAATTTTTGAAATTGCCAACAAAATAATTTTTCAAAAATATTTTTTTTTAAATTTTTTTACAGAATACCTACTTAATGAAGATTTTTTTTCAAGAAGATTTTCTGCCAAAAGATTTTTCCAGTGTTTTTGCCAAAAAAAAATTCAAGTGAATTTTTTTAAAGAGATCTTCAGTTTTAAGTATTTTTTTTGAAAAAATTTTTTGCCAAGAGATTTTTTTCTTATTTTTTTTTCAAAAGACTATTTTCAAGTAGACTCTCATCTGCCAAAAGATTTTTTAGATTTTTTTTTTTTTTTTTTTTAAGATTATTGTCATGTGATTTTTTAAAAAAAGATTTATCTATCAAAAGTAGGTATATTCTTTCAAGATGATTTTTTGAAATTATCAACAAAAAGTAGGTACTTTTTCAAGAATAGTTTTTTTTTTTTTTTTTTTACAGAAATAATGAAGATTGTTTTGTTTTTGAAGAAGATTTTCTGTCAAATAATTTTTTACGTAGCTTTTTTTGCCAAAAAATTTTAAATTTTTTTAAAGAGATTTTTTTCCTATTTTCTTTCAAAATAGGTAGGTACTGTTTTTAAGATTTTTTTATCAACAAACATTTTTTAAGTATATTTTTTTACAAAAACAGATTGTTTGGTAGAAAAAAAAATTATATAAAAACCGAGAAAAATTTTGAAATTTGTCAAAAAAATTCTAAAACTGCGGTGAAATTGCGTCTTCTAGTGGAGATATTTTTTACGAACTGAGCATACTGCCTCTTCCCTGTCTCATCTATAATACAATACATGCCTGATTAATGCAGTAAGCATTAGATCCAGAGTCATTTTCCGCAAAATAAATATTGTTACGGTTAATCATTAATTTAAAAACGAGAGTACATTGTATTTAGCCCGTGTGTAAAGTTGATAATTATATGTTTAAATGGAAGTAAGTAGGAGTTTACACGTTCGTTTGAAAATTCCGCTTAATCCTGCCAAAGATTAAAGTTTGTTAATCTAGCTTTATTCCTACTAAATGTCATAATTAATATAGTAATTTGAAAATTGAAACGAACACCGGCCGATTGCTCGATTCAATTTCTTTGTTTATGTAATAAAATACGAGGTAATTTTTCCAAGTTGAAATTAACAAACGAGGCTTTTCAAGTTTCACATTCTGCAGAATTCCGATTGCTGTTTTATTTAAAGCCGGCCTCCTTCCGGTAAAGGATATACTGACTCGTAATTTTATAGTTTTTGTAAATTCTCTTTTGTAATTTGAGAAAATGACTTAGTTATCTTTTGTAAAAAAATCGCTTTATCTGTAGACAATGCGAAATTATAAATTTGCATAACTGGCGTTAATTTAATATACGACGAGTGAGGAGGAGGAGGATTTTAATCTGAGAACAAAAATTCTAGTGTTGTTGTTCCCCCCCCCCCCAAAAAAAAATCATATCGTAAAAACACCTATATCTAGGTACCTATTTAATTTTTTATGTGATGCCTTCAGCAGAGTCTTTGAAAATGAGAAATTCAAAACTTGTCAAGTTTTGTGTTAAATTATTCAGCTGTGTAAGCATGTATAGGCGTTTTATTATAACCGTGAGAAGACGTTGTAAGTCATTTGCCAGACGATTAATGGTGAATAAAATATTCAACCGAGAAGCAGTCTGGCTGAATATGAGAACAATTATCGACGTGTTCGGGTGCGTCGAAGTGAAATACGGTTAGGAATTACGATCCTTTACAAAGGCATACCCATCATTTACACGAGTTAGCTAATAAATCGAGAATTTTTGAGAAAAGTTGAGTCGATTTTTAAAATTTGAGAGAGGATAATTTTTTCAAATTTTAAGACTTCTAGAGACAAATTTGGCAATTTTCGCATATGTTTCTTTGAGATTTACCTATCTCAAGGTCAAATTGGTCAAATGAGGTCACATTGGGTAAATGAGGTTCATATGAGGCTCAAGCAAGAAACCATAGATACTGACATCTCAATTTGAAATTACTATAGAGGATGTTTTTCTTTTTAAAAAGCACACATTTTTATCAAAAAATTTCAGGAAAAAATTCTTTTCACAAAAATCTTTCATAAAAAAATGGTATGATGAAAAATCTTTTCAGAGAAATCATGTCAGAAAATTTTCTTTAAAAATAACCTTTAATCGCTTGACAAAAAAAATCTCTAAAAAAACACATTTTTCGAAAAAAAGGAAAAAAATTAGTTTCGATGGAAAAAAATCTCTTGAAAAAATCTCAACAAAAATTTGATTTAAAAAAAAAATTAAAAAGATTTCTTTTGCCAAAACTTTTTTTAAAACCAAAACCAGTTTTGCCAAAAAATCAAAAAATATTATATTTTCTGAAAAATAAATCTCGAAAACATTTATATTGAACATTTCTGACAAGGGAACCTCGCCAACTCGTCACCTCCGATTGAGCTGAAATTAAACTCACTGAAAGAGCATGCCATACAGACCTCACAACCAAATTTTTAGCTGCCGAAGTTTATTTTTCGATTTTTGGTAAATTTTTGAAAATGGCTAAAACCGCCTCCAAAAAACCATTTTTTGAAAAAAAAATTGTAAATTTCACGATAGAATCCTGAAAATTGGTTTGTACATCAAAGTCGACCTTCCGAGTCAATTGGCACCATTTTCGAGGCGATCTGGAGCCTCCAGAAAAAGTTGAATTTTCTCCAGTTCAGATGATATACTGTAGAAATTGATTTTTTGAAAAAATTTTAAAAATGCAAAATTTTCAAAATGTCAAGACAAAACACGTGCGAACTCGTCACATCGGATTTTGGATTCAACTATGCCAATCGATAGATGGCATCATACCAACACTAGGATCAAATTTTCAGCTGCCGAAGTTGATTACAGCACCGTCTGGAGCTATTGTAGTGCGCTGGAGAAAAGCCAACTTTTTCTGGAGGCTCCAGATTGCTTTAAAAATGGTGCCAATCGACTCGGGAGGTCGACTGCAGTATACAAACCAATTTTCAGGATTCTATCTTGAAATTTACAAAAATTTTTTGTTGAAAAAATGGGTTTTTGGAGACGGTTTTACCCATTTTTAAAAATTCGCCAAAAATCGAAAAATCAACTTCGGTAGCTAAAAATTTGGTTGTGGGGTCTGAGTGACATGCTCTTTCAGTGAGCCAAATTTCAGTTCAATCGGAGGTGACGAGTTGACGAGGTTCCCTTGTGAGCAAGAGGACCTTCTGGAAAAAAATATTCTTATCAATAAAATCTTTCAACTTTGACAAAAAGCTTTTGTGAAAATTCTCCTGACAGAAAATCTTGAAAGAGTTTTTCTTGACCAAAAAGTCCTTTTTTAAAATAAAAATCAACAAATGATTTTCTTCGGTAAAAAAAATATTTTATACAAAAAAAAATCACTAAATTATTAATCTTAAAAGAATAGGTTTTCAACAAAGAATGCTCTTTGAAAAAGTCACTCAATAAAAAACTCCCTAAGTAAAATTTTTTGAAAAAAGCCTATAAGCAAAATTTTGATTGATTTCTTTTTTAGCCCACCTCCTTAAATCATACCTCTCCAAAAATTTCAAATTCGTGTTAAGTGACCTCGAAAATATACTTACTCATATTTCACACATTCATATAAGCAAAATTTTGATTCCCTCCCCTATATTCTCCCTAAATCCTACCCTTCCTAAAATATCAAATTTGTGTTTTACGACAACGAAGACATAAGAAAACGCCATTTTTGTATTTTGATGTATGGATTTATGGTAAACTAATGAATTTCAAGCCTTTTAGGGGGAGGGGGGGGGGTCTATGGCCCATAGTGATGAGGTGTCAGATAACAGACCTCACCTATCTCTATTAGAGCTCATCAGTTTCGGGCCTCACTTTCTGGAGGCAGTTCTCAAAAGCTCCACTTTACGATACCCATAGAAAACTTTTACACAACTTTTTTTTTGTAGATTTTCAAACAATTTTTAGAAAGTACTTGCAGTAAGTTATTTACAGACTTATCGAGCGTGGGAAATTTTTAATCTCATTGCTCTTTGTGTCATTTGGACAAAAATTGTCCTGGACGCGAATTTTAAAACTAAAAACAAACACTAAAACTAAATGCAGGATTCGTTTTAGAACGATACACTTTTTTAAAAATGTATCTATAGCCACCCCCCCCCCCATGCAACTCAAAAATCCAACAATTGGCCAGAGGCGTGACGACCATGGGGGTGTGGGGGTGACTCACCCCAAGCAAAATAAATTTTGGGAAAAAGTTGGTTGAAATGGGGAATTTTTTGGGAAACTTTGAAAAATTAGGTTAAATTAGTAAGGGCGAATTTGAGTTTTACCCCTTCCCCCCACTGCGTATCGCTTCGTCGCGCCACCATGGAATTGGCAAACTTCTCGTATCGAGAATTCGAGACTAATTGAGTGACATTAGAAATTCCATTAATTGGTTCTACTCGTACCCCAGCAACGATGAGAAAATTCTATCAGAGAATACATAATGACGCTGTATAACTAAACCGATTTCCAATACGACCGCGTAAGTCTTTTGAGATTTGGGATTTGGAGAGAGAGAAAAACCGAAACGCCACAGCTCTAATACTCGAACCTTTTTTGAATTCGAAAAAAGGGATACTTACGTGCACGTACATTTTTAGATAATCGCAAAACCGATATAATGATCCGGGTTTACTCGAATATTACATTCGAACCGATATACCACACGATGGTAATTTTTGAAACAGATAAAAATATAAAAATAGTGCTACCATAGAGGACAAAAACTTGGAAAACACAATACAAAAGGAGTGAAGTATTATAGTCCTTACGTAATCTGGTGAAAAGATTTTTAATATTGGAAAAAAGCACGATCGCGA
Organism: Balanococcus diminutus; assembly: GCA_959613365.1. Taxonomy (NCBI): domain Eukaryota; kingdom Metazoa; phylum Arthropoda; class Insecta; order Hemiptera; family Pseudococcidae; genus Balanococcus; species Balanococcus diminutus. Next base: position 22,738,627 of record OY390715.1, read on the forward strand.
GTTATCATAGGTATACTTGAAACGTCCTCTTTGCTCTTTATTTCGCTGCAAAAAGTTAAAGAGGGAAGCAATTTCCTCCTAAGGGAGATGGCGAGAACATTTTCAATACTCTTTAATTTTATGGATTCAATTTGAATGACTTCCTTTTCACCGAGATATTCTTAGTATTCATTAAGAATTTTTTTTTTCAATTGGGTAGGTAATTCCTTTTATTAAATCTACTTGAAAGTATTCCTATTAAATGCTCGAGTCGACTGAAAAAATTCTCTCATTGGTGGCTACATTCGTGTTGACTTAATAAGTGTGTGGTGAACGAGGTTGCAAAATGTGGAGGGATTTTGTGGTTTAGATAGCAAAAGCTTATTATAATTTCACACAGTGTATACCCTTCCGGCTTTAAAATCGCAAAATACGAGTACGTGCAAAACCAAGTACACACGAACTGTTGTAGGGTTAAGTGGCTCGTGAAAGAATGGTAAAAATTAAACAAACCCTGCTGTACTGTATTCGGTGCTATACGAAATGCATTGCTGGGGAAAGGAACCGAGGAGAGGGGGGGGGGGATCGAGTCTAGAGTCGATTAAAAGCATGCTTTAGCCGGGCCACGATGGCGTACAAAAGTGTTGGTAAAAAATTAACGAGTAGTACGAATACGAAGCCGAAAATTAATGAAATGGAAAAACAAATCCTCGGTTGTAATATTTGATTTGAAACATCATCATTTTACAACCTCAGCGCAAAAAATCAAAAGTAGCGGAATAATTCGCGATTTAATAACGAAATGCCATCTTGATAATAAAGAGATAATAAAATTTTTAAATCACAATATGCTGCGACTTACCCCTTGAAAAAAAAAATCCTACAGGAACTTTGACTCGTCTTTCACCTTTCAACGCATCTCGTCCGGGTAATAAATTAAAATCCGCGATTGGCTACATTTTGCATTTCGAAAATATTATAATTGCGCGGCAATATTAAGTAACTTAGACCAGCAGCATTTGATCGGCGCCCTCAAGTGAACGGTGCAAAACTGAGAATGTTACAAACGCCCAGAATTTAAACGTTAGTAACCCTTTGCGACGAATAAAGTTCGCGAATGATTCGCTTTGTCGGTAATCCTCGCTCGGGCCGATAGGTAAGTCACGCGTGTTCGGCCACGTTCTAATACCTCTCTATCGTCAATTACCCAATCAAACATTACAATTGTTGTTTCTACGGCCGCATTGTGTTTCTTATAAACTATTTAATTGCTTTCGATTTCCAAACAACTTGTCGGTGTGGTGAGTGGAGAGAGTTGGCAATAGGGGACATCGTGGGGTGGCTCGATGCTGGTATTTTTTTCGAAATGAGTTACTCTTACCCAAGCCTAAACATTGCTTCTTCTAGGTGGCGAAAAAATTTAACAGGAAATTTGATGCGAGAGCGATTTTCATTCATGTACTAAAAAGAAAACACCCATAACAAATATTTTGATTAACGTATTGATTCGATATGTGGGCTTTTCAGTTTAGGCTGTCGCAGTCGAATACCAATATCGGGTTTATTTTTCAATCGAATATAAATTCCAAACATTATGATAGGTATTTCTTCCATCAAATAAGATGTACGTATAACATTGTCATGCACCAAGGGGCATGACGTAGTGTTTATGAAACCCAAACCGAAAATTTTAAAATAACACTCGAAGAAAAAATAAGCTTCCGGGTGGTCGTACTTATACTTACTCGTGTATGTAATTCTATTTCTTTTCTTTTTTTTTTTGATTTTTTCCCCACTCAACTGGCGTCCGAAAGAGTTTCCTTTCAGATGTCAAACTGCGTAGAAAAAATAAAAAAAATGGTAACTGATATGAAGACGTAGTAAATGTTACGATGTGTAGTAAAACTTTCGTACGCTTTACAAAACTAAACATTTATCAACACCTGATGCAAATAAAAAAGCTCTTTCGTATTATAGTCATATAGGTATATCGAACCAATTTATTTAGTTAAAATAACCTACCACCTACGTGTAAGTATACTCCAAACTTGTACCTACATAATTTTTTCCAAACTCGTGTCACGAGTTTTGACGTTTTGATCTATTCGATTTTATTTACTTGAGTACATTGCGACGAGATAGGCTGCACTATTACCAAAAGTACGAAAAAGTTGACAAAAAAATTTTCGTAAAAAAAAAATCGTCGATTGTTGTTGTCTTTTTTTTGAGAATTTTTCAAGACTGTCACTTATACTTTCACACAGAAAGTTATAAGTTCATTTCTCAACAATATTTAAATTAAAAATTTTGATTAAGAGCAGCGGCGTATTTTATGGAGGGTCGAAGGGTCCAGACCCTCTCCTCCTTGACGACGGAAAAGTTGAAAAAATGGCAAAATTTCAGTTAATTTCAGTTTTTTAATGCCATTTTAAACAAAAATTTCAACTTTTTCAGTCAAGACCACCCCCCCCCCCCCCTCCCACCCCTGAATGACTGTCTGGCTACGCCACTGATTGAACAGATATCTAAGTCAATGTGAGTAGAAATATATTTCTCAACAAAATTGCTCATAAAAATATTAAAATTAATTCATTCAAAAAATTAAATATTTTTAAAATTCATTTTATTCTAAAATAATGAAACATTAAAATAATTACCCAATATCAATGAGGACATAATTATTTTCAAATTCGAAAAAAAAAATTAAATTCTGTTCCCTAAAAATTTGTTTGGGTTTAAAAAATTTTAGAAAAATAATTTTCAAGTTGAATAAAACAATAACATTTTAATTCCATGTAAGCCTTAGAATAAAAAATAATTTATTAATATTTGAAAAAAATTACAAAAACAAAGAAAAAGTTATTTATTTTATTTTTAAAAAATTCACATATTTTTGAAAATTGGATTCATGTTTATATCTATTGTTTTTTTTTTCAAAAATACCTAAGCTCTATTTTTTAAAAGTTATTTTTAAAAAAAATAAAACATTTTTAAATCGATTGGACAAAATTTTAAAAATGTCAGTTCATTTCTTAAAATTCATTTTGTTCCCAAAACAATATAAAATTTGAAAATTTATTGCAAAGAATCATTCTTTTTTTTAAATTCTGATTTGAGCTTATCACATAACTGCCTTTATTATACCTATCAATTTGCTTATGAAAAAAATTTATTAATTCAAAATATTTAGCAAGATGAAAAAATAAAAGAAACGAAGAAAAAAAATGTTGAACTTAAAAATAAAATAAAAGCAGTTTTTAGAAGAAACAGTATTTTTTCTAGCATACTTAAATGAAAAATGAAAACTCGATTTTTATAATATTTTGAAAAATTCAGTTTTTTTTTAACTCGAAGTTTTTCTTTAAAAAGTCTGTTCTCAAAAATAATTTTTAAATACTTTTCAATTCAATTCAAAAAAAAAAATTAAAAAATTAAAAAATTCATTACAAAAAGAATACTTTTTTTGAAAACAATTTTTTTTATTCAAAATACCTATCTTGTGAAATTTTGTTTAAAAAAGTAAAATGTGTCAGTTAAAAAAAAGTTGAATCAATGTTTCAAAAAAAATTCATTAAAAATTTTTGTTTAAAAAAAATGACGAGGCCGAATTTGAATATGAATACTAAAAACAATGCATATTTTATTTTCCATTAAAAAGATTGATTTTAAAGCTTTTTTTTTCAAAAATAATTTTTAAATAGTTTTACCCCCTCCCCCCTCTTCAAATAGAAACTAATTTTTAAAAAATGGGTAGGTGATTAATTTTTTTTTTTTTTTTTGAAACAATGAAAAATTTATTAGGTACCTAGGCACAAAAAAAATTGATGAGAAAATTATTTTAAAAATTTTTCCAAAAGCAATTGAAAAATTTTAAAAATCGTCATGAGAAAAATTATTTTCTTTTATTTTATTTTTATTTCAATTTTTTTAATGTCAAAAATTAAATTGAAAAAAAGTTTCAGTTTGAAAAAATGAAAGAATTAGGTACCTATCTAAAACAAAAACAATATTTAAATTTTTTTCTCAAAAATTTACAAGTAAAGATACCTATTTAAAAAAATGATTAATTTCTACTTATTGAATTTTCAATTGCAAAAATTCTCAAGATTCAATTACTACCTAGTACCTACTTTTAAAAAATTTTGTTCGACTTTTAAAGTCAAGAAAACATAAAGCACGACAATTGTGTTAGAAAATATTTTCGGATTGAACTCTACAGCACAATAAACTCAAGTAGATGTAAATTAAAATAATTATTAAAGAATTACATATGTAACCCAAATTGAAGCAAATCAAAATTGGATAATCTCTGCAAATAGTGCATAGTTTGAAAGATGAATTCGAGCAAGTACTTGAAAACGAATTACAAAATATAAGAGTATCGACATGAACTTATTAATTTTCTATAAAAAGAGCAAAACGCGAATTAAAGTTCAAACTTACCCTGTACTCTTTCCACTTAACCTCACTATTGGCGGAATAAATTTCAACACGAATCGTACGTGATTCTCATCAAGAAGATTACTTTACATTTCTAACCATTTTGCCACTAATTTGAAAATCTTGTAGTTCGAAATTCGCTTCGAATTAAAATGAGCGATAGCTTTTATTTTACCCCTAATAGAATATACCGTAGCGATAATATAAGTATAAAACGGTAGAAATGATTGTTTAACGTTAATTGCTAGTGTTCTGGGTGCTTTTGCGCATAATTATAAAACTGGAAGCTTTTGTGAGTTGAAGTAAGAGCGAGAATAAGTTTCATTATAAAACAAAAGATATTATGGTCGTAGTTGATGTTGAAAATACCATTCGAACGCCTACGAAAATTGTAAAAATGTTATACCTCCGTGTCTGCGTGTCCGTGACCTTTGAAAATATAGGTATCTTGTAAATGCTCGTTCATGTCGACGTTCCACGTTTTTATACCTATGAAAATTGATTATAAAAAAATTCCGATTTGGCTGAAAATAATTTTTATAATCGTGTATATTGAAAATTTCGAAATTTCAACATTTTAGTAAAGCTAAAATTTTACGCTTGTGAAGTAACAAAGGTTGACTTTTTGACGTACATAAAAGAGACATGTTTCGGGCCAGAGTACGTAATTACCATTTATATGGTACAATTTATTGAACTTGTATAAATGCCACAAATTGTCCACTCGTTTGATATAGACACGCAAACGTACCCATAGATATTGTAAACGTCAACTTGTTAAGTCGTACGAGTAGATCGAAGCTAGAGAGACTAAAAAGCGACGTCGGTTATATCAAGTTGGAATATTTAACTCGCCTAAGTTTTCTCTAATGTCGTCACATTAAAGCGAAAATACCTTAAGATTAATCTAATTAAAATTTCACCCTTCGCAACACACAATGCGACATTTACTCGTACTTACCTTACGTACATCTGCAAAATTTAATCAAAAAAGTAAACGCAGTTTGAAATAAAAAAGAACAACGCTTAAAATGCAAATAAAACTGTCTCGCGGTAAACAGCTAAACACCCACCTTGGAATGCCATTTTGCATTAAATTTCTCTATGCTGCTGTGCTGTGTATACTACTCGTATCCTTAAAGTACTTTGGCAAGTTCGGTATGAATTTATAAACGCGTTTTCAATTCTTTTGTATCTTCATATCGAGTGACGACTTCATTGTTGTCTCACAAACGAGCTTGGGAAATTTTAATGCTAACTGGGTCATGAATTTGAAATTTTTTTACCTTAACTTTACTTTGCAGAATTTAAAAAAATCAGCAAATGAGTTAAAATTTCGTCAGAAAATTAAAAATTACAATGGAAATTTTTCTGAACCTTTTTTTTTTTAGAATTTTGAGCCTGAAATTGAATCGATTAAGTATTTAATATTTTCATAGAAATATCATAATTATATGCGACCTATCAAAGTGGGTTAAAATTTCGGGAGAAAATTGAAAATCACAATCAAATTCTTTTTAACCTTTTTTGAACATTTTGAGAATCACATGAGTTAATTTTTAGATATTCTTAAAAACTGTCACACGACGTATCAAAATGGATTGATATTTCGCGAGAAAATCTAAAATTGAAATAAAATTTTTGTTTGAGCAATAATCAATTTTCATTGTAATTTTTCATTTCCTCGTGAAATTTTCAATCGTTTTGATGGATTGTTCGTGTGATATCTTTGTGAAAAATGTCAAATATCAACTGAATTTTAGGTTCAAAATTCTCAAAAAAAATTGTCATTTTAATTTTTGATTTTAATCTCGCTAAATTTTAACCCATTTTGATATGTCTCGTGATATTTTTGTGAAAATATTAAAAAATCGACTAAATTCAGGCTCAAAATTATCAAAAAAATACTGAAAAAAAATTTCATTGTAATTTTTGATTTTCTCGTGAAATTTTAACTCATTTTGATAGGTCGCGTGATATTTTTGTGAAAATATTCAAAAAAACGACTAAATTTCAGGCTCAAAATTCTCAAAAAATGCCAAAAAAATTTTTAAACCCAGTTTGATATGTCGCGCTGAATTTTTGTGAAAAATTTCCGATATTGACTCTTCGACTCAATTTCAGGCTCAAAATTCTCAAAAAATTCTCGGAAAAATGTTTCATTGTAATTTTTGATCTTCTCGCTAAATTTTAACTCATTTTGATAGGTCGCGTGATATTTTTGTGAAAATATTCAAAAAAACGACTAAATTTCAGGCTCAAAATTCTCAAAAAATGCCAAAAAATTTTTTAAACCCAGTTTGATATGTCGCGCTGAATTTTTGTGAAAAATTTCCGATATTGACTCTTCGACTCAATTTCAGGCTCAAAATTCTCAAAAAATTCTCGGAAAAATGTTTCATTGTAATTTTTGATCTTCTCGCTAAATTTTAACTCATTTTGATAGGTCAAGTAGGTAATGTTTTTGTGAAAAATTTCAAATATCGATTCAATTTTAAGCTCAAGTCTTGAAAAATAAAAAAAAATTTTGCAGTTTTTTATTTTTTCCCGAAATTTCAACCCACTTTGATGAGTCGGTGGATATGTTTGCGAAAATATTCAAAAATTGGCTCAATTTCAGGCTCAAAATTCTCAAAATATTCTCAAAAGAATTGTCACTGTGGTTTTTGATTTTCTCGCGTAATTTCAACCCACTTGATGGGTCAGGTAATATTTTTGCGAACATATTCAAAAATCGACTTAATTTCGGGCTCAAAATTCTCAAAAAATGCTCAAAAAAATTGTCATCGTAATTTTTGATTTTCTCGCAAAATTTTAACTCACTTGATGGGTCGCGTGATATTTCTTCGAAAATATTTAAAAATCGACTCACTTTCAGGCTCAATAAAATTCTCAAAATAGCTAATTTCTTTGTACTGCAAAAATGCCAGGTAAATGAACACTTTTTACCTGTTGGACTGTTGACTATACCTGAAAAATAAATAACTTAGTAGATCTGGTGGGTGTGTTTGGTAAGTATTCTTACAAGGGAACCTCGCCAACTCGCCGGTTCCGATTTCACTGAAAGAATATGCCACCCACACTTCACAACCAAATTTTTAGCTGCCCAAGTTGATTTTTCGATTTTTGGCGAATTTTTGAAAATGGCTAAAATCACACCCAAAAACCAATTTTTGAAATAGAAATCGCAAATTTTGAGATAGAATCCTGAAAATCGGTTTGTACACTAAAGTCGATCCCCCGAGTCGATTGGCACCATGTGCGAAGCGATCTGGAGACTCCAGAAAAAGTTGACTTTTCTCCAGCACACTGGAATGGCTCCAGACGGCGGTGTAATTAAATTGGGAGCTGAAAATTTAATCCTGGCGTTAGTATGATGTCATCTGTCGATTGGCATGGTTGAATCCAAAATCCGAGGCGGCAGGTTCGCACGTGATTTTTCATAACAACTTGAAAATTTCGCATTTTTTAAAAATTTCCAAAAAATCCATTTCTCCAGCATATCGTCCGAAACTTCGCCTACCCCCCAAAATCGACTCCCCGAATCGATCGGCACCATTTTCGAAGTGATCTGGAGCCTCCTGAAAAAGTTGACTTTTGCCGTCTGGAGCCATTCCAGTGTGCTGGAGAAAAGTCAACTTTTTCTGGAGTCTCCAGATCGCTTCGAAAATGGTGCCAATCGACTCGGTGGGTCGACTTTAGTGTAAAACCCGATTTTCAGGATTCTATCTCAAAATTTGTGATTTTTATTTCAAAAATTGGTTTTTGGGTGTGATTTTAGCCATTTTCAAAAATTCGCCAAAAATCGAAAAATCAACTTGGGCAGCTAAAAATTTGGTTGTGAGGTGTGGGTGGCATATTCTTTCAGTGAACCAAATTTCAGTGAAATCGGAGGCGGCGAGTTGGCGAGGTTCCCTTGTTAGTATTCTTACTTTACTAGCAGAGTTGAAAAAAAAAAACTTCCCCCTTGTATAAACATTTAGGATAATCTTATATTTCAAAGGTTTCAGTCCTAGTAAATCCCAGTTCATAATCTTATTCCGTTGAAACATAAATTTTTCTAAATCTACTCCAGCTATACTTCCTTTTTATATTTTTCATGAAATTTAAATTAATTCTTCCGTATTCTGAACTTTATAAATAGAATGTATAGGTAGATACATTTTTTGAGGCTCTACCTAAGTAGTCTATTTAAATATATTTTGTCATCTATTTGACTATTTAAGACAATATTCTAAATAGTTGAATTGGTTTTTGTACGTTTTTCGTATTTTTCAAAACATACTTTTTTGGGGGAGGGGGGCTTGAAAAAAAGGTATCGAAAATTTTTAATCAATTTGTGTTTTTTTTTACAAAAATTTACAGATTACATTTTTTCCAAAATTGTCGTCATAACTTTTTAATTTTTTTTTAAAAACATTTCCAAACACTTTATGCTCCCTCCAAGTAATAATTACGTAGGTACTTTTTCTATAAATTTTCATTATTGTTTTTTGACTTTTTTCCTCAAATATTGTAGAATAGAAAAAAAAATTGAAAGCTGAATTTTGGTAGCGGTTTCAAATCAGGTAAAATACGAAATTTTAATACCCATTAATTTCTTTTCTACCAACAAATCAACAAACGGTTGTATATTTTCTCCAAAACTTGTCATTAATAATTCTATTAAAAATTCTCCCAAAATATCGTCATAAAATTGATCTTTTCGCAGAGGTTTGAAAAATCATTTCTTTTTAAAATTTACGCTTTTTGCACAGAAGAAAAGAGGAAAATATTGTAAGAACAAGCATTAAAAGGAAATCTCGTCAAATGTTTGAAGCTGCCACACTTTTAAACCCTGCCAAAAATTTAATTTTTAAATTAAAATTAATTTTTTTGCGACAATGTTTGAAAGAGAGGCCCTTTCAAATCCAGAATCCTAACTTCCAAACTTCATACCTAAAATAAAAATATGAATTAAAATTAATTATTTAGAGACAAAGATTTAAAAATACAGAAACATGTGTCAAAACAAAAATGACAAGTTTACTTAAACGACAAAGTAACATGTTAGCATATTGAAAAGCGATGCACGCCACTTTACCACTTGGTCGGTAGTCTGAAAAAAAATTAAATAGCCTATTTACCCTCTTCCACATAGAATTCACATTTTACCTCTCAAATTCCACAAATAAGATGTTTTCTTAGGTTTTTAAAGTAAACATGTAAATTTAATATTTCCAACTTATTCTCAGGGGCAATTTGAAATATAGGTTTAGGTGAACTTTTTTCAAAATTACAAACCGTACTTTTCCAAATGTACAAAAAAGTTCGTTGGTTTTCTAAAAGATGGACAAAAATTGTGAAATTTTTCTCTAAATAAACAGCCGAATTCTTTTTTATAAAGTCGACGAACTGAAGCAGAATTTCAAACAATAAGTTACCAAAATTTTTATTTTTCAAAAATTCGACAATTTTGGAATTTTGCGAAAATTTAGCAAAGCATTCAACTTCTTCATAATTACCTATAAAATTCTTCACTGAACGCGAAATTTCAGTTTTTTTTTTATATTAAAAAGTCAAAGAATCAATATCAGATTTCGTAATAGGTAATTAATAAATATCATAAATTTTGTTTAAAATTTCTAAAAATACCTACATTTAAAAAAAAAAAAATCTAAAAATTTTGAAAAATAGCTTTCATTTTGATTCCTTAAATTTTCACTAGGTATCCATTTCAAAACTTTGTTTTTGGGTTTACAACGTCCAAGAATGACCTTGCAAAAATCCTACTTTCAAAATTTCAAAATTTAGTAGGTAGGTATACCTAATATATTTCATAAATTTAAACTTTTTTCAAATTTGATAGAAATTGGAATTTTTATGATTTTTGATAAAGTTTTGAAATTTGAGCAATTTCAAGTTTGATGTATTTTTACAATTTTTTTAACTTGATACTAGCTTACATCTTCAAAATTTGGTCAAAATTCAAAATGTAGTCATTTCTCAATTTTATTACATTTTTTTAGTTGGATTAATTTTTAAAGTAAATCTTCAAAATTTGAAACATTTAAATTCGATAAAAATTGGAATGTTGGCCATTTTTATAATATTTCTGTTGCGTTTTCGTAAATAAGTTGAACGAATATAATTATAAACGTATACGTACATTTTATTTTAGGTACTGAATAAAATCGAACATCTCGCTTATCGAATCATAATGGGAATGACGTATACAAAAAATAGAAAACCTACGTGTACATTAAAAAATTAAATAACCGCGTATTATTTAATTCGAATAATTTTGATAATTTGCTAGTCAAAAATCGCAACACGGCCCCTCAAATTTACAAAATTAGGAACCAAAATATAAAAATAATTTATCGATAACATAAACAGATAATAAACGTATACAAACGACGATAATCGTACGAAATTAAAGTTCGAATATAATCTTAAAAAATACGTCGTAGATTTTGAAAAAATAACTGCGATATTATTCGCACTAGCTACGTTTAAGGTAAATAAGCAAATTTAGCTGAAGAGCTTAAAGCTACATACTCTGATTCAGCGCTGGGCGTGGCAACAAACGATTGTTTTTTCACGTACCAGGCCACTACGTTACCATAAAGATATACTATATAACCTGACGTCGACTTACGATCGAGTATATTGCCGGCGTGATCGGCATCAACATAAGTACGGACAGAGTAAGACTTAAAATCGGGGTTTTCACGACGTTTGTACTTAAACGAATAATTTCTCGTGAATTTCAGATAACCTAAGATACGAATAACGTAGATAAAAATTTGATGATTTGCTACATGTTGGTAACGCGAAAGACAATTAACCGGAAAAGCTACATCAAGTCGCGTACCTCGAGAAATATAGTTCAACGAACCAAGAATCGCACGAACTTTGGTCTCGTAGTTTTTATCGAATACCGGATTAAGAATTTTTAACCGAGGTTCCATTTGCAATTTAATCGTATTGGTGTCGTGAAGATCATAAGTATCAACTAACTCATCGATGTATCCACGTTGATGGAGATGAATCTCATCACCAACGTATTCAAGTTCGATACCTACAAATCTTTCGAACTTTTCAGACTCGCGTACACCGAATTCACGGTTAAGATTATCGACAAATATTACAAAAATACAACGAGAAGGATCCGAAGCATCGACGTAAACACAAGGATCAACAGGAAAACGCTTAAATCCAAGTTTGATTAAAAAATCGTGCAATTTCACATTCCAATTACGAGGACTAGTTTTCAGACCGTATAACGATTTATTTAATACATAATAATAATTACCGTTTTCGTCAGATCCCTTCGGCGGGCGAAATGCGATTATACGAGTAGCATCTCCTTTTAAAAATGCTGTTGAGACATCGATTTGTCTCAACTTCCAACGATTAACGACTGATAAATTTATTAGCGAGCGAATAGACGTATTATCCGAAGTAGGCGCGTAGATCTCATCGATATCATAGTTATGAATATCTTTGAAACCGCGAAGAACGAGTCGAGCTTTATACCGAATACTACCGTTGACCGTTATTTTCTTTTTTAGGACCCACTTGGAGTCTTCATTCGAATGTTTGAATTTGCTGAGTTCCCCTTTCCTATCGGCATACTTCCTAAAATTTCCCCCAACAAATTCAGCTGCATTTTCGCACTGCAACTGTTTAATCGAATTATTCCATAAACTTGACGCGACGGTTTCGTAACTTTCGAGTTTATTACCTACCTTACTACGAGATCGAGTTTGATTATACACGTGAGACGGTTGTTTCGCTATACAGCACGTACTGCAATCGCTCATTGACGGATAAGTATGAGGATTTACGTTAATATTCTCGTTATCGATTTTAAAAAGTACTTTATTTGAATCATGGCCAAAACGACGATGCCATATATTAAGCGCGAATTCGGAATTTCGACTTTCGACGAGTTTAAAATTAATTGAAAAAAGACCGTTATTCAGGACATTGACCTCCGCGATTCTTTCGCCTGTATCGCGCACGATAAATTCAACGTTTTCGCCAATTAACAAATCGCATCCTTTTTCACGTAAAATATTTACAGATAGTAGATTTTGTGCAAGTTCAGGAATGAAACTCACGTTTGAGAGCTTGTACGTAACTCCGCGCTCATTTTGAACGAATATATCACCAACTCCTTCACATCGTATAATGACGTCCCTTTTTGCGACGTGAACATCGCGTTCGTTCGTCAACGTAACTTGGAAATTCGAAAAAAAGGAAACGTCATTGCACATGTGATGTGAGGCTCCGCTGTCTAATACGAATTCGATAGAATCACTATCGCGATTAAAATCCGACGTAGCTGAAATTAAAGCTCGAGAATAATTACACGAATTATTATTACTCGAGGTTACGTTTGCGAAAGCCGGACGAGGTCTTTCGTTATTCGCGGTCGAATTATTATTATTGGTCGTAGAATTATTAGTATTCGAAATAGAATTAATGCGAGAACGATTTGCTTCGTCCCCATACCTCGGGCAATTTCGACCAATATGCCCCTGAGCCCCGCACCGGTAACATTTATACGACGAAGACCGATTACTACCGTTATTACTATTCTCGTTATCAAAATTATTCGTAAAATTACGCGTACGACAATTTCTCGCTACGTGTCCCGTTTTTTTACATTTATTACAGGTTACCTTTTTATTTTGATTGTTACCGTCGTTTTTTTCTTCTGCAACGTATGCTGTTCCTTTACTCGATTGACCACTCGTAGACTGACTGCTCGTAGTATCACCTTTATTTAGGTCATCATTGTCACATAATAACCCACGAATAATTTTCGGATCTGCGCTGGTAACGTGTAACAATCCCTCGGCAGTCTTCTTCGCATGCTGATATTTTTCGTAATTTTTTAGGCCCGCTAGTAGGTATGAATATTCTTCGGACGGCGATACGACTACTTTACAGCGGCTCAGTTCATTAACGAGGAGGGTAACGGTGTCGACGTATTCTCGCGTAGTTTTAAACTTTCCGATATCGATGGTGGCTAACTGAGTCCGCAATGAAACAATTTTAGAATCACTCACTTTAGTGTATCGATCATCGAGTTCAGCTAGAAGCTTAAACGGATTAGCTTCTTCACGAACGAGTTTGAAAACGTTATTATCCATATGATTTACAAGGATTTCGTATGCCTGGATACTTATATCCACTGCATCTCCGCCTGTAGAGGATTTTATCGTGTCTGACAGTTTTTTCGATTTCAGGAGAAGAACCATTCGCTTTCTCCAATTTTCGTAATCTTCCCCCTTGAAAATCAAGTGAGGCGCAACGTTCGTGGACATATCGTCTTCGATTTCGGATGATTCAACGGATGAATTATCGTAAGATGACGAAGACAGTGATGATTCAGCACGAAGAACTGATTGGATTACGACGGATGTAATTTTCGACGGGTCTACGGCGGACAAACTATCGCCGGACGCACTTATCGACGAATTCGGATCGAGATCAACAACGGAATCAAGAAACTCGGACGTAGACGATGACTCTGACGACGACTCCAACGAAGTGAACGAATCAGTTGAAGCTTGTGGATTTTCGGAATTTTCTCGCAATGAATTTAACGCTTCTATCGATTTGCGTTTACGGATACGTCGTAACTGCGAGCGTGAGGAACGAATCTCAGACTCGGTAAAACCGAAAAACGGATTTTCGGATTTTTTCATTCACAAAAACGACAGAAAAATACTGTTGAACGGATCGACAACCACTGCTACTGCTGCCATGTTGCGTTTTCGTAAATAAGTTGAACGAATATAATTATAAACGTATACGTACATTTTATTTTAGGTACTGAATAAAATCGAACATCTCGCTTATCGAATCATAATGGGAATGACGTATACAAAAAATAGAAAACCTACGTGTACATTAAAAAATTAAATAACCGCGTATTATTTAATTCGAATAATTTTGATAATTTGCTAGTCAAAAATCGCAACAATTTCAAAAATTTTCAAAATTGAACCAACTTTGAAATTCGGTAATTTTCAAGATTGAAAATATTATATTTATGTACTTTTTTTTTTAATTTAGCAAATATTAGAAATTCGAAACATTTTTCATTTCGAAAAAGTCTAAGTAAGTCGAAGTTCTGTAAAAACCCTCAATTATTCAAAAAATGAAGGCAAACTCCTGCATCTCTCCAGAATAAAAGTCAAGTTTCATCTCTGCTGACGTATTTACAACGCGGAAATTGAAATACATAGGAAGCGAATATAACGCTGTAAAAACACCGGAAAATTCACAAAATTAATAAAAAACAAAGTTTTTTCATTTCGAAACGAGGTCATTAGAGCAATGAATGAAATTAGTATCAAGATAATACCCAGACTTGCTGGTTTTTGATTATTAAAAACCGGCCTACCTTGATTAATGAACCAAGAACAAATCAACATAACCAGTTTGACCAATTCTATGTTGAGAAATTTTTTCTTCAATTTAGAGTTTCCTTTCTGCACAAAAATATCACGTAGGTAAATGCAAATTTTACGTAGGTTCCCAAATTCAAATATTTTTTCTAGATTATTTCCTTTGCCAAAGTAAAGTCCCATAGAATTTTTCACTCGATTAGTGAATTTCACCGAAAAGAAAACGTATCTTAATGAAGTTCTCCCCATTCAGATGTATTGAAAAATAAGTCATAAAATTGCTTTTAATCCCATTCGAACGACAACACTGTCAAAATGAAACCGCAAAGATACCTGGCTGTACCAAAGTGATGAATCGAATACCTACGTATAAATCAAGTTCAACTAACAAAATAGGTAACTACGTAGGTATCTATACTTGGAGACATATTTCATTCTACCTTATTCATCATACTTTGTTTCACTTCAATAAATTCTTTATCGATACCAAGCTTCGAAAAAAAACTCCGGCAGGATTTAAAAATAAAATCAAAACCATTTTGGTATAAAATTTCATCACTGAGAACTCCTTTGTGTGTGAATTTTCAAGGCCAACATGAGCCAAAAGATTCACTGGTGAAATAAATTCCCCTTTTGTACAGTTAAGCCATAAGCTTCTATATAAGATGAAAAATTATTTCTAAATTCTCTTCCCCCTTCCTCGATGAATTCCCTCGACTCTCGGATAATTATTACGACGACGAAAATTTGAA
This sequence comes from Balanococcus diminutus, assembly GCA_959613365.1. Classification (NCBI taxonomy): domain Eukaryota; kingdom Metazoa; phylum Arthropoda; class Insecta; order Hemiptera; family Pseudococcidae; genus Balanococcus; species Balanococcus diminutus. Next base: position 22,754,207 of record OY390715.1, read on the forward strand.
AATTTTGTCAATACGTGCGTCGGTGACATTGGAAAAAAAACCTCGTATCCGTCCCACAACTCGTCTTTTTATTACCCTTGAAAGCGTTTTTTTTTACCCATATTGTATTTTCGATAAAAACAAGATCAGATCTTTTCAATACTTTCTTGTTTCTTTGGCGAAAAAAAAACATTATACGTAACCTATCTAAACTGCCTTCGTATCGTTAGGTTATTACTTCAGCGTAACGCGTCATGGCGTGGAAAAAAGTGCTTTCCGAATGTCGACTTTCGAGTTTTAAAAACAATTGTCTAGAGAATAATAACATTATTTATACGGTCGCGGGATACAGAAGAGAAGGAAAATCGTCGCTTTACGGAACTAATTTATAACGAGGTTTTGAAAAGTCAACGAAGAAAAAATTAAACGTCAAATGGATGGTTGGAAATGGTGTTAGTAGTCAGTTTTTCGTGCTTGCGAAGGGTAATTTTTGAAATTTTCGTGTGAACGTTATCTCAATGCTATGCTAGTAATGTTATGAATAATTCACAAGAAAGTTACCGAAGCTTAATACTTTACATAAGTAATAAATACCTTACTTAGGCTGTCCTTAATACATATGCCTACACTTGCATTTCCTGTGTGAAATAGGCAGAGATGGAGCAAATAGATATCTCAGTATGTGAAGAGGTAGATAGAGCATGGTGCCCGAAAATCCCATTTGAATACCCTATGTATAAAATACTTTTTTTAAATAGTTTTTTTAATGTTTCGTAATGTTTTTATTTATCTTATTTATTTATTTTTCAAAGTACGCTAGTTTGAAATATTAAAAATTTAATAACACTTCGGAAAATGATAAAAAATCGAAAAAGTTTAGGTAATTATTTAAAAACTCTGAAAACATTTAAATGTCATAAAAATTTAAAAATTAGTTAAAATAAAAAAGTATAAATTATAAAAAATTTATGTTTTTTTTAAAATAATAATTAATTAAAATATTGAGAAAAAAATTAAAATGGAACTTTTGAAAAAATTAATAAACCACAAAGCAATGAAAAATTTTGACCTACTCGTATAAAAAAAACCTGAAAGATACAAAAAAAATACGAATTAAAAAAATGAGTGATTTCGTAAAAATAGAGCTACTAAAAATGCGATAAAACTGAGAAATAATAGAATGATATTTTAGAGAAAATACGACAATTTAAAAAATTGAAATGTTTATCAAAATTTGAGAAAAATTTCAAGTAGATAATAAATACAGTGGAATAATTAATATTCAAGTGTTAAATAATCGAAAAATTGAAAAAATTATTTGATAGAATTGAAAAATCACGAAGAGAAATTATAAAATTAAGAAATTTCAAAAAAAAATCAAAGGCTTCAAAAATTTAGAAAAAATGACAAAAATTAATTAAAATGCTATAAAAATTGAAGAAATAAATTTTGTCGGAGAAAGGGAATTGTTGATTTTTTCAGGTAGATTTTTTTTAAAATATTTTTAAATTCTTAACTACTGCAAGTGATTATTTCTTTATATTATTTTTTTTGACACAATTTAATTTTAAAGAATTAATTTATGGAAATATTTTGAACAACCTTTTTTTTTACCAAAAGAATTTTATTTTTATTTTTTTCAAACGCGACAATGTAAATAAGGCGAATGCTTTGAACTGCAAATAAATGCTTTTACTTTAAATAGAATAAAAAGTTGAAAATGAACATTTTTAAACGAAATTTTGAAAATTTGGAAATTGTTTAAGAACAGAATCTGACAAAAATCGAAACACGTGATGTTCTAATTGAATTTAAAAAATTGGTTTCTCGACAAAATTCGATGAAATAAGTTTTACAAAAAACTCGGCGCTTCGCAAGGGAGGGCTTCGCCCCCCCCCCTGGACCTCCCTGGTTGGCTCTATTTCCACACTACGTTTGAAAGTATGAAACATAGTACATGCTTTTACTCTGTGGCAAAATGTCTAAAAGTCACGAATATTAATTTCCATGGAAATTTAAAAATCTAAAAAGTATAATAAATAAAAAAATTTTCAAGTTTCAGAATGTCTGACAAAAAGCCTAAAAGTCATAAAATTTCTAAAAAAAAAAACTAAGTTTCAAAATGTCTGACATAATGTTTAAAAAGTCGAATTTATTAAAAATTTTCTAAGTTTTTTTATGTCATCCAAACCTAACCTAATGTAACCTAACCTAACCCAATGGTGTCGGATTTTCCTGTCGTTTTTTTTCATTTTGGTTTCCGGAAAAGCATATACTAAGTATGCTAAAATGTTTTGATTGTGAACCAAATTTTACAAAATTTATTAGTTGCAATTTTTCCATTAATTTTTTTTTCCACGTAAAATATTTCTTTAGATTAAAAAAAAATTGAAAATGAACATTTTCAAAGAATAATTTTAAAAACTTGCGGAAGCTATGCTCTAGAATAAAAAAAGAATATTTGTTTAGCAAAAATTAAATATTATTAGACGTTCAAATTAAATTAAAGGAATTGTAGATTGAAAAAAAAAAAAAATTAAAAATATTTTCAATAATTCGATTTTGAATAAAATTTTGAAAAATTTACTCTTCATCAAAATTTGAATAAAACTTATTCCAGCGATTGAGTTTTGAAAAATGGTTTTAATTAAAATCTCATGAAAAATTTCATTAAAGAAAATTTTGGATTGAGCACAATTTGAATAAAGTTAGAATAATATTTATAAATAGATATTTTTTTCAATTTAGGTAAATTGGAATAATTTTATGGATTTGAGAAATATGTTTTGGCATTTATTTCATCATTAACCAGTGAGTTTTTATGCTTTCCTCAATTTTTGGGAGTTCCTAATTTTTTTTAAGTAAGAAATTTTGATCAAAATTTTTCATTACTCAATTAATTAATTTTTTTGGTTTTTATTTTTCTTCAAAATGATTTTACTTGTTTGGAAATTTTTGCTCAAAATTTAAATTTTTTAATAACTGCTCTTCTTCATTTTTTAAAATTTTTTTTTATGATAAGTAAGAAAAAAATTGAATGAAAAATGAAGGAAAAAAAACAGACCTTTGTAAACTACAGATAATTTTATCGATTTGAGGCATAACTTTTTCATATTATCTACATAATTATTTTCACGAATTCAAGATTTTTGGCAGACTTTTTTATTCGTTTTAAAAAAATTATCTACTCAATTTTATTTGAAATTATAATTCTTCCATTGGGAAAATTGTGAGATTTTTCATTAAAATAACGTTTTAATTTTTTTTTTTTTTTTTTAAGTGAAGTGTTAATTTTTTGGTTTAGTTTCATTTCCAAGTACCTATTTTCATTTTCATTTTCATTTTTTCTTTATAAAATCAGCTGAAAGATTTTTCACTTGAGTAAAAAATTCGCGTGAAAAATGAAAAAAAAATTATTATCTATCGATTTGATTTTTTGATTTGATTTTTTTTTTAAATTAGGAAATCTGGCCAAGTTTTAAAAATCGGGTAAGATTTTTTTAATTATAAAATTTGAAAATCGACCAATATACCTATCAGGGTTTTCAAAAAAAATTCAAAAACCTTTGAACATTAACTTTTTGTAAAATTTTAAAAATTGATTAAACTTCAAAAATGTATTAAAATTTGAAAATCCTTATTTCTGAATTTTTATCAAATTTTTCCTGACCAAGTTGCAACGTCAGACTTGTCTGGAAAAAATTTTAGGAGAAATTTTTTTTTTCAATATTCTTGGAGAAATTTTTATAAGTAAAAAAAAATTTCAATCTTTTCTTTTTTTGAAGTAAAATTGAAAACATTTTGCACACAACGAAACAGTCTCAAAAATTTTGTTGAAAGGTAATAAAATTCAAGTGTGGGTATTTTAGTTAGGTATTTATTGCCTGCTTATGATTTCAAGTTTCTGAAAATTGCTGACAATTTTCTTCTTTAAACCCTTGCACGAAAATCACGTTCGCGTAATAATTGCTAAAAACTAACATCAATTTCTTACCCAGCACGAAAGGGTTAATGAATGAGAAAAAAAGCTCGTTCATAATTATCGACGCGTTGTTTGGCACATACGAGACGATACACGGGTACAGTGATGAGGGGGAGGGGGCTAAAACCCCGAGGAGAATTTTCATTGAAAACGTCATGCCCGGTTCCATTTCGCCAAGATGGCTTTTTCGATTTCGATCGATTTCCACATTTTAAAAACGTATTTGCGGTACGAAAAAATAGATTAAAAATTTCACCCGATTAGAAAATTAGTCCTTAGAGAGGGTACTCGTATGTTCAAAAATGTCCAATTCCAGAACGACATTGGCTTTTTGCGAGGCGACATTTTACGAGTACGAGTTATGTGTTTACATGGCGTAGGTAGACCACTTTCGCGTTGGTTCTTCTATCTTATCTAAATCGTAATATTCGTATAAATAATTCAACATCCAGAGCGTAGGTAATAAAATGGTTAATGAAACTCGATGCGGTGGCATTTTTAAATTTTACAATCTCGTAAATCGTATCAGTTTCAGCGCAGCGTGAAAAAAATGAACCAAATCAAATTTCCAAGCTTCAAGAGATGGTGAAAAATTTCGGGTATAAAAAATAGGAAAAAAACGTATACGATTTAGATATAGGAGGACGCGATGTAATCTGAATTTCGCAAATATTGGGTTGGAGATTTTTTTTTACCCAAATAAAAGAGGCAATAAATACGGTTTCGTTGGAAAATTCCATGGCAGCCTTTTGAGAAGGGAAAAAATTCCTACGTTATTTTAAATACATAATTTGAATATATGAAAATTAAATACGATATTGAATCATATTTCTCATTCTCAGCAGCATAATATATTTCACCGGCACGCTGCTTTTTGCCAATCGTTCATACGCAAGCGCACTTTATCGATTTTACCAGCGGTGTGGTTTATCGTCTTATCCTAACTTGAAACTTTTTTCCTTCAACTTGAGAACAAATTTTGCCAGCTTTTTACATAAGTATTGTTTCGTGAAACGTACTAATAAAATGTACTCGTATATCTGGTGGCAAAAAGAAATATAGGCCTCGGAGTCCATACGACGGTTGCGTCGCACACCACCAAATACGAATCTATTTATCACCTACTCTTATTTCGTACGAGACCAATATGACAATGGGAAAAATTTAGCTCATTTTCGAGCTATTCTGTGGTCAAAATGAATGTCAAAATCATCAACGAGTTTAATATTAATTTCATTTTGGCGGAGGAAAATCAATATGGAAAAGTTTTCTCAATGGAAGCTCCAAGCTCGACATTTAAATGAGTAAACTTCTCGTCACATATTTTCCGTTGTGAAGAAAACTATTTTGACGATACCGGCCGGTATAACCATAAGGCGCAGTGTGGTTTTTTGACCTTTTTTTGTCAGCTTTTTCGAGACCTGAGCTAAAGTGTAGAGTATTTTTACTTCCATAAAATTTTAGTAGAATTTTCATTCGATCATGATTCTTACTTTGTGTAAAAATTAGGGGAAAATTCCACCTAAATCTGGGTTACAAATTTTTTTGAAAGACAATTTTTTTTTTTTAATTTTGATTAAAATATTTTCCAAGTCAGTAATTTTCAAAAAGAAAACATGATTTTTAAAAATTTTGTTCGAAATGATAAATAAAAATAATAAATCAGCCGGCAGAGGGAGGCTTTTTGAGTGAGGCTAGATGTAGTATTTAAAAAATGCCACCTCCTAATCTTAAAATTCCAACTCGAAATTCTCGAATTCGCCTGTTAAGTACTAACACAAATAATAAAATTTTTAAATTATAAGATATAAGACAATTGAAAAAGTTTAAACACGGGGCACTAGTGCAATAATTTTGCGGATTTCTCTTTAGTGAAGCAATTTTTACTCAGTTTGGAACTTGACTGTAGTGGGCGTAATTCATTTTTTTGTGTCACCTCTGAAAAATTTTCACACCTATATTTTTCAATTAATTTTTAGAGAAAAATCTCTCAGTCTGAATTTTCGTAGAATAAAAAATATCGTAACTTTCTCATAGGTAAAAAAAATGCTAAAAAAATTTAATTTATGTAAAGTCTCTTAATAATTTTTTTTTTTAGAAGAAATCTCTCAATTTTTTCAAACAAAAAACAAAAAAAAACTTTAGATACGTATAATAATTTTTTTTGAGAAATATAAAATAATGCATGCATTTTTTAGGAATAAATTTATATTTTGGAGAAATTTGTTTAAATCTCAATTTTTTCATTTTTGTCCCTCATCATTTTTTTTTTTTTTGAAAAAATCTTACAATTTTTTTTGAAAGATGGATTTTTTATTTTTTCGGGTTTTCAGAAGGAAATCTTATTTTTAGAGAAAAAATTTAAAAAAAATTAAAATTATACATAAGAAACGAAAATTTCAATTTTTTGGAGTAAAAATTTTGCTCTGGTGTTACAATAAAAATACGTATATTCCTTAAAAATTCTTGAAAAAAAAAACCTACATTTTTTGGAGTAAAATTTTTTTTCAACTTTTTGAGGTAAAAAAAAATTGGAGGATAAAGCAAAATTTTTGGTTTTAATGAATGATGATTTTTTTTTTTTTTGAAATAGTTGGAATTTTTCAATTTTTTGATGTAGTAGAAATCTCTGGAATTTATGCAGGAAAAAAACTCGCATGCTTTTTATATAAAAAAAAAAATCGTTCATTTTTAGAATTTTTTTTTAAAAAACTCAATTTTTGATCTCAATTTTTTTGATGATAAGAACTTTTTATAGTTTTTTCGGAGTAAAAAAATTTCTCTATTTTTTAAAGGAAAAAACCTCTTAATTTTATAGGATTAAAATACTTTTGATTTTTATGTAGAAAATGTTTTAATTTTTTAATTTTGAAAAGGAGATATTTTTCTTTTAGAGGAAAAGAATCATAATTTTTCGATAATTAATTCATGTATACAAACTTTTATGTAGGTACTTATTTTATTCTTGAATAGTAAGTATAGATACAGTTTTCCATAATACTTTTCTTGTCTTTCCTTTTTTTTTTTTTTTTTTTTTTTGTAAAAAAAAGTTGGTTAATTGTTTTAATATTTTCAAAAATAATTTTTCTCCAATTTTATTTTTTAATTTTTTTTACAAAAAAAAAATGTAGACATTTTAATTTTTATTAAATTCAGCTCAAATACCATTTTTTTTAAAAGCTACGTATTTCATAGGTTACCTGTTTAAAAATAATACCTATATTTTATTATTTTATTTTTCTTTTATAAAGATGTGTAAATATTTTTATGTTTCAAAAATTCTCAATTTTTGTTTAGTACCTAGGTAATATTAATTTTTTTGATTTTTTAAAAAATTTTGTTTGAAAATTTTTTGTTGGTAATTTTTATTTATTTATTAGGTATAGATAATTCTGATATTTTAGTTACTTTTTTGTTAACATTTTTTTCTATCAAAAAAATGTTGATATCTACATTAAAATTTTTAAAAAAAGTTCTTCAATTTTGTTTACAAATTGGTCTTTTTTAAAAATTTTCTTTTGAAAAATACTAAAAAACAGTAACATCGTTAACAGGCACGTTGATTTTTTTTCTTGTGTAACGATGTTGACATTTTAATTTTTACAAAAATAATTTTTCCAGAATTTTATTTCAAAAACTTCAATTTTTGTTTAAAATCAAGTTTTTAATTTTTTTTAGATACTTAAAATATTCTTTCGAAATTCAATTACAGACCTTCATTGATTTTTTTTTTCAAATGCAAATGTAAGTAATATATTATAAATTAAGTACATTTTGATCTCTTTCAGTTTATTTATTTATTTTCAAAAGTTCGTGGATAAATTCTACACTGAGGCGAAGGTTTTTTCAACGATAGAAATGAGCTGAATTACGTTATACAGAAAATCCTTTAAAATCAGCCTTATTCCGAATCCAAATGCAATTTCTCAATCTACCCTTAATATTCCTCCGATAATTTGTGATTTTAGCGTTTCGTTCGTATTGACACAAAAGATGAAAATTTTTTAAACCAATAATAAAGAACACAGTAATCAAATCAGAGAATTCGAAACGTAATAAAGATTTTTACGAGGGAGAATCGACTTTTCGTGTTTTTTTTTTTTCTTTTTTCTTTTCTGTACTACCACATTTTATACGTATACGTATTGAAGGTTCATCGAACTTTGGCGAATATTATTTTTTAAAATACATTTTCAGTTTAACTCGTCGCCTAATTTATGCAGTTTTCTTTTAATACTTTCTCTTCAACTCCCAATTTTTTTTTCGCTCTCCAAATTTATGTATAGAAATTGAAAACTAAACAGCTCGCTTTTTTCACACCAGCGAAATATTATGAAATTGATGTTTATCGCTCGCAACGGGACGATTACCTTTATAAAAAGTGCTCTCTATAGACGCACGATTCAGGTAATCTGTCGACACCTCCCTTTTATACGGATTCAAACTTTTAGCGTGTAGGTTTAAATTGGAGAAAATTTGTCTAAATTCTATCATAAAAATATCAACCGTGTACCTGTTACTATAATTAATATTTATGTTTTCAACATTCTATTTTAGTTCAAGAATTACGGTTTAGGTACAAAAAAATCACGTTTTCCTGTCACGAAGTGTGGCCCATTAACGGTGTAAATCTTTATTTATAATCTACCATTATTATTATAGTTTGTAAAGTTGCTTATGTCGCTTTTGGGTAGCGAGCGACAAAGGCACCGAATGGCGAATACGAAACGGTTTCTATTTTTTTATTTGTTAACTTCCGCAGATTTCATCAAAAATTTGTTTTCAAGGGCGAATGAAACAATAGAAAAAATGTATACCTTCCATGAGATGTAATAAAAAATGTGAATTTGTGAACATAAATACTGCGTGATTTCTCAAAAAAAAAAAAAAAAAATCGGAAGTAAAATAATTATTCAAGAAATATAATTTTTCATCATTTCCCCCTTAAAATTCGAAATAATTTACCTATTCCAAAATAATTTTTCAAAATCTATTAAAAATAAAAAAATAAACAGCTTTACTATTGAATTCCATTTATTTGATTTATACCTAATAATAATTTGAAAAATAAAACCAGCTTAATTAAAACAACACTTAATTCGCAGATGCATTCGAAAGATGTATAGGTATAAATTTATATAACATTAAATGTATAATTTATCTGATAACAAAAAATTGAGCGGTTCAACATTGAAAGAAATAAATTAGCATGAATTAGGTATTTACAAGTTCATCTCTCGAATGGTCCGTTAATTATTCAACTTCAACATAAAAATTCAACATTTGACTAGTTAAATAAATATTTTAAACATAAAAATCAGATCGTTGTTAACATTGATAAAAATTATGATATTAATAAACAAAAAATAAAAACAAAAAAATAAACCATCACCCATCTTCACAGATCTATTTTCGTATTGACTAAATCGTTCAAATCGCCAATCTGTGTAAAAAATACCAGTAACTAGGCATTAGTAGTGGTAAAAACAGGCGAAAGATATTCTCCGAGGGAAAATTATTTTTAGAAATGGTATTAAGTACGAATTCGAGACGATTTTTCATCAAACAAATAACTCTAATTCCCAATACAACGAAAGACAATTCAATTTGGAATTAGGTTTCAATTGTATACCTTTTTCTCGTACTAGTTTGATGAGAAGAACTCAAAAATGAATACGAATCGATTAATGACGCAGTTCACTTCGAAATAATAACTTAATTGGGATTCTCGACGAAACAGTGTAGAAATTTAGATAATTTGGGTCTCGTAATCCGTAACGAATAATGCTACTTTAATTTAGAAAATGATACTCGAGAAAGATATCCCTGGTACGAGATTAAAATTTTTAAAATAATAACATCAAAATAGACGCAAAATACTTATCGATTTAGATTAAATAAAATGAAACTGAATGTACGAGTAAAAATGCAACAAATCAAAAAATATGCCAATGCTAAAATATGTAGGTAGGTAATAAAAATTACCAATTCCATTTTCAAAAAAATTTCTAACTTGAGAATTAAAAAAATCTACATTACAAAAAAGTATAAATCTTACCTCTTCAAAGCTGATATTCGGAGTAAATGTGGCGACCAAATCCTCCACATCGATATATTCGGATGTCGGCGATGGAGGCATTTTTTCACAAGAGTATAATTCAGGTAATTGGTTTTGTTTGATTTTTATTTCATTCCGAGTAATCACCGGACTCGAACCATCTTCTTTTCGAGCTGGCATCTCGGTTAATTCTTTTTTAACTGCGGATTCGAGTGACTTTTGCAAAATGAATTTTGATTTATTTTTATTCCTACTTCTGATGACGATGACTTTGGTAGAATTGTTCAAAACGGGAGTATTGTTTTCTTTTTTAACGATATCGAAAGAGTTCGACGTTTTTGTGGATTTTGAAACAAAAAGACTAGATTTCTCTTTGCTTTGATGCGAATGTTTACTCGGGGGGGTCGTCGATGGCGGTGGCATAGAGACTGTGTTTTTGTCAGCGCGAGGACATTTTAATGAAAATTGCTTGGAGTTGTTATCCAAATAGAACGTTTTTTTGAGATCATTTCTGTTTTCGAAGGGTACGTCATTTTTATTTTCTACGCTGTTCAATTTTGTTGACGGGTCGGTAAGAAGATGGTTCGAGGGAGTAGATTTTTCCTGAAAAAAAAAATACGATTTATTGAAATTAACTGTATTTTGTATGGGTATAAAAAATTGCTCATTTTAAATAAAATAACTTACTTTGTTTGAATTGTCATTGCTATAAGTCATTGAGCTATAATCAATCTCCATCCGAAGTTTAGTTTTAGGCAAAGTCGATTTAGTTTTCTAATAAATTAAAAAATAAGAAGAAAGTTAGAAAAATAACAGCTGGTGTAATTCGTCTAAATTAATACTTGGAAAATTTATAATACAGTCGCGAATGGGGAATAAAAGTCACTCCTGCAATTGAAAAGTTGAAAGCGATTTTATAATTGATTCGTAATCTAAGTTTTTTTTTTTTTTTTTTTTTTTTTTTAAATAAATGAACTGGGGTTTATATTTTTTTAGACTGCTTCATTTCGAGGGGTTATCCTCCTTTTCAAAAAATCTCCCTATCTCTGTACCTAATACTCCAATTTAAAAAATTTTAAACAAAAGTTATAGATTGAGATCATTGGAATAATTTTGGTTATAAGAAAAATTTTGATTGGAACCTTCCTTCCCCTTCTATTTCGCATCAAACGTATAAGAACATTCGGATGATTTTAATACGTAATATGCGTCATTGGAGCGGAGGGAGTGGTCTAATTGAAATTTTTATAGTGACCAAAATTATTCCAAGGGTCTCAATCTACAACTTTTATTTGAAAGTTTTTTCAGTTTAGGCCTTAGATACAGTGATGAGGAAAGTTTTTGGAAATAGGATAAACCCTCGAAGAGTGCGGGAGGGGACTTAAAAAAAATCTTATAAAAATTTGTCCTAAATTACAAATCAGTCAGAATCGTTTTGAACCTTTCGATCGCGTTGAAGTTCTATTCGCAACTGTACTATTCGAATAATGCTCACCAAACGTACTTTTCTGGAGGTAGAATCACGTTTTTGATTTTTGGAAGAATTTTGATTTTTGCTATGAGCCTAAAAAATCATATCGATTAGATAAAATCCAATAATCTAATTTCAATTCAATTAATAAAACCAACTTTTTTATGACGCAGGTAGTTACTCCGGTCAGCGAAAGTTTTTTCACACGAGTCGCAGGAAAATGGACGTTCACCTGTCGACATTGCAACATTGATTTATCTACCTATTTTCAAAATTTCGTCAGATAAAATCCGATGACTAACTAATTACCTGTATGAATTCGTATGTGTTTAGCTATCGAGCCTTTATCCGGAAATCCTTTACAACAAATGTCACATTGATAAAGGTACACGCGAGTGTGTCTTCGATAATGAACACGTAGTATTCTATTATTAACGAAAGTTTTTTGACAAATGTTACACTTGAAAGAATACTCTTTGTTGTGCTCGTTTTCATGCATTGTCAACTGAAAAACGAAAAGCAAAGGTTGAATTTACGATGTAATATTTTTTAAAACTGTTTTTATGCAGTTAAATTATAAAAAAATACGTACTCTGGAGAAGGTGGTGAATTTTCGATTACATTTTGTACATTGATATGGCCGCTCGGTCGAATGAAGTTTTTGGTGTCTGTATAAATTACTGGAGTATTTAAAAGTTTTTTCGCAAACCTTACACCGATATTCTCGCGACTGAATTTCATCTATTTGAGAGAAATATAATTTATTAAAATTATGGCAGTGTGATTTAATATTGTGGCTGTTACGTATAATACCCTTTTATAATGTATACCTTTTTGACATTCGTGTTTGTTTCTGGATTTGTAAGGTTTTTTGCATTGTTGACAGGTCAAAGTGTTTCGTTTACACGACTTCAAGTGAGTTTCGAGCTGATCTTTGGTGATGAAGGTGGCATGACAATGGATACATTCAGACATCCTATGAAACACATGAATTTAGGTAAGTTGGTTTTTAGAAAATATCTATCTACTTAAATGCAATGCTCGTTGCACGTCTATACCTAATCATAGAATGAATCCTCTTAAAATGTCTCTTCAATAATCTAGATGAACTGAATTTTTTATTGCACTCGTTGCAATTGTATAATTGATTTTCTCCATGCTTACTATGGAAATGATACAGTACGGAACTCCGATGTGAGAATTTTTTGCCGCAAATGTCGCAGATGAAAACTTTTTGAGAAGTTTGTTCTTCTTCTGGATAAGCCTACGAATAAAAAATGGGTCAAATTTTTGCGACGAATGAAAAAAGAAGTAATTAGATACTCACATTGTTTTGAAATTTCTCTTCTTTGTTGATTTCTCTAGTAAAATATTTTCTTCCATTCTTAGGGTATTTGAAATCTGCAAATGAAAAAAAAAAAAAAAAAAAAAAAAATTTAGAAAAAAACACTCTAATATTGATTGCTCAGATTTTTTGTTCAAAACGACGCTAATAAGTTTAATTTGATAATGAACGTTCTCGCAGGTTAACGAGATAATGCTATTCAAATTTATTCATGATTTAATTTCAACTACCATGTGTTCTTTAACCTCTAATTAACTGCGGAGCTATTTAAGTATTGCATTCTTTCACCTTTTTCGAAGGAGTTATCTTTCGGGGTAGAATGATCGTTGATGTTTTGACAACTTGGCGAAATTTGTCGTTGATTTTCTTCATTAAGACGGTTGTAATTTACTATTTCTCTGCAAGCTGTCGAAGTGAATAATTTCTTCAAGTTTTCTTTAATTTTATTATCAACCGGAGTTGCTGCAGCTGTATCTACACATGACGAATTACGTTAATTTACGATGATAAATTATTTAAGAAGTTCTTACATTGCATAATTTTTTACCTTTGGAAGATGTTTCGTCATTTTCAATGCATTGTTTGGTCTGTAATGAGATGAAAAACGGGCGTTTACAAATGTAACATATTTTTCTATCTATCGTATAAAATTTTTTCACATACCTTCTTGAGCAATAGTTTTTGTCCACTGATGACGGAATTGAAGAACTTGACGACATTTTGAACATTAGTTTTACATTCGAAACATATTTTCGTTGGTAATTCTTCGTCTCTGGTTATCTATTGGGAGCATATTTTGATGAAGCGTAATTACACCCACGTAAAACTAATAATTTGAATCAATATCGGGCTTACTTTTAGTGGTAAATATTCATCGATTAATGTGTAAATTTCTTTATCTGCCTCCAACTCGAATAAAGAAGTACCGTTCTCAAAATTTACGGCACATAAACGACAAATACTAGACTGATTTGGTGTTTTCATTGGCTAATCAACGCGGACAATATTCGTCAATAGAAGAGCATTTCATTCTTCAAAAGTAATACTGAACGTTGAGATTGATTCCTGGAAAATCTCAGGATAAATTCACTAAATCCGTAATCCATATTGTAGTTAATTCTGTTCTGTTCCAATATTTCTGATAATAAGCATCAAGTAACATCATCTGATGATAAAAGAATTCCTGAACGAATTGCTTACATAAGCGTACAAAATACAAGGTTTTTTATATCGTAAAGAACGATTTTCCGCGATATCGAATTCAGCATCTTTTTATTCTGTCAAATTTTTTTTTATTTCGCCGAAGAAAAGTTAAGCTAATTATTTTCACATGACAGAAAATTTTGATTATAATTTTTTCAGGATAAATAATTGTACGAAAAATTAAACCTCCGATGTTTCACTAATTTCAAGTAACACTTTTCCAGTTCATTACTGCTGACATTTAAAAATGTTAGGTATATTGAATAGGTACCCTTTTCATTGAATATTTTTACTCATCTTTCTATTGCCATTCATTCAACAGACGAAAACGATTTTGAAATGAGTTTAATAATTCATAAAATCAAATAAAATTATAATTTCGTACAAATATTATTTATTACAAAAATATTGATTTAATAATTAACAGATTACAAACACTTCATTATGTACAATATGAATGAAATTTAGAAATCAATAATCCTAGCCAACTTCTTCAAACGGTTGAGAAGAATATCACCTTTTTTAACGGTAGATTGATATAGCATACCACGAACTAATGTAGCTTCCGGCGCTTCCGATTGGAAATCACTTTTGCTATGAGTATAGTTGCTGGTGACTACAGCCCCAGCGACGGAATCAATTTTACACTGTAGTCTGCCAGCAGCAGCGAACCTCGAGACTTCAGATTCGATATAATCTACACTAACTCCGAAAGATTTCGCCATATAGTCCAAACTTAGAGATCGATAAGCTTGCAAAATTTGCTTATAGGCGCGTAATCGCATAGCCTGATTGTAGTGACGATAATGAGGATGCAGCAAAGGATCGCGTTTCATATCACCTTCGACTTTGGCTAAACACACGAAGAAATCCGCGTATCTACCGTCGTACAAAGAAAGAAAGTATTCTTTCAAATCTTTGTATTCTGAATTGAGGGCTTGTGCCATGACACCATGATGTAGAAGCTTCTTTTTCAATTCACTACGAGGTAATGCGATCATACAAGCGTACACAGTGTATCTAATAATTGTACCGAACGATGCAAGTTCATAAGATTCGAAAGTTGGCACGACATCGACGAAAAGGTTAGCAGCCCTTGTGAAATCTCTAACCGCCAACGACCATATACCTTCGTACGCTTTCAGTTTGTTACGAGCACTCCAGTCGCCTCCGCTAGTTTCGATTAAATCGGCCGCTTTTTCGATAACTGATTTCATTAACTTGATGTTGCATCCTGAAAGAAGCACATGATTAGTTTCGAATTTTAAAAATACATCATTTGAAGGTAAACAAAACGAGCATACCATGAAAATAAGCAATACGGAATAAAGTGAAAATGGCATCTATTCTATGACTTTTCGGTACGGTTTTATCGTTAAATTTTGCTTCAGCAAGTACCGTTGCTGCTTCTTGATTACCAATAGAACACAGATAGTCCAATTTTGCTTGCCATATACCGCTGACTTGATCTTCTTCATCGATGAAATTTTTATCGTGTTCTTGGTCCAATTCCTGAACACGTTTCTCATTCGCTTCGGTCATGTGTTTCAATAAAGCATTATCGATTGGCCAACCGAAATCGTGACATGTAATTTTATAATACGGAGCCATATTGCCTTCGCGGATTCCTTCCAACAATGTCGCTTTCAATTCTTCATTGTTCTTGAATTCCGGCAACGATAAACAGAACTTGATATTGGCCAGATTCATATAAGCCGGAGTGGCGATTTCTTCATCCATGGTGTCGGTAGTAAACATATCTAGCAAAGTAAAGACGATATAGATGAAAATTAGATAATGATTTGATGCTAAACATTCGTAGTAAGAATGAGATTAATATTTTATCAACATGATCTAGTGAAATAATAAAGTTACCTGTGCTGTGTTTTTAGGGCCTTGTTAAGATGATAAAATTGATAGGCCACTGGTGAGTTTGATAGAGTAGTTGAAACAATAAAAATTAATCAAATTTATGGCAGAACTTTTTAATTAATGCTAAATTAAACTATTTTTTCTCATGAAATTATTGTTACCGACATCCAAAAAATTATCAACTCATTGTCACAGCTAATCACAGAGTAGACAATTTCGAATGTCACAGATAAAAATTTCGTGGTGGTTTTTGCGAAATCTGCTGGAGAAAATTTGAAGCAGAATTAGCAGAAAAAATATATTGTATCGTAATTACCAAATTACAGTAAATTACTTCGTTTTACCAACGAATGAGGATTGCAATGTGTGTATGAATGTTTGCGTATTCGCCTATTTGCAGGCATGGGGATTGAACTTGGAAAAGCATTGAATTAGTTTTCTATATTTTTCATTCGAAAATTTTATTTTTGTTTTATTCATTCAATATTCAGTTATAAAATTAATTAATTATGATATGATGACTTCATTTTTCTGGTACATATTTCAAAATGAAGTGACAACGTTTTCAATTTTGAAATATGTACCAGAAAAATGAAGTCATCATATGGGAATGACGATTTTATGGATTTAAAAAAATCTTACTTCTGACATGAATTTTATTGATCTACTTACATTTAAAGTTCAAAGTTGTCACTTCATTTTGAAATATGTACCAGAAAAATGAAGTCATCATATGAGAATGACGATTTTATGGATTTAAAAAAATCTTACTTCTGACATGAATTTTATTGATCTACTTACATTTAAAGTTCAAAAAGTTCAATGACCTACCCAAATTCTTGTCAAAAAAATGACTACAAATATCTTTACTTGTTCAACGTTGAAAAAAATTAATCAATATAAGGAAGTAATTGGATTAGTTCACGCCGAGAGTGAATAATCCTATTTACATGTTGGGTTTTCAGTTTACAATAATTAACCGTAAGGTATTGATGTTTCAAATAGAATTTTGCAAAAAATTTCAATTTTATTACTGAAATGAATATTTCTTTAATCAAATCGTTTTTCTTATGTGGCGTATCTTTTCTTTGCTTTTATGAAGTCTCGGTAAGTTGAAATTATTTCATATTGTGCTGAACCTAATTCTAGGAGATACATACCTACATAATTTTTCTACTATTAAATTATTCATATTTTTTTCAGTGCAAAGAAGTGAGTTTAAAAGTAACCAAAGAAGTGTTTCTTGAAATAAAAATCGACGGAAAAGATGTAGGAAGAATAACTATTGGTTTATTTGGCGATGATGTTCCAAAAACCGTGAAGAATTTTTTGACTATAGCTACAAAAGGAATAAATGGACGAACATATGCAGGGACAAAATTCCATCGTTTGGTTCCAAGATATTTTATTCAAGGTAAGTACCTACCTCTGAATTGATTTTTTTGAAAATAACATTTCCCTAATTCGCTTTAAATTTTTTATTTTCCTAGCTGGTGATATTGTAAATAATGATGGCAGTGGTTCCATTAGCATTTATGGTACTCATTTTCTCGATGAAAATTTCAAAATCAATCACACAGCTCCGGGATTTGTTAGTATGGTTAATTCAGGTAAGATTTGTTAATGCTTAATTTTATGCAAACGTATTACCTAATTTAAACCTAAACCTCAAAAATTATTTTTAGGTCCTAATACAAATGGGTGTCAATTTTTCATTACAACTTTGGAAACACCTATGTTTAATGGACGAAATGTTGTATTTGGAAAAGTCAGTTGAGTTGAATTTTTCATTTTTTCCCCATATGAAAAATTATTTTAATTGATTTTTCAATAGGTTATCAAAGGACAAAATATTGTGCATTTGATCGAATATCAAAAAAGAAATTATTACAACGAGCAACCTAAGTCAGACATACGGATCTCCGATTGCGGTGAATTACCCGTCTCTTCGCCCTATTATGTATCCGATCATCCTTATACGTGAGTGAAAAAGCACGAGTATTAGTCCATTTTAACTTTAATTTCAAAAGTTTTCCATTAATTTGATAATTTTTTCAAATTCAGAGCTTGGGCCTACTTCAACGGAATTGTTCCTCCATTATGTTTCTCATTGGCCATTTTAGGAACCTTCCAATGGATTATGAATCGACTTGATGCTGCTTGCATTTAAATCATATTTAAGAATTTGATGGGATATCTCACGTGACGTAAGCCAGGTCATATTTGGAGTAAAATAACTGTGAAATATCGTATGAAAAATTTAATTTGGAAAAGGTATAAGTATATTTGCAAGAGTAATGTACATAAACAACATGAAATTACAAACATTTAATCAATAAGTTTTCCTTATTTGAAAAATACGTAGGTACCTATTTGAATGAATGAGTAAATTGTCCTATTAAAAAAAGTTTTCTGTTCAAATGTAGGTGTATTTAAAAATTATCGAACCCTAATACATTTTTTTGGGCTGTACCTCCTTGAATATTTTAAATAATTAGAACAATTTAATATTTCATCAAAAACATTATTACTTTTTAAAGTAAAATTTCAATACTCGACAATTTTTTAAAACTTTTCATTTCAATTTGAAATTTCATAACTTATGAATAGTCACGTTAAGAAAAATCTAAAGTAGGTAGGTAGATAAACATAGGTAATGATAAGGTAGGTAGGTACAAGAAAATCTTACTCTTAACTACTTATTCGAAGTAAACTTAAATAGATTAGCAGCTTATAAAAAAATTCTCCAAAACGATTTTTTTTTATTTTAAACATTTAAATTTCATACAAATGGTCTTCCAAACAAACCTCAACTTATATTCAATAAACAGTCAACACTCGTCATACCTATGTATGTTTACCTATTAATATACTGCCAATTTCTTGGCGAAGGGCTAATGAAAACTTCATGTTTTCACCTTCGCGATAATTAGTTTAAGATATTATATCTTTTGCAAAAATTATTCCCATCGGTTTTCATACGTTTTGTTATCCATTGGCTAATCCTCGTTCAGCATCGTGATTCTGATTAAGAACCGGTGTCGCATGTGATGTTCCGATAGCTTGTTCGGCTAATAAAATTCGTTTATTTTTTTCTGAAAAAAATAGATCATATTACATGTCAAAGAATCCGTACAACAGTTTTTTTAAATGAAAAAAAAAAACTTACTAGCCATTTTAAACATAATTACTCCCCACCAAATACTCCAACCCCATCCGACTAAACAAAACAGCACAGTGAATAGTTGGGACCCGGCGACTAGCAAGTTCACTAAAAACGCTCCGATTCTCGATACTATGGAGTCATTTTGCGAAAACCTTGGCTTACCGACGAATAAACAAAATATTCCACTGGATAATGTACCTGTAACGTGTAATAAAAGTATAAAATTCCCTGCTGATCTTAGATAAGATAAGAAAATTATATGACGGGCCAGCACCGCAGCTTTTCTTTTCGCAGCATTCATGAAATATTCATTTTTTTCCTAAATCACTATACTTAACCGAATAAAGTTAATTCGTCGTGTTTAAATGATTTAAAATAAATGATTCATGGTGTGAAAATTTTAACGGTGTTTTGAATCACAAATAAAATAATTCGATATAATAAACTTACCAAAACCTGGCAGGAAGACATTCAAAATTAAACATATCCAAGCTAATGGTACAGGCAATACTGGTATAGCTCCTCTCATCAGGGATGCGTGTTCAACGAAACTGTTATCCAATTTTGGAAAATCCTACCAAAAAAATCATCAAATTTATTAAAATAAAAATCTTGTGTAGTTAATTTCAAAAAAATTATCCATCAGAATGTAAATTTAATATGCAAAATCTCTGCTACCGGGGTGGCCCTGATTTTGAACTTTTGAATTTTTTTATTGTCTCCCCCCCCCCCAATTTTTGGCATCTCATGAGAAAATTATTCCATATTTTTTATTTTTCCCGTAACTGAATTTTCAGTGGAGCTTAGAAAAATTAGCCGTTTTTCAAATTATTGTTTTTTTTTCTGGTCATCATCCATCAAAGTTGTTTTTTCTCATAAGAATGAGAATGAATTTCCAATTTTTTATTTTCCCCAATTTAATTTTAAATAATATCTTTGGCACCCCATATTTTTCTCAAAAAAAAAAATTAAAAATAAGCGTACTTTAGTAGAAAATTATTTCCCATTTTTATTTTCGCCCAACTCAATCTTGAGTGGTGCTGCTACCCCCCCCCCCCCCCTCCCCACCAATTGGAAAAAAGTATGAAAAATTACCAAATTTGTAAATTTTTCAAATTTTTTTGTTCTAACCTATCAAACTCAATCCTTTTCATTAGATTTGATTTCTAATTTCTTATTTTTCCCTTAACTGAATTTTAATTTGCAAGTGGCGATGGCGTCTTTTTTGATTATACGAGTTTAACCCATCAAAGTTGTTCTTTTTCATTAGAATGGATTTCCGATTTTTTATTTTCAGCCCAGAACCTTCAATTTTCAAAAAAAATAAAAATAATAAAAAATTAAAGAAGGAAAACGAAACAAGTGAGCAAAATTTTTTCACTCAGCATTTGAAGTTGTTGCATTTTATTGAAAAATAATTCCCAATTTTTTATTTTATCCTTGACTGAATTGTAAGTGGTGCCAAAAGTTGAGTTATGGGAAAAATAAAAACCACGGAATTATTTTCTAATGAAATTGAAATGTAACAAGTAACAACTTCGAATGGCAGATGAAAAAATTAGGTAGGTAGGTATGCTAATTTTTTTTTTTTTTTTTTTTTTTTTTGAAAAATTGAGGGTATCCCAAGGTACTACTTGAAATTGAGTTAGAAAAAAATAAAAAACGACGAATCCATTCTCATGAAAAGGAACAACTTTGATGCGTGATAATCAAAACAAGGCAAAATCACTAAAATCGATAAAATTTTTTCATTTAAAAAAAAAGGAGGATTAAACTCTACTAAAAATGCAATCAGGGAAAAACGAAAAATTGTGAATCATTTCTCATAAAGAGGAACAACTTTGTTAAGTTAGAACCAAAGAAATGCGATTGTCCAGTGGAAGTTGGTCCTTATGGTCTGAAACCTCAGAGAAAAAATTTTCAGTTCGATATCTCATGCTTGATCAGACCCGGTGAGAGGGGGGACAAGGGGGACACAAGTTTTGGGACAGGAGTTTTTCTTAGGACCCGGATTTTCCCCCTCACCTCATAGGGCTCTCAAAAATAAAATGGCATAATTTCTTTGGAACCAAGTATTTCATAACATAAAAAAATCTTTTTATTCAAAAAATTTTCAAATTCCTTTGAGAACAATTTTTTTTGGAAATTCAGCAAAGAATTTTTTTTTGAAGAGTTCTCAAATTTCCATTTAATTTTTCAAAATTTCTTTTCATAAAATTTTTTTTAAAAATTTCTTTTCATAAAAAAATTTTCAATTTTAATTTTTAATTTTTTTGAAAATCAGTAGTTTTTTTGAGATTTAGGCAATTCTTTTGCATTTAAAATTTTTTAAAATTTTTTTGGGAACCATTTTTTTAAAATTCAGTGAAAAAACATTTTTTTTTTAAATTTTGAATGAAAATTTTTTTTATTTTTTTAAATTGAAAAATTTTCAAATTTCTTTTAATTTATTCAAGTTCATTTTCTACAGGAACAACTTCAATTGGAGTTGGTTTTTTTTTTTGTTTTTTTTTAGATAGGTAGGTTTTGAAAAAATTTTCCAATTCCTTTGAGAACGATTTTTTTTAATTCAGTAAAAAAAATCATTTTGATAATTTTTTTGTCACTTTTTTTAAGTTGAAAATTTTGTCCAGGGAATAATTTATTTTCTTGGAGGTTTTGTTGATTTTTTTTATTGAAATTTGGTCAATTCCTTTACATTTAAATTCAAATTCTTATTGAGAATTTTTTTTTTGTTGAAATTATTGAAATGAAGAAGCATTTTTTTGTTTGTTCAATTAAATAAAAAAAATAGGTGTAATGTGTATTTTTTTTTAGAAAAAAAAGGGGCCCGAAAATTTTTCGCCCTGGATCCCGACTTGGCGGATTTTCATCAAAAATTTCTATATTAAGCTTATTTTTTCAATTTGATTTTTTTAAAAATGGGTGTGGCCCAAGGTACCACTTGAAAATTGATTTGAGGTGGGGGATTGGCAATTTATTCTCATGAAAACAAACATTTGATGGGTAAAAAAAGTTAGATTTCGAAAATCGGTCAATTTTTTCAAATCTGCCAAAAAAAAAGGGGGAGGGGTTGACTAGGCTCCACTTAAAATTCAGTTTCGGAAAAAATAATAAATAGGTATTCGTTTTCGCATGAAATGAAAAAACTTGGGGAGTAAGACAATAAAAAAATTCAAAAGTTTAAAATGAGGCCCACTCAAATCCCTACCCAAAAATGTTTCCTTATTCTATCATATTATGCAATTCATGTTGTATCTATCATGTATGATCTATGATGTATATAAATTAATATCTACAGTATATTGAATTTGGCTACAAGTTTCGTTATGCTCTTAAAATTTTCTATCAATTAGTTACGTTACAAAGTAGGCATGTAACTAATACGAGATATAACACGAAGTACCTACTCGTATACTAATCATTTCTCAAAAAACTATAAACCTACATTATTATTCAAATCTTTTGCGGCTTATTAATTATAATTCATCATAAATAACATGATTTTTTTCAGGCAATATTAATTTGTGTAAATACTTTCATATGTAAGTAAAATATGTTATAGGAATAGGTATCAGGTACTTACAGTAAACATCCTCGTCCATCTTCTTTTCCTCGGTGCTGAGATTGTACTTTTTCTTCGTTCGGTCTCGGTGATCTCCTTCTTCTTTCCTCCACAACATGAACATTTAGGGCAACATGATTTTTTACAGCAACTATTTAGCTTCAAACAAAAAGCTGTATTCAGGCAACATAAAATACTTAAACATTTAAAAAGCCCTGATTTGCAACCACCGCAAAAACCTCGTTTCTTTGGCACATTCACACAAGCTACACCGGAATCGGATTTCGTCGACTTGGGTACATCGACAACTTTCTTCTTTTTTTTACACGATATTTTATTCAATAAACTTCTAAAGGCGTGCTTACAATTGAAGCAACGGAATGCAACCGATTTCTTTTTATTTTTTGCTTGCTCGGGTTTCGCCTTTGGCTCTTTTTTACCTTTTTTCAGTTTACATTTATAGCAGAAACAGCAGAAGTATTGTTTATAGCATGATTTTTTAGGCAATTGTTGAACATCGCCGCCTTTCGTGATTGTACTTATTTTTACTGTTTTTTCCGCTTTTTTGAAACATTTTGGACAGTCTGGTTTGAATTTATTCCATCGTGATTGCAACTGCTTCGGTTCGATGAGGATTTCCTGGGATGTGTGTTCTTTGGTAGATTTTTTTATGGATGGGTTTTTCATTGCGGTTGATTCAGGTCTGAAAATAAAAACGATAGGTATATGTACAGTTTTCGAATTGATTAAAATATCGAAGAAGGACAAGGATAAATGAATATTGATGCAGAGTATAATACACAATCAAGGTAGTCGAGATCAAATTTGAATTAAATCCTTCTCGAACACTCGTTCAAATGAATAAAGCAAGCGTGTCTAGGGCAAAAGCTGGGAAAAAGCAGCACACAAAAGGTATTTAGTGAAAAATAAAAGGCTAATAGGCATAGGTATGCAAGTGATTATTTTATATTAAAATCTAAACTAATGAAAATAAATTCCTCAGCGCCTATTGTCCGGATCGAGATTAGATAGGTACCCAGTATATTAAAAACATGGAATACGAATTACCAACCCAAGCATAACTAATGTAGGCTTCTACAATGAATATAATAAAAGACACCCTGATAATATTAATAAAAGTTATTTATGTAAAAATCTCAATACCTACATGGTAGTCTGCCAAAAAATCGAATCCTTGACCGTGAAAACGATATAAAACGTTTCCTTTACCAAAATTAAAACGTATATTTGTCACACTACCGAACACAACTGCGCGTTACTATCCATTGCTAAGAACTGCGTGCGAGCCCCTGATTTTCATTTGCAAGTATTATTTTCTTAAATATCCCTTTTAAGCTGTAAGTTTAATAAAGGGTCAGATTTTACACCGAAGAAATGTGTAATTTCGATTCAAGGTCACGAGTTAGCGTGAAACTCTCGATTTTTCGTAGATTTTGCGGTACAAAGTCAAATGATTTCGATCGACAAAACGCTTGGGTGAATGTATTCTATATGGTAAAATAATTATCATTAAAAAACATTAACGCGCATTATATCGTTTTTATGTTGATGCATTGCATTATTTTTCACGTCGGTTCTGGTGCATTGACTTTGCAGGTGAAATGAATTTGTTGCGTTTAAATCGTAATTACTGTTCGTGTGAGGACTGATGGTGATGTATTGTTTTTAAATGGAATGAGCGAATTTGCATCGGAAATCCCCGTTGAGAAACCTACTCCGGTGTCAACTGATTTATTTCCTGAAATCGTACTACTCGATGAAGGAGAACATTTTTTGTACGGCTCACCTCAAGTGTATCGTTCGATAGTCGTAATGATTATTCGTTATAATGTAATGGAGAATCAGTACAACATCATTATTACGCAATTACACATCACATAAATTATTCACATCTTTCTATCTACTATTTTACTACTTTAGTACTTTTGAGTCTTGATTGCTCTGTTC
Organism: Balanococcus diminutus; assembly: GCA_959613365.1. Lineage (NCBI taxonomy): Eukaryota > Metazoa > Arthropoda > Insecta > Hemiptera > Pseudococcidae > Balanococcus > Balanococcus diminutus. The sequence goes on from OY390715.1 coordinate 22,778,816, forward strand.
TCGTGATAGGTATACATAGGTACTCGTATGTAAAAAAAAACCAAACTGAATATAGAAACCCTTGAATTATCACATAAAAGTGAATAAATTAGACTAAATTCGACAAAAAAAAACAAAAAAAAACTTGAAGATGAACAGAGGATGAAAATTTAAAAAATAAAAATTTTAAATTAATTCTTATTTAAAAAAAATAAAAATTTGAAAATAAACAAACAACAAAGGTCATATGTTTGAAAATTAGCCAATAGAAACGTTCGTTTTTATCATAATGATTTTTGATTGGTGATTTGGATTTTTCAGTTGAAAATAAACAAAACGTGACCTTGTCGTACCGACGTTTGTTGAATTTTCAATTTTGAAGTGGATTTTCCTGGATTTTCTGATTTCTGAATTATTTCTGCCATTTAAAATTTTACTTCGCGATTTTGTTTCAATCTTTAGAAGAAAATCTCGTTGTGTATTACAAGTTCGCGTTTCTACTAAAAAGAATAGCACTAAGATACCCAAGTTTTGAAGAATGAACATTCGCCATGAATGCCATGATTAGGCTTAGATTTTCAATTTTGCCTTGCCAGTTCTCAGAGATGAACGTTGAACAATGATATTGATGGTATTAGCCAGTGAAAGTTTGAGTAAGTTCGTCGTATGATCCTATTTTAATTTCAAATTGATAATAATGTTTCCCAATTTATAGTTACAATCGACCCCATCACCACACCAGAGGATGTAGGAGTCATCGTTTCGAAAAATGAGAAGATTGGTTTGGTTTGGTTAATGATGGATTGATGGAAATCAGCATCGATTTTACCAATGGAATTTGCATCGTTCACGACGCGACATGACGTCGGAAACATGGATTATTGTACCGAGGTAATTACACTTATTTTTCGTAGCAATCAGTGCAGGAAAATGAAAAACAAGAATTTTCAACAATTTAACACGATATAGACCCTTTCATAAGCCTTTAGCGCTATAAAACTATCTCAGTTTGGGTAAATTACAACAATACGTCTAAATGATAACTAAACGGAATTTCATCGTTGCAAGTATTAAAAAAAAGCGCATCAACTCGTACGTTGTTTACCTCTCGAAAACAAATCGAATAAGTTTTGTAGGAAGTAGTAGCAGTATCAAAAGATGTAAATATTTTGTACACACGGCTACCTTAATGAGCGGGGAAATCCAAAAGAGTAATAATTTTAAAGTCAAGGCGTACTATATGGCGAAATATATGCAAAAGGTAAGGAGGGAAAAGTAAAGTATGTCCATCGTAGTCGACCCAGTTCGTGCAGCGTAAGAAACCGATGAAATCGCCTGATAAACACGCGATATTCTTCGCATTATGGAAACAAAGGTTTGAAAATTTTAAATTTGAAAGAAAAGACTCGAATGCTGTCGTATTACGAGGATAGGAAATCGTGTACTTGCCGCAGTGACCACGATTTTATGTTTTTAATTTACGATCGAATACTTTGTTCAAAGGTTTCGAAACTAGAAATTTTTTCCTTCGTCGAGTTATCATGCGGAGTGGAGCCGGTTTTACGACTGCTTTCTTTTAGTATTATTGTTTTTCTCGATGTCGATGGTAACATAGTGGAAGAATTATTCGAAAAATTATGCAGATATGTGTTCGGTTTTGAACTTGTACTTAAGTGATTTTTCCAAGATCAGGTGTTAGGGTTGAAATTCCAGGATTCGATTCAACTGTTGATGGTCGTTTTCGTTTTGTAATCTAGTTCGTTCATGTATGATTTTGATTATGGAGATTGAAGTAATCATAAAAAAGAAATCCAAGTACACTTTATTGCCTATTACTCGTATCAATAAACACAAAGGGTGTTCCTTCCTTTTTCTGTTTTGGCTTTTTAAAGTGAATTTAATAAATTAAATTGATCATCATGTGATAATGGATTAGACGTAAGGGCGTAACCCCTCAATAAATTAAATTGCCCAACGTCTTACCCTATTATCGAAATTTTGAGATGTTCCATTTTTTCGCCATAAAATTATGATTCAAAAGGTACCATAATATCGTGGTTACATAATATTTTACCATTTTTTTCCCTTATAAAAATTTAGCACTAGGTTTAGCACCCTTTGCAAGACCTCGTTCTAGGAGACCGATGCAAGGTTACGCATTATTTAACGTACATTTCGATATGTGTGAATTTAAAAATTGCCCTATTTCAATTTTACGACTTTAATTATAATTTTTTCGATTTTTTCCCTCTAATAATATCCTTCTACAATGAATAATTTTCACGACTCATTGATTTTAATTTTACATTACTATGAACTTTACTACTGGTTTTGGTAATTTCCACAGGTGATAATTTCGTTCTTAAATTATAACTAGCTGCTAAACATAGGTATATCCTCTTGTTGAATTAATTTTACTCGAAATAACTATGGTATTCAAGATGGAAAGTGCATACCATTTAAGTACAATTCCCTTAGTGATCAGCAGGCTGTGACTTATTTTTTATTTAATAGAGCGAAAAACATAACGGGCGTGTGATACAGATGAAAGAATATTTTATCGCAGGAGTTCTGAATTATGAAAATTTTAATAACAACCAAATTACTTCGACAAAGAAAGTTAGATAGGCATATTTTTAAGCTGCACAGTCGAGCCGAAATGAAAAGATGAATTCGTGGTTCATTGTTTTCTTCCTCGTTGATCATTCGAGTCGAGAAAGTATCAAATATTAAAATTTAAAATGTAGGTACCTACATATCGTTGTATGTATTCGTAGGGGTTCAAAAATGTGGGTGAATGGGAGCTTTGTGATCTAGCAATTCACATTTCTGAAGATTCCCTAACAAATTGGACTATTTTTGGTGTAAGAAGGTTTATTCCTATGAATATTTTTGTGTGTACCTAATTTTTTCTCTCTCTCTGTTTTTCAAAAAAAAAAAAAAAAAAAAAAAAAAATAGGTGAGGGTTTACATTTTTTAACATAGTATCAAGTCCACTGTGCCTTTCAGGTGTAAATTGCCATAGATAGTATAAAAATTTAGGGTCTGTTGTATGGTTACATGTCCTAACGTCATTTACCACTCCATTATAAGGGGGTCATGACGTCACCAGTGTGCTATTTAACGCTTTGTGGCAAAGCAAAGGCACGTTCGTGGCAATTTTTTCCAAGCATGTGCAAAAGCGATGTAATTCGGTTATCAAAATGAGGACACGATGGAATTAATGAGAAAAAATTCATGTGACGTCACCGAGAAACGGATGAATGACGTCAATCACATTTTTACTGTTTACTTCGATTGATAATTCAAAAACCTAATAAGTAGGTAAAAGTTACATAAATCTTACTTTTCATTTAACCAAGATGACTTGCTCATTCCATTCCTGTTTTCATTGCTGATGGGATTATTGACACTGGCAACTTCTTTATCGGCTTCTTGTTTGACCTTGCCCACGTTAGTGATTTCTTGTTTAGGTTCTTCGATTTTGGTCACCGCTACAACATGAACTGGTCGAGGAGAATTCCTAGGATCTGGTTGCCTATCTATTTTGGGCGAATTCTTGACCAACGATTCTTTCGACAATTTGGGTGAATTTTTCACCTCTTGTTCTATGTTTTCAGGTAGACTATTCCGCATCTCGGATTTCGAAATGAATTTTTCAATTTCAGATTCGACTTGGGTAATAGATTCGATAATTTTATCCTGCTCGGATTTCTCAACGATTGGATCTTTTTTCTCAACGACCTGTTCACCCGGTGGTATCGATTCGGAAGTATGATTAGTCAGCAACTCCTTTTTGTCTTCTCTGACGCAGATTTCTTCTGATTTCTTTTCATTCATCGCGGATCGAATTTCATTGATGAGATCTGGCTCGACAGGTGCCAAAGCTGGTTCAGTCGTTGTACGAATTAAAGTGGCCGATGACTCGGTCATATTGGAACTACCTATGGAGATTGGTAAACTCCTCGATGTATCCGAATGTGGTAAATCCTTTTTATCTTCTTCTTTTTGGGTTTCAGATTCGGGCGATTTTTTCTCCGGAGGTTTTTTCAACTTTTTCGTCGCGTTGAATATATTCGTAGTCAAGGCTTTTCTTCTGATGTTATTCTTCATCGCTGTGATTTTATCTTTGATTTCTTCAGAAGGTTTTTCGTCCGGAGATGGAGATTCCGGTGATTTTTCCATTGTCCCAGTGGGAACCGCAGTTTTGATGGTTTTGTCTTCTTGTTTGGCAGTTGTGGATTCTTTCGGTGAAGGTTTTTTCTCGTTTTTTACCTGCAATCTGGAAGGCGATCTCGGAGGTAATTTGGAGATTTTAGTCGGTGATCGAGCCGGACTTGGTAACTTTGGAGCGAGATTTTCCTTCGATTTGGCCAATGCGAGTTTACCTTTTTCGGGAGTCTTTGGAATAGGTCTGGGAGGCCTGCTGGGTGATTTTTTAATCGGAGACGTGATCTTTTTAGGTTCAGGTCGAGGTAATGTTTTATTCGGCGATGTAACTGGGGTGATTTTTTTATCCGGACTTTTTGCCAAGTTGAGATTTTTCGGCTTCGATGGTTTTTGCGGCAAGGGTGGTTTTTGTGGTCGATTTGCGGGTTTCATCGTGTTCGTCGGGGTCAAATTTTCCGAACTCTTCAACGGCCGTGGTTTGATTTGGTTCCGTTTATTGGCGTTCATCTCTTGTAATATTTCCTGAGCTCTGTTCGGCGAATATGAAATGCGACGATTTAACGGTCTAGGTATTCCGGAAGTCTTGGTGCCAACTGGACTAACAGATTTGCTGACCTTTCTTTGGCCTCGTTTCGCTACCGGTAATCTACTTCTCGACTGGTGTTTTTCGTTTTCGTCGTCATCGCCTCGAGTCGGAGATGGGTCCCTCGAGTGCGGTATGAAACCGCATCCTCTGAATGGGCTCACTCGACCGGATGGAGACGGATCACGAGATTGTGGCCTGCTACCGAGTTCTTGTATTATGACGAAGGATGGTCGTTTGCGGGACACGATCGGAGGAAGAATTCGGTAAGGATTTGGAGTCGGCGGAGGTCCTGGGATTTGAGGCGATAGCGGTGGTAGCACCGTGAACGAGTCCGTTTTTACGAAGTGGTTCGGTATTGCGTCGTTTAGTCGTTTGCATTCTGGATATTCTTCGTCGTCGGAATGTCCGATTTTAATCAGTGTGAAGTTCATGGTTGCTAAACGTTGCGACGTTTAGCTGCGGCTCATCCATTAATTTTGTACCGATGGCCGGTACTGGTCGGTGCAGGAATTCTGGAATGGCGGCGATTCTTCTAAACTTTGATGATTGACTGAAACACAGGGAGAATAAATTTGTTTTTAGATATTGAACACGAATCAAGAAATAAACAAATTGTGCAGGAATAAAATAAGTGAGAAAAGAGTGAGAGAAAAAATTAAAATGAATCAAGTTTTTAAATAAAAATTATTTCGACTACCTAAATTTCAATTTCGAATCAAAAAAATTGATAGAAAAAATGAACTTCGTTATCTAGAGACAAATTCAAATTATACGTATATCGGTATTTGACGACGACGATTTATAATGTAACTAAGTTTTAAAACGGAAAGTTGTATCATTTACGCGGTTACATGCTCATCTTTTAAACTTGAGATCATCATGGCAGAAAGAAGCGTAACGAAGGAACATCGTTGTCAAATTGTTTCCGTTAAAAAATGATCAAAATCTCAAACTGTCACAGAGTGAAAGTATACAGTTATGTAAATTATGTGTTTCTGCTTAGCGGATAATTTTTCCCTTTTTATTTTTCCATTTTACACCGAATAAGTTTCCAAGCGCCGGATATGAGATATTTTTTTGGTAAAAAGTGACTCCCGGTGGGGGTTAGTTCAAGGAAATGCGACGTTCTTGAATTTTATGATACGTTATATTATGATGAAGTGTATGTTCAGTGGAAATTTTACCTCAAATACAGAGAGTGTGTTGAGCAGAGATGGGACAAATTGGCACCTCCGCATTTCGACATTCGACTTATTTAAATAGTAATATAAATAAGTACGAAAAAATCCAATTAAATAGGCTAAATAAATTTTCAAATATTTTATTCAAGTACCCAAAAGCTTAAAAAATTTATTAAATTTTCAAAATAAAAAAATCTGCAAAAATGTACTCATTGTACTCAATGGAAAAATTCTCCAAAATTTTTTGAAAATGAAAATTAGTGAAAAACTCAATGAGTTAAAATTGGGAAATATCCTATGTCGTAAAAATTATGCGCTAATTGGGTTGAATTATTGTTATACAACCCTTTAAAAATTGTCATGTACAATTGTACACGGTGGAAAAATAATACAAAAGTTTAAAAACTTGGTAATTTTTTTTCTCAAAATGAAAGCTAGTGACACCACTTGAAATTTAGTTAGGAAAAAAATAAAAAATACGAAATTATTTTCTCATAAAAAGCAATTATTTATTATTATTATTTTTTTGTGAAATTGGGGACGTCTAACTCTAAGATAAGGGGTAGAGGGTGAGACAAAAAAAATTGAAAGTTCAAAATGAGGACCATCCTAATCATTATACATATACGCTCTAGGGTGGTCCTTATCTAGAAAATTTTCGAAATTTTTCTGAGACTCTCCGTCAATTGGTTACTGGTAAGTATATCAGGAAGAAATACATAATTACCTATTTTTAGTTTTTTCATCAACTAAATTTTAGTGGTCTCGCAAAGCCCCCCTTTTAAAAAAAAATTAGAAAATAATTTTAAAATGAAAACTTCAATTTTTAAATTTTTAAAACAAAATGGACACTCAGGAGGTAATTTTAGTCAACATTTCAGAAACTTTTTATTTTTGTGAAAAATTACAGCTACTAAAAATTGAGGTACAGTTGTAAAATTTGCCTTAAATGGTATTCTTGGGTAAAAATGTATAATGTTGATTCTAGTTTAATCCAAAAAAAAATTTCTCATGTTAGCTGATTTTCAATTTTTTTTCTAAAAAGCAATTAAAGGTGAATTTTTTATCTCCCCCCTCCTCAAAAAAAGCGGTAAAGATGAAACATCACAGAAAATGGTCTTGTTGGGTAGAAGTACTTCCTTAGTGACCAATTGACCATTTTGTTGATTTTTATTTTTAAATTTCAAATCTTCATTACTAAAAAAAATAGACAATTTGTTTTCTGCATACCTAAATGTAACCAATTGACGAGGGGAGCCCAGGAAATTTTCAAAACTATTCAAAATAAAGGCCACCTTAATTTATGTAGGTACCTACTAAACCTTAATATACACATAATTGTGATTTTTTTAAATTTTTAAAATGATCAACTTGTTTAAATAGCCCATCCTTATATTTGCATGTTTTTTTAAATTGTGATTTTTTTTTCATTTTTTAAAAGATCGACTTGTTGAATCCCCTCTCTCCCATTAGCAATTGATGTAAAAAAGTTATAGTTTGAGCAAAAAATTAAAAATACCTACAAAATTAATTTATGAATTTTTTATTGCAGAAAATTTTGAATAATTAGTGGCAAATAAGTATTTAACAAAATTGAAAAATAGTTTCAGAAATAAATAAAAAAAATCACAAAATACAAAAAAAATTCCAAAATTAAAAAAAAATTGTTCATGAATAAAATTCGAAAAAATCAGTTACTTTTGACAAACATTTAAAAACAGAATCCTAAAAAAAATCAAACAAAATTCCAGAAAAAATTTCGCACAAATTTTTTTTTTGACAAAACTTTAAAAATTTTATTTAAAAAAAATGTTTTTGAAAAAACTAATTTTATACAAAACAAAAAAGCTGTCTACGATGTGTGAAAAAATACATTTTGTTGGCTGATGAATAATTTCCTATTGATTAAAAAAATTCCCAAAATTTAATAAATTGAGAATTGAAATGAAAAAAATGAATCAATGGGTTGAAATAAGAAAAAGAAAATTAATTGAAAATAATTTAACAACTTTTTGAAAATTTACATACATTACCAAAAATTTCACAAAACAAAAATTCGTAAAAATTGAATTTAAAAGTGGATACTTAAACGATAACTTCAGAAAAACTAAATACATCGAAAAATTCTTCAAAATTTAATAAATGAGAAAATGGTCTGAAACGCGATGAAGTGAAAATTTGTAAAAAGAATTCAATGAATTAAAAAAAAAGTTACAAATTCACTTGAATAAGAAAAAAATAATTTTTCTTCGCAAAAATTGAAAAATTATTTTGGAAAGCAAGAAAAAATACAATTATTTGAAGATGGACAAATTTTTCACATTATATTTTTGTGTTTTTCTCAAAAAATTGCATCTGCTTTACGTATTGTCTGGAAAAATTTTGCAATTTTCATATCTCTCAATAAATTTTAGAAGAAAACCCTTGGCAAGAATTTCTTGTTGCTGTAATTCCTCCTTCGATTTCAAAGATAGGCATATCAATGTGATAAGAACTTTTTTTGTTTTTGTAGTGTTATCCATAGCCGGGGTGGGAAAATTTTTCTAATTCGGTGTTGCCAAACGCGAATCGATTTGCTTAGAAAATACGTACAACACCAATTTTCAAAGTTTTTGGCCATGGCGCCTTCATTTACAAAGATAGGCAATCAGTGTAGCTATATAAAGTTTTTTGTTGGTGAGTCTCGTTCGGTTTTATCCAAATTTCAAATATTTACCACTACTATTCACCGGACACCCTGTAGAACAGCTATTTGTGGTTGCGGCGAAATTATTTCATTTTTAAATCAATAAGTTTTACTATTTTTGGAGTAGAAAATTAATCTTCTAGGATTGGATTTCCAGGCGAAAGAATGTTCATGTATTTCGATAACACATTTTTTCCAATGTTTATAAATCATTGCCAAATGCATGAGGGTTGTTAACTGTTATCTTTTTTCCACGGGTAAATCACCATTAATTTTTTTAATTGCCGAGAAACACGCGATTTGGAATTTCGAATATCTATACTTGTACCCATAGAGTTGATGAGTTTTTCATGATATTTCATTTAAACGAAGCTTCATGTTATCTCGCTGCTGTGAAGTGTTTGACACTTTAATTTGATATTTGGAATTGATTGAATTTTCAGTCCAATTCATTACTATTCTATTTTTGGATTTTTTTTTATATTCTCTTATTAATTGATTCGATTTAGTTGACCATAATAATTATTTGTACGTTGACAAAAAATTTATTAATAGACAGCTACCTATTTCCTTTCTGAGCAGATCTTTTTTTCAAATATTTTTCTGATCAAGTGGAAATATTTTTTGAATCATTTCTTTTAGTAGAAAAATTTGAGAATTTTCGTCATTATTTGCCATTAGTTGGTTTTTATTTCGTTTTGATTTATGCAAGTTTTCGTTGCGAATTGAAAACAAAAAAAAATTGCTTCATCTGCATCATTTCACCTGTTGCAGAATATTTTGATAACAAAAATGTCAGATACTTAGTAATATCTTATAATTTTTTTTGGATTTACATAAAAAATTGGAATGCGTTTTAATTTGAAAAAAGTTTGTGTAAATGGAAGTAGAATTTTCATAGAAGTTATTAGAATTTATGAAATTAGAAGATATTTTAATAATTCGTCCCAAAACGAATAAATCTTGGAAAAATCTAATTTGCACGTTGCAAATTTAACCGCACAAATTACCAAAAAAAAAAAAAAGTGCAAAATAATTACGATAACAATAAATAACTCACTTTTTCATAAAGTTTTCACGTTTTAAAAATATGGCATCAACGAAAAAAAAATTTACGAAACATGCGAATTAAAAAAAAATTAAAGGAACTCTCGAACTTGTAGATCGTACTTCATTTTGAACATTTTCATCTTATAAAAAAAACACGAATGAATGCGATTGAGGATACAGCGATGAATTGAGAAACGGTAGCTCTCATGATGATGTGCGAATCCTCGATGATAAAAACGATCGAACGTAACGAACTAGGAACTGGATTAAAATCGATTTTTCAAAAAGCTCTTTGTTTACGATGTAATAACTTTTTTAATACGACTACGAGATATGCGAATTTCGGAGGACGGCCGGCACCTTCCATGTTTCTTAAAAACTGCTGCTCATAATCGCCGTAATCACTGATACTGACCACCAGGTATACACAGGTAGGTACATTCGAGTCACGCGATTTTCATTTCAACGTTGATACCATTTGCAAGTAGAGCGCGCAAACGCACCGCTTTACTTTTAATAAGAATCATTTTGTATAAAAATCGTCTTACTTCCTGATGAGGAGCTAATTATGATTAGGGTTTGGTGAACCTATGATTACAAAATTTAACTGAACTATATTGTTTTAAAACCATTAAAAATGTATGTAATTTAAACAAAGAGCTGGAGTAATCCTGGGTTCAGGTTCGCTGCTGATCCTACCTCTTCTCAATCATCGCTATAGTTTTTTTTTTTTTTTTAATCCCTAAATCTATTTATCCACCTTGTGATATTTTGAGATGAGGTTCAATATTTACTATTTAGGTGAACATCTATCATTTTATTCAATTTCTATACCCGCGTGGCCTTTTACCTATTGCCTTGGACACGGTGTAATTAATCATGTATGTAAACTGAAAAAAAAAATTCATCAATCAATACACGTCCAAAAGTCATAAAACAAAAAACCACTCGCGAAGTGGAAAAAAATGTTAATCAATCGTCAAAATTTATAGTCGTGTAACCAGTAAAATTCTTTTAGATTGCGAAACTCGATAAGGACTTTGGCAACATTTCGTATCAACGTTCTGCACCCTTGCTTGGACGATTGTACCATACCTATTCGTTCAAAATATCACATTAATTGGTTAGTTGGATATTACCATTAACCACGTAAGCTGTTGCTCTGAATTAAAAATTCCACGATGAGTTTTATTTTTTTAAAGATATTTCTATAATACTTTTGTAAATAGGCAGGGAAAATAATCCCTGGAACGAACAATTTTGAGAAGTTGGTGTTAACGGTTCATGCAGTATTTCAAATGAATTTGTATAGAAATGAAATTCATTGTGGAGAAGCTTGATCTTTTACCAATGGAGTGGCAGGTTGAACTTTTTTAGCGTTAAATGTAAAAAAGGAGCCCTTCCCCCCAAAAATTTAAAAAATTGAGAAATTCTTTTACTATCAACACATTTAGAAATTTATTTATTCCGAAAAAATTGGAAAAAATTTTCTCCAAATCAAAAAAATTGATACAAAAGATTTAGATTTTTTCAAATGGAAATATGAAATTTATTTCTCAAAAAATTAGGATCTACTCCCCCTTAAAAAAAAAAATAATAAAAACTCTTCAACTTGAAATGAATTAAGAGGTTTTCCATCCAAAAAATTTATAAAAGATTCAAATTGAAATTAAGACAAAAAATTTCAATTTTTTTTCTCTTAAAAATATGAAAATCTTTCGAAAAAACATCGTTTTTTTTTGTTTTTTTTTTCTATATATGAAAACATGAAATTTTTCATCTAAAAAAATTGAGAATTCCTTTTTTCTCAAAAAAAGAAATAGGCAAAAAAACAAAAAAAGATGGAGGTTTTCTCTGAAAATTTAAGGAAGTTTTCACCTCTAGAGAATTAAATTATAAAATGATTTTTTTTCTTTCAAAGGTTTAAGAAATATTTTGCTTGTATTTGAAAAAATTTAAAATATTTATTTTATTCTTCATCTCCAAAGACTTTGAGAGATTTTCTCTCCGAAAGATTTGAAAGATCTTAAAAAATAAAAATAAATTGTGATTTTTTTTCTAAACAAAAAGGAAGATTTTTTTTTATCTTAAGAAGATTCAGTAAGTTTTTTCTCTAGAAAATTGAAAGTTTTTTTGCTGTAAAATTTTTTTTTAATGTTTCAATTCCAAAAAATTGATTTTTTTCTCAAAAAAATTGTGATAAAAATCTTGAAGTATTTCTATGTATAAGAAATTGAGTTTTTTTTCACTAAAATTGATAGAATTTTTTCGGCAAAAATTTTACAAAATATTTTGTAGCTGAAAAAATGAGAATTTCTCCCCTCTCGCAAAGAAAATTTTTCTCAAAGAATTTTTTAATTCGAAAAAATCATAAATTCTGTACTTATTTTACAAAAATGTGTTTTTTACTTCCGAAAGGATTGTACTATTAAAAAATTAAGACATTTTTCGCAAAAAAAGTTGAAAAAAAAATTAAAGAAAAATTACGATATAAAATGAGATATTTTGTGTTCCTAAAAATTCAGTATTTTTTTACAAAAATTAATTGAGAAATATTTGTAGGTATCTAATCCAAAAGATTAGGAGTTTTTTGCCTTAAAAAAAAAATAGATTTTAATACGTACGTACGTAGATAATGTGTACATACTGTCGTACTCCTACATACCTAAATTTTCCATCATAGAAGGTGTACGTTCGGTTGAATTATGAATTTATGACTGATTTGTCAAGCATAAAATTTCGATCTATGGTTGCTTCCTTTGAAGTTTGAACAAAATGCTCAGATGAGGTGTCCTCTTCAAAATAAGCTTGAGAAATATGTTTTTCAAAATAATTTCCAACAAAGTATCTCTAGTAGCTCATTTCAATATTTTTAAAGAATTCGTTTCATCAATATTGTACTTTTTTATCTACTCAGATTCTTCGTTTTTAAATAAAATAATACTAATTTCAAACGAGATATTTAGTACAGTTTTCTTTTTGAACGATTTGTAGAATTATATTAATAAAATATGTTAAGTCGTTGTCATTATATGCTGATATTATTATTTATTACTACTCAGTACACATTATGGCCCAAGCTAAAGGGTTTTTTGGTCGAATTATCAATTTTTCAGACAATACCTTAGAAAAAATTGGTATCTCTTTAACAAAAATACGATTCTACAATCGTTAATTGTGAACTTGTGATTGCTTTCGTAATTTCGATCATAAGCCGTGGAACAGAAAATTGTATACTTACCGATTTTCCGGACCAACCTATAATTTTATGGTGTCCTCAGTACTTTTCATGTAATAATGTAAGCAATTTTTATAAATTATTTATTTATATCCTGGGGTCGAATCAAGGTTTTGAGATTATTTCTCATCGTTTTGATTTTGTCGAGTTTCAAAATTTTTTCTCCAACAATAGAAGAAATACGATTACATTGCAACTTCCAATACTGTAGACCTTTTTTAGAAAACAGCCTTAGTCCATGAGGAACTGCGTATACTTTCGTTAAATGATGAACCTATGTCTCTTTTTTTAAAATTAAAATTCCCCTTAGTCTGGTTTAAAAAATAAACGATTTTTGAAAAGGGACTGCTACTTTTTTCAGGTTTTTAAACATACAAAAATAGTACTTTATTTCCCTATTTGTATAAATTATTTTACGTTACGAGAAACATAAAGTAGCACTTTATCTCCCTAGTAACGTAAAAATCAATTACTGTGGATATTATGGTATGGATATGTAATAGACAAAATAGTCATAAAAATTAAAATGAAATAACACACTATTAAAAAAATTAATAAAAAATAAAAAAATCCACAGTAAAAACTTTGTTCTAGCGCGTCAACGGAACTTTCTCGTACTACAGCGACGGAGCGCCGTCTTCTTATCGACCGGGCCTAATAAGTTGTCGCAGCCGAATCCAGTATGTCTACTTGTGATATTCATGTTGTCTATTTTTTATTTTTGTGTCTCGTTCGCAGTTTGGATTGAAGATTTGTCAGTTTCTGTGCAGTGGGTTTTCAAAGTTTAACTTGTTCAGAATTTTGAAAGCACGCCGTGTGAAGTGACGTTAACGCGATGTGTATATCAAAATTGCTCGCATTGTGTCGATATTCGAGTATAAATTTTAATTCGTTCGGTTATTGTGGTGTGTTTTTAGTGAAATGATGGTTTATCTGTAAAGTTTTGGTTTTCGCGATTCTACCTTATAACGATGGCGGCGAATTCGAATCGAAATAAAATGGTTCAACCGAAAAATATCTCGTCGATTTTGGCCAAACTACACGGAGCTTTCACCGAGGCGATCACTGTACCCAAGTTGACGGCTGATAAGAGGACATTGGACAAAACATGCAAGCTAATGGACAAAGTAGTGAAATTATGTCAACACCAGAAAATGAATTTGAAAAACTCGCCTCCGTTCATTTTGGATATCTTACCAGATACTTATCAACGGTTACGATTCATTTGTTCGAAATACGAACATCAAATTCACATGCTACACGAAAACGAACACTTTAACCTATTCATACTGAATCTAATACGAAAATGTAAACAAGCTATCAAACTGTTTAAGGAAGGTAAAGAAAAAATGTACGATGAGAATTCGCATTATCGTCGAAATTTGACGAAATTAAGTTTAGTATTCAGTCATATGTTAAGTGAATTAAAAGCACTCTTTCCTAATGGATTATTTACCGGAGACCAGTATCGAATCACCAAAAGCGATGCGGCTGATTTTTGGAAAAAGAATTTCGGAAACAGGTATGAATGAAATTTTTTCAGTACCTAATCTTATCTATTTGTTTCCGTTGCAGCGTAAAAATAATCTCTTAACGTGTGCTCATTACTTATTAACTAATTGCAAACTTGTAAGATAACGTAAGAAATTATTTAATCTCTAATTGCGATATGTAGCTACGTGTGTGATACTGATAATCCATCATTTGCTGCGAGTGTACTACGTACGTTAATGAATGAAATTTTAGTCCTTGAAATTCATTTTATAATTGAATGATAGAGAGCTTTTCGCATTATCTTCCCGACCACATCTTATTGATAATGGTTTGTAAGTTCATTGCTATATTATAATGGTTTCCTGTATGCTGTTCGTGTTCGCTGAATTCAATGATCTCCAAAATCTGCCCGTAAAACATACACAGTCCAATGTAACCGCGTAACTCATCTCTGTTAAACATCTAGAGTGTTCGAATCGTTCGTCTGTGTGTGCTGAGGTTAACATTTGCATATTCGAGTGTTGGCGTATACATAGCTGAATAAAACTGCTTATTTTGTAAGTAATCAGCTGATAAACTGTGGTAATAATTCGAGGACGACGAGCTGCGTCGAAGTATGAACGAGTCAACATGAATATTTTTCAGCAGCGTCGACAACTATAGAACAAAATTAGTATTACGAATGAAATTTGTTGATAAGAGAGTAGCTTTATTGGCAAAGTACTCGAGCAGGCGGAAATTTCATAGTCCCTCACACCTCACACGTGTGTGGTAATTTGCATACATTATCAAAAGTATTCGATCGGTATTACGGTTGATATGAGTGTATGGTATGGTACACGACGAAGCTCAATGTGATCTCGATTATTTAAACGAGCTCTCGTCGCTTCCGCGTAGATTTGTCACGCTTGTGAAGCGACGTCAGTGTGGTAATTTTTATCATCATTCTTTGTAAACGACCAGATTGATTTGACATCTGGTGCAGGAGCTTTTGATTCTTGGTTACGTATAAGACGACGGTATATTTAGGACGAGAGTCGTCTACGAGAATGAACGATAATTTCCAAAATTTCACAAGACCAGCGTAATGAATGAAAATCTATTTTTATCGCGGCCGTTTTCTCCTTGAATGATCCTCCTTCCTCTCGCCGTTCGTTTCCTTCCGCACCTACCTCCGCTCGTCTATCGTCCCTTTTTAAAATTACCTTATTAATGTGTGCGTAGTTGGTACGTGTGTGTAGTCTCTCATGTGTAGGTATGCCCCAGTCAAACGTAAATACTCTATTCGTACTTATCTATGCTCGAAAAATAACTATGAAAGGAAGCTGATTGTTTTACGTAGCCTTTTAGTACCTTTTTATACGAACGATTAACGTAGTTATGTGTGCTATTAATTGTTACGTACGTTGTTGTTTCGACAGTTGTTACAGTGTGTTGAACTTGTACAGCAGTGTTCGAGGACATTGTATTGAGAAAAGCTCGTGTATTGGGGTCATCAACTTCAGAAGTAAGGGTCAAATCAGCTTGGTGACACTTTCGTCGAGATTTTTTGTCATGCAAATTTCCTCTTTGTATGGCTTATTGCTTATTTCATTGAAAAAAAGACGTAGCAGTCGAGGTGGTACTTTAGAAGCGAATTTTCTTTCATACGTTTTTGAGGACTTCCATTGTAAATGAAATACTACAAAATTCACATTTTGGAACCTAATATGAGGCGGGGTGGGGATTTCCTGAGAAGCTAAATTTTGTATATTTTTGAGGAAATGCGAGTCCCCGTTGTTGGTGTGAATTTCAAAGAGCTTTGTCCCAGAAGTCGAATCATTCTAGAGGCATATTAGTGATCTCAACCAAATGTACGTAGCAAATTTCGGTTCCCTAGGTCACTTATTGAAAAATTTTAATTTTTGACTTTACAAATGGGTCATAAAAAGTCCTGAGGTCAAAATCTACAGAAGCACATCAATTCATGAACATGATTTAAACCTTCAGTGAAATTTTGGAGAGTCCTGTAGTCTAATCAATGTGAAAAAAGTGATCTCAAATTGACTTTTCTTGGTCTAAAAAGGGGTGGTGATGACTTGAGAAGCTGAAAGTTTGATGATTATGTTGAAGGTAATTCAAATACTCAGCTTCTCGCTATGGATGAAAATACCAAAAAAATTCATCAATTTAGGCCTCTACTAATGTCCTCACAAAAATAGAGCTTGCCCCAAATTTGGATCCAAAGGTCAAAACCGCCAAAAGATATTTGTACATCAGTGATCTCCGCCGATTCTACATATCAAATTTTGACCTCCTAGATCATTTGGTTTGAGCTATGGACCGATCAAAGTACCAAGAAAGTGAGGTAAAATGTGATTTTTTTTTTAGTTTTGACCCTCTTTAAAGGTCGAAACATACGTAAAACCTATCAGAGGATCATAAACTGAACTTACGATGAAGTTTTGAGACTCCTAAGCCAATTTGAAGACGTTGTAGCCTAATCAACTTGACATAAAGTCCCCAAAATCCACTTTTTGAGACCTAAAAAGGGATGGGATGACCTAGAAAGCTGCATTTTGGATATGCTCGTGGTAATAAAGGTTTTCATCGTTCGTGCAAAAATTAAATTTCATATTTTTTGGCTCCCCTCCGAGCTCCAATGAAAAAATGACTTGCCCTAAATTTGAGTGTTAAAGGTCATTCTCATTTGATTGTACATGCCAATTTTTTTGGCTAAAAATTCTCAGTTATTTCAAAAATGAACATTTAGGCAAAAAAAATTTTGGGAACTGAAAAAATTCTTATTATTTTTTAATCAGTAATTTTTTCAATTTTTTGGAATATGAACTTTCAGCATTTTTATTTTTTTTATTGTTCGATTTCTGGGTTCTGGTCAAATTTTTTATAAAAAAAACACTGAAGGTATCAAGTAGATACACTTCAAAATACCTAAAAAAAATTGAACGACTTCGGATTAATCCGAAACCGAACAAAAAAATAAAATATAGAAAAATTATTAATTTTTTAGCATAATTTTTGAAAATAATTTTTAAATAAATTTTACGTATCTATTTTAATTTTTTTGTAGTAAAAAATTCCTTAAGTTTTTGGAAAAAAAATTCGAACAAAATTTTTTTTTATATTTCAAAAATGAAGCTATGCACATTCTTTTTGCAAACGTGAAAATTTCTCAATGTTTTTGAAAAAAAAAATTTGTAATAAATATTTTTTGAAATTATTATTTTGTAAAAAATTTTTTGGAATATGAACTTTTGGCATTTAAAAAAAAATGAAACTGAAACAAAAATATGGCAGAATTTCACAATTTTTTAGGATCATTTCATTTTTTTGTTGGTAGTAAAAAATTCCTCAATTATTCAGAATAAAACTTGAAAAAAAAAAGTTTGAACTAAAAAAATTCTCATTATTTCAAAAATGAAACTATGCTCAATTTTTTTGCGAACTGAAAAATTTCTCAATATTTTTTTTAAAAATCTCTGTTTTTTTGAATAAACATTTTTTGAAATTATTTTTTTTAATCCGTTAATTTTTTGGGATAGATCTAATTCTTATTTTTTTGCTGTAAAGAATTCATAAATTTAAAAAAGTTTGAACCCCAATATTTCAAAAATAAAGTTACCTATGCATTTTTTTGCGAATTGAAAATTTCTCAATTTTTTTTAAGCAAAAAATTCTCTTATTTTTCAAAAATAAGTAAATATTTTTTAAAATCATTTTTTTAATTTTTTTTTTTTGAATAAAAAAATTATATTTTTCAAATTTTTAGGAAAAAAATAAGGGAAAACAGAATACTAGCAAATTGACCTACTTTGGGACAACGAATAATCGAAAAAAATCGGTTGCAATTTTTTGCTGAAATTCGGCTAAAAACTCCAAGTTTCGGAGAAGCATTCTCGAAAACCGAAATCACCTGATAGGCTTATCTTAGTCTAATAAATAACCTTCCAGGTTACACCAATTATTATTTTCGAATGTTATCCTATAGTTTCGAGCTATTTTTTAGTAATTTAATTAATCCAAATCATCAAACACCTAATCGACGATAAACTCGTCAAATCACCCGCAAAGAAAATCGTTTAACGTATTAAAAGGTCGATTTCCAGCTTTGAACTGCTCTCATTATATATGTTCGACAAATTTTCAACAAATTCGACAGTGTAATAATTCAACGCTCGTTTAATTAACGAATTGGATTCTCTGTCGAAAGGAAAAAGTGGCAAAAAAAGGATGGAATGAACTTTCGTAGAAATTTCATTCGTCTGAAAATTTTCACATTTATTAATTTAGCAAAGAAAGCGAGTTTTATAATTACATCAAACGAAAGCGTTAATTTTTCTACTTCCTTCGTAAATAATTTTATGAATAAGTGCCCCCCTGCCCTCTTGGCTATGCAATGCTCGTGGCGATGCACGTAATTACCGTTCATGAAGGGACCAATAAGTCTACGTGATTATTCTTTTTGATAACGACCAATTTTACGCTGACGTATGCGTTAGAGTATTCCTAAAATGTAGGCCATTATTACAACGAGGAGTATTTAACCGGCTCAAAAATAAGAAATATCTTGTATTTAATCGCGCACTGAGTAAAAAATTAAGCGCTTGTAGTTCGACGAGCTTTTTACTACGTACATCGTTACAGTTGGTCTACCATTCATTCGTCAGATAAGATGTTATTTCATCGAGACGAGGAAAACTTCAATAGAAAAACGCCGAGAGCCGTCCAAAGCTGCCCGGTCTTTCACACGTACATACGTGTTTTGTACTCGAAGCCCATTTCGATGGTAGAGAGATTAATTTACGGTCGTTTAAAAATAACAATTCCTCGTATCGCGTGTATTTTCTTCTATTTTAGGAACCATTTTTACATTATATGATTTTTATATTTTTTTTTTCAACGAACAGCGTTCTTCAAAATAGCTACCTAAACAGATGCTGGAAAATGTTTCGATTTACGCAAAACTTTGTCCATTATATATCCAATTTTCCAGATTCGTTTCGAGGTTTCAACTTGGAATAAAATGAGATGTGCTTTTGCGAATCGACAGCTTGATCCGGCTCTGAGGCGTGTTTCACCGAAAGCAAAATGAATACTTTAATGGATACAATTCACCTAATAAGGGTTCTCGTATATGTATGCGTTGTTTAAGCCCAATGTTAATGTAAATAAATAACCGTGTATATTGGTAGTACACGATAAGGCCATTTTATGAGAAATCTGCTAATATACGGCGATATCGTATATATACGACCGCAGGCTACGTACGTCTATACACGTACTCTCACGTACAAAGGGGGAAAATTCGAAATTAAATTTAAAAAGGTTACAGATACGATGCTTCGGCGAAACAACGCAACCGTATCATTGCTTATCGTTTAGGGAATCGAGTATCATAATTTAGGGGCAAAGGCATACAGCGGCGTGCCGACTAAATGAAGCAATTAATTCAACAAAACGGCGAATTAGTTTGAAAAATCGGTAATTATTTACATTTCGCAATAAGAGTTTAATTTCGATTACACGACCATCGCTCGGTTTGTTTGTAAATTGAAAATGAACGTTTTGCAAAATGTTCGAAATTAAATGTGTACGAGTTTCAAAATGTGCATTTCTAAACGAGTTTTTTAAAACTGTAAATAACTCCATTTCGTCAGTACTTCATTCCAGTTTTGTAGTTGTAGACATGAATGTTGTGCAGAAAAATATTCTTTGTGCTTCAAATTTCAAAAAAAAAAATCATGCTCACCGAATTTCAGAGGCAGTGGGGTGCTTAAGTACTTAATGGTCTCAAAAATGTGATCTCATCTACTATAAATATGACCAATTCTAGAATTGTGAAAATCTAAAAATTCTAGTTTATTCAAATCAACTCAAATTCAATACCTAATCGTGGATTTGAAAAAAATATCATGACTTGGCATTATATTATATTTATTTTTTGAAATTTTGTTTCGATAAAAATAACTACTTAACCCTTAAACCCCCAAGAAGATTCAGATGAGATACCGCAAATTTTTTCATATATCTGAATGTAGGCAAGTATGAATATCACAATGATCCATTGATTGCCTACCTGCCCCTTAAAACCTTTTTGGAAACAACAGAAACCTGTTTTCCGTTTTCACGGAAATCCAAAAGGAAAAAAGATTCAACTTCGTTCAATTTTACATAAGATGACATAAGGCCATTAGATATACACTACAATCCGAAAAAAAAAATTCTATTGCCATTCTCCTGTATTGAAGGAGACAAAAAGGGAGAAATGTGTGAAAAAGCGGGCGCCCAAATGACCCTATTTGTCTATGAGAAATAAAATACATTCTTTCCATAAAATACCTTGGGAAAGTATACAGCCAGAACAGTACGACGTCATATTCCCCATTTTTGGAAAATTCATTTTGGAAAATGGGAAAGACAAATGAAATTTTAGCAAACAATTTTTATATAATCATTCCAAAAGTACAATTTAATGAGCTTTTGAACTTTTCATATAAGTGAAAAGTTGAACTTTGGGTTTGATAGACTGGTGGAAAACTATTCAAAAATCGCCATTTTTCTTTTTGGAAAAAAATTCCAATTGCTCGAAATTTTTGATGATATTCCAAAAGGAAAATTTAATGAGCTTTGGAACTTTTCATATGAATGAAAAGTTGAACTTTGGGCTTGATAGACTGTTGGAAAATTTTTCAAAAATCGCCATTTTTCAGATTGAAAAAATTCCAATTACCTTTGTTGAAGAATAAAATTGGTTGAAATTTTTAAATGAAACCCCAAAAGTAAAATCTAATGAGCTTTTGAACTTTTCATATAAATGAAAAGTTGAACTTTGAGGTTGATAGAATGGTGGAAAATTTTTCAAAAATCGCCATTTTTCGTTTTGGAAAAAAATATAAAATTGTTTGAAACTTTTTGATGAAATTCCAAAAGGAAAATTTAATGGGCTTTGGTTCCAAAGCTCATTAAATTTTCCTTTTGGAATATCATCAAAAATTTCGAGCAATTGGAATTTTTTTCCAAAAAGAAAAATGGCGATTTTTGAATAGTTTTCCACCAGTCTATCAAACCCAAAGTTCAACTTTTCACTTATATGAAAAGTTCAAAAGCTCATTTAATTGTACTTTTGGAATGATTATATAAAAATTGTTTGCTAAAATTTCATTTGTCTTTCCCATTTTCCAAAATGAATTTTCCAAAAATGGGGAATATGACGTCGTACTGTTCTGGCTGTATACTTTCCCAAGGTATTTTATGGAAAGAATGTATTTTATTTCTCATAGACAAATAGGGTCATTTGGGCGCCCGCTTTTTCACACATTTCTCCCTTTTTGTCTCCTTCAATACAGGAGAATGGCAATAGAAATTTTTTTTTCGGATTGTAGTGTATATCTAATGGCCTTATGTCATCTTATGTAAAATTGAACGAAGTTGAATCTTTTTTCCTTTTGGATTTCCGTGAAAACGGAAAACAGGTTTCTGTTGTTTCCAAAAAGGTTTTAAGGGACAGGTAGGCAATCAATGGATCATTGTGATATTCATACTTGCCTACATTCAGATATATGAAAAAATTTGCGGTATCTCATCTGAATCTTCTTGGGGGTTTAAGGGTTAATACCAAAATTGTAAAAAAAATTTAAATCCTGGAACTTATTCAATTTTTTTAGGATTAAAAAATCTTAAAATTCAAAAAAAGAACAATTTTAGAATATCCTGAAAAATTGGCATGGATTGTAAAATTTCAAATTTTTTTTGTTCAAATTGTAATTATAATTTTTTTTCTTCAAAAAATGATCAATTTTGAGGAAAATTCTATCAGTTTCGTAAAAATTGGAATTTACGAGTGAAAAATATTTTTTCAATCAATTTTTTCAATTCCAACAGATGTGAATATTTTTTTTTTCAACCCTACAACTTTAGGACTTCTCAAGTTATAATTTTGAGAAAAATTCTATGAATTTTGTGGAAAAATGTGAATTTATGAGTCGAAAAATTTTCTTCAATCAATTTTTTACAATTTCAGCAGTTTTGGTCATTGTTTCGTTCTTTCAACTCTACAATTGTAGGGTTTCTCGAGTAATGATTTCGAGAAAAATTTCATCAATTTTATAGAAATTTGAATTTATGAGTCGAAAAATTTCCTGTAATTAATTTTTTTCAATTTCCAGCAGTTCTGACAATTTTTTTGTTATTTTTTCAAACCTTTAACTGTAGGTAGGGGTTCTCGAGTAAACTATAATTATAATACCTAATTCTAAAAAATTTTACTTTTTTTGCAACTTTAAAAAATAAAATCAGAAATCAGGGTAATATCAGAATCAGTTTCATAACAAAGTACATCAAAATTGATCAGAGTTCAATAATTTCAAATTTAAAAAAAATTCATGTACAATTTGCAAAAATGTGCAGTTTTAAAATTTTCCAAATTCACAAATTGAAAATAAGTAGGTGTCTAAATTTTTATTCTGACTTTCAAAATTTTATTAAAAAATGTTCTATCCGAAAAATTGGTCAATTATTTTCTATTTTATTCTGTTTTTTAAATTTTTTTAATGTATTATTTTAATTTTTTTTCAAATCCAGAATGCTAATAATTTTTTAAATCTTTAATTCAATGATTTAAAAAAATACTTTGGAATTTTTTTTTGAATTGAAATTATGAAAAAATGACTAGGTATATTAGGTACATCTTGGAACATTTAAAATTCATTAAGAATTCAAAATTTTATAAAATATATTTTTTTAAGTGGAATTATTCTAGACTAGTTTTGTTTCAAATTTCTGTCGTGAAAATTTTTAAATTTCAAAACTACATTTTTAAACGATCTTTTTTCCAGAATTTACCCCCTTTCCAAAAATATCTGTATCTCTGTACCTTAGGCCCCAATTGAAAAGTTTTTCGAACAAAAAATTGTAGATTGAAGTCGTTAGAATAATTTTGGACATTAAAATTCTTGAATAGAACTAAAAACAATTTTGGTTCGAATTTTTTTATCACGAAAAGTTTGCAAAAATTTTACTGTTTTTAAAACTTTTCGAATAGGTAAGTCACAAAATTCTGAAACGTTCATAATTTGTCCAAATTCATGAATTGAAAATACCTAACTGAATTTAAGTCTGAAATTAAAAAAAAAAATTAATTGTGACTGAAAATCTTATTCAAAAAAATTTCAATTTTGAAATTGTACAATTTTTTTGAGATTCTAAAATATTAAAAATTTTAAAATTATGAATTGAGAAAAAAAATCAAAAGTAACCTTTAATTCTTGAATATTCGAAATGTTGAAATTCAAAGTGGTAACGTTTAAGCTTCGCCCTCTTCATATTTTTCTGTATTCATAAAAGTGAGGTTCGATCGTTCCATGGGGTGAGGGGGAGGTTAACTCATTGAAAGCATGAATTATTGACCTCTTGAGCCACTAGAGTCAGAGGAATATAAAATAAGAATTTGAGATTGATTTTTGAAAAAAAAATTATGACAAACCTCCCTTGTTTTTTTTTTTTTTTTTTTTTTTTTTTTTTTTTTTTTTTTGGATACTTAATATGACTAGAGAAATTGCCCAGACGACTTTGCCTATTCGTGATGTCGACGTAGTCGTAAAATTTGCAAGTTTTGATACATATTGTTGCAAAGACGAACGTTTTCGGGCTGGTACCTACCAATTTGATAAACTATACATAGTTGGATGAAATCTTCGCCTCGAGATGTTATTTTGCCCTTCAACGCCGCATAAGACTTGAATAATACAGGCATTTGTATACATAACTTGGCAAATCGGAGGCTGGTTGGAACATTGACGAATGAAGGACGGATACGGTGCGTTTACTTTAATATTACGTATTAAAGGCCGGGTAAATGGTGCGGGTGCTTATATAGGCGAACGAGCAAAATTAACGTGAATTTACTTTCGCTTCTTGGTGCGATACCCGACGCGATAATTCCACCTGCGCCATGCCGGAGGCAAAAGGGCGACGACGGACGGACGGTGTCAGATTGGTAGCTTTTTAAGCTGTTTCGTAAACAAAGAATATACATCTTGGTGTCGAAGGAAGAGAGGTACAACGACAGGGTATAAAGTGGCCGAATTATCTAAAGCTAGCGATCCCATTTAGGTTGATGGTTGGCTGGCTGATTAATTAACGTCTCGACGCTCGATTTTGTTATTTTATTGTCTTAGCGAACGAGCGAAAGAGTGAGAGAGAATGAACACCGATGAAATTATTTTTTCTCTTGTAACGTTCGGTTTTAGCTGGCGGTGTAAGAAATTTCAACGAAGCGGAATTATCGGAAGAGTTAATTGCGTATCGTCGAAGCTAAGCGCACACAGGCGAGGGCATGGCAGGTTTCCTGTTTATGGAAGTCGATCGTTTTTTCATTAACACGAAAATATACTCGTATAGCTCGAATGGAAAGTTGTGTAGAATATGGTCGATGGTATTAAATTATTTCCGGTCTATGAAATGGTCGAAATAAATTTTAATTCGTTCGTTGGATACGGTTCGATTTGGAACGGAAAACGCCAACGAATCGCGTGGTCGAAATGTGTCGAATTTTTATAAATAAGTCGAGAATGAAACAATCATGAAACAAACTCCAACTCGGGGTAGGTTCGAGTGTTCTTTCTCTATTCTCTATTTCTCTCCTCCATATTCCCACCATTGACGAGCGTCTTTTGTGCGAATTCGAGTGAGCTTTTTTTCGTAAAGTTTTTTCAAACATCCGGCTGTATAAAAAGCGTTTGTGTTTTTCCAAATTTAATTTTCCTTTCAGCGCTTTTTGTCAGGGTAATTTTGCGCGACGATTGAGTTTTTATTTTTTCGTGGTACAAAAGTTGAACTGATCTGAATTTTTTTCGTGTTTTTCTTTCGGTGCTACGAAGTTAATTAGAATTTAAAGTCGCGAAACGGAGAGCAGCATTTTGTACTATGTAGTCGTTGAAAAAAAGGTGAAAATTGAATCGGATGAAATTTTCACTTAATCAGAGTAAATGTAGCGAGCATTCGAACGTAATGGGTGTTTTAAAATTTCCATCGTCGGTAATTTAGCATAATATTAATTTGATTGGGAAAAAAACGAGAAATTTAATTCGTTCCGAGAAAATAAATTTTTCATTCGTATCATCGAACTGAGTAGAAAAAAACCAGAATCGATAAGAAAAGTAATTTAGCAAAAGTTTTTGCGAAATTCGATGTAGCGTGGGTACCAGATGAGGCCGGTCGTTTTTAAAAGAACTTTTTAAATTTTCGGTCGCTTCTCGCATGACGTCATCGTTGAGTCCATTACAATGCGAACAATTTAATTTTACGGGTTGACTTTCTTTGTAAAAGTATCGAATCGAAGGGCTGAAATATTTCGTAACCGGAAATATATTAAGTATACAAAATAAATACAATTATAGTGCGGAAAATTTGATTCATTTTGAAATGACGAGTGAAAAGAGGAGATGTTTGCGTCAGAAAGGCAGGATTGAGATTGAATTGTATACGTGTCTATTTAACATAACTTGAGAAAATTAAGTAAGTACTTGAAGATTACAAAGATAGCTCAATTTTGTGGTTATACAAAATTGTCAGATCACTTGAAAAAAAAAAAAAAAAAATGATGATAAGAATTATAAAACGAGTTTGTAGGTACAAGTAAAAGAGAATTTGGTAAATGATTTATCCTTGAATTATTTATTTTTTTTTTTTGAAAGAAAAAATTGAATAAATTATGAAATTGTGTCGAAAAATAGAAAAAAATGATGAGTGATTAGCTGATTACTCAGAAAAAATTCTAGAAAAAATATTTTCAAAATTTTCTTCGGCAAAAAAATTAGACCGATTAAAAATTTGAAAAATCTTGAAAGTTTTAAAAAAAATAAAAAATAAAAAATAGGTACCTAAATAAAGAAAAAAATATGTGAAGATGAGAATTTGGTAAAAGAATTATCCTTGATTTTTTTTTCTTTTTTTGAAAGGAAAACTTGATGAAATATGAAATTGTGTCAAAAAATTAGCAAGACATGATGAGTGATTGCTGATTACCCAGAAATTTTTTTTAGAAAAAATATTCTAGAAATTTTTTTATGCAAAAAAAAATAAACTAATTGAAAATTTGAAAAATCTTGAACGTTTTTTTTTTCAAAAAAAAAAAAAAATAGTAAAATTTTTTTGAAAGAAAAAATTAATGAAATATGAAATTGTGTTAAAAAATTAGCAAGACACGATGAGTGATTAAGCTACGTTCATAATAGGAAATGAATTTGCTCGCGGTTTGTGAAAAACGGGAAATGAAAAGTTGAACCGTTTGTTTGCTATGAAACCGTTCACAACAGGAAATGAAAAATTTTGGGAATTTTCGCAAGAAAGAACTTTAGTTTTTTTCAATTTTTACGATGTATAATGCAAATATTTTTATATTTTAGTGATATTTATTGGTATATGTGACATATATCACAAATTGGTGAAAAAACAATATCACAAAATTTTCGTTTTCACATCATAATTCATTGAAAAGTTGAAAAAATTCAACTTTTCAATTCCCAGTTTTCACAAACACGAGCAAATTCATTTGAAAAATCTTGAAATTTTTTTTTTCTTTTTTTAAAATCATCATGTTTTGCTAATTTTTTAACACAATTTCATATTTCATCAATTTTTTCTTTCATAAAATTTTATTTATTTTTTTCGAAAAAAAAGTTCAATATTTTTAAAATTTTCAATCAGTATAATTTTTTTGCATAAAACAATTTTGAGAATATTTTTTGAAAGAAAAAATTGAAGAAATTATGAAATTGTGTCAAAAAATTATCAAGAAATAATTAATGATTAGTTCTCATAAAAAATTCTAGAAAAAAGACAGTATAGGTAGGTATTCTCAAAATTTTCTTATGCAATTATTTTGAAGTGAAAAATTTTTTTTTTTTAAATCATGTTGAAAATTTTTTTTGCCAAAAAAAAAAAAATTTAAAAAAAATGTAAAAAATGATTTTTCGACAAAAATCCCTTGAAAATTTGAAAAATCGTCACAAAATAGTTAATTAGATATTTTTTTTTTCAAAAAAATCTTCTTAGAAAATGAAACAAAAAAAAAAGTTTTAATTTGACGAAAAGAAAAACTCGAATTTTACTCACAGCTGTGTTGAAATTGATTGAACAGGTATATGTACATATATTTTATGCCTCTGTAGAAGTTTGTATATTTTATACCTCTGTAGAAGTTTTCTTCTGCTTGTTTTCTTTGAATTATCGACAAGATGGTTAACGTGTGAAATGTGTACTCGAGTACATAATCACTTTTGTGCGGGTCTAACGCGTTTGTGAAATACAACAAGGTGAATTTTCCATTGTAAAATAAACGCTTCGAACCTTCGAAGAAAGTTTTTCTAGTTGTTCGAGTCGAACATGGCGTGGAGTTTTTCAATTTATATCATCGTTTCGTTTGAATTCACGATAATGTGATTCGTCGACCATGCCACCCTAGACTCACAAGGCATGAATTATATATGAACGTACTTGGAAATACACAACATTTAAGAAAATTGGGTGGTTCACTTTGCTATACCTTATCAAGGGGTTGAAAATTGTTTTTTCGAAATATCTCGACAAAGGCTACTTGTATGAAAAAAAATCTTCAAACAAAAGTTGTTTTCCTTTCGATTTTACACAAACAAGGTTCTCATCGTTTTTTCATTGTACCCCTCCCTTCCCCCACAAAATCCCAAAAGTTAAAAACCTTAGATACGAAAAACAAGAATTTGAAAAAAATGAAAATTTTTCACATGTAAAATTTGTTGAAAGCAACAATTTGAGTTCAGGGTTAAACTACTGCGAATAAATTATGTATTTTTCCAAGTAGGTATTTGGGAATCCCTCGTGTAAATATTTTATCTGCATTCGATTTTTAGTGACGAATTTAATGATACATACAATGGACACGAAAAAAATTCCCAGGACTCGTAATACGTAAAATATACGACCATAGGTAATTGGAACGAGGCACGCGCGAGCATCATAGTACTACGTAGTGTTGAAAAATAGGAAAATTCGTTGCTTTCAAGAGACCTCTGAAATGAGAAAAGAAAAAAATCGCATTACGATAACGATATTGTTTAGATATGTAAATAACGAAAGAAAGCCGGAGGAAAGGAATGAGACTTGCACGAAGTATAAAAGCTCTCGAGAAGCATTTAGTCGAAGCAAGAATATAGCACGTTGAAAGGAGCGAAGAAGAAAGAAGTCGAATTATAATATTCGAAAACTACTACTAGTGACTTGAAGTGCACGCAGAAAGCTTCAATGAAAGGACGAGGTGCTTGAGAAAAGCGTATAGAAAGGCAATGAAACGCCTCTTGGCGCTTACGACTCTATAATGGCTACAAAGAGTACGTATTACAAATGATTTTCGTTTTCGTATTACTCGCGAATGTAGTAGTGTGATGCGGTGACAAAATTTCAATTTTTTTTTCTTCTGATAACCTTGACATACATATACGGGTTTTATTTTTATATCATAAGCCCCGCGCAAAGGCTAGTAAAAGAGTTGGGTTTAATATACGTTTATTTGTAAAATACTGCTGGCGTGATGCGAGGAATGATTTAGTAAGCCAGAGATGAGAGTGAATTTGGTGAATTATTTTCTATAAAAAGAATTCGGTATAGCCGAAGGTGTATTGTAAAATGCGAACGAAAGTTCGACAAATAGATTTTTTTGATTCAGAATTAACTCGGCGAGGCTTTCATGTATTCGCAGTTCTCAGCGCGAGAGATTTCTTTTTTTTAGGGGTTGCGTATTTTCAGGGTTAGATAGAATGCCGAGATATATTACGGTATTATACTTTATAGGAAAACTCGACGAAAAGAGAAAAAAGCTAAATCTTCAACTCTGTGCTCTTTTGTTACGAATGTAGCGACGTGGTGAAGAGTAAACCTTATATCTTTGGTCGTAACATTTAAACGCTTTTAGCTTTTAGACTATTCTTGCGAAAATACCGAGCTTATAATTTTTATACTGTTCCGGTGCGAAAGTTTAAATTTAAACGGGTTCCTGGGGGTTGATTTTTGGAAGATTTTTCATTTTGAAAAAAATCAGGTATAAAAATTGACCCAGCTGTATAAGAGAGGAAGAGAAGGTAAAACCGTTTCTCTACGTTTTAGGTCAAAATAAGATTAATGGCACGAGTCTCAGAATAATTTGTTGAATTAATTGAAACCTGAAAGTTGAGTGAGACGTTAGTTTAGAGGTTAACGAGAATCTGTCTATTATTGATCCTGAGAAAAATTGATGAACTGATTTGAAAGATGCTCGCGATGAAAATTTTGAAACTCTCCAAAAATCTTGATTACAGCATATGCGTTCAATGTTTATGCGAGCTTTTTCATGGCACTTGAAAATACCTACATGAAAAGTTATTTGCTAATTTCATCTTGACGAACTGGTTTTTGAGATATCCGCGATGAAAATTTTAAAACCACTTTAAAATATTGATTACAGCAGAGTCATAAAATTTGTGAAATAACATTTTTTTTTTCACTTGAAAGGATCTTCAAGGAAAGTCAAGTGATTCATTTCTTCTTGGTGAACCGGTTTTCGAGATATCCACGATGAAAGTGAAGACTTATAGGAAAATCTATATACCATTTTCATCTCGGTGAACCGGTTCTTGAGATATCCGCGATGAGAGTTCTCAACCTCCTTCAACATCTTGAATACAGAAAATACTTGAAAGTCGAATATAAACTTTATTGTGGCACTTGAAAAGACCCACATGAATAGTTGAGTGCTAATTTCATCTAGACGAATCGGTTCTCAATACATCCGCGGTAGATATTTTTATAACTCTTGTTGCCAAAATACGTAAAATCTATACATTGATTGTTCACTACTCAAAAAGACTCAACAAAAGTCATGAACCAGTTTTACTCCATGCATCGGAGCGCGGTTACTTTTTAGTAACTTGGTTACTATTTCGACAACAAATGTGACTTGAAAAAACAATACTTTGAATTTTGATTGCAATCTCTTGAAGGATTCAAAAAAAACTTTAAATTTTCAGAAATGTAAAAATACCTACGTAGATAATTTCAAAATGATTTTTGTCAAGGGTGAAATTTTTTGAAATGTTCTGAAGTTTGAATTATCGATTCTTTAAAAAAATATGTTCCGAACTCATCTTCAAAAATGAGAAATTTCACTTGAAAATAATCGTTTTCAAAATCTTTTTTAAAACATTTTCAGCATCTCTAAATCTTCATGTAAAATTGAACTTCAAAATGATCTTTGTCATTTTTGAAATTTTTTGTAATCTGAAGTTTGACTGCTCGACTTTCAAAAAAAGTTTTGTCCCCCTGAATTTTCAGCAATGAAAAATTGGACTTATAAACAGAGTTTGCTACATTGAAAAAAAAATTGCAAAAAATATTTAGCACCTTTATCAAAATCTTTAGAAATTGAAAAATCGAACTTAAAAATTTTTTTCTCCAATTATTTTTTCAACTTTAATTATTGTTTGATTTTCAAAAAATAAATTTTCTGAAATGAAAAATTGAACTTCCAAAAATTTACGATTTTTGAAGGTTTCATTTTCGAAATAGGTATTTCGAACTTATGAATCTTTAGAAATGTAAAATTCAACTTGAAAATAAACTTTTTCATGTTTGAATTTTTTTGTAATTTTCTGAAGTTCGTCTGTTGTATTTTGAAATAAAATTTCGTATTTTTCAATATTCAGAACTAAAAAATTACACCTCAAAATACCTAATCTTTGATGCGTTTAGAGTTTCATTGAAACTTTTTTGTGCATCTGCCTCTGAATCTTCAGAAATGAAGAATTCGATTCAACTCTCGAAAAATTGTCAGAAATATTTTAGCATCTTTCTTTACCTAAATTTTTAGAAATAGAAAATTTACCTATCTATTTTTTCTAGTCGAATTGCTCAATTTTCAAATTAAAAAAAAAAAAAACTGTTCCACCAAATCTTCAGGAATAAAGAATTTGAAAAAATGTCATGATTTTCAAAAAATTGTCAAAATCTTTAAAACGTGAAAATTTGATTATTTGAAAATTATTTTTCGAAACTATCATTGTCACGTTTAAAAAAAAATCAAAAAATTCGAAATTTTTGTAAATGCAAGATTGAATTTTGTAATCTTTTTTTTTTTTCTTTTTAATCTGAGTGGCAATAGAAAAATTTTGGTCACTTTTTTCCATAAATTTGGTTACTTTTTTTGAAATTTTAGGTTACTTAGGTAAATATTTTTTCAAATTTCGCTCCGATATATGGACTCCTTTAAACCGGTTCTGGAATTACACAAAAAACTCAGCTTTTCTGGCGCCTAACTGCGGGAGAATATTTTCAGTATAACTTTAAAATCGAAATATACGAAGATTTCATTAATTGGTATACGCGCCCATTCAATTTCTAATTAATAATCATCTGTTGAGAAATGTTATTGCCCTTGTAGCGGCGAATTACGTGGGCGTGATCATTACAAATAATGTTTAGAGGATTTTGAAAAATTTGGCAAAACGTTCGTATCGTAAAACTGCGTGAACGGTTCCAAGGCTGTGTGGTATTTCTTTTCGCCATTTTCATTCCGATAAGTACGCGCTCGTGTTGTTGTTTTTTCTCTTCTTTTTGCAAAAAGAAAAAATGAATAATGATGAAAAATCAAATAAATTACCGTCGCCGACGTTCATTCGGTACACAACGATTGCGATTTTTCACCGGTGTGTACTATTTACTCTGTAGTACGCAATCTAATATAATTTTCCACGCTCGGTTGCCGTATAAATACGTAACCGGTGTAAACTTTCGCTTTTATACAATCATATTTTCTTTTCATTCGACAGACGTGTACGTATGTACACATTTGTATTTTTATGTACCCGCTGTTTCGCATTCTAGGAGAGACGAATTCATCAACATGATGAACGTATATGAGTATAGAACTTCACGATAGGGAGGAAGACTTCGCGGTGTGCTGCCGAAAACCACAGTGGCGCGAATTTCCAATTTCGTACGGTTACCTTCGTCTTTGTTTCGTTTAGTTTATAATAAATTAAGAGTGTTTACTTTTTTTTGGAAATAATCTCTCTCGTATGGAGCTGGTAACCGCAAAATAATGACTCGTGCAACGAAGAGAGACGACGAAGAAATTGTAAACTCGTCCTTGATTTACACCCTCATCACCTTGACTGGGGGCGTTTGGTCGTTACGCAGTGGCAACCCCTATATAGAGGTGCTTTTTACCAAGTATGTACTTTCAAGAGTCGAAAGTAATGAAAATTTCCTAAATACAGGGTGTCCCGTCACCAGTTGACATCTTTTCACCAGCGATAAAGTCAACTCAAACCAAGCTCATGTATGCATGTTTGCCGACCCTATGAATTGAAGGGGCAAAGATATGCCCAACTGAAAATTTTTCTTTTTCAGTTTTGTTTCAGATTTTTAACCATGCATTACTCGACAACCGAGATAGGTAGAAAGTTGCGCTTTGCGGCGTTGGAAAGGAAATTTTGTGTAGAATTTTTTAGTGGGGTTGGTCATTGTACTAGGTAATCAGGGGGGTCTGTACTGAATTATTTATCTTGAAAAACGTGTTTAAAAATTGCGATTTTTTTGCAATTTTTGAGGAAATCTCAAAAAAGTTTCATCATTTGGTATTATTATTATGACTTGCTTTAGATGAAAAAAGTTCGACCTTTTGAATGCCTCAAACCAGACAATTCTATCTCACTTGGTTAAAAAGTTATAGCAATTTCAATTTAAAAATCTTAGCAGAAAAAAAATTAATTTTTAAATTTTTTTTTTGAAATTTCTATTTATGTTGTTTTTGGAACTTGATACCTAACCTAACTGATGATTTTGAGTGAAACTTTATGTTTAAGATGAATTAAACAACATTTCGGAAAAAAAAATTTTGAATTTTTTTATTTATTTTTTTTTCAGACGGAATTTTGAAATTGAAATTGCTATAACTTTTTAAACAAGTGAGATAGAAGAGTCTGGTTTGCGGCATTTAAAAGGTCGAACTTTTTTCATCTAAAGCAAGTCATACCCGAGCAGCACAATCGACAAATTATCGAAATAAAAAATCGACAGAATATCGAATTCGATAAAGTGTCGCGTTAGTTCCGCCTAAATTTTGAAATTATCTTTCGATATTATAGATATATTATCGATAAAATATCTTACTATAATCTCGAAATTTCTGCTAACTATAATTCGTCGATAATCTATCTATATGTCGAAAGATAATTTCACGATTTAGGCGGAACTAACGCGACACTTTATCGAATTCGATATTCTGTCGATTTTTATCGATTTTTTATTCCGATTTTTCGTCTTATACTAGCTTTTTTCTTTAATTAAAAATCATTAATTAGCATAATTAATACATTAAACTATGCCTAAACACATTATTCATGTTACGGTAAGAGGATCATTTCAGAAAAAGTCAAAAAAAATTATAAAAAATCTGCCACCCGTGGGGCTTGATCCATCTACCTCCTGCATGGTAATCCTCTTCCTT
Source organism: Balanococcus diminutus (assembly GCA_959613365.1). NCBI lineage: Eukaryota > Metazoa > Arthropoda > Insecta > Hemiptera > Pseudococcidae > Balanococcus > Balanococcus diminutus. Next base: position 22,812,713 of record OY390715.1, read on the forward strand.
AACCACTATGGCATACCTTATCGTTGAGGAATTAGCAATAAAACGCTTATAATAGGCAGTTTAGTACTTCCAGACGTGTTAGACTTAAAAAATTTTCACCAATTTTTAAAATTTGGAAATAATTTCAAATATCGTCACAAAATCGTTGAAAAATCGTTCGAGAAATTTCAGATTATTTGTCGATAATATAGTTTCAAATATCGTCACAAAATCGTTAAAAAATCGAAATCGAGAAATTTCATATTACGTGTCGATAATATAGTTTCAAATATCTTCACGCAATCGTTAGAAAATCGAATTCGAGAAATTGCATATTATGTGTCGATAATATAGTTTCAAATATCTTTACAAAATCGGTAAAAAATCGGATTCGATAAATTTAATATAATCTGTCGATAATATAGTTTCAAATGTCGTCAAAAAATCGGTAAAATATCGAAGTCGAGAAATTTCATATAATTAGTCGATAATATAGTTTTAAATATCTTTACAAAATCGTTAAAAAATCGAATTCGATAAATTTAATATTCTTTGTCGATAATGTAGTTTCAAATATCTGCACAAAATCGGTGGAAAATCGGAATCGATAAATTTAATATTCTTTGTCGATAGTATCGTTGACGAATATCGTCATAAAATCTTGATAATATCGAATTCGATAGTTTTTAGATTTTTTGCCTATGAAGTTGTACCGATAAATCTTTATAATATCGTGAGAACATCTATAGATTTTCAAACGATTTTTTATCGATACGTTACATCTTCCGATATTATCGATCGAGTGTGCCGCTCGGGTAATAATAATACCAAATGATGAAACTTTTTTGAGATTTCCTCAAAAATTGCAAAAAAATCGCAATTTTTAAACACGTTTTTCAAGATAATTAATTCAGTACAGACCCCCCCTGATTATCTAGTACAATGACCAACCCCACTAAAAAATTCTACACAAAATTTCCTTTCCAACGCTGCAAAGCGCAACTTTCTACCTATCTCGGTTGTCGAGTAACGCATGGTTACAAATCTGAAACAAAACTGAAAAAGAAAAATTTTCAGTTGGGCATATCTTTGCCCCTTCAATTCATAGGGTCGGCATACATGCATACATGAGCTTGGTTTGAGTTGACTATATCGCTGGTGAAGGGGTGTCAACTGGTGACGGGACACCCTGTATAATACCTTCTATGTATAACGAAGTTGCGAGCCAGGGTGAGGTGAACGAGGGAAGGGACCACCGGTGATGGTTCGGATATTACGACTCTTTCGCAGAAACAAAATATTAATAATTCCCGCCTACTAACGTAAAATGTACGCGTATAAACTGCTACTCTGCTACTGCGACATCGACATTGGGACTTAGGACTGTACGTAGGGATGCGGCAACGGCGGCGGAAATTAAACTTCTTTAGCCGAGTCAGAAGAAAATCATTCGAATGCGAACGCTGTGTGTGCAGAATAATATCGCTTGAAAAATGTAACTATAGGCGTTTTGTTCGACACGTACGAGATTTTTTTCCCCAGCTTGTTTCACATCGTATGCGTTTCTTCTAATCGTTTAGCTCAGCCGGCGTGTCGTTTGTGTTGCGATTAAGTTACATCGAATTTGCCACGTTGCGAAATTCAATCGTCCGCTGAAGGGTATACCCCGCGTCCCCGCCGATGATTATGAAATAATCTATTTTTAATAAATCGTATGACGGATGTGGATGTCGTCTCGTTCAGTGAACTTGGGATGAAAACATGCTTACTTGCGATTGCTCACGTATTAATTCTGTTTTAATTGTAGAAGAACGAACACCAAGAATTGTTTAGTTGGTTGGTCTAGTCGTCTAGAATTTAAAAGAAAAGTAGTAATATGTGGGTAAAATTGGCAGGGATGGATCTTAGGATCTCAATCTACAACTTTTGTTTGATAAATTTTTCAGTTGACTTTTATCTCCCCTTCAATTGTAAATGTCAAGTATGTAGTATTAGGCAAAATTGTGGGGGGGGGGGGTTCAATCAAAATTTTTATAATAACCAAAATTATTTCTAGCTTCTAGGAGATTGCAACCGATTTCTTTCAATTATCCTGTGTCCAAAACTCGTTTAATTTTTTATTTTATTTTGATGCTCCGAAAAAATTTGCAGATTTCTTTCTGAAAAAATTTGAGAAATACAATTTTCTTAATTCAAAAAAAAAGTTGAAAAATGATGAAAAATCATTTCGAGAAAAAAATCAGCTAACAATTAGAAATTATTTATGTAGATAGGTACGCGTAATTATTTTGTTTTCAAAAAAAATCAATTCCAGAACTTAAAAAAAAATTATTTACCTATTCTAAAAAAATAATTTTTTTTTTTTACTCCAAAAAATCAAAATAAAATAATTTCCTATTTAGGTATGTATTATTTCAAAAAAAAAAAATTGAAAAAGTCCCAAAATCACACGCAAAAAAATCAAAAATCTGATTCTAAAAAAATTATGATTTTTTTTTCTTTCTAAGAAGTTGAATTTTTTTTTGGTTCTAAGGAATTGAAAATTTTTTTTTATTCTATAAAATTGATTTCATTTTACCTGTTCTAAAAATGAGAATTTTTTTATTCCCAAAAAACTATTGCACATAGTAGTTTTAAATTACTTGTGCCATTTGGAAAATGCTGCTTATTCTTTCATGAAAGCTGGTGCTAAAAGTGCTGAAGATTTAAAAAAATGCAATTTCATCAATTCATCATTATTATGATGTGTATTATTTGAATGCGAAAAATTGCTGCAGGAGGAAGTTACACGGTTGTAAAAATTAATTTTGATGCTCGATAGAATTAAACTGTCATTCTTAGAGAAAAAATTTTCAAACAAACCTTGTTCCTTGTTCAATTTCCTATAGAAATGTTCTTAACATTTTTTTTGTAATTCTTCACTGGGGAAAGTTATGTTTCATTTAGTATCAGAAAATTTTTTAGAAATTTTTTTCTAAATAACGTGAAAAATCACTTCTCAGTTTTTGATTAAATTCAATTTTTTTTCTGTGCATGAAAAATATTTCATTTTTTATAAAAATAAAAAATATTTCAAATTTCTTGAAGGGAAAATTTCTCAATTTTTCGGGACTAAAACTATTATTTATTTATTTATTATGTTTGAGAAAAACATTTCTTAAAGTTTCTGGAGTAGAAATATTTTAAAATCGTTTTTCAAAAAATTGATTGAATTTGTTTTGTTTTAGTAAAAAATCTTCTAATTTTCTGGTAATTTTTTCAAATTTCATGTAGGATAGAATTTCTCATTTTTTGGGAGTAGAAATATTTTTCATTAAGAAAGAAACGTTTGTGGGGGGAGGGGGAGGCGAAGTAGATTTCTCAATGTTTCCGGAGTAAAAATATTACGTATTTAAAAATTTTTTGGAGAAAAAATTCTAGATTTTTTCAGGAATAAAACGATGTTTTCTTCTCTTTCTTTTTCTTTTTTTTTTGAATGAAAAATCTTTTAAATTAAAAATATCCCAATTTTTTTTTTCGAAATAAATTTTTTTTCAACTTCTTAAATTGAAGAATGTTTTTGATTTTTTGAAAAAAATTCAAGTTCTTTCCAAAGTAAAAGTATTTCCAATTTTTTTTAGGAAAAAGTAATATTCTCGATTTTTTTTGTGATAGAAATTCTTTCAATTTTTTTTCAACTCTTTTTCAAGAATGAAATCAATTATCGTTTTTTGGGAGTATATCTTATTTTTTTTTGATTTCTCGGTGTTTTTTTTTTTTTTTTTTAAATAATTATTATGGTTATTTTTAATAAAAAAGAAATTTTATGCAGAATTTTTCAAGATTTTTTACAAAAAATTTTCTATAAAATTATTTATTTTTTTATGAAATGATTTTTATAAATTTTTTGTTATCTGTTATAACCCGACTTCTCGTTTTCTTTTATTAGAGAAGTGGTAACATACCATCGTATTCTTCGTGAGATTGTCTGACGAAAATGTAGGTGGAGTTGCGAGTTTGAACATTCATCCTAGAAACAGAAATAAAAATGAGATTTAATTTCGAATGAGCTAATTACACACTATAGAGAGGCACTACAACAAGTCTTTTATAACGCCAAAATTCTCGTTGCTTTGTTGTATTCCTCGCATCTCTTGTCGTATTTTGGTGACATATATGTTAAATGTTGCGGAATAAAATTCCACATAATTACGCGAACTCCTTCGATAATATAACATCCGAGGTGCTCACGCAAAAATTGCATAATAGCCGTATTCCTACCTCCTCCTTCTTCTCCGCCAATATCATTTTTTACGATTTTCATAATCGTTCCTTTCACACGGTACTTACACTCTGCGTTGCGAAAAATCGAGCCATATATAGAAAGATGAAGAACTGTAAATGAGAAAGAAAAAAAAGAAGTAACGAGAACTTATCTTACTTTATTGGTGAAAATGTCACTTGTCCGGGTTTTGTCTATAGAGTGGTACTTTTAACAAGTCTCATGTCACATATGCGAAAATTGTCGCCGTCACGTGAAGTAAAATACTCGTTTCTATCAACGTCCCAGGGAAAATACGTGTATACGTTGACGATGATTTTATATTCGTACGTATTCTGTTTGCATCGTATGCGTACTTATATGAATAGTGTACCCAGCCACCCGCACTCACCCACCCACCCATCCACCTAGCTACGTACAAGTGAACAAAATATACCTCAAGTTGTGCGCCCTTTTTCTCCAAAAAGGGTTTCGTCTTTCGAAGAATAGCGAATGAGTGCTTTTTAGATGGGATTTTTTGACTCGTGACGCGAACGAAGCGAGGGCTGTTCTCGTTGTTGGTAAATTATCGCCGCGACGAGACGGGCAAAATGTACCTTGAAAAGAGGGTTCGAGTTATTCGTATTCTTCTTGTAGCAGCATCGAGAAGAATGCGAATAAATGTACAAGTGCGAGGAGGATTATAACGTACGCACATATTCGCTACTGAGAATATGCTTTGGGATGCGTCGTCGTAAATAATTTCTGCTGAAATGGCCTGTTCGTGTTAGCATTGTATTTGGAGGAGTTTCAAAATGTGTGACAAATGATGTTGTGAAGACAATAGATATGATACGAAGAAGAGAACCAAAAATTTCCTCCAGAATGTATTTTATTGAATTTCAAAACAGAACTGAGTGGATATTGATCGCTTGAAAAATTTCAAAAATAGAATTTAAATGAATTAAAATTTGAAATTTTATACATGCTGATGTTCTGGATACTTTTATTTTCTATCCAGGACCAGGTGTTAAGAAAGAGTTACAAAGGTAACTTTTTTTGAAACGTACTTCTGATTGAAAATTCTCCTCATCAACACGTTTGAGAGTAAAATTAAAACAGTACTTTTTGATGAGAAATTTCAATAGGAACAACATTTTGTTTGAAACATTCTTGCATGCAATTAAAATATTTAAAATAATAAACAAAATTCTACCAAAAAGTAGAGAAAGTGAACCCATTTTCAATTACGTATTCCAGAAAAACCATCTTCCTTAGAGAAAAAATCCTCAAACAAAAATTTTTCCTCGTTAAATTTCCTATCAAAATTATTCTATACATTTTTTTGTAATTTTTCTTTGGAGGAAATTATCCTCAAATTTGTCCTTCATTAACCCAATGAGCCAAATTCCAATACCTTTGGATCATATTACATTTACAAGCAAACCTTGCCAACTCTTGAACTTCGATTGAGCTGAAATTTGGCTCATTTGAAAGAACATGTCATCCAGACCTTTGAACCAAATTTCCTTTGGTAGGTATATAAATTTTCTATAAAAATGGTAAATTTTGAGATGAAATTTTGAAAATTCGTTCCTATACTAAAGTCTAACACAACCCCCCCCCCCCCCCCCCCGGGTATGGATTGCGACCGTTTTCGAATCAATCTGGAGCCTCCAGCTGAACGTTAACTATTCTTCAGTTTTTCTTTTTGTTAACCCTTAAACCCCCAAGAAGATTCAGATGAGATACCGCAAATTTTTTCATATATCTGAATGTAGGCAAGTATGAATATCACAATTATCCATTGATTGCCTACCTGCCCCTTAAAACCTTTTTGGAAACAATAGAAACCTGTTTTCCGTTTTCACGGAAATCCAAAAGGAAAAAAGATTCAACTTCGTTCAATTTTACATAAGATGACATAAGGCCATTAGATATACACTACAATCCGAAAAAAAAATTTCTATTGCCATTCTCCTGTATTGAAGGAGACAAAAAGGGAGAAATGTGTGAAAAAGCGGGCGCCCAAATGACCCTATTTGTCTATGAGAAATAAAATACATTCTTTCCATAAAATACCTTGGGAAAGTATACAGCCAGAACAGTACGACGTCATATTCCCCATTTTTGGAAAATTCATTTTGGAAAATGGGAAAGACAAATGAAATTTTAGCAAACAATTTTTATATCATCATTCCAAAAGTAAAATTTAATGAGCTTTTGAACTTTTCATATAAGTGAAAAGTTGAACTTTGGGTTTGATAGACTGGTGGAAAACTATTCAAAAATCGCCATTTTTCTTTTTGGAAAAAAATTCCAATTGCTCGAAATTTTTGATGATATTCCAAAAGGAAAATTTAATGAGCTTTGGAACTTTTCATATGAATGAAAAGTTGAACTTTGGGCTTGATAGACTGTTGGAAAATTTTTCAAAAATCGCCATTTTTCAGATTGAAAAAATTCCAATTACCTTTGTTGAAGAATAAAATTGGTTGAAATTTTTAAATGAAACCCCAAAAGTAAAATCTAATGAGCTTTTGAACTTTTTATATAAATGAAAAGTTGAACTTTGAGGTTGATAGAATGGTGGAAAATTTTTCAAAAATCGCCATTTTTCGTTTTGGAAAAAAATATAAAATTGTTTGAAACTTTTTGATGAAATTCCAAAAGGGAAATTTAATGAGCTTTGGAACTTTTCCTATAAATGAAAAGATGGACTTTGAGGTTAATAGACTGGCGGGAAATTTTTCAAAAATCACAATTTTTCGGATTAAAAAAAAGTTTCAAAAATCTTGTTGAAGTATAAAATTGGTTGAAATTTTTTGATGAAAAGCCAAAAGTAAAATTTAATGAGCTTATGAACTTTTCACATAAATGAAAAGTTGAACTTTTAGTTTGATAGACTGGTGGCAATTTTTTTAAAAATCACCATTTTTCTATTTGGAAAAAAATATAAAATTGTTTGAAACATTTTGATGAAATTCCAAAAGGAAAATTCAATGGGCTTTGGAACTTTTCATATATTTATTTGAAAAGTTCATAAGCTCATTAGATTTTACTTTTGGCTTTTTATCAAAAAATTTCAAACAATTTTATACATCAACATGATTTCTGAAACTTTTTTTCAATCCGAAAAATTGTGATTTTTGAAAAAAAATTTACCAGTCTATCAAGCCTAAAGTTCAACTTTTCATTTATATGAAAAGTTCCAAAGCTCATTAAATTTTCCTTTTGGAATTTCATCAAAAATTTTTAAACAATTTTATATTTTTGGAATTTTTTTCCAAAATGAAAAATGGCGATTTTTGAAAAATTTTCCACCAGTCTATCAAGCCTAAAGTTCAACTTTTCATTTATTTCAAAAGTTCATAAGCTCATTAGATTTTACTTTTGGCTTTTCATCAAAAAATATTAACCAATTTTATCTTTCAACAAGATCATTAGAACTTTTTTTCAATCTGAAAAATGGTGATTTTTGAAAAAATTTCCACCAGTCTACCAAGTCCAATGCCAAACTTTTCATTTATATGAAAAGTTCCAAAGCCCATTAAATTTTCCTTTTGGAATTTCATCAAAAAGTTTCAAACAATTTTATATTTTTTTCCAAAACGAAAAATGGCGATTTTTGAAAATTTTTCCACCATTCTATCAACCTCAAAGTTCAACTTTTCATTTATATGAAAAGTTCAAAAGCTCGTTAGATTTTACTTTTGGGGTTTCATTTAAAAATTTCAACCAATTTTATTCTTCAACAAAGGTAATTGGAATTTTTTCAATCTGAAAAATGGCGATTTTTGAAAAATTTTCCAACAGTCTATCAAGCCCAAAGTTCAACTTTTCATTCATATGAAAAGTTCCAAAGCTCATTAAATTTTCCTTTTGGAATATCATCAAAAATTTCGAGCAATTGGAATTTTTTTCCAAAAAGAAAAATGGCGATTTTTGAATAGTTTTCCACCAGTCTATCAAACCCAAAGTTCAACTTTTCACTTATATGAAAAGTTCAAAAGCTCATTAAATTTTACTTTTGGAATGATGATATAAAAATTGTTTGCTAAAATTTCATTTGTCTTTCCCATTTTCCAAAATGAATTTTCCAAAAATGGGGAATATGACGTCGTACTGTTCTGGCTGTATACTTTCCCAAGGTATTTTATGGAAAGAATGTATTTTATTTCTCATAGACAAATAGGGTCATTTGGGCGCCCGCTTTTTCACACATTTCTCCCTTTTTGTCTCCTTCAATACAGGAGAATGGCAATAGAAATTTTTTTTTCGGATTGTAGTGTATATCTAATGGCCTTATGTCATCTTATGTAAAATTGAACGAAGTTGAATCTTTTTTCCTATTGGATTTCCGTGAAAACGGAAAACAGGTTTCTATTGTTTCCAAAAAGGTTTTAAGGGGCAGGTAGGCAATCAATGGATAATTGTGATATTCATACTTGCCTACATTCAGATATATGAAAAAATTTGCGGTATCTCATCTGAATCTTCTTGGGGGTTTAAGGGTTAAAGAATTCTATCGTCAATCATAATTATGACCTCTGATTTTCGATTAAATGGAGCTAATCGACTGCTAAATGCTGACACTAGAATTAAATTTTTAACTTCCAAAGTTGATTATAGCAGTGTGCTAAAAAAAGGTCAGATTTTACTGGAGGCTCCAGATCGCTTCGAAAATGGTCACATTCGTCTTAGAGAGTCCACTTCGGTTTAGAAACTGATTTTAAGAATTTTTTCTCAAAATTTACTATTTTTTAAAAATTGGATTCAACCATTGGGCTATTTTTATTATTTTCAAAAAATCGCTAAAAATCTAAAAATCAACTTTGGGAGCTCAAAATTTGGTTCTGAAGTCGGGGTGACATGCTTTTACAACGTACCAAATTTTGAATCAATCTGAGTTGAAGAATTGACAAGGTTCCCTTGTTATATGTAAAGTGGTGCATTTTTTTTTTACTTTTTGTAACAATTTTGAAATAGAATATCCTTACTGAATATATTTTTAGGATTTCGTTTTCTAATGAACTAACTATCTGATACTTATAAATTTTTTTTTTAGAAAATTCGTTTTCTCAAAAACTTTTTTCAGAAATTTTTCTTATATGAATTTTTTTCTTTTCAAATAGTTCTCTTGAGATCAGAACTTTTTTGTAAAAAAGAAATTCGACATAAAAATTCTGTGATGGAATGACGAAAGTTTTCTTGAGAAAAAAAATATTACCTTAAAAAATATTATTTCAAATAATATAAATGCGAAAAAAGTAACTGCAAAATCTCATTTACGGTGTCATTGTGCTTTAATTTGGCTCACAGACTCCTCGTTAATATCAAGCAATCTATATTCAAATTTCCAGCTCAAGCTTTACAAAAGAACCGCATGGTGGATGTCGTCATTCGTGCTGAGAAATTGTTCGTTTTTAAAGGAAAACATTTTCAAATATTGATTCAAAAAAGAGAAAAAGAATTGACCTTAATTCACGTCTCGAGTCCGTAGCGAAATATCTTAGGAATTTGCTTTGTTCTACGTTGCAAAAATTGATAAAAAACCAAATCTCAAGCGTTTTCGTGCCCATGAGGAAAGTAATTTGCATGTTTGACCCGCTGCGTGAAATCACTGGAAAATTTCTTTCATCGTCGAATTTGTGTTATACGAGTAGGTTCGAGGCCTGAAAACAAAGTAAATTAAATTAGGCCACGGCTCGGTGGTGGTAAAGTTTTAGCTAGAGAAGATTCAGGGTCAAAAATTGGGGCAATTTGCAGTTATTTGTGCAGAAATATATTATTCAAGTGGGTGAAATTTTTCTCATTATGCCAATACGTAAATATCCCCCTTGCCCCCTCGTGCGGTTTACAAATGAGAATTAAGTTTCTGCGGTGTCAGCACTGTCAGCAGCTGTAACTTCGCTTCGTCGTAAGTCTGAATACGTAGTTATTAGTTACGTACCGGAGTATTATGCTGTGAATGAAAATCTCGCTGAATTCGCTTATAGAATTACTCAAAAACTGAGCTGGTATGGATGTATTTTCGCTTCGGTGTTTCCCAACGGATATTGGAAAAGTTAATCAACGAGGGGTAAAAAGTTGCTCGGCTCACCAGAGACTGAGAGAGAGAGAGAGCTTCGTACAGAACCTGTACCTACGCAATTTATTACGAGCGTATTAACGTCGTACTTGTCTAATGTCTATACCTCGAGCTCGGCGAAATTTCTATTCATCAAAGAGTTAGTAGATGTTGTATAGTGTTTTAAAGTTTCAAGTTATTCTCGAAGCTCTTGCCGAGCAGCAATAGAGAGTTTTAATAAATGGACTGCTGTCGTCTCTTTTGGGATAGGTATATACACAGATAGGTATAATACGTATTATATCTATGGTATACATAAATACTTTTTAGAGCCCTAACACGAACCGAACCCTTTACACTCCTTTACTCTCGCAACTGCCTGTATAAGTTTATTAATTAAAAAATACGCCTCGGGCGTAGGAAGTTGTTAAGGAACTTTAAAGTATTTCGTCGTCAACTAGGTCGTCGTTGTAGCATTAAAAAAAATACTATTTATATAATAAGGATAAAGGTACCTACAGCTACAGCTCTTCCATTCCTTCGGTTTATCGCTTCTTTGCTTTTGAAACGCGTAGTCAGCCAAAGGCTCTAGTGGTTGTGTTTTGCACGCCCTCCCCCTCCCCCGCCTTGTTTTTATAAAATTGAATTAACGTATTTGGAAAGCTCTTTGTCCGCCTGGTAGATAGTTGCGCCGCTACGATGAAGTTTCGAAATTATTGAGATGTTGTGAGCTCGTTTGCGGTAAAGTACGCGAACCTGGTGTTTTGATTAAAGCATCGAATAATGTTATCGAGTGCTTCTCGCATAAAGGCATTTGGTTCAATGTTAAATAGGTGCCTACGGCGGGGAGATGCTGAAGAACGCGAGGGCGTGCGAACCTTTCGAGAATTAAATTTTTTATCGGCGAAAAAATCTTCTCTCTGGGAAGTAATCTAATTTCAGTAGGATTTTCGTATAAAGTTTTAAATGAGATGCGGAACATTTCAGAAAGAATTTCACGACTGTTTGAATTCTATTTTAAACGCGTGTGTTTGAGAGGCAATTTCTAGTAAAAGCTGTTAGTATTGCGAAAAACATTCGGATGAACATTTTAATAATCTTGAAAGTTTCGCAACAAAAATGAGTAAAGTTCAGGTAGATTATGGTAGAATATGTATAGTATTTCGTTATTACGTTTATTTTCCAAAATTTATGAAATTTCACTGAAAATAATATTGTTTATTAACCCAATTATAAAAATTAATTTAAATATTAAAATGAAACGATTGCAAAATTTTAGATTTTTTCGAATTTCGAAAATTGTAATTTTTGAAACTTTGCAAATTTTCAGTAAGGCTAATTTTTTAAGTCGGATCAATTTTTATTTTCAATAAAAAATAAATTAAAAAATTAAAAGTTAAATTTTGAAATTTTTAAAATTTTTAAAAATTTGTTGAAAATCTAGAATTTTGAAAATCAATCAAATTCAAAATTTGTTAAAACTTTGAGAGAAAGTCTTTTTGAATTTTTATTAAATTTTTAAAATTGAATCAATTCGCTTTCAATAAATTTTTACAATTTTTTTAATTCGTTGAAAATCTAGAATTTTTAAAAATATTTAAACTCAAAATTTGATAAAATTCTGAGAGCAGGAAGGTCTTTTTGAACTTTATTAAATTCTTGAAGTTGGATTAATTTTTAAAATTCAATAAATTTTCAAAAAGAAAATTTTTTTCAAAAATTTAAAAATATGTATGATGAAAATACTACCTACGATAGTATAAAATCTGAGAAGTTTTCAAAATTTAATAGATGTAGAACTTTGAAATTTTGTAATTTTTATAAATTATATATTTTTAAAATGTAATCAGTTTTTAAAATATTACGAAATTTTCAAAAAAAAAATTAAAATGATATTTTTAGAAGTTGGTGAAATTATTTGAAATGTGATGAAAATTCATTTTCATGGCGAATATCTTGAAAATTGATTCACTAGTTTCTCTCAAAATCAATAATGTATTTTGAATAGACCTTCAACCTCCCATGAAAATTTAATATCCCTTGTTTAATATCTTAAAATGCATGATTCTATGAAAAATTAATATAAATTTTTGATTTATGAAATTCTCAAAAATTGTAAGATTTTTTTTCGAAAAAATTGACAAAAAAAATTAATATAGAAATCCAATTTTTTGAAAAAAAATTAGATTTTTTTTTACAATTTTTGGGGAAAAATCTTTCAGAAGTTTTTGTTTTCCTAAAAAATTGTAAGATTTTTTTTGTATCAAAACTTTGCATCCCCCAAAAAGATTTGAGGGAAAATCTTACAATTTTTGAAAAAAAAAAATCTCAATTCTTTTAAAAGTAGGTACCTACTACCTACCTATTCAAAATTTTTATGTTTTTTATTTTCGTTTTTTTTTGGAGCGGGCATGTAGAGTATTATTATTTTTCTGGTATAAAAAAATTCCAACTTCTTAGGCTCATTCTAAAGAAAATATGTCATGAATCAAAAATTATATTAATTTTTCATAAAATCATGCATTAAATCATTAAATTTGACGTAACGGTGAGAGTTGATATTTTAATCGTTGAACAGCTGGATCTGTTTCATCCTAAAATATTAGTTTTTGTCGATTTTCTTTTGAATTGAAATCTTCGAATATTTTGTATGTGAATCTTATGAATGCTTTACTTATGAAGGTAGAGATTTTTCGAATCAATCGATCACCGTTACTACGATTTATCTAGACACTCGTGAAAAAAAATATCGGCAACCTCGAATACAATAATTTTTCTCACGGTTTTTGTGATTCAATTCTACACACGACCTTATAAATTCTAAAATTCTGCGCCTTTTCTATATGGGTAGAAACACCCTTCGCTATACGTCACTCCCAACAACGTGCAAAAGACCTGTAAACATTTCCAGTCCATTTATTCGAGCTGCCGTCTAAATACTTGGAATAAATAACGCCCAAATCGTCTAACACGAGTTACGAGTACAGCTTTTCTGTTGACATCGCTGATATCTCTATTTATTCGTCGCATACGAGTTCTTTTTTTCCTTTGCCTTGGAAAGAGGAAAAAAATAGAAAAATATTTCTCGCATTTAAAACGGCAGTGCTACCCATTCATCTGGCGCAAGAACAAGAGCGAATTGATTTGTTTTTTGCGAACGTGTTGACACATCTAATTTGATACAGTTTCGACGATGTGTGCAAACTGGAAAGAGACGGAAAAACAAAAACTCGTGTGAATAGGAAAACACTCAATTCGATACAGAAGAGAAGTGGTAAAAATCAGCGAGCTTTTTTGTCATTCATACGAAGTTAAATAGCAATCATTCAGAAACAGAAAAGATTTTCAATAACAACGTGTAATAATGGTGCTTTGGTGGAAAAATATATAGGTAAAGGACGAGGACAATTCGACACAGAAGCTGCGTGATATTGAAAAGTGGAATAAAAGGCGTCGGAAAATCCTTCTTAATAATAAACAACATAATCTCGTTTCCCTCTTATACGTATTTAGGTTCTATTTTTTTATTCTTTGGTTTGTTTTGTATTGTCGCGTTCGTCTTGTAAATTCATTTCGTACCGGTGACATTTTGGTAATTACGTATCTGTATCGAATTGTCGAAAAATTGGAATCGTTTGAATGAATTGGCGCCAGGCGCCTACGACTTTTCCATATCGTTCGGGTATTTCCGGCGAACTCGTATGAAAAAATTGATGAATGGCAACGTTGGTTATTGCGAAGAAAAATGAATTTTATTTTATTTTTTAAAGAGAGAAAAAAAAACAGAAAAACGACTTGTCCTGGTGAGTCTACCGGATGACTCTAATTTTTGTATAGATTTTTTTCCTCGTTGGACAGTCCCTCTTTCGATAGAGGGGCAAGGGACAGAACCGACTGTCAGACGAGTGAATCGTCGCAGTACTGTTTTTTTGGCACCAGGCACCATTACTTGTTATTCAAAATTAGAGAGGAGGGAGGGGTCCAATCGAAATTTTTGTAATAACCAAAATTATTCCTAAGACTTTAAGGCACAACTTTTGTTTGAAATTTTTTTCGATTGGACCCCTCCCTAGTCCCTACCCAACAATTTTGCTCAACACTTCGAAAATAACTACTAATTAAAAATTGGAAGAGTAAGGGAGGAAGCAGTGTTGAGCAGCTCCTAAGCTCTTAGCTCAGAGCTTGAGCTTAGCTCTTTTTTTTGTGATGAGCTTAAAAAAGCTAGCTCTTTAGAGCTAAGCTCTAAAATGAAAATTTTTGATTAAGCTCTAGCTCTTTTCTGTTTCTAGGTTTTTATGGTTTTTATAAAATTCGATTTCTTTAACTGCCATTACCTGTTAACATGAATTACAAAAGCATTTTATAGAGTTTGGTACTTTTTTGCTGTAAAAATGTAATTGTGTTGAAACCTGTTCAGTTCCAACAAAATCATTTCAAGTTTCATTATTTTTGTACCCGTAAATTTCACATTTTGAAGAGCTTTATTGAAGAAGAGCTTTTTTGAGGAGCTTTGAGCTATTTTATGAATAGCTCAAGCTCTTGAGCTAAGCTCTTTTTTTGTAAAGAGCTTGAAAAAAGCTAGCTCCTCGGAGCTAAGCTCCAAAATTTACAGGGGCTAAGAGCTAAGAGCTAAGCTCCAAAAAAGAAGGAGCTTGCTCAACACTGGGAGGAAGGAACCAATTGAAAAATTTTTCAAATAAAAGTTAGATCGAGATCTTAAAAATAATTTTAGTTATTACAAAAGTTTCGATCGGATCCCTCTCTCTCCTCCTATTTCACATAACATCAGATAAGATACTTTTTCAAAATTGGGGAAGGGGTGCAATTAAAAAAATTTTCAAACAAAAGTTGTAGATTAAGGTCCCAGAAATAATTTTAGTTATGATAAAATTTTCAATTAGCCCCTTCCCTCCCCTCCAATTTTGCATAATAAGGACTTAAATACTTATATTATTAGAAAATGGCGGAGGTATGGATCCAATTCAAAAAAAAATTCAAACAAAAGTTGTAGCTTGAATTCTTAGAAATAATTTTGGTTATTACAAAAATTTCGATTGGGCCCCTGCTTTTGAATTTCATAGATATCTATGTAGTATTGGACTTGGCAAATTTTACGAAGGTTTCAAAAACCCGTGCGGCGATCCACTCTTACTGTGTGTATAAAACACGTCGTCGTAAATCTAAACGAGCAAATTCTCAACCCCTTGTTGCCTTTTACGTCACCGCTAACGAATAAATCCGCAAACTCATGGGTACCAACGTACGAGTAATTTCAAACAAAACCGCATCTTTCAACTTATCTAGCTGAATGCGAGTTTACCTACTGAAAACCGTTGGCATACGAGTAATCGAGACGCAATTTAATTACGCCCTAGTCGATAAAATCCCACGATTTTCGTAGCGAGTCAAGTAGGTATTTTTTTTCGCACGTGTTTCCAACTCTCGTGCGAGCTTTTCGACGTTGCTTGGTTTTTTCCTCGCTCCTAACGAAGCTTTAAACTCGTACATGTCTGTTTAAATAGCGCAGTTTTCTGGAGTTGCACGTCACTCAACAAATTACGAGAAGAGCTTTTTTATCGCTCTCTGGCTTCCTGTAAACGATAATTAATTCTACGTAGTCGTTGACGAAGGGCTAACTTCTGATTTGTGTTGGTTTTTACAAATCGGGGTACCCTGCTCGAGAACGAGGAAAACGGCGATTCGAGTTTCTCCATTTTTTTCTTCTTTTTTTTTCTTCAAATTTTGTCCAAGCAGTAGAAAATGCCATTATAGTTGTTTTAAAAAATATTTGTACACCTGCTTTAAGTCTTTATGTTCAACACGTTGAGCGAAGATAACGAGCACTTTGTTGATTCTGTTCGTCGAAGAAAGACGACTAACGTAAGCTCGAAGTCTTTTTGCGTAGCTCAACGTTAGTCGAAAAGTGCCAATACCCAGGGCCAAAGGCAGAAACATGGAATTACGTGACGTTTAGAAAAATGTACCCAGGGTGTAATATATACCAATAAACACGAACAAAACGAGCTTTCAACGCAACGCCTCGTCGAGGTTATTCGATACCCATGTATGCCTATAAAATAATCGTATCAGCAATTTCGACTACAATAATTTTCGTCGATGCTTTTAAAACGGGTTTGTTACATATCACGTCATTTTAGGCTCGTTTTTTGAAAAAGGGTAAAAAGTGCCTACGCGATTACCTTTCGTTATCATTTTTTCAACGGTTTAACGTTTTTTATTATTTTTCCAATGGCTCAAACCAGCCGAGATATTTTTATTTCTATTGAATTATCTTAAAAAAAAATGAGTGGAAATTTTTTCTATGGAAGAAGTCAGTTTTTAAATTGACGAAAATAATTTTCGAAGTAATCGATGTTTTTCTAGTGTTTGTTCATTTTTAATTTTTTTTTTTTTTTCATTTTGAAATTGAAATTTTCCACTCTGGCCGAATGTATGTATCGCCTCTCTTATTCGACGATATTGGACATTGTTTGAAAAATAATGTGTAGTTACTGTAGTGCGATAGTAAAATAAATAAATAAGAAAATGAAGCATTCAGCGTTTGAAGTTCGACTGTTATAAGTATACGTAAGTATACACTTGAAAATGAAAATTTTATCCCTCTCTCTCTCCAGTTTGGTCCAATTTATCGTACTTCGCTAACTTTACGCTTCATGAAACAATTTCCAAATGTTGAGAAAGTTAATTAAAAAAGAAAAATTACGCAATTTACCATTTCATTTGAAGTATCAATTTTCGCAATGATGTTCGCTTTGACGGCGCTTGAATAGGACCACATAGTTTTACTTACAATATTTTACCCTATATGTACTTTTTCTTTATGTATGTTCGACCTTCACCCGTGTAATTGCCAAGTACTGAATTATTTCTTAGTTTTGTAGTGAAAAGGTACAACTACAAAACGGTTTATCGATACAGTATTAGGATTTTACAGTGGTAGAGAAACACATTTATCATACTATTTGTAGGTATGTTCAGTTATTTGTGTCCTGCAAATGCCAGTTTTTTAGTGATTTTTTCATTTTTTTGTTGTTTTTTTTGTCACTTTTGGCTTTTAATTCAAATTTTTGGTTTCAAAAAAATTATTACCTTAATGCAATTTTACGCCAAATCTTCACAAAAAAAAAGGAAAAAAATTAATCGACTATCTAGTAAAAAAAAAATATATTAAAAAAAATTCAAAATTATTTTTGGAAATTCTCTCGAGAGAATTGAAAAAAAAATCAATCATTTTCAAAAAACTATTCACTTTGAAAAAAAATTAGAAAAGCTTATACTAGGTATTATTGGGTACAAAAGAACGTAATTATGAAAAAATAATTCAATTTTTTAGAGGAAGGTGTGAACAACCATTTCAAAATAATGTCAACAAAACTCAAGTAATTGAAAAATTCTTCGTGTCAAAAAATTGAAAAGAGATTTTTTTGAAAAATTATCATTATTTTTTTTAATTGAGATAGTCAGTTTTATTGTTGGTTAGCGATGGCTTCTTTTTTTTACAAAAGACTTCAGAGCTTAATTAAAAAATCTCTTGAGGAATAATATTTTTTGAATTGCCCTAAAAAAATTTCAATTAACCCGAGCAGCACACTCGACAAATTATCGAAATAAAATATCGAAATAAAAAATCGACAGAATATCGAATTCGATAAAGTGTCGCGTTAGTTCCGCATAAATCGTGAAATTATCTTTCGATATATCGACAGATTATCGATGAATTATAGTTGGCAAAATCCATCAACAGATAAACTTTCGATAAAATCGAACGATTTTTCTTTTAAAAATCTCAAGATTATAGTTAGATACTTCATCGATAACCTATCTATAAATCGAAAGATAATTACACGATTTATGCGGAACTAACGCGACACTTTATCGAATTCGATATTCTGTCGATTTTTTATTTCGATTTAGTTTCGATATTCTATCGATTTTTTATTTCGATTTAATTTCGATATTCTATCGATTTTGTATTACGATTTTTTGTAGATTATTTAGTTTCGATATTCTATCGATTTTTTGTAGATAATTTAGCATATATGGGTATATGCGCGCGCACATTTTCAAGACCGGCTGGCGAGTTTGAAGTCGTAGTTACGCTTAAGGCTGGCGAATTTCGTTCCAAATACAGCAGTTTCTACCAAAACAAGCGTCTGTTGCGAACATCGGAGTTCGTTCGCATAATACGAATTGGATTATAATATTCAAACATCTTATGCAAAATTGGAGAAGAGGGAGGGGTCCAATTGAAATTTTTATAATAACTAAAATTATTTCTAGGACCTTAATTTATAACTTTTGTTTGAAAATTTTTTCAAATTGGCCCCTTTTTCCTCCGCTCCTCCAATTTTGAATAAGTATCAACGGAGTATTATGCAAAATTGGAGGAGAAGGAGAGGTCCAATTGAAAAAATTTTCAAACAAAAGTTGTAGCTTAAAGTTCTAAGAATAATTTTGGTCATTACAAAATTTTCGATTGGGCGCCTCCCTCCCGTTCAATTTTAAATACTAAGTATTCACATAGTAATCGTAGTATTGAACTTGGTAAAATTTTATTTAAGAACAACGATCTGGTTTCAAGTAAAATACCTAGTAAACCAAAAAAACTAGATAACTTGTTTGAAAATTTTTTCAATTTTGATTTCGCATATTACTGTTACACGTAAGTAGGTAAATGCAAAATAATAGAGGCTAGAGATGAGGTCCAATTGAAAAAACATTTCAAACAAAAGTTGTAGAATAATATTCTGGATTTAATTTTGGTTATTATAAAAATTTCGATTTGGCCCTTTCTTCCCATCCAATTTTGAATATAAAGTAGGAGAATTCCTAGGGTTTGAACCTCCCCTTGGTGAGGTCATCCAAGTGAGTTACCGCTGGGTCTGAGTATTATAAAAAAAAATAAACAAAAAAAAAAAAAAAAAAAAGGTATTTTTTGACTAGAAAAAAATCAATATAGTTTCAACAACTATCGTTACAAAATCGTTGAAATATCGAAGTCGATAAATTTCATATAATGTGTCGATAATATAGTTTTAAATATCGTCACAAAATCGTTGAAAAATCGAATTCGAGAAATTTCATATAATCTGTCGATAATACAGTTTTAAATATCTTCACAAAATCTTTAAAAAATCGAATTCGATAAATTTAATATTCTTTTTCGATAGTATAGTTTCAAATATCTTCACAAAATCGTTAACAAATCGAATTCGAGAAATTTCAGATTATTTGTCGATAATATAGTTGTAAATATCTGCACAAAATCGGTGGAAAATCGGATTCGAGAAATTTCAGATTATTTGTCGATAATATAGTTGTAAATATCTTCACAAAATCGTTAAAAATTCGAATTCGAGAAATTTCAGATTATTTGTCGATAATATAGTTGTAAATATCGTCACAAAATCGTTGAAAAATCGAATTCGAGAAATTTCAGATTACGTGTCGATAATATAGTTTCAAATATCTTCACAAAATCGTTAAAAAATCGAATTCGAGAAATTTCAGATTATTTGTCGATAATATAGTTCTAAATATCGTCACAAAATCGTTGAAAAATCGAATTCGAGAAATTTCAGATTACGTGTCGATAATATAGTTTCAAATATCTTCACAAAATCGTTAAAAAATCGAATTCGAGAAATTTCAGATTATTTGTCGATAATATAGTTTCAAATATCTGCACAAAATCGGTGGAAAATCGGATTCGATAAATTTAATATTCTTTGTCGATAGTATCGTTGACGAATATCGTCCTAAAATCGTAATACTCTCGAATTCGATAGTTTTTAGATTTTTTGCCTATAAAATCGTACAGCTAAATCTGTATCATATCGTGAGAACATCTTTAGATTTTTAAACGATTTTTTATCGATACGTTTCAACTTTCGATATTATCGATCGAGTGTGCTGCTCGGGAACTTTAAAAAAAAGAGGTAACCTATTTTAAAATTATGGAAAAAGAAATTCATGAAAAATTATTGTAAAAAAATTATAACTTGGGGAAAAAATCTAAAAAAATTTATTCAAGAATTGAAAAAAAAACTCCTTGAAGAATAACTTTTTTAGAAAACAAAGGGAAAAATTTTGTGTCCTTTTTTTTGTAAAAAAAGAACACTGTTCTAATAATTTTAAATTGTCAATTTATTTTGGAAAAAATCGAAAACTGATTTATGAATTGAATAAAAATTCTTCTAAAAATATGATTGGAGAAAAAGGTTTGAAAAGAAGTCTGTGCCTATTAGAAAAAAATAATCCTAAAAAAATTCTTGCTTCCAAAAAATCTCTTGAGCAGTATTTCATTTTTAGTTCTCTTAAAAAATGATTAATTCACTTGAAAAAATTAAAACTTGCCAAATTGAGGTCTACAAAAAATTATTTTCTACAAATTTGAAAAAAATTATCATGAAAAGGCTTTTTATTGACTTGTAAAAAATTGATAAAAAAATTATTGCGGTGAAATTTTTTTTGAAAAAAAAAGTATTTTTTGGGATGGAGAAAAAAATGTATAAAACTTGAAGAAATTCTTTAAAGAATACAGTAAGTACTTAGGTACCATGTCCAAAAAAAAAAAAAAAAAAAAGTTGGTACAAAATCCTTTGAATAATTCAGGTGTCAAAATGAGGAAACTTCTCTTCAAAAAACGACTGAAAAATTTCCTGTTTTTTTTTTTATAACAAATAGTCTCCTCGATAAAAATCGTCAAACCGTTTTAGAATGATATACAGTCAAAAAATACTCACTTTTTATTACCTAATGTTTTTTCCTATTATTTTTTTATTATTTTTTTCTCAAAAAAATCTTTTAAAAAGCAAACGCACGAAAAGAATGAACATTTCAATTTTACAAAAAA
The DNA here is from genome assembly GCA_959613365.1 of Balanococcus diminutus. NCBI lineage: Eukaryota > Metazoa > Arthropoda > Insecta > Hemiptera > Pseudococcidae > Balanococcus > Balanococcus diminutus. The sequence continues at coordinate 22,833,878 of OY390715.1, forward strand.
TAGGATTTCTAAAAAGGTCAAACTAGTCGTTATTTGTAATTTATTCAATTTATTCGATCATTATTGTCAAAATCAGGTTGAAATCATTTACAAGCCCCAGAGATTCGATCAACTTCATCAAAAACCCTATAGACAAGATACTCGTAGGAAGCCTCGACGCATCATGAATTGTCTTCAATGAAAGTAAAATTTCGTTTAAATGGCGAAATTGAATTCCGTATCCTTCGGAGCGTGTATAATTTGCAGTAGATTTTGGGCAAATTTTACGAGCCTGGAAGCGGTATACGGTTGGGTAAATAATGAGCACTGTAATTTGCGGCGAATTTTCCAAATCATGCTGATACGCGTAACAATTCCGAACCCTGGTGGCCCTCTGCGTCGTCTTGATCTTTGCGACGCGCTGAGAATTTAATTTCTATCAATTGTTCCTGCTTAATTTCGAGACAAGCTGCTCAGCTGTACGTAGCGTACGCTCGACAAATACCAATCTTCAAATTCTAATTTTCCGCTCCAAAGGTAGCGAACAATTTATATTTGCGATACCGATGAGAAATACGATAGATGGTCGTATACAAAACCACCTAGACACTACAAGCCATGAAGTTAAATTTGGCAACCTTGCCGAAGACGGCCGATTTGAGCAATTGAAAATACGTTTTCTGGGCAAACGAAGTGTTTTTCGAAAAAATTGATGGGAACCAAAATTGTAGAGGGAAAAATTAACTTTCGTTTAGTGTATTCGGAATTTTGATTCGACTAATATTTCTCGAGTTGCGGTCAAAAAACTGATTTGACGACGAAAATACCTCGATTCATTAGCAAAAACTGTTTTCTCAGATATGCAAATTTTCATATTTTCCTATTTCGCGGATAAACAAAGTGTTTTTCATGAAAATTGATAGGAACTAAAATTGTAGAGCAGAAAAAATCCTTCAGTTTTAGTGCTTTTAAAATTTTTGATTCGACCAATTTTTTGAGTTATCGTCAAAAAACTATTTATTTTTTCATTTTCGAGGTCAACGACCCCTTTATTGTGAAAGTTGATAAAAACCACAATTGTAGATCAAAAAATTTACTTTTGTTTGGTGTAGTCGGAATTTCGATTTGACGAATATTTCTTGAGTTATCGTCGAAAAACTGATTTTGAAAGTTGGCCGTCTACCAAATCCCATTTTCCCGGTCAACGAAGCGATTTTCGTGAAAATTGATACGAACCAAAATTGTAGAGCAAAAAAAATCCTTTCACTCTAAAATTATTGAAATTTCGATTTGACGAAAATACCTCAATTTCTCAGCGTAAAATGTTTTCTTGGATATGCAAATTTTCACATATTCTCATTTTCAGAGCGAACGAAGCATTTTTCGTGAAAATTAATCTGAACCAAAATTGTAGAGCAGAAAATTTCCTTTCGTTAGTGTGTTGTCAGAATTTCGATTCGATGAATATTTCCCGAGTTATCGTCAAAAAACGGATTGGAAAGTCGGCCGTCTACTACTCGAAAATGCGACGTTGCCTTTCTACGTTCATGGCTTGTATCTCTAGGTGGTTTTGTCGTATATGTAATCTGTCCTTCTCACCTGGACTTTGCCTAGCTCTAACTACGCTACGTATTTTTGCTCGATAACTATGCCAGCGTCGTAAACCCATAAGGATAAAGGTTTTGAAATTTTACGATTTTCCAACCGTCCGCACAGGGCACGTTCGCCATTGTAAAAAAATTATCCGATTACGGCTTCGTCCCACACACACACAGAGCCTCGGCCATCGCATTGTGTCGTAATAATTTTACCAACAACGTGCTGTTTTTCGCGCTTTTTTCTCTCAACTTTTTCATTTATAAGAAAGTTTTTCTCGGCGTTGTTACGTATTTTCATTTTCCCTTTAGTTTCGCACAGCTCTGCGATCAAATGATCCGTTAATTATTACGGAATTTGCAACCGTGCGTAATTTTAAATCTCCTTTATTGCTCATTCCTCCGACTCGATTATTCTTTTTAGAAACAGAAAACAGTTTCGTTGTTTGCCACCTACGTGCTTGTTTGTTTTGTATTTTTTTTACGCGCCGAAACAGTTCAATTTATGAGTTGAAAAAAGCTTCTTCCATTAACTCCATTAGGGTATAACTTTGTGTGGACAATACTGCTCGATGATACTTTCCCCAATAGGATGTTTGAAAAATAAGGCAACGTACCTCGCCACTGCGCCGAAACGATGTAAAAAAAGTCATCGTACCGTTTTGTATTCTCGAATTGCCTAAGCGTAATGTTTAATAATATATCACATTAGTCGGCGTATACCATTCGGCCCACCACCATATTTGTACCGAGCAAAACGCCATTTCATCGGACAATAAACGCTCGTAAATAACCGAATTTTTTTTTGGCCCGGTCTATAAATCTTTTAAATATTAATTTCACCGAGAACGGTCTCGTCTGGTATTTCATTTATTGGTAAAGTCTCTCGATTGTTTTAGGCTGCTGGGAACGATCTTTTATGACTTTTATTGCATACGAGAACCTGGCTCGTACTCGTATCTCGATTAGGCTCGTGTAAGTGTGGTCGTATTTGTAGTTTGATATGAAGGCAATAGGAAAGATAATTAGTGAGGTGGGTACCTCTACCTACAGCCGTTTGCAATATCACAAATTGTTGTGTACTTGTAGATGAGCATGTATTAGTAGTACGTGCATTTCCTATTTTTTTCTTGAATAAATTAGTGGATCTTTGTATTTATCTGTTTCGTTTCTGAGGATTGTACCAATTTCTACGTGTTGGAAAATATTCTCTTGGTTGGTTCAAAAATTTGAAAATGGTGGAGTAGCGAAGTATTGTAACCAGCTGCGAACTGACTTTCATATCTCTTTATTGACAAAAACTGAGAGATTTCTTCAACAACAAACAAGTTGTTTTTTTTTCAAAAAAAAAATAAGACCAAAAATTGAATTTTTTTTTTTTAATGGGTAAAAAATTCTAAAAAAACAACAGAAATGTTTTCCTGGTACTTCAACAAATTTAGAGATTATCGCCCAAAAATTGTAAAATTTTATTCTAAGACGATTTTTTATCTTCAAAAACATAAGAATTTGTTTACCTACTCTAAAAATTCTACTTTTTTGATTTTTTTAAATCTGAAAATCATTTTTCAGTTTCCATTTTTTTTTTAAATTTTATAATCGAGTTATAAGGGTTGAAAAAGAATTTAAACCCATTTTTTTCGAAATTACATTTCTTAAAAAATTGAAAAAAGAAGATATTTAATTCTTCATTTTTTGAATTTGAAAAAAATTCATACCTACCTAAATTGGTATCCTTTCAAACATGAAATTTTTCAATTTTTCAATTTTTTGAAAATTTTGTTACAGGTTTGAGTGAAATGATTTTTTTTTGGTTTTTATTCGTGTTATCTATTAATTTCTATTTTTTTTAAAACTAAATTTCAAGTGGGAAAACAAAAATTGCCAATAAAATATTTAAAAAATGAGATTTTTAGTTCTTGGCATTTTTGGTAATTACACATTGGGGGACTTTGGTATCAATTTTTCCAGTCTGGCGATAAATTATAATTTAAAAAAAAGTTTTACTCCATGATCTCAATTATTATTTTTTTCTGAACTTGTAAACAATTTTTTTCGAACTTAAATTGAACTAAGTATAACTAATGAATCGAAGATGGAAAAAATGAAATTTTTAATTCACCACCTTTTTTCTGAATTTAGAAAATTTGGCAGATTTGCAATTTTTTTTAAGTTTTAATTTTTTTACACTTAATTTTATTTTTTTTAAATTACCTCCAGTTTGTTATATTTTAATCATGAAATTGATTTTGTGACAAAGTAACATTTTAATGTGTCTTGTTTTTCAAAAATTGTATCCAATTTTATTTCAATTTTTTTCATCTTGACCGTGTAATTTAATTCTATGTACATAAATCAATCGTGTACTATATTTTATTCGTTCCAGTCGTATATAATTTTACTCGATATTTCGCTAGAATGAAATCCACGTAAAATAAACAAGTAGTACTAAAATATGTAATTTTCTTTGTTTCAGGTAAGCTGAAAATATTTCCAGTACTAAATTTTCCAAGCTACGCATAAATCAAGTAGTAAAACAATTTATAAACCTTGCATTTGAAATATTCGCTTATTTTAAAACGACGCATTTAAAAGAATTCTGCGATTCTTATTTTTCAAAAAATATTCTCTGTGTATTTCCCAAGCGTCCTAATTTAAACGTCAAAAGAGTAAAATCAACGGCGAGAATATTAACTCTACGAGAAACTCGTAATGCGACGACATTACCATCTCAACTATTTTAACATTCACCCAACTCACCAAACTTGAAATATTTCAACTTGGAGAGAAAAACTGAATTGGATTAAATTTCCACCGGATGAAATAATTAAAAGAAAATTACACAGTAGTGCAGAACGTGGTGCTAACGTAAGCTACGTAAAGCAGAAGACTTGTCATGTCGTCGTCGCGACTTTTTTTTTTACCGTGTGAAGACTTTTAATGTAATTCAGAGATGAAATTTTCGAATTGAGTTTTTTTTCCCTTCACTTTTGTGATTTCAAATAAGTTTGTGAAGGAAGATCGAACTACCTATTTGAAATTGATGAAGAGATGAAGTGAAAAGATCGCTTAAATTTCCATTTCGTTGATTTAATCGGAACGTCTTGTTATTTTTTATTTATGAATTTTAGTAAATTTAATTGAATTAAGTAAATCGAACACCTTATGATTTTTTAGAAAGAAAGTTGGAATTAATTTTAGGTGCTTATTAAGAATTTAGATTATATTTTTTTTAATTTTGATGATTTTTAGAAATTTTGTCAGACATTAAAAAACTTGAAACAAAAAAAATTGATTATTTTCAGACATTTTGTTAGCCATTCTGAAACTTACGAAATTTTTGAATTTTTGGATGACTTTTGGACTTTTTTTTATCAAATTAAATGTTTAAATCTTAGTTTTATAAAATAATTTATTCTTCCTTTTACTAAAATAAAATTTCGATTAGGTATTTAATAAATAAATATAAAGTTCAGGGTGCTTCGGTGAAAATATAGGTACACTTCACGATAAAAATAATTTTTAGAGATTTACAAATTTCAGAAAACAAAGAAAAATGAACATTATTTTTAAAACAAAGTTGTAAAATGATTCCATAAAATTTCGTAGAATTATCCCAAAATTTTTATAGAATTTCGGAGAATTTCCACCAAATCTAGATATTTTTTTTTGAAAACTTAAAGAGAGAAAAAACAGGAAACTTTTTGCAAAAAGCCAAGAATTCAGAAAAATATTTTCCTCAAAAATGATCAGAAAATTTTTCACAGAACTTCAGAAAACTAAAAAAAATATGTTAGAGAATTGAAAAAAAATCACAAAGTTTTCAGGGAATTCTTATTATTATAGAAAGTTGTTCACAGAACTTTGGAGAATTAATGAAATTTAGAATTTTATTTGTATTCTCAAAACTTTTGTAGAAATTCTTACAGAACTTCAGGAAATAAAAAGAAAGAAATAAAGAAATAAAGAAAAAATAATTCTTTAATAGGGAATTTTTCTAAAATTGAAAATTCTCTAAACATACAAAATTATCACAGAATTTTGAAAAATCCCAAAATATTATCCCAAAAGTTTTAAAAAATTTGTCTCAAAAGTTTCAGTGAATTTTAACGAAATCTTCTGAGAATTTTTTACAAGGCTCCTCCAGAGAATTTCGCGAAAAATCTCGGAATTTTTTTATAATGGCATTCATGAAAATCTTTCACAAAATCTTCAGAAATTAGAACAAAATAAAAATTGAATTTCAGCATTTTTTTGGGGCATAATTTTCGATTTTTTTTTACAAAAAATAATATTTTGCAAAAAAATCATTGACAAGTAATACACAAATTTTTTTACCACCGCACTTAGATCACTTATAATCCTGAAAAAATTAAAACTAAAAAAATGTGTAGATGTGTCTCCAATATTATACTGTCGTTTTTAAGAATAATTATTCTGTTACTTTTTTAACTTCCAAAATTTACTGGAATTGCTTAAAAAAAATTAAAAGTCTATAACACACGTGATAATAATAAAATGCCTGCTTCAAGAGTATTTGTGTAGTTCAGTCGAGTATAAAAACGTGAGCAGCGAATGTACACAGAGGGAAATCCGTTCTTACGACGTGCACAGTCAATACCTACACTGTCTGTTCAGCTTCGCATTTTCCTTCTCCTTGCGAATGTGTATCTTATTGGCAGCATCTTGCGTACGAATTGTCGATTCGATACTCAAGAGGGAGGAAAAAAGGCTGACTTTTTCAATCAGCTAACGACGTATACGATAGAACGAAGAGCGTAGGCGTTTATATGTTTAAGCTGTGGTAGGTTAGGTGAAAAATATAGGTATGTATTGAGTAGACGTATGCTGGGCATGACGGGGCATTTGAGTTCCCTTGGCTTTCATTTTCCTCCTACATGACATGGCACATATATTTGTTGATCAACTTGAATGATACACGAGCTTTCTTATCGTAATGGCATCTTTCACCTTGATGATCGAATATTTAACTTCTTTTTTCGCGCTTCTTTCGCGAGTATAATAATTCAAAATTTCGAGCTGAAAAAGAGACCCCCTGAGTACGTCGAGTGCGGGCATTGTTTCTCATGTCGTCTTTTCAACGCTCGAATTAAAATTTAACTGAGTAAGTACACGAGCAGGAGGCTCGTAAATCCGAGAGGGGATGTTTTTTCACAGCTTCACGTCGTCATCGTCGACCATGAGTATGTGTATTCAAAATAGTCGGGCTTTTTCAAGGTTGTGTAAAGAAAACGTGGACTTTGGAGTGGCTTTTGTTTCACGTATACTTACAAAGTCACCGGTGTCTTTTTTGTACCCGAGCTCGAAAAACATCAGACCAGACGTGTCTATTTTGTAATTTTCACCATTACACGTTGAGTCGGTGGTCGCGGTACATGAGATAAATTCGTGTGTTCTTTGTTAACCGAACTATCGTACGAGAGAAATTGGGCTGGATTTATGTTTCATCGGTTCGTATATGCGAGAGATACCTACTTAATCGGTTTACTACGATGAAATGGGGTTCCTTTTAGTAGGTATGCGAGTCTCTAAACCATTTCAAAGGGTTAAACTTGAGCTTACTTACTTGTGTTGTTTGTTTTATTAATTGGGCTAAACCTATACGAGTAGGTAGCTTTCTTGTTTTATTTCCAAATAAGTCTATATTCCCAAATGTTTGAACCTTTTGAAGTATTAAGTCAATAGTCATCACAAAGGCTTCGTTACGTGCCTTATTTTTATTGCCTCATAATCAGTACTTTAGTAATACACATGTTTTGAATTAATATTCGGCTGCATATGTTGAGTGTGTGAACTATGCCCACAAGGTGCAAATTCGCTCAACAAAATCAAAGGCAAGCAGGATGCCTATCACATCAGGTAGTAAAAGAAGTAATTTTGGAGTAAAAGTAGTGAAAAAATCAAAATTGAAAATCGAAATAATCAATTTCTTCTATAAACAAAACAGGTAGCTAATAATTTCTTCGTATTGGTAACATTGAGATTTTTTCTGCTATTTGAAAATTTTTCTGTAGTAAATTTGGATGACGTGCTAGATTTTCTGTAATTTTTCATGGTGAAAAAAGTAGTGTTTTGTAGAAAAAATTCCTACAGGCAGTGAATGCATATTTACCACTGTGGATAGATTCATTTTAAAAAAAAATGTTTTTCTTTTTCCACGAAAATGAGAGATTGTCTTCAACAATAAAATTGAGATTTTTTTCTCCGAAAATTTGAAAAATATTTTCCTCTCAAAAAATTGGGATCATTTAGCAAGATTTTTTTTTCTCAAAAATGCTGAGAATTTTTTTTCTAAAAATGAGAGATTTCATCCTACACAAACAAAGTGATTTTTTCTTTTAAAAAATTGAAAAAAAATTCGTCATTTTTTGCCATAAAAATTTGAAAAATAGGTAGGCACCTTTACTTCAGAAAAATTAAGAAATTTTCTTTTCCAGAAAATTTAGTTTTTTTTCCTCAAAAAGTTGAGATTTTAATTGAAAAAATTTCCCTAAAAATAAGAGATTTTATTCTAAGCAGTAAAAGTTTTTTTTTTAGCCGAATTTTTTTTTAAAAATTTAGGCTATTGTGTCCGACCCTAATTTAGAAGGAGGGGGGGTAGAAGAGTTCTGACCCCATTTCTCGACGTTTGGGACCAAAAGAAGACGATCTGACACATGTCACATATTTATATATATATATATTTATTGATAATTTTACCCCTACTTTTGGAACTCTGGGCCGAGCCTAACAGGTCAAATGAGGTCAAACTTGATATGTAGGGTCCCCTCGGTGTAGGAATGATGCAAAAAAAATTTTGGGGCCCTAACTCAAAATTGGGGATTTTACCCTTTTTTGAGGGGGTGCGGGGGAGCCCCAATATCATGAAATTTTTTGAAACTTGCCCCAGGGATGAGAACCCTAATTACCTACACCATAGTCAAATTTCAGCCCCCTAAGTCATCCCCACCCTATTTTAGGGCCCAAAAAGTGGATTTTGGGGTCATTTTTTTCACGTTGATCAGGCTACAGACCCCCCAAATGGGGCTGTGGGGCCAAAATTTTCATCATGGATCAAGTTTGTGCCCCTGATGTGCCTTTTGTAGGTTTCAACTTTTGGGCCCCCTTTGACCCCTGTCAAGGATCAAAAATCAAGATTTTTCACAATTTTTCATGTTTTTTCTCGCTTCCCGGTACGTTGATCAGCCTGCAGCCCAAACCAAATGACCTTGGATGCTAAAATTTGGTATTTAGGATAGGTAAGGGTCACTGAGGTGCCTTTTGGGGTTTTTGACCCTCGAGCCCGAAAATTGGGGGTGGCCCTTTTTTGAAGAGGGCTCTAAAGAGGCCCCAATTTGACAAAATGATTTGAAATTTTTACCAACAACAGTGACTCTGATTGTCTCCACTGTATCCAAATTTCAGCTTCTCAAGTCATCCCCACCCCATTTTAGGGCTCAAAAAGTGGATTTTGAGGTCATTTTTTCACGTTGATCAAGCTACAGACCCCTCAAATGGAGCTGGGGTGCCTAAATTTTTATAATAGATCGAGTTTATGCCCCTGATGTGCCTTTTGTAGGTTTTGACCTTTAAACTCCTTTTGACCTCGATACAGGGTCAAAAATCAATATTTTTCAAGTTTTAACCTGTCTTTTCTGACGCGTTGAACAGCCTACAGCCCAAACTAAATGATCTAAACAATCGAAATTTGGGATGTAGGGTCAGTAGAGGTCACTGATGTGCCTTTTGGGGGTTTCGACTTTTGAGCACCAGTTGACCCCCGTACAGGGTCAAAAATCAGAAATTTTCACATTTTAACCTATTTTTTAGGTGTGTTGATCAGCCTATAGCCCAAACCAAATGACCTTGGAAACTAAAATTTGGTATTTAGGATCGGTAAGGATCACTGAGGTGCCTTTTGGGTTTTTTGACCCTCGAGCCCCAAAATTGGGGGTCACCCCTTTTTGAGGGGGGCTCAAAAGAAGCCCCAATTTGACAAAATGATTTAAAATTTTTACCAACAACAGTGACTCTGATTGTCTCCGCTGTATCCAAATTTCAGCTTCGCAAGTCATCCCCACCCCATTTTAGGGCCCAAAAAGTGGATTTTGAGGTCATTTTTTCACGTTGATCAAGCTACAGACCCCCCAAATGAAGCTGAGGGGCCTAAATTTTTATAATAGATCGAGTTCATGCCCCTGATGTGCCTTTTGTAGGTTTTGACCTTTAAACTCCTTTTGACCTCGATACAGGGTCAAAAATCAATATTTTTCAAGTTTTAACCTGTCTTTTCTGACGCGTTGAACAGCCTACAGCCCAAACTAAAAGACCTAAACAATCGAAATTTGGGATGTAGGGTCAGTAGAGGTCACTGATGTGCCTTTTGGGGGTTTCGACTTTTGAGCACCATATGACCCCCGTACAGGGTCAAAAATCAGAAATTTTCACATTTTAACCTCTTTTTTCAGTGTGTTGATCAGCCTATAGCCCAAACCAAAAGACCTAAAAGGTCGAAATGTGGGATGTGATGTCAGTAAAGGTCACTGATGTACCTTTTGGGGATTTTCGAGTTTAAGCCCGGTCCACACCTTCAAATAATTTGATCAAATCACGTTTGATCAAATATATTTGAAGGTGTGGACCGGGCTTTAGAGCCTCATTTGACCCTCCTACAGAGTCAAAAATCAGAAATTTTTACGTTTCAACCCCTTTTTCTGGTGTGTTGGCCCCCGTCTGCAAAGCCGAAAGGCCATGCCCTTGGGGCATGGGGATTAGAAGAGCTGGAAGTGACGAGGTGGTTGGGGGCGAAGCCCCAACGCGGGGGTATGGGGGCGGAGCCCCCATCCCAAGAGCTGAAAGTGATAAGGAGGTTGGGGGCGAAGCCCCCAACGCAAGGGTATGGGGCGGAGCTCCCATCCTAAGAGCTGAAACTGATAAGGAGGTTGGGGGCGAAGCCCCCAACGCGGGGGTATGGGGGCGGAGCCCCCATCCTAAGAGCTGAAAGTGATAAGGAGGTTGGGTAGGAGTCTCAATGGGGGTATGGGGGCGGAGCCCCCATCTAAAGTTGAAATCTTCAATGCAGAGAGGAACTAAAACTGAAGACAAAAACCTGACATTTTTAAACTGAATTTGAAGTTAAAACTGATATTGAAACTGAAATACCATGGATGAAAACGTTTTCAAAGTGGTACACTAACTTGAAAAAAAAAATTCGGCTGTCGCGGAGCATCTTGACTGCTACGCGTTTTTTTTTTTGGCTCCAAAATACTTGACAATACATAATCAGTAATCAAGATTATTTTCTCAAAAAAAATAGCATTTTTTTTTTCTAAAAAATCTCTCTCTCTCTTTTTTTTAAATAGAATTTGTATTCGCATTTTTCCCCCAAAAATTTGTATCCCCCCAAAAATCGTATGTTTCTTTTCTTCAAAATACTTGGGAATAATTAGGTACCTACTTAAAATCTTTTTCAAGAAATAGGTATATAATATATTTTTTTTAAATTGAAAAATTATGACCTATTTAAAAATTTTAGTATAATTTTCAAATTATCTATTGAAAAAAATCAATAATTTTTTCTTACAAATTTTGGTAAAATAGAACAAGTTATAAAAATGGACGAAAATTTCTTGAGAGCTTCTCTCGGGAAAGGGAGTTTATCATTTTACCCTCCCATTATCTACAAATTGTATATGATCGAAAATAATGGATATGATATTTCATGAGATAGATAACCGTTGAAAAAATTGTCACGTATGTTAAATTACAGTAAATGTAATTTGGAAAGATGCTCGTACATCACTTAGATATTTTATTATTGTGAAACCAATGGAAAAATATTGTTAAAGTTTCCCACTCGAAATGTTCGCGTTGAAATGGGAATGAAAGCGGAAAAGAAAAACATGGGCGTATCTGAAAATTACAAAACACACAAAAAAAAATGAAAGAAAAAAACTTGGAAAATTTTATTCAATTTTTTTCATAATGGCGCGAAAAATAAACAAACATTACGCCTTCTTCGGTTTCCTTATCGTAAATCTACGTTTGTTGGAACGACTGGAATTTCTCATTTCTTTTGGGTTCTTCGCAGTTCGCCTTCATGTCGACGAGATGATTCGATTGAATTGTCGACTGAAGTAAAAATACGATAGAAGGAGGGGGTAGGGGAGGGGGTTAGGTATTTTATGGGATCGCGGTTCGCGACCGCTGTATATATGGTGGTGTCGCGTCGCCGCGCAAAGAAAAAATTTAATTCGCGGAACGGGTCACGAATTTATCATAATTCGGCGTAGGCGGCGAGTCTTCCATCCTACGACTTTCGATTTCGGCGAAATGTGCTACGAAATCGATAAATTTTAAATTCTCGGCGAGTATTTGCAGACGCGCGTGCTGATTTCTTTTCAAACGACAATAAGACCATTTTCGAAGGAACGAGGAATCCTTTATAAAGATTTTTTTCTTCGTCGTTTTGCACCGATGTGCTTTAATGGAACGAATTTTATTATCGTTTTGTTCTGTATTGATGTAGATTTTTTTTTCGTCAATTCATTTGCTTATTTCGGGATTTCGCTGAATTTTTCCAAACAGAGATGTCTAATATACAAAATTAGAGAGGAGGTAGAGCCCCAAACGAAATTTTTATAATAATCAAAATTATATTTAGAATCTTAATCTACAACTTTTGTTGGAAAATTTTTTCAATTCAACCCTTACCTCTCCCTAGTTTACAATAATGACTTAATGAGTATCCAATTATCCATGTGATAATATGAAAAATTTGAGAGGAGGGAAGGTTCCAGTTGTAGAAAATTTTTTCAAACAAAAGACGTAGGTAGATTAAGATCCTAGAAATGATTTTGGTTATCATAAGAATTTCGATTGGACCCCCTTCCTCTCTAATTTCGCATATTAGTACAAAGATAATCTTTATTGAAAAATGGGAGGGAGGTAGGGGTTGAATTGAAAAATTTTTCCTACAAAAGTTGTAGATTAAGATCCTAAAAATAATTTTGGTTATTATAAAAATTTCGATTGGACCCCTCCCTCCTCTCTAATTTCGTATATTAGGCGTCTATTTAGTTTTGTACTTGAAAAAATTCAGCGAAATTCCTATCGCAGTACAAACTAAGAGCTAATCTCATTTTGTTGAAAATAATACTTGAATTAAATTGTAATTGGTCTTCCGTGTTTTTTTTGAAGTTGCAAGAAGGTCTTTTGTCTCATAAAGCAGATGAATAATAATCGAGCGATAAGTTTGATATGAAGATATTATGTCGATGATGAAAAATTTTCTTGGAAAATTCAAAACTTGTTGACATTAAAAGTGTGCTACTTGAAAATGATTTTATGAGTCATGATTTCTATTATCGTAGCTGCGTGAAATGGAAAATATTTGGGCATTTTTCTTACTCTAAATTCACTCGGTGTTCTATTTTTTTTTCTGTGGGTGAAAAATCATTTTACCAACGCCACCCCCACCTTTCTAGATGTACTACGATCAAGGTGGGTAATCGCATGTATATCGAAGTATCGATTAGTACTAATCTAGTTACTCTTGATTTTAAATCTTGAGCCACTTTGCAAATTTCATTTTCCTAGCTCATTTCTCGCCAATTGATTGTATGATGATGCAGTCGAATAAACTGTATCTATGTCATCGAATTGAAGAAATTCAAAACTAACCCACTTACCACCCTATTTCCTTTTTAATATTCTGTCGGTCGTTTCGATTAAACGATAGGAATTCATAATGTGGAATTGCATCATAAATTTTTATTTTTTATTTTTTATTTTTGCATGAGTAGAATGTAAACACTTTTCGCCTCATCCGGTGCCCTTTACTCTGCCACGCTTGTTAGTACCGTTTATGGCTTCGTACGTGTCTTCGGAAATTATTTACAATGATTAAAAATCCAACTTTGATTTACACAGAAGAAAAATAAACTTCAACAAATTAGGAAAATTTTCAATTTTCTTCCGAAAAGAAAAATCGAAAATTCTGAAAAAATTTCAATTTTCACTGTATATGGAAATTTTCAAAATTCATAAAAACTCCTCTTTGGTAATTTGATAATATCATGAAAAAATGTAATTTTTGTTAGGACGTCATTCAATATCAATTTTGACCCAATTTTAGAAAAAACTTGGAAGAAAAATTTGAGTAAAAATTTATATAAGATATTTACTTTAAAACATTACAGTAATAATTTGTTTGAACAAAAATGTTGATGAAAAATTAAGGGAAAAATTGATTGAAAAGCAAATTTGAAAAATTTGGAGATGAAATAGGGGGAGAGGGGAATTTTGATGACAAATGGAAATAGAAGTAATCTACAATTTTCTTGGGAAAAATTCAGAAGAAATGTTTATTAAGAGATGTCAATGGAGACTCAGAAATTATAAATATTACAAAAAAATCTTAGTTATAAATGGGGTAGAAATCGAAAATATTTCGGTTTCAAATTTTAAAAAAATTCAAAAAATTCAAAAACACAATAAGTAGATAGGAATTAATTTTTTTTTACAATTTTTAAAAAAAAAGTACAAGTATTTATTTTTTTATCATGAGTACGTATTCTTAGAATACGTAATGAAAAAAGAAGAATTGTTGCATGAGCGGGGTGGGGGTTGGTTTGTAATTATTGTTCATCATTTCGTTGTTTGGAATTCTGCGGAATTTTATAATGAGCTCTGTTTAAATATTCGATAATCGTGGGATACGAGTGAAAATTTTCGATTGATGTGGGTTTCCAAACGACGAGACCAATATTGTGATTTGAAAAGCAGCACTTTGGGGTTTTGAGAGTCGACGATCTCGTCGTTTGAGAAATGAAACGGTGTCCATTGATAAAACAAGTGGGATTATTTTACATGGCTCTTATCCTAGAATATACGTTTTTCTAGTATTAGAAAGAAAGCTATGGTGGTGGGGAAGGAAGAGGGAGATTCGATTCGAAATGAAAGGTGTTTACAAATGTAAGTATATATGAGAGGTATACGACGCGACGTCGACGGTCTACATACGTTGTGTATGTATTAGTGTACGTTTGACGATGCAACTGGCTTTGGTTATCAGTTTAAGGCTGAACCGGTCAAACATTTATTAGGTGCTGTTGGGTACTTGGAATGCCGTTACGTTTTCTACATCACATAGAAATACTCTTTCGGAAACACGGTGATAGTAATGAACCGGTAGAAGTAGTTGTTGTAAGATGCAAGTGTTTTTAAATCTGTGTTGGTATTCGAGAAGTAGGATGTTAATCGGCAGTGCGTTTTCTAACTGCAGGGGTCGCCAAAGTTCGGCTTTGTGGTGGGTTCAGCCGAGTGGAACGAGTCGAAGGGGTATTTTGTGAGTTGGCTCGTGGCTCGTTGGATGAAGAGAGGTGTGTTTTTGGAAGGTTTACAGGTGTACCTTCGAGATTTACAGATTAATTCGGAAATTTTATGGAAGAGTTGTTCGAATTGGCTAAAATTGCGGTTTTGAAATTTTATGAATTCGAATCCTCCAAGAAGAGAGGAATTTGGAAATGAATAATTCAGAACTTGATGAAAATAGGTTCGAATTTGAATTAGATTTCAAATTCAATTATTTTAATCCAGTCACTCTGTTTTATTGGATATTTTAACTTAAAATAAGCATATGCCAGCCGGCAAGTGTCTCATCCAGAATTGTTCACAAACCGATTCCAAGTGAAGGTTTGAATTCTGTGGATTCGAATTCAATCTTCTTTAGGATTCATTATTTTAGATTCATTTTTTTCAAGAATCTATTTTGTGGGCTTTAAAAAGTTAGAATCTGTCCCATGAATAAAAAAAATTATTTAGAAAAAAAAATGAAAAATCAGCGCATTTGAAAAAAGATATTCAAGCTTCAAATCAAGCAATTGAAAGGAAAAATTTCATTTGAAATGGGTTATTTAATTCAAGAAAATAAATTTACTCGTATTTCAAAAAAAAAAAAAAGAATGAATTAGTTTGTAAAAAAAAAATTGAAAGAAAAGTTCAAAAAATTTAATTTAATTTTCAAAATACCTACATAATAAAACGAAACTATTTTTTTTTAAATTTTTTTTTATTATAATAACTCTTTTCCAAGTCAGGTCACATTTCATAAGGACTTCAGATCTTTTAATAGAAAAAAGTAACAATAAACAAACAAATAGATGAAAAAACACATTTTTTGAAAAATAAAAATAGATTACCTGGAAATGAGTGAATTTTTGGAGACGCAAAAATCCAAAAATTTGAAAAAAAGTAAAAATTATCTAATAAAATTGTAATTTAAATGATTTCACAAAAAATTAAATTTTATGATTCATCAATTTTTGATGAAAACTTTGGGATTTTTTTTTTCAATTACCATTTTGAAGAAATAAATAAATTCAGATAATTATAAAAATAGTAAAAAATTATTTAAATTTTTTTAAACATAACATATTTTTGATGAAAAAGCTTCAAAAATTCTTTGGAAATGGTTTAATATCTTCAATGTTGAAGTAAAAAACAATTTAGCTGTTTAAAAAAAAATGGAAAATATTAATGCAATTTGGAAATTGTAAAGAACTTTTTATCTGTTTTTTTTTCAATTATTATCATTTTGAAGAAATCCTTGAATAGGTAAATGAATTCAAATGTAATGAAAAAAAAAAAATTTCAATTATTTTTTATGGAATTTTTTTTACATGTGTAGGGGACTAGGGGGGCAGAAAATATGCCAATATGTGTTTTTTTAGTGTTATTTTTTATGTACATAATTATTTATATTGGATCCAGAAGAATTGGGTAATTTTGAGAAAATTTTATGAAAATATACATTCAACTCAAAATATTAGTTTTTGCATATTTTGATAGTTTTTGGAGCATAGTTTTTGTATAATCTACTTGAATTACCATATTTTCAAGCCTATGAGCTAATTTTAGGAAACAACGTATCGAAACAGGGCTGCTTATGATTTATTTTTTAGAAACTCTAAATATCGTGAAAATTCGTACTAGGATTATTTTCATCACCTACCTACCTAATTACAGAATGTTGAGGAAACTTATGGAAAGTACTTTGAGAGTCATCAATTTTTTTTTTTTTGGTTTTCTGAGTCACAATTTTTTTTTGACGATTTTGATTTATTTTTTAGAAATTTTAAATATCGTGATAAATCCTAAAGTGGCTCTTTATAGAATTATTTTCATTAATTACCTACCAAATCTTGAGAAAATTTATGGAGAGTACACCCAAACCCAAAGTTAATGATTTTTTTTTTTTTTTTTTTTGGTTTTACGAGTCACAAAAAATATTAATTTGAGGTTTTCAACTTCAAGTTTACTTTTTAGAAAATTCAGTTATTTTTGTTCCTTTTGAAAAGTACATCTGATTTGTGCGTTGTTTTGACCAAATTTAGACATTTTTGTAGACTACTGCCCTTTCAAAATTATAAAGTTTTTTGTTAGTCAAGTACCTAGTACTCGGTTATATCCAAATTTCAAGTCTGGCAGACTGCTCGCCGGACACCTTGTATGCACATTTCGCATTACATTTACACTAAAAAAATTTCGTTTCTTAGGTACTGATGAAAATTTGGAATTCTGAAAAATTTACTCATTTATATTTATTTTTATACTGACAATAATTTAACATAGATATAGATAATAATGCCTAGCTGTTGTTATTATTATGTGAAATCTGTTCAGAAAATAGTTTGTTTATGGGGTGTAATTTAAAAAATGAAACGAAGGTAACAAAAAAAATATACCAGTAATTTTTCAACTTCTGTAATTTCAATCAACTCGAATCTGGAAAATGACACGTTTGATGAATTTTTTCCTCTCCGTAATGTATTTTCTGCCTGAAAATATGCGAGAAAATACCATTTTCGTGTTTGATTAAAATATAAAAGATATCTTTTGTGCTGCAAAAGCGAGCAAATTTGTCCAATTGTTTACATTCTCGCCGACGAACTCGACGAAGCGAAGGCGATTTTATTCGGATGAATTTTCGTTCGTTTTTGAAACGATACCTTCCTCCGCCCGCGCCCCTCCACCTCTCTTTCGTGTAGTTTTCTAATTAAAACCTTTAGAAAATGAGAACACGACACGGCGAGAATTATTTTTTTTACTTGATGCTAGAGAAAAGAAAGCTTCGTAGTGGAAAATATGAAAATTATGTTGATACGAGAGGAGGCGAAGGGGCGATTTTATCGCGATTAAAGAAGAATCGGATATTTTTTAATTCGGTATTATAAGTCATTTAACTCGCGCACCTTCTTCCTGCACCTCTTCGTCTGTGTATTTTTCTCTCTCTGTCATATGGCTGTGACTGTGACTGTGTCTGTGGTACACGTCATACGCTGGTTGTTGTTGGTATTACTTACTGCACCCTAATCGCCTCCACCGATTCGCCCACCGTTTCCGATAAGTCATAAGCCGCCACCACTGACCACACTAGTACATTTTAATAGTAAGTTCACTCGGTTGATGCAATTATAACCGGTCGTTGGCGCTTGACATTGTCGAATGACGTAAATCGATGACTTGGGATTAACTCGTCGGCCGCGCCAGCCAGCATGTGTTGCTCTTTTCATCATTCTGTCTCCGTCGGCCTCTCCACTCCACTGTACTTACTACTTATTCTTATAAAAATTTACTTACACCTTCGCTCTCGTGTAAAACGCGAGTATTTTTATACCGCGTGTGTAACGTACGCGGTGTGATGGGGCAGCGTTAGAAAACCTAGTTTTCGATTTATGCATCCAGGTCAATCTGATTTATAAGGTTTATCTTGTCGGCGAACTTTACGTTACGTTGCGTGAACTGAAAAGGAGTATGCGTTAGTTGATCAAATGATGCGTAAGTGTTGATGAGGGGGAGGGTGCGACGATAACAGATGCTGAGTGGAGTCTGTATCGTTATTATTGGTGGTGATGGAGGAGGGTCCAATCAAAATTTTCGTAATAACCAAAATTATTCCAGGAACTTCGAGCTACAACTTTTGATTGATTTTTTTTTCAATTCTACCCCTTCCCCACCACTGATTTCGTATAACACTCTGGAGATATGTACTAAAAATTGGAGGAGTGAGGGAGGAAGAGGTCAATTGAAAAAAATTACTATCGAAAGTTGTAGATTGAGGTCCTAGAAATAATTTTAGTTATTACAAAAATTTCGATTAAACCCTTCCCTCCCCTTCAATTTCACATAATATGACTTAAGACACTTATATTATTAAAAACTGGGAAAGGCAGATGTCCAATTGAAAAAATTTTCAAACAAAAGTTGTAGCTTGAAGCCCCAGGAATAATTTTAGTTATTACAAAAATTTCGATTGGATCCCTCCCTCTCCTCTAATTTCACGTAACATCAGGTACATATTTTGTCAATCAAAAGTTGTAGATTGAGGTCCTAGAAATAATTTTGGTTGTTACAAAAATTTCGATTAAACCCTTCCCTCCCCTTCAATTTTACATAATATGACTTAGACACTAACATTATTAAAAACTGGGAGAGGTAGATGTCCAATTGAAAAAAATTTCAAACAAAAGTTGTAGCTTGAAGCTTCAGGAATAATTTTGGTTATTACAAAAATTTCGATTGGACCCCTCCCTCGCCTCCAATTTTGAATATTAAGTATCTATGTGGTATTGGACTTGTTCAATTTCAACAACAACGATCCACTCCCATATTCATGTAAACATACTGAGTAAACTAGACACTAGCGAATTTAAATTTCCAAATTTCTTATTTTTGTAAGATTCGACATAGGGTCTGGACCAGTGATGACGAGAGGGGGAGGGTGCAAAAAGCACACTTGCATCTGCACCGTACCTGGTTTTACCTACGATTTTTACTCTAGGTTCAAGTACTACGTACTTCAAATATTTTGGAGATTTTTTTTTTCAAAAAATTGAGAATTTGCTCTTCTTCAAAATTTACTCCATAACAATTTTTTTTTTTAATTTTCCTCCGAAAAATTTATATTTTTTCTGTGAAAAAAATTATACCTAAAATCAAAAAATAAACAAAACAAAGACAGCATTTTTTTTTTTTTTTTTTTTTAAATAGAAGTCTTTTTACTGCAAAACCTTGAGAAGTTTTTATTTCAAAAAAATTCAAGGAAATTTATTTTCATCTCTAAAAAATTAGTTTATTACCTAATCATTTATTCCTCAAAAAAAAAAGGAAAAAACTTTTCTTTTTATTTTTTTGATGAACTCAAACAGTTCAACCAATTTTTTTCTATAAAAATTGAAAGTTTTTAAAAATTTAGACTAGTTAAAAACTATTTTTGAATAGAGTTGAAAAAAATTTTATTCCAAAAAAATTTAGGGATTCTTCTCAAGAAGAAGAAAAAAAAAGAAAGAAAAGAAAAGAAATCAAGACTTTTTCCTCTAAAGGCGAAAAGCTTCATTTCTGAAATCAAAACCAAAAAAATCTGCATTAAAATAAAGTGATTGTGACTCCAAAAAAATAAGAGTTTTTCTTTTTCAAAAAATAAATATGAGATTTTTCACTTCAAAGTAAAAAACATCTTCTCAAAAAAAATCTGATCTGCACAAAAATAAAATAATTTTTAATTCAAAGTAAATGTAGAGATTTTTTCAAAAATTTTGAAAGATTTTATTCAGAAAAAAAAAAGTCTTTTAAACCGAAAATTGAAAAAAAATTAAGAATGTTTCCTCTTCAAGAATTCAGGGAATATTTTTTTTGCAACACAAAAGAGAATTTTTTAGCTTCAAGAAAATGGATTTTCTCTTTTAGTTAAGACAAAATTTGAGATTTTTCCCCAAAGAATTAGAATTTATTTTGTTTCCTCTAAAAGAAGTAAGAGATTTCTTCCATGGAAAAAATGAATAATAGATAAAGTGATTTTTTCGAAAAAAAATTGAGACACAAAATTTAGAGATGATTTCTCTACCCCCAGATAAACCACTTTTTCTTCAAAACATTGAAATTTCCTCTAAAAAAATATTAGATTTTTCTTCTCAAAAAACTCAAGGGATCTTTTCTTTGAAAAAATGGGATATTTTTTATTCTAAGCACGTTAAAAATCTTCAAAAATCGATTGAAAAGTTTAAGATGTGAAAATTTTCAGACATGGTACCAAAAAAATGAATGGCCTCCACCCAAGCAAATTCCAAACAAGAGTTTTTTTTAATGCACGAAAATTACTCGCAGTCTCAGCGCTGGCTGGCTCCTTAGTAAGTCCTCTTGTAAAATTTGTAACACCCCCCCCCCCCCAACTAGAGTGCCATGCTGAGCCATGTTGTTGAACTGCATAATTGGCGAATTTTACAGGTGTTATTTAATTATTTCCTGAAATTCTTATATCGAACCATCGAACGTTATGGCCTAAAGAAACAAAGAAAGAAAAATCTCAATCTTGGTTTCGTTCCACATACGGAACCGTGAAATCATCGGCATTTGGGAGATTTTGTATTTACACGAACACGTCAGGTGATAACGTAACTATCCAAATGTTCTCGAACTGTACCGGTTCGACCCACACGTTATCTAATTTCAATATTGACGCGTTTTAATTACCCTTTAAATTTTGGTAGGTACATGATGCGGAATAAATATCAAGAAGTAATAACGCGTTCATCGCAGGTGTTTTTGAGGTGTTTTTTTTCCTTCAAATTATGGAGATTCGTTTATGGATATTTGTATAGAATACGCGTACTTTACTATAGAAGAATAGTCGAATAGGAGCTTTTAACGTGTGGGTGACCCGTGTTCTTTTTCTATGTCGAGTACATCGTGACGCTTCTTGGAAACCGGTTCGTGCCTATGCTCTTTAATGATCCGGATATCAAAACAACATCGTTTTATTCGTGAACGTGTATCGTAAACGCGAACGAATCGGGTTCTCTCAATTTACGCGTCATGAATGAGGGATTAGTGATGGCTCGCGCAAATGCGCGCCCGCAAAGTAAAATGAAAAAACTGCACGATACGTATACTCGTATGCACCATGTACGTACACTTTTCTATGCACAACAGTGCATCCCTCATAGTGATGGCTCAATGCGCGCATTTGAATTTCTGGTTGCGCGCAATGCGCGCAAGAATTTTTCAAAAACAGAAACGAAGTCCAATCTTCAATAGGAATCTCTCATTTTTCAATGCAAAAAAAACCCCAGAGAAGTCGATTGTTATTTTCATTAGAAATGGAAGTAATACAACTACCTTATCATTCTGTGCTACCAGACGAGTGTTTTGATATGTCACACGATTTTTAAGATTTTTTTAAAAGCGCGCAAATGCGCATTTGCGCGCTTTTAAAAAAATCTTAAAAATCGTGTGACATATCAAAACACTCGTCTGGTAGCACAGAATGATAGGGTAGTTGTATTACTTCCATTTCTCATGAAAATAACAATCGACTTCTCTGGGGTTTTTTTTGCATTGAAAAATGAGAGATTCCTATTGAAGATTGGACTTAGTTTCTGTTTTTGAAAAATTCTTGCGCGTATTGAGCCATCACTATGAGGGATGCACTGTTGTGCATAGAAAAGTGTACGTACATGGTGCATACGAGTATAAGTATCGTGCAGTTTTTTCATTTTACTTCCTTCTTTGGAACAACTCGCACTTGTGATGATGTTGATCGATTGGTCGTTGAAATTGGTGTATTTTTGTGTATGGAAATTGCATCATTTTGTTTTGCTTTTTTAGGTCGGAATAATAATCACAGTGGTATCCTGTCTGTTTATAGCTCATTTCCCTTTTTGATTGCATATACTCGGTGAAGGTTTATTGCATTTTTTTGTTGATAAAGTTGGTCCAGCGAAGTTGTGGTTTAGTCATCGTTGATATGTTAGTGTGGCGAGGACCATGTTGGGTTCTGCATGAGATAATGTATTAATCAACGTAACGTGAGTAAACACCAGAAGTAACCTTGCACCAGTTTTGACATCTGATCTTTTGATGTGATGTGCGAATTGCTAAATTTTGTTGGGGGAAAAATGAATAGTTTTGATCATCATTTTTGTTGTTATTAATACAACTCAAAAATAAAAATTCACCTTACCTTTAATAATTCTTTTTCAAAGAGAATCAGATGATGAATAGGCTGAGTCGTCTTCGATTTTTTTGGAAAGTTGGGGGGAGAGAATTTGTGGAGTGGTGTCAAATGAACATGATTTTGGCCTACTTTAAAATGAGACATATAAGACCTCTGAAAAAGTAGAAAAATAGCTAAAAACTACTTTTTTTCTCTTTAACGAGTTTAATACGAGTATAACATAACTAACTAGGTACCTCAAAAATTTTTTTAAAAAATAAATCATTTTTTTTTGAAAATTTTAAAATCAATTTTGAGCATCATTCGCATGATGGAAGGGCCTGTCTAAAATTTTTTCCATATTCATTTGACACCATCCCACAACCTTTTTTAAATCCCCTCCAATTTTTCCAAAAAAAAAGGTCAAAGGTGACCTACTCTCTCAATCTGAATTAGTTAAAATCCACTGAAGTACAGTGGATTTTCACTGAATCAAATCAAGAAAAGGGGACCGCAGATAAATCAGTGGATTTAACTGATTTGTATCAGTTAAAACCCACTATTACCGCTTTCAGTGAACTTTCGCTGATGAAATAGAGAAAATTATCACTGTTAAAATTATTCAACTTTATTTGATGAATCAGTGAATTTTGATATTGTAGTTCCAGATAGTGATAATGAAAAATTTGATTTTTAATTTCATTCAATCGAAGGATTTAATTGCACTTTTTACTGTGGGAGTAGGTACTTGGTAAAAAATACAATCAAATCCATCAATTGAACAAAATCCCAAAGTAACAACTTGTTATTTCACCTCCAACCCACCGCAGCAAGATAATTACGTATTTATTTCTGCACAATTATCCAATACATAATATGTGAGATAACTTTCGAATTAGGATTTTAAAGCACAGTGGATACACAAAACCCGGCACTGTAGATACCAAAGCAGAAGTCTTATCACATTTCATGAAACAAAATTATTACATTACCAAACAGCCATCTGAATGTATGTTCGAGCTTTTTCCTACCGATAATCAATAAGTTTTCACTTGTAAACACAACATTTCACATGATAACATATCTGCTGTCCAAGTTTCCCATATCGGATTCAAGTGCCGGATCCATTATTGTATATCCACTATACAGTTAAGTCTTATGCAAATGAAAAACTAAAGAGAATGAAATTATAAACAGATCGAGAAACAACTGCGAAAATGACGTATATTTTTCACTTTCTCACTTCATCACACTTCACATTATCAAAAAGCTGAACACAACTAGTCACACTCGAACGTTACTTGTAAATATAATCTGTGCATACGCGTGGCAAAATTCACTGATTAAACAGTTGTTCCGTATTGAGATCACTGATCTTTCAGTTTTTTATGTAACGACTTTTTTTATTCGCTGATACAATCAGTCATTTTATAACTTCACTAATGTATCAGTGTAATATTCGCTGATACATTAGCAATAATTCACTGAATTGAATCAGTATTTCATTTTGTATTAAAATTGACTGGATTTCAGTGAAAATTGACTGATTCATCAGTTAAATGAAGTTGACTGCCCGAAATAGTGAAAAATTCACTAATTCAGATTGAGAGAGTACCCTAGTGATAAATTTTTGTGACCCTTTTTTCAGTACAGCTCTCGATCAATGTCTCAATCGAAAATTTAGCTTCATTTCCTCACCTGATTTAAGGTATTTTCACGGTATCGTCGATATACCTGAATGGGTATTGTATTTTTGTTGATACTCGAACGAAACAACGAAAGATGTTGCAATGAGGGGAAAAAATAGATACAGGGGATTATGTGAGCTGTGCGATGAATGTTGATCATCAGGTGTCTCGTTATTATTAAAGTCAGGTTTAATGATGGATGACTTGTATTTGTACCTCTCTTTACAGGTGTTTCGCGCTTTCGGTTAATCCTACAGTATGAATTAAGAGAGTTGCGTAGGTTTGCCTTCTCAGTTTGTATTCACAAAAGGTGTTGTATTTTTTCTCTTTCTTTTACTCATCAATTCTGATACGGGTTTCGTATCTGCGAGAATTTTTTAGTGTAGTCGAATTTTAGAAAATAAAGTTGGCGTGATTTTTTCTCGAGAGAGAGAGAGGGAGAGAGAAACAAAGTGAAAGCTCGATTAATAATTGAGATTTTTATAGGTAGATAAGATTGATAAGCGTATTTAAGTACAAACTTTACGTTCCTCTTTAAATCTATTTTCATCTTTTTTTAAAAAATCTTTTCAATTTTTTATGTTTTCTCGTGTTTTAAAAAAATAACTTTTAAAAATTTTTTAAATTTAATTTTGCTTTTTTCGCTTATTATTCCTTTAAAAAAATAGTTTCAATCATTCATCGAAATTCATTAGAAATTCAAGTTGTTAAACTGATCCAAATAAATTAAAATTATATTTTTATAACGAATTAATTTTTTCTGTAATTTACATTTTTTGTAATTTTTTCAATTGTTTTGAACTAAAGGCATTTTTCATAATTTTCTTATTTGGGGGGGGGGGGGGGGTTAGCTCATAAACCATCCTCCTAAAGATATTACAAAATTCTGAAAAAGTTTCGATTTTTGATTTGGAAATTTTATTAGACTCACTTTCAGACGAAATGACTAAAAAAAAATTCATAACTTTTTTGCAAAGAACTAAAAATTCAATCAAAATTTTAAAAAAAAATCACAAAAAATGGACCAGTTTTTCTTTAACGGAAAGACTTGTTTTGAAATTTAAAAAAAAAACGAAAAATGTCATTAATTATTTATATTGGAAATGAAAATTTAGAGGAAATATTTCAAAACTTCTAATTATGGAAAAAATTAAAATTCTATCAAAACATTTCTAATAATTTAAACATTTTTTTGGAAGAAATTTTTTTTTGAATAGTCTATTTTCTTTCAAAAAAAAAAAAGAATTACAAGATTTCTTGATAACATTTTTCCATTTTTTCGAGAAAATTAAAAAAAATCTGGAAAATTGGACGAATTGTTCGGTAAAAGAGAGGGGGGAGGGTTAACTTGCAAAAAGCGAAGTATAAGTTTCCTTTTCTTGAATATTTGACCAACTATTTTGTAATTATTTTCCTTCAAAAACGGTCACTACTAAAGTCACTAAAAATTGAAAACTGAAATATCATGTCTGAAAAGTGCAAAATACCTACTTTATTTGCAAAAATTAGGACAAACTCCTTGAAAAAACAGAAAAAATATAAATACCTACTTCTTAAAAATTATTAGAATCAGTTTTTATTAGAAATGATAAAAAAAAAAAGAGTTTCAAGGGCTCAAGAATCAGTTGTTTTAAAGAAAAAATAAAATAATAAATTCAAAATTTGCTCAATGTTGTAGCTCATTATACCACTGGGGTTCAAGAAAGACAACCCGACCCTGTAAATGTGCTTCAGCCCAATTGAATTGGGCTCCATGAAGGAGATACTTTCTACCACCGCTTCGCTTAGGTAATACCACGTGTATTTTCCATTACAAATTCGTTAAATTATAACCCATCGAAATCGTATAAATATTATAAACTTTCGACCAATATTTATTTTTCGCCAACGTCTTCAACGTCGTGGTCACTGCGAATTTGAACTTTACAACGTTTGCGATTTCAAAACATGCCAAAATGACATAGAAAAATAATCTGCCGTACCTAAAACAGCAGCCTTTTTCCAACTTCGTGTCGCCTCGTCCAAAACATACAATCGACGATTTATTAAACCAACAAAATGTCTAAAGTTTAAAGTAAACACGTACTGGAAAGGTATCGCAATGACGAGATGATTCTGAAATAAGAATTAAGTTTTTCTCCAAAATGGCAGAAAATGTCGTCCTCCCTTTTATACTCGTAGTCGTAGTTCATAATATTTTGTTCAAGGTTTCGTATGAAGTAGTTTCTCAAATGTTGAAATTTTCGTCTTTGATTTTTTTTCCTTTGCAGAAACTCCCAGATATGCCTTATTCAGGTTAACTTCGGAGAAAATTTTAGAAATAACTTTCAAACCACTCCACAGAAAAAAGGAAAAATTTAAGAGTGTTGTTTTTTGCATTACTGCCAGGAAAATATTTTTACTAGAGTTTCTTCGACAAGATGAACTTTTTTTTTTTTTTTTTTTTTTGGTGTGTTTAATTACTAGATTATTACACCCAACGACAGGAGAGTTAGATTAGGTGGGTAAGTTTACAGTTTTTGATTAGAGTAATGAATTTGTGTTTTTCGTTAGGGGTTTGAGGGATTTTCAATTTTTTTTTTTTTTTTTAAATGAAGCTTTGAAATTTTAGCGAATATTTGATTTCGAATTGGATTTTTTCTCATGAGAATATTTTTTGAGTTTTTCCTCCATGTAAATATTTTTTTTAATATTTCAAATTTTTTAGTTTTCGTAGTAAGAGAATTTTCATGGGGTTTTCCTTTAAAACAATTACCTAATTAATTTTTTTAGCATATCGAATTGTAAGTTTGAAAAATTAGATTGTAAACAAAATGAACTGGCGATTGGATTCTTCTCATTTTTTAAAATTATATTTGAAATTGAAAATTGAAAAATTGTTTGAAATAAAAAGATTGAAAAAATTTCTTATGCTGTAAGTAAAAATGGAAAAATTATAGAAATATTTTCTTTGAAAAAGTTCAATTCTTCTAAAGAAAAACCTCAAAAAATTGATAAAAAAAAACACTATAAAAATATTGTGATCTACTTAACCTTTTCTTTATGATTTATTTTCGTTTTATGATTCGCGAATGAAGTTTTTTACACACGAAATTTCTTTCCTCTAGAATTTTTTCAAGAATCTAATAAATAAATTAATTTTCATTATTATCTATTTATTACCATGTGTAGTCATTCATTTTGCGTCAAGCGAAAATACCAATGGTTTAGTGGTTGCTTCTTGCTTATAATATTGGAGCGTAGGTGGTTGTAAAATACGAGCACCAGCTGTCATAGTGGTTCGAACAAAATAAACGTTCGTTCTTCAATTGTTGGTTACTGTGGCAAATCGCATTAAAGCTTCGTGTGAAAGTTTAGCGGTCCAGCCGAAGTTGACAAATTAAAAGTTGTCGAAACGTGATTTCTGCTTCGAAATGGAAACAACGAAGAAGGCGTGTAGAATAAAGAGCTGAGCGAAGATAATTTAGCTGGCAAAATAATGGATGAGTTTTAGGTATAATTATTACAATAGAGGGGGGGGGGGGGGTAAAATTCCTCCAGTGAGCTTTACGTACTGAGATCTTAATCGTCGCAGTATTCGATATCGAGAAAGAGGAAGCTTTTCATGTACCTACCAAAACCAAAGTGTATTAATAGTGAGGTGGAGTGAAAAAAACTTCAATTTTTCGAGTTCGAAAACATAATAATATAGAAAATTTTTATTGTCTTTTTGGGTGAAAATGGAGTGTACAAATTTTGGTAAAAAAAAAACTATCAATTTTTTCAGGGCTCATAAGTCACTTCGAGTTTCAGAAAATTTTTAAAAATTCCAAAAAAATATTTATATCGCAACCTATTGAAATGTGTAAGACTGATAAGAGTCCCATTTGTTGAAAACAACATATTTTTGGTTTCTTTTGCACATTTTTTATGTCCGACTTCCGATTATCCGATTTCTCAATTATCCGAGCAAAAAATTGCAACCGATTTCTGTCAATTATCCGATTCTCAAAAGTTGGTCAATTTTTTATTATCCGATTTCCCTTTAATTTTGCATAACGACATTTTCTTGATGCTCCAAAAAAAATTGAAGATTTTTTTTCTGAAAAATTTGAGAAATATAATTTTTTATTTCAAAAAAATGTTGGAAAAATTCGAAAATTTTTTTAACAAAATTAATAAATTATTTATTGAACTTTAAAAAAAAATCAGTGCCATGAAGAAGAGTTGAAAATTTTATT
The DNA here is from genome assembly GCA_959613365.1 of Balanococcus diminutus. Lineage (NCBI taxonomy): Eukaryota > Metazoa > Arthropoda > Insecta > Hemiptera > Pseudococcidae > Balanococcus > Balanococcus diminutus. The sequence continues at coordinate 22,862,352 of OY390715.1, forward strand.
CCAAAAAATTGGTACCTAATTTTTTTATTTCTAAAAAAAAAAATGTTCAACTTGAAAAAATCAAACTGAAATATCTCCAATTTTTTTTTTACAAAGTCTAAAATCACGAAAAAAAGAACTCAAAAATTCTGTTTAAAATAATTTAAAAAAAATTTTATTCCAAAAAATTGCCTAAAAAACGTAGGAAGTGAAACTTCAAGTGAGTTTATGGCCAATGAAAAATGAACATTTTCTGACCAAAATTTGTACACCTTATTCTCAACTTCACTCAAAAAAGCAAAAAATTCCCTATATTACGTTTTCGAATTTGAAAAAAGTGTTTTTCACTCCACTCTAATAAGTACGCCTTCAATTTTTTTCCAAATTAGGTCGTATCTTTTCATTTCCTCTTTCGTTGATTTTAGCGTTTTTCTCTTCCACTTTTATTTCGATTTATCGATCGTAATTATTCAAAAACTCGGTTTTATTATTTATTAGACCAATTTCAGCAGAAACTTTTTGCCATTAATTTTTTATCTTTTTTTAGTACTTTATAAGCAGGAGTTTTCGTCTTAGGCCCGTATTTTAAAAATTTCCTTATACTTAAGGCGAAGCGTTCTTACACAGACCAAGTAGTTTTGTTTATTTTTTCCATACAAATAAATGGCTGCTCGATGTAAATTGACACGATACGTGTGAAATCGCCTCGCCTTAAGGTCAATGTTTGCTTAAGCAAATTTTTAAAATACGGGCCTTATTTATTATTCACATTCCGAACTTTTATTCAGCCTTTGCTGAGATTTTTCTCCTTGATTCTAACGACAGTGATTTGAGAAACGGTTGGCGGTTGGGAATGCGGAGAAATTTTCGAGCGTTTTTCGCCCGAACTGAAGGGTATGTGAATATAGAATTTGGCCTGGAGCTGCTAGCAGGTTGGTTTCAAGTTCACCAAAGCAAGGTGAAATTTTTTTCCACCTCATCGATCGATTTTTTCACGTTAACACCCTCGTCGTTGCCCAACTGGTGGGTGAATTTTAATGAAGTGTCGTAATTTAGTTCGCTTTGAGGCTTTCCTCAAGGGAGGAAGATTTCGTTCGTCAATTCAATTCCGACTACTGCTCCGTAGAGTGGGCCATATTGCGGAATTTATTTATAATTTGGCAGACGATGATACGCCTACATGCTTTTGAATGACGTTCAGTCAAAATATGACATTTTCCTCGTCGCGTGCCCGAGGGGACGAGGGGGATTTTAAAATTCATCGGCTAATTTGGTATTTAATAAGAGAGGCATTTCGCGTGCTTTATATTGAATAAGCACTAGTGTTCTCTATACTCGTCGAGGTATACGTATACTCGGGTATTAGTGGAGCAGAATGAAAGATGAAGGCAGAGAGAGCGAGCGAGATAGACGATGACATTTGTATAGAGCACACGAGACGTCTGGAACGAAACAATGCTCTTATTTCTGCGGTATTTGTCAGAAATGACGATAGCTGAGACAAGATGACGTTTAAACAAAGAACACTGCGGTAATTCGAATTCACCATGGTTGTGTACGTGCTGCGGTGCGGTGGCCGCAAGCCGCCGACTTCATACTATAAGGCCAACAATTACCTTATGGAAGCCAGAGCCAGAGCTGTAGCCAGGTGATCGTGGCTATGGTTTGGCGAGATTGGTAATGATGACGATTATAATTACAATAGATGCTAGTTATGGTACATATTACGAGCTGTGCCTGTGCAGTTCTTGCGCTGCCGAGAGTGCGTCTGCGTGCGCAAACCAACCGATATAGACGAGTCAATGGAATATACGCGAAAAGGAAACCGGTTCATTGGCCATTTTACCCCTTTCCTGTATGCAATAATGGTGTCGAGTGTGCTTTTTTCTCTTCTTTTCAATTCGTCGAGTCGTTGAATTAGGTCTTTGGAGCCTTTGAATTCAATTTGTTTGGAACTCAAGTTTTTTCGATTCTGATTGCCTGTTGTGAAACACGTAAGGAAACAAAAAAGAAATAACAAAAAAATTCGAAAAAACGAAACGAAATAAGGAAATCTAAAATGAGCAAAAAACAAAACTGAACTTAAAATGAAATTTAAAAAAAAAAACGAAAAACGTAACGAAAGTTTGAATTTAGAAAATATCAAAACAAAATAACAGCATAAAAAATTTATTTAAAATTTACTGCATTTCTTTAAAACTTTTCGTTCGAAATTCAAAAAAATATTTAGTGAAAAGAATTCAATTTTCTTTCATATTTTCAAACTTTTTGAAAATGAATTTTTATAACAAAAAAAAAACATTTGAAAATTTATTAAAAGGAATTTTGCATAATTATATGTACACGGCCACCGTGGTGATTTAAAAAAAAAAAAAAAATGTTGAGAAATGATATTTCGTGAAAAAATTATTTTAATTTTTCAAAATAAAAAAATAACAATGGCAATTTATTTATACCCAATTTACTGCATTATTTTGCAAATCATTTTTATAATAAATTTTTAGAAGGGTTTCTTCACAATTTTTGGTTGGGAATTCAAAAAAAAAAAAAAAAAAAAAAAAAAAAAAAAACTTGCTCAAAATTTCAAAAACTCAGAAAATTTATTACTCCATAAATCAAAAAATATTATTTTTTGATTTACGGAGCTTATTCCATCACGAAAATTGAAATCCAATTACAGAATTGAATTCTGGACAAAATTTCCAATATTTTAAGTACCCTCATGGGTAGTTGGGTACTGCTAAAAAAAATCGAGATCTCGCTGAATTTTTCCTATTAAAAGCTACATAGCCGCCTTATACGAAATTAGAAAGGGGGGGGGGAGGAATCCAATCGAAATTTTTATATTAATCAAAATTATTTTTAGGGTACTAATCTACAATTTTTGTTTGAAATTTTTTTAAATTGAACCACTACCTTCCTTGTTCCTTCCATTTTTCAATAATGAGTGACTTATTGTACTAATATGAAAAAAAGAGTGGTGGGAGGGAAAGAGTTAAGGGTTGAATTGAAAAAATTTTCAAACTAAAGATGTAGACTGATTAAGATCCTAGGAATAATTTTAATTATAGTAAGAATTTCGATTGGACCCCCTCCCTCCTCTCTAATTTCATACCTGTTACCTGTTGGTTTCACGTGCCATGTACTGCCGCTATGGCCAGAGGCACGGGATTAGATAGGGAGTTAGATTTTATTGAAGAGGTTGGTTTGCTTGAGGAACTGGAGGAGTGCAATTATTTTGGGAGGATCATCTGAGAGAATTTCAGAGAGGGTGTAAGGTTCATTTAGGAATTGAGATCGAATGGAATGAAATAAGGGACATTGTGTAAGAATGTGTTCGACTGTTATCGAACAGGTACAGAGAGAACATTGAGGGATAGGTTGTTTGGTTAGAAGATGAGAGTGGGTGAGAGAGGTATGGCCTATGCGGAGACGAGCAAGCACGACTTCTTCCTTGCGGTTTGAGCGAATGCTGGTGGACCATGGATCTGTAGAATCGCGAATTCTTCTCAATTTATTTGTGAGGGGGAGATCTGTCCAATGATGTTTCCACTGTTGACGAATTTCATATTTCACGAGTTTCTTAAGATCAGAAAACGGCGACGCGATATTCGGCACTGGAAAAGAGGACGAACCCTCTTTCGCGGCGGTATCGGCTAAAAGGTTACCAGGTATTCCAACATGAGATGGAACCCACGCGAAAACGATTCGATTATTAGAATTTATTAAACGACGGACGATTTCTTTCGCGAAGGGGTGTTGTCGTTTGTCGTGGAATTTTGAAATCGAATGGAGAGAATTTCGTGAGTCTGTGCATATGAGATAAGGTGAAGGAGAGTTTGAGGAAACAATTTCATCTGCTACAAGTTTAATGGCATAATATTAGACGTGTATGTAGTTTTGTACTTTGAAAATTCAGTGAAATACCAATTTTCGTAGCACAAAGTAGGAGGTAGTGAAAAAACCAAACGAATTAAGGAAAAAATTGCGAAAAAATCTTATTTTTAGATAAACATAATTTTAATTCATTTTTGAAGACTTTTTTTCAAATTTTTGAAGAAACTAATAATTTGGGTTATTTGATTTTTTGAAGCGAACCTTTTTCTCAAAAATTCAAAGAATAAGAGATCTTTCAATTTTGCGGGGAAAAATATTCCAATTTTTTTATGTGAAGAATTCTCTCAATTTTCTGGAAAGTATCACTTAATTGAAAAAATATCAACAGTTTTTCAAAAATAAAAACTTAAAATGTTTCAAAATTTAAAAAATACTTTTAGGTGAAAAGTTTTTTCATTTTTTCATTTTTCATTTTTTTTTTTTTTTTTTTTTTTGAAAAGAATAAATAAAAATAAAAAAAAATATTTTTTTTTAATTTTCAGAGAGAGGTTCTAATATTTTTTTTCCATTTTTTTAAAAATTAGGTAATTAATTTTTTTATTGAGAGAAAGAGAGAGAAAAAATCTTTCAATTTTTTAAAGAAAAAATTCTCCATTTCCTGGAGTGAAAACGTTTTTCCAAGTTTTGGAGAACAAAAAAGTCTCAAAGTCTCAATAAAAAAAAATTAAAAACTACATACAGGGTGTCCCAGAATGACGTTTCACATTTTGATTACCACTTACACACGCAGTGTTTGAGGTAGAGGGATGGTAAAAGTGTTTCCAGGCGGCCAAGGGATGCCGAATCACTCTGCAGTAGTTACTTTTAATCATGGAGACGTGAACGGCCGAGCATCGTGAGTTTTTTGTGGAGACACTTTTCGAAAATAAAAAATTGTATTATGAAAAAAATTCCAACTCTGGGAAAAATGCGGTACCCTCGTGACCCTTGGCTAATTTGGGGGTTGAAAATTTTTTAAAAGCCACTTCACTTCACTAAACCAACTGTCTGGATGAGCGCGGCTCAGTCAGGTGTGGTGGGGCGATGGAATTGTGAACAGATCGTGCAATGTTAAACGACTTTTTCATTCCCAAACTGAAACAACACTGAAACGTCGACGAATGACAAAAAATTTTTGACCCCCTGGTTTCGACAAGACCTAGCTATGTTCTGGCAAAACGATTTTCAATTTAACGTAAGCATTTCTTTCGTCAAATCATATTGTCACTCAATCTTATCGCGTAATTCTGAAATTTCTGGTTTCCTCAATCGCCGGACTTTTGGCTTGTTACTTCTTTCTGTGGAGGCTTTTAAAAATCAAATATGAGTCGAATGGTCGAAAGGGTATGCAAACAAGCTAAAAACGTTGGAACAAGTCCGAGAAAACATTTTTTCTAAAAAATGCTAAGCAAAGTTTTTAAAAACTTCAGGAAACTTTCACTAAATTACATCAAAAATCATGGAAAATATTTAGCTTCTATAATTTTCAACACCTGATTACTTTTGTAAAACCAAATATATCATTCAAAAACGGCATGTTTCTACTTCATTTTGATAAAAAAAAAAAATTGGTAGCTCATCTATCTTCGGAGTTATTGAGAAAACAAATGTGAAAGGTCATTCTGGGACACCCTGTATATAATGGCTATAAACATAAGAAATGTTGAATTTTCTCGAAAATTTTGCAATGATGAAAAATTGCTCAATTTAGAAAAATGAAAACTAGAATGATTAAAGTTGAGAATTTTTTGAAATGAGAAATTATTGATTTCTGAAGTTTGTATTTTTAATTTTTATTCCAATGTGTAGCATGAGCACACACCGCCAATAGATGTAATTGATCTCGAAACTTAGATTTTTAAGTACCGTAAAGTGGGGCGAAGCGGTTTCGCAGGGTGAAGCGGCCACTTGTAGGAAATTATTTTTACGTTTTTTACTAATAACTCCCTGAATTTTGGAGCTAGCGACTTCGAACAAAAACCATCGTGTAGCTAGTACTTTGACGAATATTTTTCGTGTATAACATTCTAGTTTATGATGAAATTACGGTAGGCTAGAAAATTTTGAAATTTCATCAGAAATAACAGCTTTCTTATCACACTCGTAAACTATGTTTGGTAGAGAGAAATTTGAGAAAATGTTGCTATTGAAAGTTTTTAATGTCGAAGCGTAATTTAATGGCGATCAATTTGGCATATAAAGTTTTAATATTAAGTAATATATGTCAGAAATAATAACGATTTTGTAAATGAAAACGTGAACTCAAAATTTGGAAGATATGTGTGCCTAAATGATACAGACTCAAATTTTGAGCTAATCAGTAAAGTAAGACCACTATCTTGTAGGAAATTTTATTTCCATTCGAAAAGGTTCTTTTCACTTTTTACCTACCTTCAATACTTTAGACGCTACACAAAAAAAACACGAAAAAATTGATAAATTTTCCAAAAAATTGACAATTTTTTTGTTTTTATCGTAAAGCGCGTTTAGCGCCTAAAGTATTAAAGGTAGGTAAAAGTTGAAAAGAACCTTTTTGATTGGAAATGAAATTTCCTACAAGATGGCAGTCTTACTTTTTTGATTAGCTCAAAATATGAGAAGATTTTTTTGAATGACCGCTTCGCCCCACCACTGGGGTGAAGCGGCGCTCACTTCAAGTGCTTCTAAAAATCACATAAATGGACTGAAAATTCTCAAACTTGGTAAATGCATTCTTGAGAGATATATCTATCGTTTAAGACCAAAATCATATTTTTATCTTTATTTGGGGCGGTGAAATTAAAAAAAACCCTCAAAAATTGGTCCGCTTCGCCCCACTTTACGGTACTCTAGAAAGCGAACTATATAATTAGGTATATAATAACACTGGATACAAAACGTGAAATTTGTACAATTTGGCCGAAAACGTTAAAACAAACATTTCAAAAAGGTACAGTCAATTTAAAAAAGTAATCGCTTCCTCGACGTGTTTACAAAAGCATGAAAATTTCGTTGAGTGAAATACGACGTATCAAAGCGGCCAAAAATTTCAGCTCGTTAGAATCGCGCGATACAGCCTAATTCGACAGAACAGCCGCGCTTTAGCGGCGAAATAATGTTTTTGATAAATTACTAAACCGTTTGCGAGGGAAAAATGTTGGTAATTTTACAAGTTGATGAAAAATTTCCTACCGAGATGAATAATAATAAACGAGCTAATTCGAAGCTTTAATTTATTCTCCAAGAAACGAATAGAAGAAAGGAGTGAAAAAAACGTCGCCTTGATGAGAATTTATTCCAACTGTCGTAATTACTACAGCTACAGCAGGTTGGTTTTCGTTTTTTCTCCCATTGTTGACGCTGCTAGTGCTGCAAAGTATCGGTTTTGTTTATCTGCGAGATTTTCACCGCCGCTGGTGTCATTAGCGAAGTGTTTCTTTTTTTTATTATTTTATTATTTCTACAGTACGTGTAAAAGTAATTAGGGTTTTGGCGAGTACAAAATGGGTGTTTTGCCCCAGTGGAAAGGCGACGCGATGCCGACTGAGAGTTGCAGTCTGTGGATTGTGTCGTGTCTCACATTGGGATCAATTTTTTCCGTCTTGGACCTGTTCTCTAGCAGGTATGTCGGGTTTCAAATGAAATTATACCCTGGGAAGAAATAACGAGCTATATAACACGATAAGAAGACGCATTTAGCCGCGAAAAGGTACCGCTAAGGTGGTAATTATAAAAGTAGAGGTCGAAAAACAATTATTTTTTGTACCTAGGTATCTGTGCGAGCCACAGGTTTCAAATGCAGTCGGGTACCTGAGCTGCGGAGTAAATATTTCGTCTGCGATGTAATTGTTTCGACTTTGAATCCGTCGTCGAGCATTTTGTAGCACGAAACGTGAAAAAAATTCATTCAACGAGTTAACCATGCTCGAAAAATGTAATCTTTATTGTTAACGTGGTTTGAATTGAGAGAAACAGGTTCGAAATTTTTTTAACTCCGAAAGTATCAATTTAAGGGGTTTGTGAAACATCTGGATATAGATTTTTCCCCTAAGAGGATTTTCTGTTTGGAATTTACCTACGAAAATGAATTTTATTTGGGAGTTTTTCGTCCCTCCGAAGGTATTAAAATAAATAAGCTTATCGATGCCGTATTGGTTTTTAGTCTACGAGATGAAAATATTCTAATCCTGTAAAAAGACTAAAGGTCGTGACCAATTGATTATAACTATTTTTGTTAGGTAACGAGAAATAAGAAGATTTGTGTACACAGGGTGTCTAAAATTTAGCTGCCTGAATTTTTGGTGATTGAACGGTTTTTCTTCTGTTCTGCGTTTAGTAGTAATCTAAAGTTTGGAGGAATCTGAGGTATTTTTCAAAGAAATTGGAAAATTTTTGGAAGCAAATCAAAAAATCAGCTGAAAATAGTGAATTGATGACATAAAAAATGAAAATGAAATATTTCTAAAATCGATGAAATTATTTCTAACAGATGAATAATCTTTTGAAATGATGCTTTGGAATAATCTCATTTTTCTTGACATTTTTCAAAAATTTCCTTCTTTAAATTTTTTTGGGAAAAGTTCCTTCATTTTTTTTTTAATTTCTTCAAAAAAAAAATTGGAGAATATTTTCCATAAAAATTCATTACAAAAATTGAAATTTTCTCATTGAAAATAATTCTAGAAAACAGCCCTTACATAAAAAATTTTCCACGTTGATTTTTTCAAAAAATCTAAGAAAATATTTTTTAAAGATCTGTTTCATTGAAAAAATAGAAACTTTTATTTTAACTGAATACGAGTAAAAAACTATAAAGTTTGGGAAAATCAAAGATATTTTTCAAAAAAATCGAAACAGTTTTAGAAGCAAACAAAAAATCAGCTGAAAAAATGATGAGTTGACGATTTAAAAAAATGAAAATAAAATATGCATAAAATCGATGCATTACTTCTAATAAATAATTTTTTTAAACACTTGATGCTTTGTAAGTTGGTCTCATTTTTCTTAAGATTTTTTAAAATTTTTATTATTGAAAATTTCTCTCTTAAAATTTATTAGAAAATTATCAAAAATCATGTTTTTTTTTGTTGAAAAGTTCCATCTAATTTCTTTTTATTTCTTTGAAAGAAATTTTGGAAAATATTTTCCATAAAAATTCATTACAAAAATTGAAATTTCCACATTGAAAATTCTAGAAAACAATCCTTTCATAAAAAAATTTTCAACGTTAATTTCTTTCAAACAAATTCCAAGAAAATATTTTTTTTAAATCTGTTTCATTTAAAAAAAAAAAAAAAAAAAAATGAATTTTATTTTAGCAGAATAAGATTTAAAAACTCTGAAGTTAGGGAAAATCAGAGATATTTTTCAAAAAAATCGAAACTGTTTCGGAAGCAAACCAAAAAATCAGCTGAAAATGAATTGATGATTTAAAAAATTAAAATCTCTAAAATCGGTGAAATTATTACTTCTGAATAATTTCTTTTGAAAAAGTTCCTTCAAATTTCTTTCAATTTCTTCTAAAAAAAATTGGAAAATATTTTTTATAAAAATATGTTCGCATTAAAAATTCTAGAAAACAGCCATTTCATGAAAAAAAATGTCTACGTTGCGTTGTTTTTTTTTCCAAAAATTCTCAAAAAATATTTTTAAAAATATGTTTTAATTAAAAAAATAGATTTTTCTTTCAACAGAATAAGATTTATTAAAAATTCTTGAAATTTGGTTTTTGCGAAATTTATCGAACACTGGTTTAATTAAAGTTTAATCTTCTCAGTGCAGTCGTTTCCCGAATTATTACGAATATGAAAAATTTATTCATTTTTTGCCCTCTTCTAAAGAAGCGATGTTAATTGTAGTTATTTTCTTTTTTGTGTTATTGGCTCTGTGATTGATGAAAAACAAAAAATGACTAAATTAATACGGATTCAGTTTTTGGATGTGACGAATAACTCGTCTTTTTTAGGAAAAGGGAGCTGTAAAATAGGCAATTATGCAATTTTTTCTTATTTTTTAGATTTTTATTGTTATAAAATTGAAAATTGACTTACTTGTCCTACCGAAATGTGTTGAGTACTAATTATTCGTCGAACTCGTACATATTTTATCCCTTGAAAATTTCATTTGAAATTTTTTCAACCCATCTTTATACAATCATCAAATCGAACGAACCTGTTGCACTTGAAAGTACGCGCTCTAATCAACATTTTTTCTTTTCTTTTGCAGTACCCTGGTCCCATGGAAAATATTCCGGCAAGTTTTAAACGAAGTGCATCCGATCAGTTCAGGTTTAGAAGCCATGGCCTTGAAATCAACGATCGACTTGACCTGTGACGATTATATATCAAATTTTGAATTCGACGTGTTTACTAGGTAAGCGAAAATTTTATTAAGGAAGTTACGTGTCAAAGTATGAATTTTCATCCTGATACCGACCGGTTACACCATCGGCATCGAGTCATCGTCAGCGGTAATTTGCCGTTCATTACAGGTTTTTTGTACGCTCATCCAGCGTTGTTTTTTTTCTTTCAATTTTTTTTTCGTCGTAATTTCATATACTCGATCCGATCGTTATATTGCAACGAAAACCAGTTTGATCGATGTGATTCACTTGGTATACTATGTAGGAAAATCAAACGTGATGTGGTAGAGGTCGCTGGGTTTTTGGATACGATGCTCGCCTCAATACGATGAGATACTTTCGTATAGCCAACATCGATTTATTCATATTTTTTTTGCGAATTTAAAAATTATATTTTTTTAGTTTTTATGCACTTTTAGATTGATTTCCGTGTCAATGCATCGCATCGGTTAGCTTGGTTTTTTCCTTGTTTTTATGAATCGTGGAATTGTCCGATTCATGAAAGTAGGCAAAAATTTGTCCATTTCGTGAATTAGGCAGAAAATATATTTTTTTCACGATTTAGGCAAGCGTGATACTGAACTGTTAGTATACAGTGGTGGACGAATTTTAGGTATGCTCTTGACTTCAGTGGTCTTGAAAATTAGTTCAGTCAAATTAGACATTTGCCTAGAACTAATTGGGGGAAAAGATTTTTTTCACTAAGTTACTCAGAAATGGCCAAATGGGTCCTTTTTAACGTATATAAAATCCACCGAAATCCGGCTTGTGCTTCGCCCCCAAAATCCACATTTTTTTGCCCCCAAAATGGGTTTTTACGTTTATCTTGGCTTCTAATTGAGCTACAGGAAAAAAATTGAATCAAAAAATGTTTAGAATTGGATTTTGAACAAAAAAGGTCATTAACAATTTTTTGATACGAGCAGTAAAAACCTCACAAAGAATAGCTTTGTTCGGGCGACCCTACACAAGCTACACAAAGTTACACAAGTTGCACAAACTTTAATATGATTCGTCCATTAGCTGATAAGATGAAAAAGTGCAACTTGTGTAACTTTGAGTAGCTTTGTGTAGGGTCGCCCGAACCAAGCTAATTTTCAAAATTTGTAAGTGAAGGAAAATTAGGGGTTTAGAGGAGGGGGGTTGCTTAGTTTGTTCTAGGAAACCGATTTCGATCGCTTAATATGCCAGAAGGTCAACAGTGATGAGACAAAACTTTGACCAAATTTTCAGACCCCTCGAGCAAGTATTTTGGGGGGAGGGGCTAAAATCAAATAAAACGATAAAACAACAAAATAATGAAGTGAAAGATAATAATTCTTTATTCTATAAAAGAAATGAATTGATCTTTTTGCGATCTTTTTATTCAAAAAGAGAAAAAAGGTTAGATCACCAAATTATTAACTAGATCAGTCAACGAGCAGATCACGAGATCGCAATCTTCATCTGATTTTTCAATGATCTGCCCATCTCTGTTTTTCTTCAATTTTTTGGTAATTTTTTAGTTTGACGTTTTTTTAGTCATTGATTATATTTTTTTCACTAATTTTTTGTAAATTTTTTTCTCAGTCAGAGACACTTTTTTCTATTTTTTTGGAGAATTTTTATGATTTTTTTTCTTCGTCATCGTCATTTCCTGTCAACGATTTCTTGTCACCAGAATTTACTGTAATTTTTTTTCCTCAGCCAGAGTCACTTTTTTCAACTTTTTGAATAATTTTTTTTGTGTGTTTTCTTCTGTTCGCATTTTTTGGTCATATTTCTTTATCGACATAATTTGGACGGAGTGACTTTTTTTCTATGACCAGAGTTCTTGCTTGTCAAGATCGTCATTTTCACTGTTGATTTTGGTCAATCTTGTAGTCTGCATTATTTTCTGTCACTTGCCTTTTTTCTGTCATCATTACTTTCCTTCGAGAGTTATAATCTCGGAATTATTTTCAATTGGACATTTTCTTTTGTCAGAATTAAGTGCTATTTATTCGTGTTGTCATTTTTTTGGCAAAATCTTTTAGAAAATTACTATGACAACTGACAAGAAAAAAACTCATAAAAACTGACCAAAAATTTTGGAAAAAGTGAATTTGATTGATAAAAAAATTTCACTGAAAAAATACTTAATCCGAGACGTGTGACTGAAAAAACGTCAACTAATAAAGATGACGTTGACAATCAAGGAATCGTCTAATTATAAACAATTTTCAAAAGTTACTCTTACAAAAAAATTACCAAAAAATCGTAAAAAATTGAATGATTGAGGAGAAATTGACAGAAATTTTTTTTGTGTGTCTGTATAGGAACCTGAATGTTTATTAAGCTCCTTTGGCAAATTTTTCTTATTTTTTGCCTGTTTTATGAAACAGGAAAAATACGTAGATTTTTCGGCTCGACATTACGATAATGAACTCTTCATCGTCGGCTTGGTTACGGAACAAAGCATCGAGAAGAGTAGCTCACGATATGATACCGAGCAGAGTGAAGTTGACACACGCTGCGAAGTTGAATTGATTAATTTTGTTATTCGTGTCAATCTGAGCTGAGGGAAATCAAAACGACGAAATGTTCGATATTAAAATGAGAGAAAATCAGGGCTAAAAAAATTGTTGTGCAGTGGTGGCAAACGAAGGTACGATAACTATACGAGTTATGACATTTGGCAAACGTACTACAGTACACGTAGCTTAATAGGTACCTGGGGTAAATCAACCGTCGAGCCTATTGGAATTACGGCATTCGCCGTATAAAATCCTCGTTAAATTATACGAAGACATAAGTTATCGCGACGTCGTCGACGACGACGACGATGCCGACATAAACGTAACGGAAATTACATTGTTTAGCTTCTGGGAATGATTATAATGGATTTCGTTTAAATTGTATTGTTTGCTCGGTGTATACTGTATACGAGTATATGTATTTTTAGTACACGAAATGACGAAGAATTATATAAAATTACGTATTATAAAGTAAACGAGCTCGGCTCGAACGCGACGACGTAAGAATTAATTATTCATCGGCCGTACGTACGCTGCTGAGTATTTTGTGTGTAATGAGACGAGAAGCGCACGGGCAAATGGAGTGAATCGCAGCTGCTCGTACTGGACACGTACACGTTTCCGTTATTGTTTTATTCCAAGTGTTATATTAGGTAGGTATTTTTTAGCGTGAAGGTTACGTAATTGAGAAAAATGCGTCCATTTCCTCGTTATTGTGGCGATCGAATGAAAATCGTATCGGTTGTCGTGCTTGGGATGAGATGAGATGAGATGAGATGAGTTTTTGATACGATTTTTGGTCCAGTTTGATCGAGCAATGCCTCTTTCTTACAGTTGAGAGTGAACTTTTGAAGGCATTCCCCATAAAACTTCAAAAAATGCCCATGAAATGACAGAATTTTTTTTTACAAACAAAAAATTAAAGAAGAAAGAGAATTTTTTTTCGAAATTTTTGGAGAAACTCTACGAAATTTTAGATATTTTATACAACGTGTCTCAGAGATTTCCTCACAAAAGGCAAAATTTTTACAATAATTCACTAAATTTTCGAAAAATTTCAGAAAAATGGCATAATTTCTGACGAATTTTTCTCCGAAAATTTCAACAAAATTTCAAAAAATGAATCACAGTGATGAGAAAATTTTTCACAAAACTGCAGAATTTTCACGAAATTGGGAATTGTTTTTTACGATCTGAAAAAAAAACATGAAATTTTAGAGAATTAGTCAATCTCCATATTTCCGTAGAATTTTTCAAAAATTTGTAGAAAAATGTCTCCCCAAAAAACAGATTTTTCTTAAAACTACAGATTATTGAGAAATTTTTCTCAAAACTATTGGAGAATTTCTTACAAAATTCTACGAAAAATTTATGAAATCCCAAATTTTCAAATGATTTCTTCTAAAAATTCTCAAAACACAAAAAACAAGGAAGTTTTTCACACAACTGGAAGGAATTTTTACAAAATTTTGTAATTTCAAATTGAATTTTCGCCAAAGTTTTTACTACAATTTGAAAAATGAAAATAAAATTTTAGAAAATTTATTTAAAAACTTTTATAAGATTTGCCCCAAAATTATGGTAATGTTTTTCTCAAAAGAACGAATTTTTCTCAGTTTTATTTTGGATAATTTTTCACAAAATTTGAGAAAATCTTCCTCAACATTGTCAAGAAAATTTTCAACAAATTTTTTATTTTTTGGGGTAAAAGAAGTGAAAAATGAAAAATGAAATAAAATATTCTTCTTAGAACTTTGGAGAACATTCAAAAAATCTCAGATTTTTTTTCAATTTCAGAAATTTTTTTCACAAAAATTTTGAAAGAAAAATCAAAGTTTGAAACTGAAAAATTTTGTAGAATTTCCCACAAATTATATATAGCAAGATTTTTCACCAGAGATTGAATTTTTCTCAATACTGAAAATAATTTTTCACGTAATTTGAGAAAATCTTTCTTTAAATCATCACAGAATTTTTCAAAAAAACTTGCAAAAAAAAATTACGGAGATGCAGTAAATTTTTCCAAAAATTTTGATCAATTCTCTAATTTAGGAAAATTCCTCTTAAAAAATTCTACCAAAGTTTCGCAAAATTCAAAAAAATAAAAAACTGAAATAAGAGAATTTTTTACTAAACGTCAGATAATTTTCGCGATAGTTAAGTATCTTTATTTTTTTATTAAATTGAAGAAAAAAAAACATTGAATTTTTGAAAATAGATATCTAATGTTTTTGGAAAAAAGTTGAATTTTCCTCAAAACTTCCGATGGTTTTCACAAAATTTTAGAAAAAAGCACAGAATTGCAGAAATTTTTTTTTAAGGGGGGGGGGCTACTTAAAATTTTTTTTTTTTTTAATGCATAGCGTTGACAAGCGGAATTTTTTAAGACTTTTTTATATGATGCATTTTTGATTTTTTTTATCTGAAGTATCGAGGAAAAATTGGAAACAAAAATCATTTTGCATTTTTTTACAAAAAAAATTAATTTTTGATTTTTGAAAAATAAAATGCATGGAGTTTTCAAAAAAGAAAAGTTATATTCATATTGCATTTTGATGATGTCGTTTTGCAAAAAATATTGATAGATTTTTTGGAAAATGAAAAATTTTAAGCGTCAAAATTGGAAAACAATGCGACTTTTTTTAATGCCCCGTTTCCAGAAAAACTATGCAACTCACGAGGTTCTTCCTCAGAATGTTTTGTATCCAGTACTGGTTGGTCTGTAATTTAACGAGAGGATTTTGCAAAATTCCTACTTTCTACCCGATTTTATCAAACTCTCTCATAGTTTCTCATCGAAGTATTCCAGTCAACTCGAAAGAAATCGTCGACAAATTGAAATTTTGCAAAATCCTCTCGTTAAAGTATGGGGGAGAACTTCTTCTACAACCCCAAAAAAAGATGAGCTCGATACCTCCATTAGTTATTGAGATAATGGGGCATTCATGTGAAATGGGTAGGACAGAAAAAGGGTAATTAGAGTTTTTTGATTTTCCAATAATACATTCATATGCTTTTGTTATTTTGTTGACCAAAGTATAATGAAACAGAATTATTTTGAAGTCTCAAAAACTCTATGCATTTTTTACTACGAAATCTAGGAAATCACAATTTCAAAAATATTCAACTGGAATTTTTGAAATTTTTAATTTCCTATTTTTTTTGGAGTCAGTGGAGCCGGGGATGGTCCGGTCTTGGCGTATTCAACTATACTGTCAATACATTTGTACTCTATGTAATAAAAAAAAAGTCGATTTAAAAGTAGCCCCCTCCCCCTTAAGCATCAAAGATTATAAAAAAATTCTTTGCAAAACTTCAGAAAATTTTCACGAAATCTGGAATTTTTTTTACAAGATTTCCTAGAAATTGTTACCAAAATTTGAGAAGAAAAATATGATGAAGTTTCAGAAAGTTGAAATTTTTACTAAAATAATATAGAATTTTATTGCTGTCAATAGTTCAGATAATTTTTTACAATAACTATTAGGGGAAAATCTTCTCAGATATTTTTTCTCAAAACTTGATACAAGATTTGTAGAATCTGAAAATTTTTTCGCAAAAATCGTCAAATGATTAATTGATTATTTTAAAAAACTTCAAGAAATGAAAAACGAAAGTCATCAAATTTTTTACTAAAATTTTTTATGTTTAGATTTTGTAATTTTTTTTCACTTTTCAATCATTTTGATTTTCTCGCGATTTTGATGTTTTCCTACTTTTAGTTTGTTTTTAATTTTTTTTTTTTTTAATTTTGATATTTTAATTTTTTTTTTCTTCTGTTTGTCGGAGTGCCCGAAATACGTAATACTGTATTTTCTCTTTCATGGAAATATAATTTTACTTGGCTCCTTTATGTAACTATGTATTCATTTTGACCTTTTCGCGGATTAACACAAAAGTATGAAAAAAAAGAAAGCTCGCAAGCAACTCGAGGGGACATTAATGTGATCTTGGCATGGGGTTCGCTTTTGAACGACGTTGCTTTGCTCGAGGCTATTGCTATTTATTTTCTCTTCTTTTTCTCGGATCAGTTGTATTAGGGTGCTCTGCGACGTACGCGGTTTGAGAAACAAGTGCCAAGTGGCATGTCAATAAGTCTCGTTGTATTTTCTAAACGCTTCGCTTTTTGTAAAAGTTCAAGCTTAGGCGTTCTTTGAGACGTTATATCCCCGAGGTTTTAGCCGATGCGATGGAATTGAAAAAAAGGTTTCGATATACGATGGATTTTTTCAATTTCCAACGCGTTTGTGTGCGATGAATGCTTCAAGGAGGGCTTAGCGTAAAAATTGATCCGTTGGAAAAATAAAATTATGGCGAAAAAATGAATGGAAAGTGTTTGAATTGTTACAACGTTGAAATACTAGGTACAAACGGGAGTAAAATATTGACTTTTCTTTGCAGAAAAGGTGTTGAAATTTCGTATCAAGTACTCTTTTAATAATTAAATCCAATTAAAATGAAAATATTTGTCTCTATACATTTGCTTTTCGGTTTTAACCAATTTATACTCTTTTTGCCTCGTTATAATGAATCTAAAACTGTAGTGTAAAAAAAGGCACAATTTTTAAAAAATTTAATAGACTTTAAAGGTTGAATAAATTTTTTAAATTTAGCTAGAACTTTACTCGTTTTTCCCTTCTCTAAGGGATGACTAAGTCCTTTTTCTGCGATGGAATGTTGAAAGCGAGCGTATTTTTAAATACATTTAGACTTGTTTTGTTGCAAAAATTCATCATAAATGACCAGTTTGCTTATCGAGCCATACACGACACGTGTTGATAGGTCATGAGTTTGGTCACGAGATCTTTAGATACGAAATACATTTCCATTCTTTTTGCTCAACCGTACTTGGTATATTTTTGCCTTCGACGGTGTCGTTGATGTTCTTCAAGGATCACTGATCGGTCAACATTCGACAATAGTTTTGCAAATCGGGAGAACGTAGCAGAGATGAAGGGTACGACGACGTACGGGATGCGTTTAGTTGTGAAAATGCCCAGCCATCCGTGATGACCGTGACTATTTTGTTGAAAACAGCTGGTCTGGTGTACGGTCGATGTCGATACGAGCAACCGGTTGCTAATTCGTAATACTCGCGTTTCTATGAATTTTATCGCGTGAAAAATTCTACTCGTTGAGATTTCCCTGTTCGAGAACACTTTCGGTTGGAAATCTGCTTGGGTATAGATAATTGGTGCGAAAACATTCACTTTTGTGAGCAATGAAACCAAAAAGGTTTTAATTTGATTAAAATACAATCGAAATGATTTTTTTTTTTTTTAGAAAAGTGAAGAAATTATTCAAAAATAGTATCTAAAAATTAAAAATTACGAGCTATTCTAGAAAAATGTGGAAAAGGTGAGGGGAAAATTTACCTGAGGAGGATGGCTAAAATTTTAAAGATAGGTATAAAAAAAATTGATTAATTTTTCAATTTTTGATTTTTTGGGTTCAAAACCTTATAGAAATTGTTCCTTTTTATGAAAGGTAATTCTCAATTTTTTATTTTCCCCTTATGTAGATTTCAAATGGTGTGCTTCAGAACCCTTTAATTGCTCAAAAAATTCAAGAAGTAAAAAAATGAGCTAATTTTTCAAATTCAGATTCAAAGCTGTTCCTTTTTGTGAGGAAACAATAAAAACTTTTCCAAGGTCCCAATTGAAAACAAATTTCAAACAAAAGTGTTGTGAATTTTGATCTCAAGAACAATTTTAGTTATTACAAAAATTTTGATTGGATCACTCCTTCCCCTCCATTTCTTAATTATACCTACAGAAATCACATGAGGTATAATGCAAAATTATTATTTATTATATACCTAATATATAATGCAAAATTTAAGGAGAATGAGAGGTCCAATCAAAATTTTTGTAATAACCAAAATTGTTTTAAATACTTTGATGGACAACTTTTGTTTGAAAAATTTTTCAATTGGGCCCCTAGGCACAGATATAGAGAGATTTTTTGCAAGAGAGGGTTCACCTTTCTCTCCAAAAATTTCCAAATCTCTTTACCTAAACCCTCAATGGAAAAAATTTTCAAACAAAAGTTTTCTATTAAAGTCTTCAAAACAACTTTAGTTATTACAAAAATTTTGATTGGACCACTCATTTCCCTTAAATTTTGCATTGTACTTTATACGTATGCGATTTTCATGCGTTAAGTGCAAAATTTGAGGAGAAGTGGTCCAATCAACATTTTTCTGATAATCAAAATTGTTCTAGACTATTTTATTTCAATTTTTGGTTTAAAAAAAAAAAAAAAAAAAAAAAAACTGGATGAAATTCACAGAAGTCACTATTTTTTTGTACCACTTGTAATAAAATTATTCAACGCAAAAAATATAGTACTAAAATAGTAAAATAAATAAAATGAAAAAGTTTAATTATTCACATAAATAAGTCCTACTAATTTTGCATTGATCAAGGTAATTAAATAACCATGTACCTACGAGAAATGACTCTCCGAAGTCCGAACAGAATTCTTTACTCGATGAACTTGATCTAATTTACACGTTCGAATATATTTGACCATCTTGTAATTCGATCACGGATTTGATACGGTTGAAGTTTTAGTACCGGACAAGTTTAAGTTTATGTTACCGGTTCGTATACCAATTCCAAATCATGTAATTACAAATCGTGTGATTTTTAGGTTAATATGGTTCTCGGACTGGGACCAAATTAGCCAATTGTTTTTTGTTCTCGTGTACCTATAGATATTTGTAATACTCGAGTATACTCTTACTCGTATTTGAAGAAAGAAAACGACAGGTACATTTTTTTCTGCCAACTCGACCTTTTTGTTTGTACCTACGCAAGTATTTTAGTAACGTGAGAACCCGTTACGTGTTCAATTAAAAAGACACGCGTGATGGTAAATTGGATGTATAAATGGGTTAGACTTTTAGTTTTCAATGTAGGTACATATGAGAGAATAATGGCGAGACTGTACAGAGGTTTAATTATAAAACTCACAAACCTTACGTAAGAAACTTACGTCGAACGTGATTCGCGTTACCAATACGATATACTGCCGAATTAGGTACAAGTATGTTCGTTGGTATTTAAAACGAAGAACGAATGTTTCCAGATTTCGTATCATGTGGTAAATCATCGAATGTACCATCCATTTCCTTCAATTTTTGGCTTATTTTATTAGCTAAATCATTGTATTTGATGGACTACTACAGGGTGTTTCTCGAGTGATGGACGACCATTAGAACAAAATGTCTAACACTCCTGCAAATCCTGCGAAACTCCAGCTTTTTGCTCAAACCTTCTGCAAACCTGCAATACTCCTGCTTTCAGGCAAAATTAGAATAAATGTCCTGCTTTTTGGATAAATGAAAAAGAAAAAAAACAGTCGTAGAAATGTGTTTTTTGGGGGGAGAGGGGGTCACATTTTGAAAAGGGACTGGCTGAGAAAACCAAAGATTTTTTTACCAAATCTTAGAAAAAATTTCTTACAAAACTTCTGAATTTTGGAAAATTTTTACAAAATTTTAGAGAAATTGTTCTCAAAATCATTTCTACATTTTTTTTTTTTTTTTTTTTTTGAAAATGGTCCACCAAAATTTTTTCATTTCTTTCAAAAAATAATTCCCAAAAAAATCACAAAATAAAATTTTCTCTAGTAATTTTCTTGAACATAGGTATTTTATTTTACTTTAATATTTTTTTGTTCGAAACAAATTCAAAAATTTATTGAGAAACACCTTTATAAAATTTTTTATTAAAAAACTATTTGAAGCTTTTTTGAATTTAAAAAAAAATCATTTCAAATTTCTTCAAACGCAGATTTATTTTAATTTGATTATTTTTTGACTTGTTATTGGGCAAACTTGGTATATATTTTTTTTCAACAAAATTGCAATTTTAAAAAAATGTCGCCCTCGCTATGCTCGGTTAGACTCGGGTCTAGTTTGATAGATTTTGCATGGAAGTGGATCCTTGTTGTTGAATTGAGGCGCTTGGTGGAAAAAGGGCGTTCTGCTACATAACGCCCTTTTTCAATATTTTTGGAAATTTGAAATCTTCAGGTCTCCAACTATTAGTACACGATGTATTAGATCTGAAAAATATACCTAGACGATAATAGACGCCTTGACAGGTGTTTGTTTTTTTTCGTTTTTTTCCAAAAATACCCAAATGACGCCATCTTGGGAACCCACAACCTCTACAAGATGACCTAGGGGCCTAAAAATCATGTCTGGGCTTGTTTCGAGACGATATTTCTCATATACTACAATTTCAGCAAAATCGAGAAACTTTGACTTTTTCAACTTATTTCATACATTTGGTTTGACATTTTTAAAATGTTGTCCTATTTGACGGACACGTTGCTGAAATCTTGGTAGTTCTCGATTATGAGACTCTTAAAAGTGAGAATATGCAAAAAAAATCATAATTTTTTTTTTTGAAAATTCAAATATGGAAAAAGGGCGTTAATAATGGACTGTTACAAAAACGGTTATTTTGGCGTTATAACGAAACCTTTTTTAATTTTTTTTTTTTTTTTAAATATACCTCAACGAACACACTACCTACATACTATAAAAGATTTCACTTCAATTGATCACATTTCGCGATATAACATTTCAAAACTTTGAACGTGTTTTTTTCACACTTTTTGAAATTATCTAACGCCCTTCTTCCACCAAGCGCCTCAATTACGAGTACCTATACCAAGTGCAATACTACATAAATACCTAATATTCAAAATTGAAGGGGAGAGAAGGGTTCAATCCAAATTTTTGTTATGACCAAAATTATTCCTAGGACTTCAAACTACAACTTTTGTTTGAAAACTTTTTCAATTGGAGCCTTCCTTTCCCTCCCTCCATTCCTTCTTTCCTTCTGACTTCGCATAACAGTCCGTAGATACATACTTATTCAAAGTTAGAGAAATGAGGAAGGGAGGGTTCAATTGAAAAAAATTTCAAACAAAAGTTATAGCTTAAGGCCTTGGAAACAATGTTGGTTTTTATCAATTTTTCTATTAGACCTCTCCCTCCTCTCCAGTTTTGCATAATACGACTTGGGTACTTGGAATATTTAAAAAACTGAAGGAAGCAGGGGCTTAATTAAAAAATATTTCATATACATTTTGTAACTTGAAGTCCTAGGAATAATTATGGCTAGTACAAAAATTTCTATTGGACCCCTCTCTCCCTTCAATTTTGAATATGAAGTATCCATGTAGTATTGGACTTGTTATAGTTTAACAAACGACGATCCACTTCCGTGTAAACAAATTTTAAAAATCTATGGTGAGGATAATGTGGAATTCGTACATCTCGAAAAAGTCGCTAATTTCCGTTTTTGTGAATTTTGATAAATTTGAGTAATCTGAGTGCAGATTCAAAAGATCTTCATAGCGATACCCACATTCCGTTGTTTATTATACAATTTTCTATTTATTTTTTCATTTTTACCAAATGAACGAAAATGAACTTGAATTGATTTCGTTCACTTTTTTTTTACCACGCTTTTATTAGCTTGGTATGTATATAAATGTATGTATGTATGTATGTTTGTCTCATGGAACCAAATGTATGTTTTCGACCAATCCTCTCTCATTTAATATTTTACTGGAATTGAAAGAACATAGTGCTCACATTAGGGGTTTTCGAGGTCGCTGAATTCGATTTTCGAACTCAAATTTACCCCGACCCCAAATTGAGCCCCTATGAGGGGGTTCAATTTTGAAAATTTCAGAAAATCACAACATTGGTATCGAAATGTAGGTTTTCGAGGTCGCTGAATTCGATTTTCGAACTCAAATTTACCCCCGACCCCAAATTGAGCCCCTATGAGGGGGTTCAGTTTTGAAAATTTCAGAAAATCACAACATTGGTAGCGAAATGTAGGTTTTCGAGGCCGCTGAATTCGATTTTCGGAGTTAAATTTACCCTTGACCCCAAATTGGACCCCTATGAGGGGGTTCCATTTTGAAAATTTCAAAATTCACAACATTGATATCAAAATGTTAGTTTTCGAGGAGTAAAACTATGAAATTAAAATATTTTCAACGACAAAAAGAGTTAAATAAAAATGTAAAAAAATTTTAAAAAACCACGCTTTTATTTAAAGTTGGTCACTTTGTAAAATGTTATTCATAGGGAAAGAGTAATGCCTTAAAAAACAAAAAATAAAATTTACTTGAATACAAAAATGTGTCATGAAAATTTTTTTTTCAAAAATTTTAATGATGAAAAGCGTGGTGGGGTGTGCGAGGAGCAAACGAATACCTTTTCGATTAACGCCCCACCACGATTTTCATCATTAAAATTTTTGAAAAAAAAATTTTCATGACACATTTTTGTATTCAAGTAAATTTTATTTTTTGTTTTTTAAGGCATTACTCTTTCCTTATGAATAACATTTTACAAAGTGACCAACTTTAAATAAAAGCGTGGTTTTTTAAAAAAATTTTACATTTTTATTTATCAATGACCTTGAACTATTTGGTTCACTTGTTCCGTGAAATCCCCCCCCCCCCCCCCAACAACGGCACTTATTTATGCGGGTATTTCGTTAGTTTTTTCCCTTTAATTTGCACTGCTTATGAAAAAAGTTCTGCAGGACTAGGTCAGCAAAATTTTTTCTGCACCAACTCTTATATATCTCAGAAACTATTTCAAAATGAAAAACTAACTCGCTCATTGTACGATTTCGAGATAAATTCTCGTAGAAAGCTATTCATTGAAATTTCACCGCGTAAATTCTTATTGGATACGCGGAGAAGAAGCTGAGAAAGAAAACAGCGTGAGGCGAGAAAAATTGACATGAATAAAATTTGATTTTGTATATACTTCTATGAATAATGTACGCGAAGCGTAAAATTATTCTTTTTCAGCGAATATGTAGGTATATTGAAGAAATTCCCTGACCTAATATCTTCGTAAACGTGTATGTGTGTGGCAGATGGATAATACCTGTTCATAAATATTCGAATATTATAAGAATATATAAGAATTTATTTCACGCGCGAAAACAACTAAGGTACTATACCGAGAATACGTGTATACGCTTTTTATTCTTATTTATTCGTACACAAGGTGCTGTGGCACTATGCGTAGGTAATATTTAGATAGAAATATATGAAGAAAATTTCTTCGTTCGATATTACAAAATTCACCTACCCATGTTTTGCCAACAACTTGACAGAATGTGGTTGAAAATGAAGTTACGACCTAGAAAGTAAAATTTGTTCGAACTTCGAAGGAATCGAGTCATATTGAAATTTTCATTTTCTGTTTTCCAAAAGGTTTTCTCGATTAATAAGTCTTTGAAGTTATGTTTTCGTTCAATTTTTTTCTACAAAAATTTTATTTTTTTCATTTAATAAAATGTTGGTAACAATTTTTTTAAAGAGTTACCTACCTAAACCTACTTTCGATTTGAAACGAAAATCTAACGAGTGGATTGCTGCAGTACTGTTTTTTTTTTGGCACCATCGTAAAATTCACCAAGTCCAATGCTACGTAGATACTTGATATTCAAAATTGGAGGGGTAGGAGAGGTCCAATCGAGATTTTTGTCGTAACCAAAATTATTTCTAAGACTTCAAGCTACACTTTTTTTTGAAATTTTTTTCGATTTGACCCCTACCTCCGCCAGTTTTTAATAATTTCAAGTA
The DNA here is from genome assembly GCA_959613365.1 of Balanococcus diminutus. Taxonomy (NCBI): domain Eukaryota; kingdom Metazoa; phylum Arthropoda; class Insecta; order Hemiptera; family Pseudococcidae; genus Balanococcus; species Balanococcus diminutus. Next base: position 22,886,685 of record OY390715.1, read on the forward strand.
TCTAAATATTATACATAATTGGAGGGGAGGAAAGGGTCTAATCGAAAATTTTATAATAACAAAAATTATTTCTAGGACCTTGATCTACAACTTTTGTTTGAAAATTTTTTCAATTCCACGTAACTGATGTTATGTAAAATTGGAGGAGAGGGAGGGATCCAATCGAAATTTTTATAATTACCAAAATTATTTCTAAGGTCTTATTCTACAACTTTTATTTGAAATTTTTTTCAATTGGGCCCTTCCTCTCTCACTCCTCCAATTTTTAATTAGTGTCTTGGGAGCTGTTATGCGAAATGGTTGGGGAGGGAGAGGTCCAATTGAAAAAATTTTTAAACAAAAGTTGTAGATTGAAGTCATAGAAAAATTTTTATTATTATAAAAATGTTGATTGAACCCCTCCTTCCCCTCCAAATTTGAATATCAATTATCTATGTAGTATTAGACTTGGTCTTTTTTCGATTGTGCAAAAAAAAAAAAAAAAAAAACAGCACTGCGGGGATCCACTCGTAAAATCTAGAATAATTTTAATGAAATTCCATCAAATCTGAGATGTCATGAACGTTCATAATCATATAACCATAAGAAACTTGCTCCTTCAGTGATATCAAATTCTGTAAACCTTTTTACACGTTGGTGTACTTGTGGTTGCATCTCAGACAAACTGACGTTTATAAACTACGATTAAAACACCCTGTATATGTTTTAGTGAAATTTGAAATGTCGTATTGTCACTTTCGTGGTCGTATATGTGAGAAGGAGAGGGGACTCGGGGTATATGTGGTTCGGTTCCAAGCTACATTTATGTACAATATTAATACGATGGAGCAAACTTGTTGGAATATTTCATCAAGTTTTTAAGCGATTCGCGTGGGATAAAATTTATGCATGAAAATTTCATTCGATTCTGTCACGATGATTTTTACGTAGATAACTTAAGGTACGTATTGGAAAAGCACTATGACGTTTTTGGCGGAAATTCGCGACTTGCGAAATTCGACGTTTGGGACTTGCGGGTTTTTTGATGGGGGAAAAATGAGAAAAAACGTAGCGAATTTTAAATCGAATTACTTAATTAACTCGAGTTCGCGAGTTGCTGTGCGTAGGCATATAAATACTCCTGAGATATCCTGTAACGATTATGTTTGATTGATTGGTGTATTCGCATTAAATCAGGAATCGAATTGAAACGTTCGAAGCAAATTTTTATTTATTGGGTTTAAAAGTTAATTTTATTTGTCTCGTTTTACAGATTATTTCAACCATGGTCGACGTTATTAAGGAATTGGCAGATATTAGCGGTAACCCATCCAGGATATGTAGCATTCCTAACGTATGATGAAGTTAAAGCTAGACTACAAAAATATATTAAAAAGCCTGGAAGGTAAGAACGAATTTTTTACACGCTTCGATTAGTTTACTTATGTGTAGATTATGGAAAAGACACGCGTGAAATTTGACGCTTGTATAATTTAAAATTACCTGTAGACTCCTCCGAGCTACAGACGAGGGACTGTGGTAGTTTGCCTGAATATTTCAGAGGGGTAAGAAATATTATGCACACATGGTGTCTAATTGTTCGTAAGAGGGAAATAAATGTACTTACTCAAAATAGTCTTTATCTATTTTTATAAAAAAAAAATTAATAAATTATTTTTAAAATCTTGAAAAAATTGTTTATTCTCATGAGAAAGTCATTTCTATGTAAATTAGTCTTCTTCTAAAGGAAGGGTAAGTGTTGCCTTTTGAGTATTTTTAAATTCGTTAAATTTGACAAAATCAAAATGCAGTCATTAAAAAAATATATTAAAGATCATTTTCCCGAAAGAATTTTGAAATATTTTCAAAGGGATTTTGTAAACATTTTTTTTCTAGAAATTTTTTCTTCAATAAGTAAGTTACATAAGATATTTTTTTGATGAATTAATTTTTAATGAGCAAAAACCCCTCATGGTGTCTACAAGGTAGTGAAAAATTGGTCACTTGAAAAATGGGTCATGAAAGTAGTGAAAAATTGATCACTTGAAAAATGGGTCATAAAAGTAGTGAAAAATTAGTCATTTTGGGGTAGAAGTAGTTAAAAAATCGAAATTGAAAATCAAAAAACCAAGTTAGTCCATAAAATAGATGCTTTTTGCTATATACTCGTAATAACTATCAACTTGTTGCAATCTTTCAGAGATTACATGCAAAAAAAATCTAGAGGAAATCTAACTAAGTCCACGTGCTTTCGTCTCGACTCTCGATTGATGATACTGAAGTAACAGTCTTACATCCGTTTCCGTTATTTATGCTATCATCATCATATCTAACAATGTATATTTCCGTTGATAAATTATACGTTTTTTTTTTTGTTTTTTTTTCAAATTTTATGGCAAACCCATATCAAAATTTTCAAACTTGAAATTTTTAAAAATTTAATTGAGATATGATCCTACCTACTCCTTTTGTTTCTATGATCTGGTTCCTCTTTAATTTTATATTATAGTTCTTCGAAAAATCAAGTTTCCTATCGTGAACTGAGGTTTATTATATTAATTTTTTTTTAAATATTTTAATTTCCCCCTTTTTTTCAAAGAAATCGTATTTTCCAACTTTTTTGCAAAATAATTTGATTTTGAACTTTTTTTATTTAATTTAAAAAAATATATTGAATGCCTATCTTTTAAATGTTTCTTTTAAAAATTAATTTTCTTCCTCTTGAGAGATGATTTTATACTCAAAAATAAATTTATAAGTTTATTTTTAAAGGTTTTTTTTCTCTCAAAACTTTTTTTTTTGCAAATTGGTAATTTTTTATGAAGTTATTTTTCAGCTCGTTTTCCTAAAGATTTTGTTCAATTTTTTTGAAGGAATAGAATTTTTAATTCGTTTTTTGAATAGTTATTTTTCCAACATTTTTTGAATTAAGTACCTAATTCGATCATTTTTTAGGGGATTTTTTGCACTATTTTTCAATTTTTCATATCATGATAATTTTTTTTTTTTTTTTAGTATACAGAAATTATTTTTTTGAACTTAGAAGAAATCATTCACTTTTCACATTTTTTTGAATAAATAATACCTGTATTCATTTTCTATTCATTTCATTTTTTCAATCTAAATATTCTTGTAGTTTTTTCTTGAATTTTTTTTTTTTTTGGCAAGATCATTTTTCTCTATTTTTTGTTGAATGAATTAACTTTTAAAAGAATTTTTTCATACAAAATTTCTTGTAAGAACTTCTTTTTTAATATTTACTAAGTAATAAATTACTTTTACTGAAAATTCATTTTCTTTTTTATTTGTATTTTTTCCTACGAATTTAAATAAATTCAAGTAGGTAAGTACGTATTTATTTTTTATTATTTTTCTTGTTGGATTTTTCAAAGATTTTTTTTGTGAATTTATTTTTTTGTTTTAAATTTTTTTCATTGGCTCATTTTATATAGGTATCTTTTATGTCTCGCTAAATTTAAAAAATAATTTTGCATACCTACTGAAGAAATTTTCTTTTCTCGTGGGATTATCAATTTTTCATCAATTTTTCAACGTTTTTTATTGAAAAATTCTTTTCTTACACAATTTTTTATATAATTTTTTCTTTTTTTTTTTGATTATTATTTCTCTCTATTTTCTTATAAATTTATTTTGAATTTTTTCAAAATTTTTAGAGAATTTTTCTGTAAGAGGATTTTGGTTCTTATTTATTTTATTTATTTATTTTTGCAAAAAACTTTTCTCCATGAATTTTTTCATTCTTTATACCTACTTGTTTTTTTTTGTAGTTTTGTTCAAACACAATTTTTCTAACATTTTGAAATATTTTTGTTTCTAGGGCCAATTTTTCCTAAATTTTGTTCAAACAAATGACTCGAAATTCTCTTCAAGTGTAATTTTTTGAAATTTCATTCAAATGTGATGAACTCTACAATTTTGTCATTTTTTGCTCCTTTGAATATTTTTTTATTGAAAAAATTTCACTGGATATTTTTCGAAATTCATTCATAAAATTTTGTCAAAAATTATTAAAAATTCATTATTCAGAAATAATTTTCAAAAAATTTTGACTGAGATAAAAAAAAAATGTTTTTTTTTTAAATAAAAATTTCTCAAAAAATTAAAAAATTACAATATATTTATTTACCTATTTAGGTATTGATTTTTTTTTTAAATAATGAAGAACATTTCAATCCTTCTTTGCCAAATTAAGTAGTAAATATTCGTGATTTTTTTAGGGCTACATTAAATTTAGTCATTATTAGTCACTATTTTGGAGGTTAAATCATAGTCATTATTTTGAACTAATTAGTCATTACTCATTATCATCATTAAAATCAGAGTAATTTCATTCCTGAGCAACACGTACTAGTCTTTATTTTTTGGGGCAAAATCTACACATAGATAACACAGGTCAACAGCCATTTTTAGAATGGGTCCAAAATAGTCTTAATCGATAGTATAGACCTAGAAACAAAAAGCAATTTCTCATTTTTTAATTTTATTTGCTTTTGCGGGTACAGGGGGGTTCAAAGTGGCGAAAATCGGGGTTTTTGCACCTTTTCAACTGCTCATAGCGCCATAAATATTGCTCTGCGAACAAAACCAATGGCAGATTCGGAATCTGCGTGAAATTTTGAGGAAACATCTCTGTCCGTTTTTCCAATTTCCAATTTTAAAGTACCTTAGTAATAACATAACGTTTCAATTTTTTTACCAAGACCGCCGACGTTCCGCGTGGGAACGATTCGATAATTATCGAATTGTCTCCGCGTGGAACGGCGGCGATCTCGATAATAAAATTAAAACGCTACTAAGGTACTTTAAAATTTGAAATTGGAAAAACGGACAGAGATGTTTTCTCAAAATTTAACGTACATTCCGAATCTGTCATTGGTTTTTTTCGTAGAGCAATATTTATGGCGCTATGAGCAGTTGAAAAGGTGCAAAAAACCCGATTTTCGCCACTTTGGACCCCTCCCGTACCCGCAAAAGCAAAAAAAAAAACGAAAAATGAGAAATTGCTTTTTGTTTCTAGGCCTAAACTATCGATTAAGCCTATTTTGGACCCGAACACAGAAAAAAGTTCAAAAATTGTTGACTAGTGTAATCCAAGTCAAGCCACTACTTTATCGGAAGTGGAGAGTTTCTTGACATCGCATCCGAAACACAACTCATTCGAATAATCTAATCGAAATCGAATGCAACAATATCGATGATAATCAAAGGCTAAAAAAACACGCAGGCATTTAAAGAACTTCGAACTCGTGTTATCAAAATGCGACGATTAATTCCATTTTTAACCTGGTAACAAACACAAAAATATTTGTTAAACAGGAAACGGGGATTTATTTAAAGCAGGAAAACAAACTATCCGCGAGCTGAGGCGGCGTCCGCGGAGACGGAGGTGGGGGGGGGGTGAAAATGAGCGAGGGCAATATTTATCCAAGTGTACTTAAAATGCGTGTAAATTGCGTGGGTGAGAAATTAACCATATTTTAAACGTTTATTATGTTTCAGTTACGTATTTCGATTAAGCTGCACAAGACTCGGCCAATGGGCTATCGGTTATGTAACAGCTGACGGTGATATTTTACAAACCATTCCACAAAATAAATCTTTATGCCAAGCTTTACTAGATGGATATAGAGAAGGATTGTAAGTATTGTCGTAGTCGTACGTAACGTACTTATATTTTTACACGTCCAATAAGGTATAGCGTGCTTTTGGCGCATCCGGACGTACGTATTTTCGCGTTATTTTACGATCTGCGAGTACAGATATTTTTCATCTGCGGGTTTTTAGACGATAAACTTTACGTTTATAGGGGAAATTGCGGCCTGCGACGTGCGACGCGGCCGTTGCCATACGGCGATAAAGTCGCCATTCATAATTTAGAGTAAATTGAAAATTGTAAAGCTGCTTCGTTTGGCAAGATGATAAAAAGCTTGTAAATTACGTCGCGTCGGTGTTTTGGCGATATCGTTGCGAGAAAGGCAGGTTCGCTCGAGAGTCGACCTTGTTTCGTAGGTAATGAAATGAAAGAAGAAAACCCGAGTAAAAGTTTTCACCTAAAGGAATCGATTCGAGCGAAAAGTACGAAAAAAGAACTCTTTTGAATATTAATTTGACGTATTAAAAGTTTTTCTTTTGTTTCTCGAAACAAAATGTCGTATATTGTATGGCTTGCTGTAGGTTGAGTTGTGGGTGAGGTGCGGTGGGTTTTCTGGAGAGTTGGCAACTTTTTGATTATTCAAATTCGTTGCTTTTGCAGAAAAAGGGGGAGGACTCTTTTTGATAAATATTTACTTCCAAGTCTCGGCGCCGAGCGGCTTCAGGCAAAAGAGAGATGTTTTGCATTTGGCGGATTTTTATTTGAAATTGCGGGTTTTGCGAGGTTTTGAGTTCAGAGAGAGGCTGTGTGTAGGTTTAGAACTGCCGAAAAAGATATAGGTACGGTGGAAATGAGGAAAGCTAGGGAGGAGAAAATTTCATCATTATTGGAAGATAATGTTTGGTCGAAGAAAGGATTTTTTTAATCGATGTGGCATTATCAAAGGCTGAAATTTGGGTCCCCTCGAGGATTCTTTTATTTTATTTTCAAGTCTACTTTTATATAAAGATGAAAGGATTATTCGGAAGTGAAAAATTTTGACATGTTTACTTCCATGTAGACAACGTTTTAAATTGGGCAAAAGAAATTCCAGCGTAGGAAGAGATTGAAAGTATTTGAAATTGAACTAAAGTCTAATAAAAAGTACCTAAATTCAACAGAATTCGTCATTAAAAGGAAAGAATTTTTTAAATTCGCGGGAAAATTATTTTCATGAAGCTTATTTTCCGAGATGAATTTATTTGCAGTAAGACCTTTGCTTTCAAAGAATTTTTTCTTATTGAAATTTTAAAAAAATATTCGGAAAAAAATTTCTTAATTTTTTTGAGATGGTCATTCCGGATTTAAAAAAAAAAAAAAAAAGTCCTATCGGAAAAATATTACCTGAAATCATTTTTTGGTAATCCTCTCTTGAGAATTGAAGAAAAAATAAGTTACAAACAAAAAATATTTTCAAAACAATTTCTTCATAAACTGCTGAAAAATATTTCTCAAAACAATTTAAAAAAAATACTTTGCCAAGAAAAAAGTTTGTTATGAAATCATTTCTTTGAAAAAAAATTCTTAGGACATATTTTGACTAAGTCCTTCTGAAAATAATTTTTCAAACATTTTTTCTCTCGAAAAAATGTTTAGAAATACCTACTAAAAACAAAAAACTATTTTGATTTTAAATTTCTTTGAATTTTTTTTTCAACTACTACTAATTTTCAGCGAGAAAAAAAATTTTGGCCAAAAAATTCTCGTTGAATCATCTTTTCAAAAATCTGAATTTTTCAAACTTTTTTGAAAAATCTCTTGATAAAGTCACTCTTAAAAAAATTTCAAAAACATTTCTTTGAAAAAAATGTTTTCTTAAATAAAGTTCATTAAAAAAATATATTTCGTATCTAGTAGGTAATTTTAAAAAGAAATAGGTAGGTAATTTTTCTAAAAAAATTGTTTACGTTTTCCAATTCAATTTTTTTTTTTTGGGGGGGGGGTTTGAAATTTTTGGGAATAAAAAATTTCTCATTTTCTTAAATTGTGTAGATAATTTTTCATTTTTGAAGAAAATTTTCAATGTTTTTGAAATAATAGAAAAAAAATCTTACTTTTTTTGAAATTTTTGGAAAAGTTTTATTTATTTTTTTTAAAATAAAATAATCCGTTTTTTTTGGGGAAAATCCTCAATTTTTTGAAATAAAAATTTAATTTTGAAATAAAAAAAATCTGCACCTTTCAAAAATTTTTGGGAGAAAAATGTTGAAGCTTTTTGTAATAAAAAATTTCTCATTTTTAAGAATAAAATTCTTAATGTTTTTAAAATTAAAAAATCTTATTTTTTTTTTATTTTTGTGAAAAAATGTTTGAATTGAAGTCATTTTTTGAAATAAAATAATCCTATTTTTTGGAAGAAAATTCTCAATGTTTTTGAAATAAAGAAATCAAAATCTAATTTTTTTGAAGTGAAAGTGCTTTTTAAATAATTATAGGAGAAAAAATATTTCAATTTTTTGGAATTCGCCTTCAATTTTTTGAGAGAAAAAAATTTTTATTTTTCAATTCTCGTTTTTGATTTTTTTTGTGAATGTCCTTATCAATTTTTTAAAATGAAAAATAGGTACCAATTTTTCGAAAAAAATGAAATCTCAATTTTTTTGCAGTGAATGGTTTCAAGGATGTATCAATTTTTTGAAATACACAAAAATATTTGAGGTTTTGTAGAGTAAAAAACATCCACAATTTTTTGGAATGAAAAATCTTCTCAATTTTTTCAGGTTTAAAATATTTTTTAAATTTTCGCTAAAAAATGTTTCAATTTTTTGTGAATTTTTTTCGTCAATTTCTTTACTCTCAAATTTTTTTGATTTTTTTTTTTCAAAAATACTTAGTTGCCTAAGTTATTTTTTTTACAAAAAAAGAAATATTTTTACGTTCAAAGCATTTCTCAGATGAATGATTCTAATCTTTCAAAAATATCTTTCCTAAAAATAATAATTTAAAAAGAAATATTTTCTTGTATATTTTTATTTTTAAGAAACCAGAACAGGAATAATAAATTTGAAAAAAAAAATGAAAAATATCTCTTGAAATATATTGTTCTTTTTTTTTATAGGCAGCCAGGTTTCTTGGGAAATATTTCCCAAAAAAAAAATTTTAAATCACCTGTGGATTTTTTCAATTCTTGAAAAAAATCTTGGAAAAATTTTCTCTTTTAAAAATGTTTTGTAAAAAAAAAAAGACGACGAGAAAGAAAAGAAAACAATTCGAGAAAAAATGTAAATTCCATGAGCTGTTGGGAAGTCAATTTTATTCAAAAATGGTCAAAACATGTAGCATAATCACATCATTTAAAGATCCAGGAAACATATTATAAATCGTCCTTTTTTCACGCGGACAAATCATTATTTTTATATGTATATTAAAAAAAAAAACACGAGGAAATAATACCGAGTGACCAGGTAGCGAGGATAAAAGTTATTATGATTGATTTTGACAGGAACAATTTCTGGAAATTGATAGAGACGAGGAACACGAGAAAATAACACCTCGATTCGACGTATTTTTAAAGCTTCGTCGATAAAATTAATTCTCGTTTTTGAAGCGATATACCTAAAGCGTAGGTAGGTTTAAAGAAAGGGGGCATAAAACATGAATGAAAGTATTCGAGATATTTTTTTTACGCCGGTGGCGTTATTTTTCATTAATAAACGTCGACTGAAAATCGAAACAGTTTGCGTTTGGGACGTACTCGTATAACATCTACGATAATTTTTCGCTACTCGAAACTATATTACGTTCGGCGAAAGATTAAACCTGGCAAAATAAAAAGTGGGGGACGCAGTGAAAAAACGAAGCAATTAGAAGCCGTTGATTGGTTCATTTTCGCTCCGCCTTTCTCGCGCCAAAATTTGCCAGGTCTAATCTTTCGCCGAACGTACTATAGAGATGTAAAATTACCGGTAATTTTGCCATCGGTACTTTACCGGTAAATTACCGGTAATTTTCGTCATTTTGAAAATTGATTCAGGGAGGTTCAAAAACAACTTTGCACTTATTCCGGGACTATTTGAACGAAAAATGAGTAAAATGAAAATTACCAAAATTACACATTTTAAATACTTAGGAAAAACTTGGTACTAATAACGAGGTTTTAGAAACGCTGGTAATAGAAATTATAGAATTAATAATTTGTGAGAACTTACAATAGTCATGAACAGGCAGAACAGCATTTTAACAAAATGGTGTAGACAACGAAGGTTTGTGTCGTGAAGAGACACTCATGAAGGTTGAAAACACCAATATGATTGCAATTTTACTATTTCAACCAGGGAAGAAAACCAATTGAGACCCAATTGGTTATGGTGATGGTGGTTTTGAGAAAATTTTGAAATTACTGGTGGTTCCAATTGGTTTTTGGTTTTTAAAAATTTTCAAAAGGTTTTGGTGCTAAAGTGGATCCATTTAATTTTTATTTTTTTTGATTGGTTCTGGTTCTGGGTTTTTGGTTTTGCTTGATTAATTGGTTGTGATGGTGGTTCTCAAATTAAAAACCATTTCAAATGGTTGTGGTGGTGGTTCTCAAATTAAAAACCATTTCAAATGGTTGTGGTGGTGGTGGTGGTGGTTCCGTTTTGGTTTTTCAATTGGTTTTCATCGAATTGCTTCCATTTCGTAGTATGAAAAATATTTCCCAACATTTAAACCATTTATCTATGGCATTAACCATCAGAACCAGATGGAACCATTTTCGTGCTTCCTATTATACCACAAAAGAACTAAAAAAAGATCAGATCTTTGAAATTTGAATAAAAAATTAATTTGCCTACAAGTTACGAACGCAATATTGCAATAAATTTAAATTAAATAATATACATTCAAATAAAAAACAAAAAATAATAATGTTTCCACTTTCCAGAGCGCTGAAAAATCAGAAAAATGAAGAAAATAGGTCACAGGGGGTAGGTAAGGGGCCCAATTAAAAAAATTTTCAAATCAAAGTTGTTGCTTGAAGTTCTAGGAATAAATTTGGTCATAACAAAAATTTTGATTGGACCCCTCCTTCCCTTTCAAATCCACTATTTCTCTTTTTAGAACCAAAAAGAACCAATTCCATTAATTGGTGGTGGTTCTGGTTTTCATTGTAAAGGAAATTGAAAATGGTGGTGATGGTGATGGTGGTTTTTTATTTTCAAACCACTTTCTTGTGGTTGTGGTTGTGGTTATTTCAGCAAATGATTTTTCGTTGTGGTTCCAAACGGTTCTCTTCCCTGCCTTTTCGAAAGGAATTGGTTCTTTTTGGTGGTGGTTCTTGAATGAATTTTTGAAGTTCATTGTAATGGTTCCAAATGGTTTTGAAAACCAATTGAAATATCTGGTGGTGGTGGTTTTACCCGGTTTTGGTTTCAATTGGTTTTCTTCCCTGATTTCAACAATTAAATTCCTTCAATTGACGATTTAAAACCTTATAATAAGATGCGTGCTTCATACTTGAAAAAAAAATGAAAATTACCGCGGTAATTTTGGTAATTTTCATTTCAAAATTACCGGTAATTTACCTTCACATCTATACTCGAAACGATAAAATATTGTGTAAAGTTAGTAGAACGAGAGAATTTTGTACGCTTTTTATTCGAGTATTTCAGTCGTAATAAGTATTAGGATGGGAATTGAAGAAAAAAGACTGGTACGACGTCGTACATTGGACTACATTTGGCATTAAAATTGAATTATACTACGTCGTCGAAAGGAAATCAATTTTATTAGCTCGGTGGTTTCCCTAATAAAGTTTTTTTTTTTTTTTTTTTGATTCGTCGTCAAATTCTTTAGTGCTTTTTTTTTGGCTTTTATTCTGTAGGTAAACGATATCAAAGAATGTTTCAAAAGAACATTAGACTGCGATTGGAATTTTCTCCGCAGTTGAATTTTTTTCCTTGGCGAGTCCTTTTATTAATTTTTTTTACGAAGGATATTTTAATAAAGGAATATTTGCTTTGTTATTTGGGTTCCTTTATTATTTTTTTTGGCTTCTTTATTAATCGTTGTTTTTCTGGAATCGATAACGATTCGATGGGGGTGGTTTTAAATACGAAATGTGCTCGAAGATCGAATTACAAATTAACTACGAGGTTATTTGATTATCACAAGCGAGGTACCTATTGAAATCGATGACGAACTAATTCGCGCGATTAATTTCCAATTAATATCTCGATTGTATTTTGTTCCAGTTACCTGTACCCAGACGGCAGAAATTCGAATCCGGATTTAACGTGGGCTGTGCAAACAACGACTGAAGATCATATTAAAGTTACGCAAGAGCAATACGAGCTATATTGCGAGATGGGCTCGACATTTCAATTATGTAAAATATGCGCTGAAAATGACAAAGATATTAGATTAGAGCCATGCGGGCATTTATTGTGCGTACCATGTTTGAACTCGTGGCAGGTGTGTATGTTTTTCATATTAATGGATAAAAAGTACCCTCGAGTTTGATGTTTTTTAATCCCACCCCAAGCCTCTCGCCTAAGCCCAGATCCCCATCGTCGAAAATTATAAAACGTTAACGAGGTCATTAACGAGATGAAACTTTCGTGTTTCGGGTCGTCGACAAAATTTTACAAAATCCTGAATAAAGTACCTCTCATTAGGCTATTTTATTGTTATAAAACGTACAACAATGTAGACCGAACTCGTGGACGCCGCGCTGGACGGAGACGTTACCCCGTATTATCGAATTTTATTTACTTAACGAATTATATACCCGGGTTAGGTACCATTTTGAAAAATTAAGGTGTTGAAGGAGGCGTTAGAAAGCTAATGCTGGGTTCTTCCAATGTCACACAAAGCCGACGAGAGGTGTTTAAACTGGCTCGAAATGGCTTTCGACTTTTTATCTCGTTATTTTTTTTCATCATCTGCTGTAGGGTTTTTTTCTCCATTTTTCTTCTTTTTCATAAGCGGATACTTGAGGCATCTGTTGGTTCGTTTCTTTTATTCGCTTTGTTGCCCTTGATGCGATGTTCTGAGCAAGAGGGAGAATAGCTTGCCAATTTTATTTTTCTGGTGTAGTAGTTCTTTATTTTTCGAGATTCGATTGATCGAGGATTTGTGGAATTTTATACGTAAAATTTCGAATACGATTTGAATTTTCTTTTTTCGCATTATACCATTGAAATATGCTTTTGTGAGAAAGAATTGAGTATTGTCATTCTGAAAGGGCGAATGAGACGATCTTGGATCGTTTCAAAAATTACTTCGGACAGCTTAGCTTATTTTGGACAGTTCTGAGATTCTTTATTGTAATAAAATTTCAAGTTGTAAGTTTTCATTTATTTTTATTTATTTTTTTTTTTTTTTGAAAATCTATACGAATTTTTGAAACTCCAAGTACTTAATAAACTTGAAAAGTAGTAAGTATGCCTAGAATTAATCAATTTCAAAAAATTATGCAAATTGTTATATTTTTATGGATTGAAATTTTTTTGAAAATAAATACACTCAAAAATTAGCAAAATTGATTAATTTTTTAAAAATGAATCTTTTTTGGCATATTCTGAAAATCTGACATTTACATATTTTCAACATTTTTCTGAAATTGCGCGAGTTCAAAAATCATAAAAAATTGATCATTTTGAAAGAAAAAAAAATCGAACTCATTTTCAAAATTAAATAGGACTTATCAAATTTGGTTTAATTTAGAAAAGTTACATTTCTTGGTATGTTTTGAGGGGTCGAAATTTTTAGAAAATTGATTTTCAATTATTTTCAACCTATTGTACGCTGAAAACTCAAAATTGACCAATACTTAAGTCATAGCTTATTTTAAGAAATTTTTGAAACTGCCCAAAGCAAAACTATTTGCATGCTTTCATTTTTTTGACAATAATTCTCTCTAAAAAAATTAGGTCATCACTCATCAACAAACAAAATCTTCAAAAAAGTTTTTTTTTTTAAATAGTTTTGAAATATAATATTTTTAGAAAAATTGTCTTCGAAACATTATTCATAAAATTTCTTTGAAAAAATTGAAATTTCCTCATTGAAAAGTTTTTCTAAAATTGGGGTTTCATTTATTAAAAATCTCCCTCTTGGAAATGAATTATTAGAAAATGTCTTCTGCAAACGTTTCTTCAATTTTCTCGAACGTCTTCTAAAGTTCTAAACATTATTTTGAAAAAATTATCGATGAAAAAGTTTTCTAATTAAAAATTCTCCAAACAATCTTATTCAAAAAAAAATCTTTAAAATATGAAAATCTAATTTTGTAATTTTTGGTTCTACAAAAATTCTTGGATTTTTGTTGCTAGAAAAAAATTCATAATTTTTTATGTTGAAAATTTTCTCTTCAAAATTTTGGGGAAAATTCTCAAAAATATTCTCCTTAGGTATCATTACTTTTTTTGAGGGGAAAATTGTTTTTTTTTTCCTTCACAAAAGTAGTTTTGAAAAATAACTCGTTATCTGAGCATATTTTTTTGACAAGTCAAAATTTTTCGTTTTTTTTCTTTCTTTGAAAATTTAGTAACAACTCTTGATATTTTTGAAAAATCAAAATTTTCTAAAATTCCACTTATGAATATTTTCTGAAGATCATGTTTTTAATACCTCTAAAACTAAAAGCTATCAAAATTGATCAATTGAAAAAAAAATAACTCATCTTTTGACAAGTTTGAATTATTCGAAAATATAATTTTGATTTTTTTGGGAATGGAAAATGAACTCTCTTGATTTATTTTGAGGAATCAAACGTCTAAAAATCATCAAAATAGATCAGTTTCGAAAAATAAGTCGTCTGATTTTGAGCCTGTAAAGAAGTTAAAATTTTTCAATTTTTTTTTTATTTTATATTTTTTTCTGGAAATAAATTGGTATGTCTAGAAACAATTTAAATAAAATTGATGAATTTCAAAAAGTATTTCCTTGAAAAAAATTTCAAAATTATTTTTTCGAAAGAAAAAAAATGAACCCGCAGTTACAAACTATAAATAAATTGTTAATTTTATAAAATTAACGAAATCAGGGATTTGTGGGAGTCTTGGAAGGGGGCTGGGTTACAGTGCAGAATTGGAGTCGAGGCTTGGAACTTATGTTTGATTAGCTGCAAATTAGCCTTAAAATAAGCAATGAATTAAAGATTATTGGATTGCAAAAAATTATTGGTTGCATTTTGTGACAAATTTCATTGCCAGAATTGAAATCTCACTGAAATTTCTTTCAATGTGAGTACCCACATGACTATGTTTAAAAAAGTCACCTCCTGACCTTGACCTTTGAGACCTTTGTTTTCAAATTGGAAGGGAATAGACAATGAAAATGTATCTAAAATGAATTTTAGTTTCGGATTTCTTCGTTTGATGCTCACAATATTTTTATGGAATACTATTTGAAAAATTTTTGCGAAGTGAATTTTCGACCTTGTGACTTTTTCCAAGGTCATCTCTCGTAGGTACCTACTCAAAATACAAGAAATTTCCCTCTAGAATAAGATAGCATAATCAATCCGATGTTGTTTCCATCTAATACAATATTCTTTTTCAAAATGTTACAGGAAAGCGGCGAAATCCACGGTTTAGGCTGCCCATTTTGCAGAGCAGAAATAAAAGGAACTGAGCAAATCGTAGTCGATCCCTTTGATCCGCGTAAACAACATAAGCACGGCACCGTCGCCGTCGATATCGACGATGAATTCGATGACGAGGTATCCTTAAATTGAATTGTATTTGTATAATTTGACGTTATTTTTTGCGCTACTTTTTAGTAGGAATTTTTTCGAAAGGCTCGAAAACGATTTTCCTTTTTCATCGTAACAAAGGCTTTTCATTTGTATACGAATACATAACTTCGTTATGTATTTGCAATTTACCAGCTTCATCGGCTCATTTTACCAACGTATTTTTTCCCCTTATCTTCTCTCTTTCTTTCTTTTTTTCTTTCTCTCTTTCTATAATTTTTTTTTTTTTTTTTTTTTTTTAGTCAAAACGTTATTAAGATAATTGTTAATTCTAAATGTGCGATTGTGATAAATTCACTTTATTTTACTTTTTGAATTTATGTTTGCTCCAGTGACCGCGTTGAAATACAATTTGTGTCTAAAAATAATTTTTTGCTCGTAGGTATGATACGTACGAGTACGAACGTACTAAATTTGAAATAGTATTTTACAACGCAGCGAACAAATTTTCAAATTGTATTATCTTTTTTCTTTTCAAATTACATTTAATAGAATTAACAGTTATCGTGTGTTTTTCACATGTTACTTAATAATTTTTTTTCTTTCTCGCTGATGAGAAATTTTTAACGTGAAGCAGTATTTTAAGATTATTTTTTTATGAAAAAATAATTTTTCCCCCTTTTTTTCTCTTTCTCTCTATGTAAATATATTTATTGTTTGTTAGCGATGTGTAGTTTTCTTTCAAAGCTCGCTCTTTTTGCTTTGCTTCGATTCGTTTAGATCTATTTTTTATGATTTTTTTCTTTGAAATTTTGTTTCTAATCGAAGCGATGGCTTGTACCTGTTTTGATAGCTAATTTTTGTTGTTCGCATGGTGAGTTCAGTGTATCTTAAACCAATGACCATTTGTAGGAAATTTTTCGAGTTTTAATTTTAGTACAAAATTTCGTACAATTTTAATGATTCGAAAATTTTCTAAAAAAAAAATGGTCATTGAGGTGAAATAATCCGATTCAACGATGCAGGTGAGTATAAATTTTGCACGAAAAGCATGAGAATGACTCTTGTGGATACGAGTACAGGGTGTCCGCATGTTCGGTGAGTGATGGGGAATATTATTCAAAATTGCTGTATCTAAAACAGAGTATCACAAAAAAAATGATGGCTTGTTGGTTCCTACCTTTCTAAATGAAGGCGCCGCAGAGCTTCAAAAAAATTATTTTCTAAGCCAAATCTATTGGCAACACTGTATTTAAAAAATTCCCCGACCTCGGTATTGAGTGTTAGGCAGAGTGTCCGCAATAATTCAAATATAGATGCAACTCGAAGCGATAAAACATTATGATAAATTGTATATCTCGAAAATTGAAGGCGCTATAAAACTTTGAAAATTTGTTATTTTGTAAGCAAAGTTGATTGGCAACACTGCATTCAAATTTTTTTTGAACCCACCACGCGTCTGGGCAGTACTTCGAAAATACAAAAAATATATAATCACATTGGGATGCCTATCTTTGAAATTGAAGGAGTTATAGCGACAAGAGATTTTTATCAAAAGTTTTTCCTACCTTGTTTATTACAGCGAACTTTTAAAATTCTGTCAAAAAATGGATGAAATAGATGTAGTTTTTTGAAACGAACAACAAAACTTTACGTGAAGAATTTGTCTGTCTTTGAAAATGAAGGTGCAGGCGCTGCAAACAGGGTTGTGAAACGTAATGAAACAAAAAAACGAAACGAAATAACGAAATCTGAAATGAGCAAAAAACAAAACAAAACTGAAAACAAATAAATGAAAAAAAAAAAAAAAATCAAACTTCAAATTTTAAAAATGACAAAACAAAATAACGAAAATTTTTTTTTTTAAATTTCGTTTCAAGTTTTTATAAAGAAATCAAAGAATTAGGTAACTTTTGTGCAAAAAAAAACAAAACAACAACAACAACATTGAAACTGCATTTGAAATCAACTGCATTTTGAAGAAAAAAAAATGTGGAGAAATTTCTTCAGAATTTTTCGTTTAGAATTCAAAAAAATTGAAAAGATTTTTTTTTCTTCTGTCATTTCAAACTTTTTGCAAATAAATTTTTACAGCAAAAAAAAAGTATTTAAAAAATTTTTTAAATGGAATTTTGCCTATAGGACCAGGGTGGAGATTTTTTAGTAAAAAATTGAAAAAAATTATATTCCGTAAAAAAAAAAATAATAGTTCCAATTTTTCAAAAAAAAAAAAAAAAAATCACAACATTGAAAATTTGTTTATATCTAATTTACTGCATTATAAAACATTTTTAAAAATAATTTTTCGATTTTTTTTGAGAACGTTTCTTCAGAATTTTTGGTTGGAAATTCCAAAAAAAAAAAAAAAAAAAAACGCTCAAAATAAAATTTTAAAAACTTGAAAAAATCCAAAAATTTATTATTTCTCTGAAAATCGAAGAAAATATTATTTTCTGTCTCACGGACTTCCCAGCACGAAAATTGAAATCTAAATCATAAAATCGAATTCTGGACAAAATTTCCAATATTTTGAGTACCCACATGAGTATTGCTGAAATAACGAAATAATTAAACTCGACAAGAAAACAAAGAACGAAACGAAAGCGAAAAAAAATCGTTTGCTTCTCTTAATTAGTGACATATCTGTTTTATGCAAATTAACGATTTTTAAAGTTCTGCAGCGCCTTTATTTTCAAAGATGGGCAAATTTTTCTCATAACTTTTTTTGTTCCTCACAAAAGTTACACCTGTTTCATGCATTGTCGCGTCAACATTTTGAAATTGCCCCTTAAAAGTTTTGACAGGCATCTTGTATGCCTGAATATTTATTTATTTTTTGGTACTTGATAATTACCTACATCCAAATTTTGAATTTGGACACTCACTTCTGGAACATCCTGTGAAGAGCAATTTGTAGTCGATTGGTAACACTGTAATTGTTTTTCAAAAGTGACGAGAAAATTATTTTGAAAATGACTCGTAATTTGATTGATAGACTGATTTTGCCAAAAAAAAGAAAAAGAAAAGAATGTTGAAAATTTCCAATTAACGTAGGTATTAAATTTTTCGACAGTGTTGCCAAGTAATTACGTACATAGCTAGCTAATGAATAGAACAATAGATTGAACTCGTATCAATTCCGATATGTAGGTAGTTCGAATCAATCTAACCAAACCGTAGGTATGTAACGAATTGAATTGCGAAACGATGTGAGAGTGTGAAATTCATTTTCGACCGAAAGTAATTCCACGCGTTATAAATTTACCGGTGAAAAACGAGCTGTTAGAAGGTGTTGAAATTAAAAGAGAAATTGTAAAAAAGATCGGGCAAAGCTACACGTTTCTATTTGATTATCCTTACGCCTTTCATTTATCTTGGACTTGGAAGCTTTTATGAAATTTCGTTAAATGTAGCTTTTAATTCTGGCAACGTGTTCCACGTACGTAGGTCTAGGTACCTACCTAACCTATCTACCTACTTAGTACCTACCCAAGTTAAGTACTTTCAAAGCATTTTTGTTTATAAAACCAACACGCCGAGCTGAGTCATAATACTCTTACCTAAACGAGCTAAATTAAACGATCTAGTTAATCTTATAATAACCTCAGCTTACCGAAGGAAATCCAAAATTGTTGGCTTTTTTGAAATTTTAACCGATCCCCTGGGTGAATTTATTTCTTATACGTTCAAATGACGTTTAAAAATCTCTCTTCGGAGATGATTAAAATTGCTTTCTTATGCCTTGAGATGAGAAATAGTGAAAAACTAACGAGGACGTTTGTGTTTCGGGTTGTTTACATGTTGAGACAGCTCGATATGAAAATAATATAGAATTTCAAAGATTTTTTTTCCTAGCTACGAGTATTAAAAATTCGCTCTTTGAAATATTTACTCGAATGAATCGTATGTTATGAGACGCGATGCGATGTCATCAGAAAATCCAACATCAAAGTACATAGCTATTAAATACTACCTACGTTATTTTTAATAATACTTTATTAATTTTAAACGTCTCGGGTACTGTGAGTGAACGGGGGAGCTCGTAACGATGGCATTTATTGGAATTCAATTTCGCTATGAATTTCGCTGTGTAAAATGGAAATTTGCATGATTTCAATCGCTCTAGTCCGCGATGTCAAGTTTGAACTCGACTGCGGTGTGAGGTAAGTATTTTTATTATTTTTTATTGGGTCGCTTTTTATTATGCTAATTCACGAAAGTATGTATTGTACTCGATGGCTTTTGCGTTTGTTAGAGATCGCGTGAATGGTGTAATTACATTTTAGACGAGCAAATTAATTTCGTTCGTTAATGCTTGTACGTAATTTGGAACGTTAGATGTAGTACGTAACTTGACTCATTTAAATAATTCGATAAGTACCTAGTACTACGTAGACGTACACCTAGTTAATTCTGGATTCGTGTTGAATTTTCCAACCAACGTATTGAGGTAGGTACTCGAATATTTCAAAAGTAATTGTAATTTTAGGGAATTTCGTGGTGACAAGAACTTTGAACTTTGAACACGATAAAAAAAATGTTTGAAAACAATTTCCACGTTGATTAATTCTTAAAGCGGTTTTGAAGGTTGAGTAGTAGAGTGAAGTGAAAAAAAAATCGTTTGCAAGGGCAATACTTTTAGTTATTCAGTTTACCCTTTGCCTCGAAGGGGGCGGAACTAGGAACCCACAAAGTTAGGTCAAAAAGAAGATTTTTGCTCATAAAAAGTTGTAGATTGTAATTATTTCTCAGTTTTTACCATTTGTGAGTGTGGATGGGAAAAGGGACCTAAGCAGGAAAAAATCGATTTTGGTGTTTTGACTGTTTTTGATCAGTTTCGACCTGTACTTTCATTTAAAAATGGGTTCATAGACCTAGGAACAATATTCAGCCTCCCAGGGGGGCAAGGTTTACCCAAAATCAATAAAAATAATTTTTTCTATCATTTTTTTGTTAAAAATGGTTGAGATTGTCATGAAACACAATAAAAAAGTTGTCAATGAGTATGATATTCGTAATCAGCATGGTTGAAAATATTTTTTAGATTTTATTTTTTTTAGTTTCGGCAACCCTGATTTTGCTCAAAATCGCCCCTTTTGTGAAATAGGCCATAAACATGAGGGGTCAAAATTATGAGGGAATTAATAATCCACTAGGACCCCTCAATGATTGTGCAAAGTTTCAAAGTTATTAGTTATTGCATTACGGAAATACAGACTTGCAAAGTTTAAAACATTCATTACCAAAAAAAAAAACGTTTTTTCTGCTTAGGTCCCTTTTCCCATCCACACTCACATTTTGAATTGTTCACTCTTATTAGCTTAAAATTCAAGCGAAAATATTTTTTCTTGGTCATCGAGAAAAATTTTGACGAAATTTTTCCAAAAAATGTCATCGCATTGTTGCCAACTGTATTCGATGAAAATTAATAAAATCCATAGTTACATTCAAAAACTAATTAAAATTTTTTTTTTTTTAAATTGACTATAACCCTTAAACCCCCAAAAAGATTCAGATGAGATACCGCAAATTTTTTCATATATCTGAATGTAGGCAAGTATGAATATCACAATGATCCATTGATTGCCTACCTGCCCCTTAAAACCTTTTTGGAAACAACAGAAACCTGTTTTCCGTTTTCACGGAAATCCAAAAGGAAAAAAGATTCAACTTCGTTCAATTTTACATAAGATGACATAAGGCCATTAGATATACACTGCAATCCGAAAAAAAAAAATTCTATTGCCATTCTTCTGTATTGAAGGAGACAAAAAGGGAGAAATGTGTGAAAAAGCGGGCGCCCAAATGACCCTATTTGTCTATGAGAAATAAAATACATTCTTTCCATAAAATACCTTGGGAAAGTATACAGCCAGAACAGTACGACGTCATATTCCCCATTTTTGGAAAATTCATTTTGGAAAATGGGAAAGACAAATGAAATTTTAGCAAACAATTTTTATATCATCATTCCAAAAGTAAAATTTAATGAGCTTTTGAACTTTTCATATAAGTGAAAAGTTGAACTTTGGGTTTGATAGACTGGTGGAAAACTATTCAAAAATCGCCATTTTTCTTTTTGGAAAAAAATTCCAATTGCTCGAAATTTTTGATGATATTCCAAAAGGAAAATTTAATGAGCTTTTTGAACTTTTCATATGAATGAAAAGTTGAACTTTGGGCTTGATAGACTGTTGGAAAATGTTTCAAAAATCGCCATTTTTCAGATTGAAAAAATTCCAATTACCTTGTTGCAGAATAAAATTGGTTGAAATTTTTAAATGAAAACCCAAAAGTAAAATCTAATGAGCTTTTGAACTTTTCATATAAATGAAAAGTTGAAATTTGAGGTTGATAGAATGGTGGAAATTTTTTTAAAAATCACCATTTTTCTATTTGGAAAAAAATATAAAATTGTTTGAAACTTTTTGATGAAATTCCAAAAGGAAAATTCAATGGGCTTTGGACCTTTTCATATAAATGAAAAGTTTGGCATTGAACTTGGTAGATTGGTGGAAATTTTTTCAAAAATCACAATTTTTCGGATTGAAAAAAAGTTTCAGAAATCATGTTGATGTATAAAATTGTTTGAAATTTTTTGATAAAAAGCCAAAAGTAAAATCTAATGAGCTTATGAACTTTTCAAATAAATATATGAAAAGTTCCAAAGCCCATTGAATTTTCCTTTTGGAATTTCATCAAAATGTTTCAAACAATTTTATATTTTTTTCCAAATAGAAAAATGGCGATTTTTTAAAAAATTTCCACCAGTCTATCAAACTAAAAGTTCAACTTTTCATTTATGTGAAAAGTTCATAAGCTCATTAAATTTCACTTTTGGCTTTTCATCAAAAAATTTCAACCAATTTTATACTTCAACAAGATTTTTGAAACTTTTTTTTAATCCGAAAAATTGTGATTTTTGAAAAAATTTCCGCCAGTCTATCAACCTCAAAGTCCATCTTTTCATTTATAGGAAAAGTTCCAAAGCTCATTAAATTTTCCTTTTGGAATTTCATCAAAAAGTTTCAAACAGTTTTATATTTTTTTCCAAAACGAAAAATGGCGATTTTTGAAAATTTTTCCACCATTCTATCAACCTCAAAGTTCAACTTTTCATTTATATGAAAAGTTCAAAAGCTCATTAGATTTTACTTTTGGGTTTTCATTTAAAAATTTCAACCAATTTTATTCTGCAACAAGGTAATTGGAATTTTTTCAATCTGAAAAATGGCGATTTTTGAAACATTTTCCAACAGTCTATCAAGCCCAAAGTTCAACTTTTCATTCATATGAAAAGTTCAAAAAGCTCATTAAATTTTCCTTTTGGAATATCATCAAAAATTTCGAGCAATTGGAATTTTTTTCCAAAAAGAAAAATGGCGATTTTTGAATAGTTTTCCACCAGTCTATCAAACCCAAAGTTCAACTTTTCACTTATATGAAAAGTTCAAAAGCTCATTAAATTTTACTTTTGGAATGATGATATAAAAATTGTTTGCTAAAATTTCATTTGTCTTTCCCATTTTCCAAAATGAATTTTCCAAAAATGGGGAATATGACGTCGTACTGTTCTGGCTGTATACTTTCCCAAGGTATTTTATGGAAAGAATGTATTTTATTTCTCATAGACAAATAGGGTCATTTGGGCGCCCGCTTTTTCACACATTTCTCCCTTTTTGTCTCCTTCAATACAGAAGAATGGCAATAGAAATTTTTTTTTTCGGATTGCAGTGTATATCTAATGGCCTTATGTCATCTTATGTAAAATTGAACGAAGTTGAATCTTTTTTCCTTTTGGATTTCCGTGAAAACGGAAAACAGGTTTCTGTTGTTTCCAAAAAGGTTTTAAGGGGCAGGTAGGCAATCAATGGATCATTGTGATATTCATACTTGCCTACATTCAGATATATGAAAAAATTTGCGGTATCTCATCTGAATCTTCTTGGGGGTTTAAGGGTTAAAAAAAAGTTTGTTTGAATTGATTCTTATTGTGTTTAGATAAATGAAACAATACCTACCTAATAATATGAAATTTAAAAGAAAATTCAATTTTTTTTTTTTTTAATTTCTTCAGAAATAATTTTTGTTTTAGAAAACTGAAATTTTTTCGAAGTTTTATTCGCAAGTATTAATAGGTAGGTAAATAATAAGTAATTTTCAAAAATTCTTTGAAAAGAATTCGTTTCTTTTCATTTTTTTTTTCAAAAATAGGTAGGTGCCTATAAAGAAAATTATTTTTATTTTTTCAAAATCAATTTTCGTTCAAGTTTACTTACAAGAGAAAACATTGTAAAAAAAATATATTAAAAAAATAAAAATAAATTGGTAACATTTAAAATTTTTTGAAAACAATTTTGTTTCAAAAAAATCAACAATATTGGAATTCTTTAAAAACCTTAACTCTGAAATGAAGTATAATTTTTTTGAAAGAAAATTTTTAAAAAATCTCATTTTGAAAAATGTTATAAAAAATTATTCTGAATAATTTTTTTTTTAAATTACGTTTTTTTGTTAAAATTGAAAAAAATTAGATATTTTTTTAATGACAAAATTTGAAATTATTGATTTTGTTTTTCAAATTTCCAACAACAAAATTCTGAAAATAAGAGTGATATCACCAGAATCCCTCCCCTCCTCTCCACTCCCTTCTTCTCCCCTCCCTCACTCCCTTCCAATAATGTTTTAAAAAAATCATTTTTAAATCTACTTTCAATTTTCAAAAAAAAAATTATAGCGAAGAAAATTTTTTATAAAATATTTCTTGGATATTTTTTTTCAATCCCCGCACAAAAAAAAATTATTTCAAATAAACATTTTTTTCTAAAAATGTTTTATTCAGCAATAAAATTATACTTTGTTTTGAAAAATGCCTATTTGTTTAATTCTTTTGAAAAAGTTTCAACATTTCATCATTTCTTCCAAAAAAAATTTATTAAATATTCTAACAAAAAAATAATAATTTTTGTTTGCTAAAAAATTGAAACAATTTTATGCCACCAAAAAATTAAGTTTTTATTCATGAAAATGTAAAAAAATAGAAAGGATTTATTCCAAAAAAAATATTACCTTCCTACCTAATTAAATTTTTTATTCCAAAATAAAAAAAAAATATTTCAAAAAAAGAAGAAATTTTTACCTATGCCAGCCATACCATGAAATTGAAAGATTTAAAAAAAAATTAAAAATGCCACAATTATACCAAAAAACGTTAGAAAAAAATTCAAAACCAAACTTGGAAAAAAATCCTGTGAAATTTTAGGTTTGAAAAAAAAAATTGATTTTGGGTCAAAGTTTTTGAAATCCTTTATGAGTTGGTATGAAAAAATAAAAAATGAAAAAAAAGTTAATAATTATCGAGTACCTAGGTGTTGAATTATTTTCTGGAATTTAAAAAAAATAATTTTTGGCAAAAGTTGCTGCACGAAAATATTTTTGAACATAAATTTTGAGGTAAATCTATTCAATAAAAAATTCAGAAAATTTATTTCCAGGTAAGTATACATATAAAATTGTAAAAATTCGATTTTAAACATAATCCAAAGAATATAATTTTTACAAAATTAAAAAAAAACGAGTAATAAATTTTAAGCAACTCTTGAAAAAAAAAACATGAAAATTTACTTAATTTAAATAAAATTGGAAAAATTTTATTACGAACAGAATCGATGTTTTTTCCTTGTCAATTAAAAAAATTAAAAAAAACACCTTTCAAATAGAATAATAACCAAAAATATTCCTAAGAGTTCAACAAATCTGTTGTTTGAAATTTTTTGCTGTTGAACCCCTATACCTCCCCCAATTTTTAATAATAAGTATCATGTACTTGGTAAACTGTAAAATTAGAGGGCAGGGAGAGGTCCAATTGAAAAAAATTTTAAACAAAAAATGTAGACAGAAATCCTAAGAATATTTTTGGTCATCACAACAAATTTTGATTTGACCCCCCCCCCCCCCTCGTTATACAGGTAAATAGATATAAAATTTCAAATAAGAACGAATATTTTTTTTTTCTTCAATTTTCATATTAAAAAGAATCTGCCCTTGACCGTTGACCATTTTTTTTCACATAAAAGCGCTCGCGGGAAAAGTACGACACCGCATCGATCATTTATTTATTAAAAATTAAATCCGACGCCAGAAAATTTCGTTCAGAAAATGGCGTCCACGGGCAATAAATTTTTGAACGAAGGAATAAAGTCATCGACGTCATCGTGTATATAACACAAGGGAATAAAATAAAACAGCGGTTCGAAACCGAAACCCGAACGCCAACACCGGACCATGTATTTTTCAAAACTTTAGTATAGTTATAAGCCTGTGATTACCAAAAACCCGTCAGTTCAACTGTTGTGTACGATGTAAGTTATGAACTTCGGATGAATTTTCTTCTCATTCGGACGGTAGAAAAAAATATATATAATCCGCCTACAAGAAAAGCTTTCAGAATTATTCCCTCGATAAGATACAAAATACAAGTGCCTTTAGCAGAGAGTCGTTATTCGTTATGGCAAAAGGAAATATCGCGTAGTTTTATGGCAAAATGTAATGTAGGTCTTGGATTTACTATTTAAAATTTACCTAGTGGCCTGCTTTGGCTAGTTTTTATATAAAGAGATGCTTTTAAATGAATACCCTCGTTTCATCTCAGATAACAAATACAATTACTGGACCAGCCTAGTACTTAGCTTTCTATCTCTCCTTTGTACGTGTTCCTCTTACTAGCTGAATTTTTGTAGGAAAATCAATGTTACCTTGAAAGCACAACCTGCCTAGAATTTTTTTTCGCCCTTATATCTATTCAATAAGGCAGAGTAAAAAACATGGATTTTGACCATTTTAAATGAAAAGTTCCAAAAAAATGTGGTCTTTTATCCCAAAGAGAGCATAGCTATGAGAGCTCTCAAGATGGGGTCACTTCTGAGAGAACAAAAACTGTGCCAAATTCCCTGCATGATACTTCCAGCGCCACCTGGAAAGGTGTGATATGAATTTCCCCCTCAACCCTTGAACAGTGACCTTGAAACTGAATGAGTACCGCATTTTTTTAATTTTTAGAAAAATTTCATAAATTTTGTGAATATTTTAGCTTATGAGCATAAAAATTTTATTTTACTATCAAATTTTTATTCAATTTCAGAGGATTTGACATTTTTTTTTTCAACTCCAGCATTTTTGGTAATTTCCATGTTTTTTTTAAACCCTACAACTGTAGAGTTTCTCGAGTAATTATTTCGAAAAAAAATTTATCAATTTCGTGAAAATTTGAATTTATGGGTCGAAATAAATTTTTTTCATTCAATTTCAATTCAATTCTAATTTCTACCAAATTTGGGCAATTTTTTTCAATTCGAGAAGATTTGGCAATTTTTCCATGTTTTTCAACCCTACAACTGTAGGGTTTCTCGAGTAAATATTTCGAAAAAAAAAGATCAAATTATCAATTTTGTGAAAATTTGAATTTATGGGTGAAAATAAAAATTTTTTCAATTCATTTTTATTCAATTTTAGCGGATTTGAGCAATTTTTTTCAATTTTAGCAGTTTTGGGCAATTTCTCCATTTTTTTTTCAACTCTACAATGGTAGGGTTTCTCGAGTAATTATTTCTTCAAAAAAAATTATCAATTTTGTGAAAATTTGAATTTATTGGTTGAAATCATTTTTTTTCAATGCTACCAAATTTGGGCAATTTTTTCAATTCCAGAAGATTTGGCGATTTTTCCATTTTTTTCAACCCTACAACTGTAGGGTTTCTCGAGTAGATATTTTGAAAAAAAAATTATCAATTTCGTGAAAATTTGAATTTATGGGTCGAAATAATTTTTTTTCATTCAATTTCTACCAAATTTGGGCAATTTTTTTCAATTCGAGAAGATTTGGCAATTTTTCCATTTTTTTCAACCCTACAACTGTAGGGTTTCTCGAGTAAATATTTCGAAAAAAAGATCAAATTATCAATTTTGTGAAAATAAAAAAATTTTCAATTCATTTTTATTCAATTTTAGCGGATTTGAGCAATTTTTTTCAATTCTAGCAGTTTTGGCAATTTTCCATTTTTTTTTCAACCCTACAATGGTAGGGTTTCTCGAGTAATTATTTCTTCAAAAAAAATTATCAATTTTGTGGATATTTTAATTTATAAGTCTAAAAATTTTCATTTCATCAATTTTTATTCAATTCCAGCTGATTTGGTAATTTTTTTTCAATTTCTGCATATTTTTTTAAATTATTTATTCTGTAAAATATTGTGATTGTTTTTTCTCCAAAACAAATGAGATTTTTACTAAAAAAAAGAGAGATTTTTTTCTCTTAGAATAATTAATTTAAAAAATATACATTTTCCCCCACAAAATAGAAAGATTTTATTTTATTTTTTAAAATAAATATGAAGAAAAATAATTGATTTTTTTTTCAAAAATATAAGAAGTTTTTCTAGGTAATACTACAAAAAGTTGAAAAATTTAGGCATTTATTCTCGAAAAAAATCTTATTCAAAAAAATTGTGACCAAAATTCATGATTTTTTTTTCTCCCGAAGTAAAATTATTTTTTCTGAAAAAAAAATTGGAGATTTTCCGCAAAATTGAAAGATTTTTTTCTTTAAAGAAAT
Source organism: Balanococcus diminutus (assembly GCA_959613365.1). Taxonomy (NCBI): domain Eukaryota; kingdom Metazoa; phylum Arthropoda; class Insecta; order Hemiptera; family Pseudococcidae; genus Balanococcus; species Balanococcus diminutus. Next base: position 22,914,543 of record OY390715.1, read on the forward strand.
AAGAGAAGTTTATTCACTTCAAAAATCTAAAAAATTTTATATTAGGTATCCTAAAAAAAATTAGGAAATTATTCCCCGAAGAAGTGAGAGATTCTAATTGAGAGATTTTTTACTCCCCCCACCCCACCAAAAAATCAAATGAACTTTTTCAAAAAAAAAAAAAAAAAAAAGATTTCTTTAAAAAAACAAAACAAAATTCTGCATGATCTCTCAAAAAGTGACAGACTTTTTAAAAAGAAAATTGAGAGCAAAAATCATGATTTTTTTTTCTCTAAAAGTAGGTCAATCTTTTTTTAATTTAAAAAGTAGAAATAAAAATAAAAAATAGAAGTCAATAGATTTTTATTTTTTTCAACAATGAATTATTTTACTTCAAAAAATCTATATAGAGATTCGCCCCCCCCAAAAAAAAATTTGGACGGGCTAATTTCAAAAAAAAAATTTTAAAAAATAAAATAAGATAATAATAAGAAGAAGAATAAAAATAATATGACAAAAATTGAGTTTTTATTTTCTTCAAAAAATGAGAACTTTTTCAATTTGATTTTTTACTCGCAAAAATAAAAGAAAAAATTTTCATTTCAAGAAAATTTTTATTTTAATCTAAAGGAAAAATTGAAGTTTGTATTTCTCTAAAAATAAGAGATACGTATCTTTTTAAAAGAAATATTTTCCATTTTTTTTTTTTTTTTTAAGAAAATCGTAATACTTTTCTCTAAAAAATTAAAAAAAAATTGCACTGAGAACCCACTTGGCTCTCATCATCACTGGATGTGGATCAGGTTTCGAATCTTATTCCATAATTTCGCGATTTCGAAATTCAACGACGACGAAACGCAGCTTTTCTAAAAATTCAAATTACTCGTATATCGGTTAAAGAGACGCTAGGGTTGCAATTTTGGAACCCAGCCAATGTATTTTATCGCTGATTTAATGAGCCAAAGGGTATTGCGAGAATGATAAACGTTCGAGTACCAAACTGGTAAAACAATGGTGTAAAACAATGAAATATGCAAAGTAATGCCTTTGATATGTAACCTAAAAAAAGAATCGATGTTTTATTTGAATAAAAAAAAGCTACGTCATAAGATATCTTTGGTAAAGTTAATATGTGGTAGTATGCTGATGTAGGTATACCAGATACCTACATAGGTAGGTTTTTCGATAGTTCGCACGTAGTATTCAGCATTCAGCTTCGCTTTTGCGTGGGTCTAAGTATACTATACATATTATATGTATAAGTACGCGACGATATACTAAATTCGAATCTGTCTGAGCGTTTTTTATGCACACGTTGCTACATTACTCAGGTAACACTACTAGATCAAGATGTGAAGTAGGTAAGGATGAAAAGGATTAAATTAATTCATAAGGTACATTAAAGAAACACATTTGACGAGAGAGATTTTGTTGACTAAACACAGCATCTGTTTCTGTTACAGGAATTGACATCCGGATTAAGTAACTCATTAAGCGCTTTATCTCTTTCGCCTAGATCTGAGCTGGGTTTTCAAGTAAGTTCAACGAGTCGTCTGTCGTCTGCATAAAGTAAAACGCCTCCGCAATATGTAAAATCTGATGTTTAAAATTTCATTCGCAGGAAAGCAGAAGTCCCAGAATATCTCCAAGCACATCTCCGCATTTTTTTCGCCGCAAGAATCCTCCAGTAGCTCAAAGGAATAAGTGAGTAGTTTATAGTTGTTTTCGACGACGCGACACGATGCGATGATGATACGATGATACGTTAATATGAAACCTCGCTCGACGTTTAATTTAATTAAACTTTAATTTAATTACAGCGTTAGAAATCAATTAACAGTTCCATTAGAAGACGCGCCACCGATTCCATTGAGTGAAGTTGCGGTCTCGAGGATATCACATACCGGTATATACGATAGAGCTTAATTTTAACATTTTCGCTCCCATTGTGTTCTTATCAGCGTGCTTTACTTTAACGTGGGAGAAGTTAGCATGCATTCTGTAGCAATAGAAATCATTTTTTCAAAAAATTCACACTAAGCAGCAAGACGAGCAACATCGAAAAAAATATTGAGTTTACTCCTATTTTGAGTGGGGTTGCCCTCAACAACTGTTTATTGGGGGGGGGGGGTAGGAGGTGTTGTTGATTGTAAGTTGGGGGTCGAGGGGGCTGGAGCCTCGAAATTTTTTTTTCTCTCTGTACGTGGTGTTTAGGGTAGGGGTAACAGGTAAGAGTGGTGTTGTTGATTGTGAGTTGGGGGTCGAGGGGGCTGGAGGCTCGAAATTTTTTTTTCTCTCTGTACGTGGTTTTTAGGGTAGGGGTAACAGGTAAGAATGGTGTTGATGATTGTGAGTTGAGGGTCGAGGGGGCTGGAGCCTCGAAATTTTTTTTCTCTCTGTACGTGGTGTTTAGGGTAGGGGTAACAGGTAAGAGTGGTGTTGTTGATTGTAAGTTGGGGTTGAGGGGGCTGGAGCCTCAAATTTTTTTCACATGTTGATCGATTTTGAATTTTTTTTTCTAAAACTAAGAGTTGTGTCATGATCTCAAAAACCAAGAGTTGTGCCATGATGGCGCCTAGCTCAATCGAAAGGGCACTCGATGCCGTTCCTATGGAAATATTTTCCGCCAAAACGTATGTAAAGTTTGAGCGCAAAAAAATTCCAAAGTTTGAGAAAAATTTTCACACTTGTAAAAAAATTTCAAAAAGTAGTGTATATTTGCAATTTTTTTTCTCAAATACTAAGAGTTGTGCCATGATGGCACCTATGCCAGTCGAAAGGGCACTCGATGCCCTTCCTATGGAAATTTTTTCCGCCAAAACGTATGTAAAGTTTGAGCGCCAAAAAATTCAAAATTTTGAGAAAAAATAAAAAATAAAAAAAAATCATTATTATCACTCGGTGACCAACTTTGACAATTTCTTTCTCGAAAACCAAGAGTTGTGCCATGATGGCACCTATGCCAGTCGAAAGGGCACTCGATGCCCTTCCTATGGAAATATTTTCGGCCAAAACGTATGTAAAGTTTGAGCGCCAAAAAATTCAAAATTTTGAGAAAAAATAAAAAATAAAAAAAAATTATTATTATCACTCGGTGACCAACTTTGACAATTTCTTTCTCGAAAACCAAGAGTTGTGCCATGATGGCACCTATGCCAGTCGAAAGGGCACCCGATGCCCTTCCTATGGAAATATTTTCGGCCAAAACGTATGTAAAGTTTGAGCGCAAAAAAATTCCAAAGTTTGAGAAAAATTTTCACACTTGTAAAAAAATTTCAAAAAGTAGTGTATATTTGCAATTTTTTTTCTCAAATACTAAGAGTTGTGCCATGATGGCACCTATGCCAGTCGAAAGGGCACTCGATGCCCTTCCTATGGAAATATTTTCGGCCAAAACGTATGTAAAGTTTGAGCGCCAAAAAATTCAACATTTTGAGAAAAAATCAAAAAAAAATCATTATTATCACTCGGTGACCAACTTTGACAATTTCTTTCTCGAAAACCAAGAGTTGTGCCATGATGGCACCTATGCCAGTCGAAAGGGCACCCGATGCCCTTCCTATGGAAATATTTTCGGCCAAAACGTATGTAAAGTTTGAGCGCAAAAAAATTCCAAAGTTTGAGAAAAATTTTCACACTTGTAAAAAAATTTCAAAAAGTAGTGTATATTTGCAATTTTTTTTCTCAAATACTAAGAGTTGTGCCATGATGGCACCTATGCCAGTCGAAAGGGCACTCGATGCCCTTCCTATGGAAATTTTTTCCGCCAAAACGTATGTAAAGTTTGAGCGCCAAAAAATTCAAAATTTTGAGAAAAAATAAAAAATAAAAAAAAATTATTATTATCACTCGGTGACCAACTTTGACAATTTCTTTCTCGAAAACCAAGAGTTGTGCCATGATGGCACCTATGCCAGTCGAAAGGGCACCCGATGCCCTTCCTATGGAAATATTTTCGGCCAAAACGTATGTAAAGTTTGAGCGCAAAAAAATTTCAAAGTTTGAGACAAATTTTCACACTTGTAAAAATTTTTTAAAAAGTAGTGTATATTTGCAATTTTTTTCCTCAAATACTAAGAGTTGTGCCATGATGGCACCTATGCCAATCAAAAGGGCACTCGATGCCCTTCCTATGGATTTTTTTTCGGCCAAAACGTATGTAAAGTTTGAGCGCAAAAAAAAATCAAAATTTTGAGAAAAAATAAAAAAAAAAAAAAAAATCATTATTATCACTCGGTGACCAACTTTGACAATTTCTTTCTCGTAAACCAAGAGTTGTGCCGTGATGACACCTTGCTCAATCGAAAGGGCACTCGATGCCCTACGTATGGAATTTTTTCCAGCCAAATCGTATGTAAAGTTTCGGATTAATAATTTTTTTCTCGAATACTAAGAGTTGTGCCATGATGGCACCTATGCCAATCGAAAGGGCACTCAATGCCCCTTCTCTGGTGAAATTTTCAGCCAAAACGTATGTAAAGTTTGAGCGCTGAAAAATTCCAAATTTTGAAGAAAAAAATGAGTAAATAATTTTTCAAGTTTTCCTGCATAATTTCAAAAAATGAAAATCTCCAAAAATAATTGTAAAAATCTGAAATTCTGTATGTAGGATCGGTACGAGTTCAGAACACTGTCTAAATTTTTTGGAACGATTTTGGCCCTCGGGTGTGAGGAGGTTCAAAATTTTGAGTTTAGAAGCCCAAAAAAGGGCCGGGGTACCAGAAGAAAATTACACGTCGTTCTGAGCGTGTACCAAACCTACATACCAAATTTCAGAATTTTACGATTTTTTTTTTTGAGATTTTTTTTTTAATTTTGAAAAAAAACGAGTAAAGATTTTATCAAGTTTTTCTGCATAATTTCAAAAAATGAAAATCTCCAAAAAAAATTGTAAAAATCTGAAATTCTGTATGTAGGATCGGTACGAGTTCAGAACACTGTCTAAATTTTTTGGAACGTTTTTGGCCCTCGGGTGCGAGGAGGTTCAAAATTTTGAGTTTAGAAGCCCAAAAAAGGGCCGGGGTACCAGAAGAAAATTACACGTCGTTCTGAGCGTGTACCAAACCTACATACCAAATTTCAGAATTTTAACGATTTTTTTTGAGATTTTTTTTTTAATTTTGAAAAAAAAACGAGTAAAGATTTTATCAAGTTTTTATGCATAATTTCAAAAATTAAAATCTCCAAAAAAAATCGTAAAAATCTGAAATTCTGTATGTAGGTTTAGTACGACCTCAGAACCCTGTCAATTTTTTTTGGGGGCGATTTTTGACCTTCGATTGTGGGCATAGGTTCAAAGTTTTGAGTTTGGAAGCCCAAAAAAAGCGTCTGGGTACTAAAAAAAATTACACGTCATTCTGAGCGCGTACCAAACCTACATACTAAATTTCAGAATTTTACAATTTTTTTTGAGATTTTTTTTTTTTAATTTTGAAAAAAAATGAGTAAAGATTTTATCAAGTTTTTCTGCAAAATTTCGAAAGAGATGCACTTTTTTGGAAGCCGAAAAAATCACAAAATTTGGGTATAATTTTCAGCTCTTTCCCCTCCACATTTTTCAAGTGTTCGGGTGAAGTGGTCGTGGGACCATCCGAGGGGGACGGGAGTAGGCTCAAAATTCTGACTCCAGTTTCATTTCGATCAGACCGTTGTAATAAAAATGTATATAAAAAGCTCATGCTTTGGTGTATCCAAATACTTGAACTTGTTTTTGAAAACTTAGCAACAAAATTTTCGAAATAATTTCTTTTCTCTCTGCAAATGTCTTTTTAAAAATTTTCAAGGTAATATTTCTCGCCTTAGTATGATATTCTTCCTTTCATTTGTACACTAGCTGTGTACCCGCCCTACGGGAGGGGGTACAATTTTCTCCTTTGAGCGAAATTTCAAAATCGATTTCTAAATTTAATTTAATTTATTTATTTCAATTTTAAAATCAATTTTAATGGTTTTTAAAGAAACTGAATTTTGAATTAATTTTCCAAAAACTCAATTTGCAGCTAATTTTCCAAAAGTTTAAAAATTTCTGAAAAAAATGTCTAAAAGTCATAAAATTCCAAAAAAGATTACAAGTTTCAAAATGTCTGACATAAAATCTGATAAATCGAATTTATTAAAAGGGAATTGTTAAAAAATTCAATTTCTTCAAAATGTCTGAAAAAAAGCCTAAAAGTCATAATTTTTTTTTTTTAATCTGAAAAGTATAATACAAATGTCTAAAAGTCATAAAATTTTAAAAAATTTACAAGTTTCAAAATGACTAACAAAATGTCTGAAAGCTGTAATATTTTTCTTGAAAATTTTTAAAAAGACATTTGCAGTGAGAAAAGAAATTGAGGGGCTTTAGGGAAAAAGGGCCCAAGTCAATTATCCTCTTAGCTTGTTTACACTTTTCGCAGATGCAAAACTGCTCGTGTGGGAGGACGGACAATTAGTTCAAACATCACAATAGTGTCATGAAGTCTTCAGAAGAGTTCATGACACTATTGTGATGTTTGAACAAATTGTCCGTCCTCGCACACAAGCAGTGTTGCATCTGCGAAAAGTGTAAACAAGCTAAGAGGATAATTGACTTAGGCCCTTTTTCCCTAAAGCCCATCAATTATTTCGAAAATCTTGTTGCTAAGTTATCAAAAACATGTTCAAGTATTTGGATACACCAAAGCATGAGCTTTTTATAAACATTTTACATACAACGGTCCGATCGAAATGAAACTGGTGTCAGAATTTTGAGCCTACTCCCGTCCCCCTCGGATGGTCCCACGACCACTTCACCTGAACACTTGAAAAATGTGGAGGAGAAGGAGCTGGAAATTATACCCAAATTTTGTGCTTTTTTCGGCTTCCAAAAAAGTGCATCTCTTTCGAAATTATGCAGAAAAACTTGAAAAAATCTTTACTCATTTTTTTTTCAAAATTAAAAAAAAAAATCTCAAAAAAAATCGTAAAATTCTGAAATATAGTATGTAGGTTTGGTACGCGCTCAGAATGATGTGTAATTTTTTTTTAGTACCCAGACGCTTTTTTGGGCTTCCAAACTCAAAACTTTGAACCTGCCCACCATCGAAGGTCAAAAATCGCCCCAGAAAAAAAGTGACAGGGTTCTGAAGTCGTACCGAACCTTCATACCAAATTTCAGATTTTTACGATTTTTTTTGGAGATTTTCATTTTTTGAAAATATGAAGAAAAACTTGATAAAATCTTTACTCGTTTTTTTTCAAAATTAAAAAAAAAATCTCAAAAAAAAAATCGTAAAATTCTGAAATTTGGTATGTAGGTTTGGTACACGCTCAGAACGACGTGTAATTTTCTTCTGGTACCCCGGCCCTTTTTTGGGCTTCTAAACTCAAAATTTTGAACCTCCTCACACCCAAGGGCCAAAAACGTTCCCAAAAATTTAGACAGTGTTCTGAACTCGTACCGATCCTACATACAGAATTTCAGATTTTTACAATTTTTTTTGGAGATTTTCATTTTTTGAAATTATGCAGAAAAACTTGAAAAAATATTTACTCATTTTTTTTCAAAATTTGGAATTTTTTGGCGCTCAAACTTTACATACGTTTTGGCCGAAAATATTTCCATAGGAAGGGCATCGAGTGCCCTTTCGACTGGCATAGGTGCCATCATGGCACAACTCTTGGTTTTCGAGAAAGAAATTGTCAAAGTTGGTCACCGAGTGATAATAATGATTTTTTTTTTATTTTTTCTCAAAATTTTGAATTTTTTGGCGCTCAAACTTTACATACGTTTTGGCGGAAAAAATTTCCATAGGAAGGGCATCGAGTGCCCTTTCGACTGGCATAGGTGCCATCATGGCACAACTCTTAGTATTTGAGGAAAAAAATTGCAAATATACACTACTTTTTAAAAAATTTTTACAAGTGTGAAAATTTGTCTCAAACTTTGAAATTTTTTTGCGCTTAAACTTTACATACGTTTTGGCCGAAAATATTTCCATAGGAAGGGCATCGAGTGCCCTTTCGACTGGCATAGGTGCCATCATGGCACAACTCTTGGTTTTCGAGAAAGAAATTGTCAAAGTTGGTCACCGAGTGATAATAATAATTTTTTTTTATTTTTTATTTTTTCTCAAAATTTTGAATTTTTTGGCGCTCAAACTTTACATACGTTTTGGCCGAAAATATTTCCATAGGAAGGGCATCGAGTGCCCTTTCGACTGGCATAGGTGCCATCATGGCACAACTCTTGGTTTTCGAGAAAGAAATTGTCAAAGTTGGTCACCGAGTGATAATAATGATTTTTTTTTTATTTTTTCTCAAAATTTTGAATTTTTTGGCGCTCAAACTTTACATACGTTTTGGCCGAAAATATTTCCATAGGAAGGGCATCGAGTGCCCTTTCGACTGGCATAGGTGCCATCATGGCACAACTCTTGGTTTTCGAGAAAGAAATTGTCAAAGTTGGTCACCGAGTGATAATAATGATTTTTTTTTATTTTTTATTTTTTCTCAAAATTTTGAATTTTTTGGCGCTCAAACTTTACATACGTTTTGGCCGAAAAAATTTCCATAGGAAGGGCATCGAGTGCCCTTTTGACTGGCATAGGTGCCATCATGGCACAACTCTTAGTATTCGAGAAAAAAAATTGCAAATATACACTACTTTTTAAAAAATTTTTACAAGTGTGAAAATTTTTCTCAAACTTCGGAATTTTTTTGGGCTCAAACTTTACATACGTTTTGGCCGAAACAATTTCCATAGGAAGGGCATCGAGTGCCCTTTCGAGTGGCATAGGTGCCATCATGGCACAACTCTTAGTATTCGAGAAAAAAAATTGAAAATATACACTACTTTTTGAAATATTTTTACAAGTGTGAATATTTTTCTCAAACTTTGGAATTTTTTTGCGCTTAAACTTTACATACGTTTTGGCTGAAAAAAAATCCATAGGAAGAACATCGAGTGCCCTTTCGAGTGGCATAGGTGCCATCATGGCACAACTCTTAGTATTCGAGAAAAAAAATTGAAAATATACACTACTTTTTGAAATATTTTTACAAGTGTGAATATTTTTCTCAAACTTTGGAATTTTTTTGCGCTCAAACTTTACATACGTTTTGGCCGAAAATATTTCCATAGGAAGGGCATCGAGTGCCCTTTCGACTGGCATAGGTGCCATCATGGCACAACTCTTGGTTTTCGAGAAAGAAATTGTCAAAGTTGGTCACCAAGTGATAATAATGATTTTCTTTTTATTTTTAATTTTTTCTCAAACTTTTGATTTTTTTTTAGCTCAAACTTTACATACGTTTTGGCTGAAAAATATTCCAGAGTAAGGGCATCGGGTGCCCTTTCGATTGAGCCAGGTGCCATCATGGCACAACTCTTGGTTTTCGGGAAAGAAATTGTCAAAGTCGGCCACCCAATGATAATAATGATTTTTTTTATTTTTTAATTTTTTCTCAAACTTTTGATTTTTTTGGCGCTCAAACTTTACATACGTTTTGGCCGAAAAAATTTCCATAGGAAGGGCATCGAGTGCCCTTTTGACTGGCATAGGTGCCATCATGGCACAACTCTTAGTATTCGAGAAAAAAAATTGCAAATATACACTACTTTTTAAAAAATTTTTACAAGTGTGAAAATTTTTCTCAAACTTCGGAATTTTTTTGGGCTCAAACTTTACATACGTTTTGGCCGAAACAATTTCCATAGGAAGGGCATCGAGTGCCCTTTCGAGTGGCATAGGTGCCATCATGGCACAACTCTTAGTATTCGAGAAAAAAAATTGAAAATATACACTACTTTTTGAAATATTTTTACAAGTGTGAATATTTTTCTCAAACTTTGGAATTTTTTTGCGCTTAAACTTTACATACGTTTTGGCTGAAAAAAAATCCATAGGAAGAACATCGAGTGCCCTTTCGAGTGGCATAGGTGCCATCATGGCACAACTCTTAGTATTCGAGAAAAAAAATTGAAAATATACACTACTTTTTGAAATATTTTTACAAGTGTGAATATTTTTCTCAAACTTTGGAATTTTTTTGCGCTCAAACTTTACATACGTTTTGGCCGAAAATATTTCCATAGGAAGGGCATCGAGTGCCCTTTCGACTGGCATAGGTGCCATCATGGCACAACTCTTGGTTTTCGAGAAAGAAATTGTCAAAGTTGGTCACCAAGTGATAATAATGATTTTCTTTTTATTTTTAATTTTTTCTCAAACTTTTGATTTTTTTTTAGCTCAAACTTTACATACGTTTTGGCTGAAAAATATTCCAGAGTAAGGGCATCGGGTGCCCTTTCGATTGAGCCAGGTGCCATCATGGCACAACTCTTGGTTTTCGGGAAAGAAATTGTCAAAGTCGGCCACCCAATGATAATAATGATTTTTTTTATTTTTTAATTTTTTCTCAAACTTTTGATTTTTTTTGAGCTCAAACTTTACATACGTTTTGGCCGAAAAAATTTCCATAGGAAGGGCATCGAGTGCCCTTTCGAGTGGCATAGGTGCCATCATGGCACAACTCTTAGTATTCGAGAAAAAAAATTGCAAATATACACTACTTTTTGAAATATTTTTACAAGTGTGAAAATTTTTCTCAAACTTTGGAATTTTTTTGCGCTCAAACTTTACATACGTTTTGGCTGAAAAAAAATCCATAGGAAGAACATCGAGTGCCCTTTCGAGTGGCATAGGTGCCATCATGGCACAACTCTTAGTATTCGAGAAAAAAAATTGAAAATATACACTACTTTTTGAAATATTTTAACAAGTGTGAAAATTTTTCTCAAACTTTGGAATTTTTTTGCGCTCAAACTTTACATACGTTTTGGCTGAAAAAAATTCCATAGGAAGGGCATCGAGTGCTCTTTCGAGTGGCATAGGTGCCATCATGGCACAACTCTTGGTATTCGAGAAAAAAATTGTCAAAGTTGGTCACCGAGTGATAATAATGATTTTTTTTTATTTTTTATTTTTTCTCAAAATTTTGAATTTTTTGGTGCTCAAACTTTACATACGTTTTGGCCGAAAAAATTTCCAGAGTAAGGGCATCGAGTGCCATTTCGATTGAGCCAGGTGCCATCATGGCACAACTCTTGGTTTTCGGGAAAGAAATTGTCAAATTTGGCCACCCAATGATAATAATGATTTTTTTTATTTTTTTATTTTTTCTCAAACTTTGGAATTTTTTTGCGCTCAAACTTTACATACGTTTTGGCCGAAAAAATTTCCATAGGAAGGGCATCGAGTGCCCTTTCGAGTGGCATAGGTGCCATCATGGCACAACTCTTAGTATTCGAGAAAAAAAATTGCAAATATACACTACTTTTTGAAATATTTTTACAAGTGTGAAAATTTTTCTCAAACTTTGGAATTTTTTTGCGCTCAAACTTTACATACGTTTTGGCTGAAAAAAAATCCATGGGAAGAACATCGAGTGCCCTTTCGAGTGGCATAGGTGCCATCATGGCACAACTCTTAGTATTCGAGAAAAAAAATTGAAAATATACACTACTTTTTGAAATATTTTAACAAGTGTGAAAATTTTTCTCAAACTTTGGAATTTTTTTGCGCTCAAACTTTACATACGTTTTGGCTGAAAAAAATTCCATAGGAAGGGCATCGAGTGCTCTTTCGAGTGGCATAGGTGCCATCATGGCACAACTCTTGGTATTCGAGAAAAAAATTGTCAAAGTTGGTCACCGAGTGATAATAATGATTTTTTTTTATTTTTTATTTTTTCTCAAAATTTTGAATTTTTTGGTGCTCAAACTTTACATACGTTTTGGCCGAAAAAATTTCCAGAGTAAGGGCATCGAGTGCCATTTCGATTGAGCCAGGCGCCGTCATGGCACAACTCTCGGTTTTCGAAAAAAAGATTATTAATCTGAAACTTTACATACGTTTTGGCGGAAAAAATTTCCATAGGAAGGGCATCGAGTGCCCTTTCGACTGGCATAGGTGCCATCATGGCACAACTCTTAGTATTCGAGAAAAAAAATTGCAAATATACACTGTTTTTTGAAATTTTTTTACAAGTGTGAAAATTTTTCTCAAACTTTGGAATTTTTTTCCGCTCAAACTTTACATACGTTTTGGCTGAAAAAAATTCCAGAGTAAGGGCATCGAGTTTTCTTTCGATTGAGCCAGGTGCTATCATGGCACAACTCTTGGTTGTCGAGAAAAAAATGATAAATCAGAAACTTTACATACGATTTGGCTGGAAAAAATTCCATATGTTGGGCATCGAGTGCCATTTCGATTGAGCCAGGCGCCATCATAGCACAACTCTTGGTTTTCGAAAAAAAAATTATTAATCAGAAACTTTACATACGATTTGGCTGAAAAAATTTCCATAGGAAGGGCATCGAGTGCCCTTTCGATTGAGCCAGGCGCCATCATGGCACAACTCTTGGTTTTTGAGATCATGACACAACTCTTAGTTTTAGAAAAAAAATTTCAAAATCGATCATCAAGTGAAAAAAATTTTGAGGCTCCACCCCCCTCGACCCCCAACTCATCAACAACACCACTCTGACCTGTTAACCCCACCTCAAAGACCAAGTACAGACAGGAAAAAAAATTTGAGGCTCCAGCCCTCTGAACCCCAACTTACAATCAACAACACCACTCTTACCTGTTACCCCTACTCTAAACACCACGTACAGAGAGAAAAAAAAATTTCGTGGCTCCAGCCCCCTCGACCCCCAACTCACAATCAACAACACCACTCTTACCTGTTACCCCTACCCCAAACACCACGTACAGAGAGAAAAAAAATTTCGAGGCCCCAGCCCCCTCGACCCCCAAATCACAATCAACAACACCACTCTTACCTGTTACCCCTACCCTAAACACCACGTACAGAGAGAAAAAAAAATTTCGAGGCTCCAGCCCCCTAGACCCCCAACCTACAATCAACAACACCTCCCCCCCCCCCCCAATAAACAGTTGTAGAGGGCAACCCCACTCAAAATAGGAGTAAACTCAATATTTTTTTCAATGTTGCTCAGTCTTGCCGGTTAGTGTGAATTTTTCGAAAAAAGTATTTCTATTGCTACAGAATGCATGCTAACTTCTCCTACGTTTTACACTACCGTAGTTCTATAGTTTATATTCAATTAACTGATAAAACGACGTATTATATTGTAGATCAAAAATGCGCCGATGAACAAAGTACGCTAGATCGACATCAATCGTGCCCATCTGTCCATTCACCTTTCATTAATTCGTTATCTAAAGCTCACACTTTACCAGAACTTTCGCCTCCGGCGCAACCAACCAACGATATTATTCCTCCTTCTTACGATCAATTGAGATTTGCGACTGATTACGAAAATACTTCTATTATTCCAGGTACATTTACGTCTTACCTACTCGTACTAAATAATAAATAATACCTATTCGGAATTCGTTCGTTTTCTACGATTCCAATTCAATATGCCATTCTTTAACGCCTCCATTGTTATGTATTTTTCGTAGAATGCGTGGAAACGAGAGTAATATCAGCCAAACGTAATCCGTACACTTCGAATGCGAAGCAAAATCTAGTCAGATCAGCGTTGCAAGATTCTAGGTGAGTAAAATACTCTTAAAATGGTGTGTTGAAATTCAGGCCGGAAAATTGTAATTTTCTAGAATTTTTTATAATGGTAAATAAATGAAAATGAGGCATCTCTTCAGAAGAAAAAAAAAAGAGTTTCTATTCTCCAAAAAGTTGAGAAATTCCTGTGCCTATTCAAAAAATTTAAAAAATGTTTTCACTCTTCCCTCGAAAAATTTAAAAAAAATTTTCACTCAAAAAATTTGAGAAATTTTTTCTTAAAATTTTTTAAAATTTGATTACTTACCTACTTACTCTCCAAAATTTTTTAAAATTTTTCCCCGAAAGGATTCAGAAATCAAATTGGATTTATTTTTAAAAACGTGAGATTTTTTCAATTTTTTCACTTTAAAAAATTTACATTTATTATTAATTTTGTTGGATAAATTTTTTCGAAAAAAATCAATTTTTGGGGGTAAAGAAATTTTTTATTATGTTTAAAAGTTTTAATCCTATTTTTATTTTATTATTTTTTTTTTCCAAGAAAAAATATGTTTTTTTTTTTAGGAAAAAATCCTGATTTTACGTATAAATTTTACGAAAAATAACTTATTTTTTGGAGCAAAGAAATTTTCTATTTTTTATGTAAAGATCGGTTTGTTCCTTTTTTAATCCCCATTTTTTGTTTCAATGTCTAAAAAAATTCGTTCATTTTTTTTGACAAAATGGAATTTTAAAGTGTTTACTGACTAGAAAAGTTTTCAATTCTCTTGGATTCAAATTTCCAAGTTTTTTATGTCATTCAAACCTAACCGAATGAGTCATTTCATACATAAAAAAATAGGTAAAATGTTTTCTAAAAAAAAAAAGATAAAACTTTATATTCAAAAAATGAAATGTCATTTTTAACTCCAAAAAATTATAAGATTTTTCTGAAAAAACTGGAATTTTTCTAGGTATTTCTTTTTTTTTTTAAATTAAGAATCTTTTTTCGACTGACTCTTAGAAAATAGAAGTATATTTTACCACCAAAAATATTTGAAAAGAAGTACAAATAAAAATGAAAAAATCTAGAAACATCATGAAGTTCTTTTTCTGAAACACAACAAAAATTACGATTTCTTTCTAAAAAAAATACATAAATTTTTTATTCTGAAGAAATTATGTTCTTGGAAACAGGGAATTTTTACGCTAAAAAATTGAGAAACTTATCTCTCAAAAAAAAAAAAAATGAAATAAATTTGTTTATTTAAAAAAATTAAGAGATTTTTCTGCTCAAAAATTGAAAGGTTTTTTCATCAGCAGTAATTGCACTTTCATGAAATGTTTCCAAAATAAGTAAAAAAATTACCTATCATTAATTTAAAAAATTTCACTCCTGAAAAATTGAGAATTTTTTCACTCCGAAGAAATCAAAAGAGTCTTTTAAGCTTTGATTGGTTAGAGTAATAAAGTATGGAATTTTTAAAATTATATATTTTTTTCGAAATTTGGAGATACTTGAAATCACTTAAAATTTGGCGGGGGCAAAATAAAAAAGTAGGGAATTATTTTGTAATCAGTAAAAATAGACACAACTTTAAAATTTCATTTTGTCAAGGAAATGAACGAATTTTTTTACACATTGAAACAAAAATTGGAATTAAAAAAGGAATAGATTTTTACATAAAAAATAGAAAATTTCTTTGCTCCAAAAAAATTAAGTTATTTTTCGTAAAGTTTATACGTACAATAAATCAGGATTTTTTTTTCCTAAAAAAAAAAAAAAAAATAGGATTTAAACCTTTGAAAATAATTTTTTTAAATTAATTCGCCCAAAAAATTGATATTTTTTCGAAAAAAATTATCCCAAAAAAAATGTAATAATACCTACCTATTTCATTTAAAAAAAAGATTTTCCATTAAAAAATTAAGTGCAGTTTCTTCAAAAAAATTTAAAAAATACTTTCTTTTATTTGATTTTTTTTGATAAAATGTCGACAAAAAAGTAGGATTGACCCCTAGAATTTTTAACAATTTTTTTTTATTTAGATTTTTTCAGGAGAATTGAGACAAAAAATTATGATTTATCAAAAAACTCTCTCCAAAAAATGATTTTTTTTACCTGGGTACTTTTCCTTCATTTCCTTTCTTATAAAAAAATTGAGATTTTTTTGCTTAAGACCTTTAAAAAAAATTTTTACACTTGTTTTTTTATTTTTCATTTATTTTTTCATAAAAAAATGGACAAAAAATTGGGATTGAACCCCCCCCCCCCCCCAAATAGAATCGTTAAACATTTTTTCCTTTAGGTATTTTTGATTTTTTTTCACAAACAGAACAAAAAAATGGGGATTTAAAAAAAATTGAGAATTTTTTACTTACTTTTTCTTTATTTACATAGAAATTTTATTTTCTATTCCAAAAAATGAGAAAATTCATTTTCTCCAAAAAAGTGAGAAATACAAGTCTCCCAAAAAAGGTTGAGATTTTGCTCTACGATTTTTTTTTTCTAATTTGAGACAAAAAATTTAATTAACTTATTTATATTAAAAAAAAAAAAAAAAAAAAAAACAGACCCTTTCTCAAAACAAAAATGAGAATTGTTTTTACTAATTTTCTTACTTCAAAAACTTAAAATTTTTGTACGAGCTCCCGAAAAAATAATAAAACTTTTTTATACTAAACAAGGAGATTTTTTCCTTATTGTAAAAAGTTGAAAAAAAAATTTTCTAAAAAATACTCAAGACATTTTTTGCGAAAAATTTGAAAAAATTCTAACTCTAAAAAAATCAGAAAATTGTTAGTCTACAAAAAATCAATAAAATTTTTATTTAAAAAAAGTTAGAGTTACTCTCAAAAAAATGAAGACGTTGAAAAAATAATGGGTGTTTTTTTCCTTCAAATTTTCGGATTTTCAAGTTTTTGAGTGAGTAGCTCATATTTTCTGTTTTGAATTTTTGAGTGTACCTCGAGCATTTACATACCAAGTTACCGGCCATGATTGAAATAACTTTTCATGCTATGTAGGTCGTTGTTATAACAAAAACATCTTGTTATAGGTTAAGCAACGGAAATTACAATCAAAACTTCGGATACAATTGAAGAAGACTAATTTAAACACAATAACAACTAATATTACTTTTGTAAAATAATTTTGTTTTCCTATTTATTTTTTTCTTTTTGTGTGTATTTGAAAAAAAAAATATTGTTGATTATTTTTAAACCGTTGATATTTTTTTAACAGATATTTTTGTTGAGTGAATCCATACGTAGAATGTAATTTTTCTAGATTCTTCTTTTCAGTATTTCGCTTATATTTTTATCATGTGAGATTTATTTTAAAAAGTACCAGTACGGAAATGACGACACTTTCAAGTCTTATGAAAAGAATTTGAAAATAATTTATTGTTGTTCGTGGCAAAACCATAATATATAATATAATATACATAATTACAATCCAGATTAATACATTTTTATACATTTTGTGGAATATTTTACAATAATCCATCTATTACCTGACTTTAAATCAACCGACTTTGACTTCATTCTTGAAGTATCTCGTATACGTAATCCAAACCGTTTCAAATTTTGTCATCTCGATCAACGATCAGCGCCATGCAGTGAACCTGTAAACGACGAGGGAACATATTTTATGCATTTGTTATTATTTTACTAAATATTATAAGACGTATTTTGGTAGAATGAAAAATATTCATAAAGTAGTTTGTTTTGCCACAACAACGAAATTTGCTACGAGCAAAAACGAGCGAATTTTCTTCCTAGATGATAAATCATATTGATAATTATGTTAATTTTTCTTGTGTATTGTTTACTTTAAAATTGGTTACCATCTTTTAAAATAAACATATCACTTATTTTTGTAAATAAATTCGTAAAAATAATACTTCTGGATTAAATCGTCGTACCTACGAACCCGCAGCGCAGAAGAAATCAAATAAAATCCCTCTATATGAACGATTCTAACAAACAGCTGCCTCTTCGTCTCCGTTCTCAAAATCCATCTCGTCGTCTGAACCGCTAAACTCATCGTCGTAAGTTTCGTCCATATCTACGTCTGAGTTGAGGGCATCGTTATCTTCTGCAGGGAAAAATGATTCATTTATGCGAGAAAATTTTCACCATTGTGATTCGAAAAAATTTACTTTTATCGTTTTCGGTCGAATTGAGTGTTTCCAGAATACATTTATCGATTGTTTTACGAACTTCGTCGAAAAACTCTTCGGGTAACCAACCGTTCTTCGTGTCGTACTCGGATTCGTCAAAACTTTCCAATTTTTGTTGAACTTCGGGTATATGAATATCGCAAAGCTGGGGAAAAATTAAGGGAAATTGGTAAAATTCGAATACGTACAATGGACGAATAAAAAAAACATACTTGATAAAACATCTGGCCATGAGGAGGAAAATATCCCGGTTTGAAAATGTAACCCGAGTCTTTATCGTTGGCTTTGTGGTGTCTCCAAGGCTTGTGCTTGTTACGAAAAGCGTATTTGTTGGGGAAACGTTCCACTAGTAAAGTTTGCACATTACCTGAGAAATGAAATGATATTTAAAATTTTCCAATTGTATGCTGTGAAGAATATTTCACAATATATACCTCTTATACGGAAATCCAATGTTTGATACTGTCGAGCTGAGGGATCTTTCCTAGGGTCATATCCGAAACGCACCCAAGATATTCTAAACGGTCCAGATGTAAAATGATATGCGCTCAAAGCTAGTAAATACTTTAAAGATACGTCGTGGAATTTAGTTACATAAGCCAATGCATTTTTCGTCCAGATGGGTCTTTCTTCGAATAACTGAAATGGAAACGAAAATTAATATTGAAAAATTCGAATTCTCGACTCCCTCGCTAGATTATAACACCGACTTGTTTTATTTTTAAAATTTGTTCCTCTGAGATGAGTTTAGTTTTAATAAAACGAAGCGTATTTGGATCAGGACAATACGGAATATCTTTACAATCGTGACTAACGAATTTGACAAAATTACTTCGTCGATCACGAGTTCGGCCAATAGGATTGTTTGCATCGTCGGTTGGTTTCGATGATAAATATGGCTGAAATAATTCGATATCGGATTAAAAACACATGAAAGATTTATATAAACGAACGTTACGAAAATGCATACTTGTACGGTGTCGATACGAGCAAAAGATGCCGGTGGCAAATACGATAACATTGGTTGATCGAACCACGATAAAGGTTCCAGTTTTGTAGGTAATATTTTATCTTGTACAGGTATAAGTTTACTATTTCCATCCCTTTCAACCGGTAAGTAATGGAAATCATTCAAATCTAGGAAAGAAAAAACAAAAAATTAATTGTTTTTTTGGTAGTATGAAGGTATTTTCTCCTCGAGTAGGTGTACTTGAGAATAGACTCACTATTGAATCGGAAAACTTCCTTCACTTTTCCTATCAAGTTAGGGGTACATTGAACTGATTCGCTACAAGTGCCATCCTCATTTTTAACGGTGGTTTTCTTGATTTTTACTTTGAGCAAGAAATTCGAACTTGCTTTCTTATCTCCAACAGTTCCTTTGCAAAATTTATCTTCTGGACGGAATTTGCATTCTAGCTCGGTAGCATTTGACGCGAATGCCTTTCGAAAAAATAATATAGGTTAAAAAATTTGCAAGTGGTAAAGATATAAAGGAAAATGATTACTTACTTTGGAAATTTGATTTATTCCTCCTAAACTTTGCAGCATACGGTCTTCATTTTTTACGTTACCGGGGTACTCGATGCAATACAAATTTTCGATGGCGTTTTCTTCGGCCATTATATCATTTAAAACTCGAGTGGATTCACAATACTATCGAAAAAATTACAAATACCGCAAAATTTTTTTAAAAATCATGCCGTAAAAATTAATTATCACAAAATTTTATCACCAATATAAAAACGTAAACAAACTCCGAGTTCACGAAAGAGCAACCAATAAAAACGCAGTATTTATAGCCTAGCCAATCACGATGTTTTTTGTTATCATTATTTTGTCGAGTGTGTTGTTTGTGTTGCGAAAAATTAGCGAAAATTACTAAATAATTTCGAATTTCGGTGAAAAATCAGATAAAATGTATTATTATTTTTCAACCTTACGTAATTTATGTCAAGTAGTGTACGTTTATTGATGCCGTTTTCGCAATCGACATGAAGACATTCACATGTTCGAAGTGTGCTAAACATTTTTCTTATAAAAAAAATCTTGTTCGACACGAAAAGAAAGATATTTGCCTGACGAACGGCAAAATTAAGAATAAATCTTCAATCAAGTGTCCAAATTCTGAATGTCAACTAATCTTTACTTCTCGAGATTTGCTTTTGAATCACTCGAAGGACGTGCACGGAATAAATTCTGAAGTCGATAAGTTGATATTTTTTTCATATAATGGTACAGTATTGGTGAATTTCATATTATCTACCTAATTATCCGCCCGATGGGTAATGTAATATTGTGATTATTTTTGTGTTGCAGATTTTCAAAGATGGAAAACGCAGATTGAAAAAGAGACGTCGAGCTATTATTCCCAGAGAAGCACCAGAACTATACGAGGTGTAAAACGAATTTATTTGGACTGGCATCGTTCTGGATATTTTAACAGCAAATCTAAAAATATTCGAAAAATCAAGAGCCAAGGAAGCAACAAGATTAATTCAATATGTCCATCATTTATGGTAAAATATAATGGGTGCTTCATTATTTAAATTTCGTTTCATTTTCATTAAATAGATTGTAATTTTTTCTCTAGAGAGTGATAGAATATCGTGATAAGATAGTTGAAGTTAAATTTCATAAAACACACGTAGGACATGGTCTAGCAGAGAACGTAAATTTGATCCCCATTGAAGAAGCTTTGGAAGTCGTTGAATCACAGGATGATGATCTAGATCTACAGAAACGTACCATAATTCAAAAAACTGAAACAGTGTTGGCTTTCCTTTCCAACAATACATTTATCTCAGAAGAATACAGTTTAATTCACAAGAAAGTTGATTCTTTATTAATGGATGTTGGTAAGAAAAGGAAAATAAGCGAAGTACAAAAATAGAACGGACCAGCGAAATGCGAATACAAAAAGTGGTCTGCAGCTTCGGTTTTCCTCCAATGGAAAGAAGTCTACAAAACCACAATTACGACAAAATTTGACGACGAACAAGTCGTAATTAAACGAGCCTTCCTAAACCGAACAGGCTAATTTTTCTGTTAACATTCTCAACCAAAAAGACTATTTTATTGAAATATTAAATACCTATTAATAATAATTATGTAAATAAAATGAACGTTTTCAGTGTTATTTTATTTGATATTTTGTTTCAATTATTACACTCAGGAGTACAACAAATCATTTTTTATTTTTGTTATAGATGCTCGATTTTGAAAAATTCCTACAATAAAATTATTATAAAATTCCACAATAATGGTAATTTAATTATTGATTAATAAATTTTATTATAGGTACTCCAAGTTCCAACATTACATTACATTTCACAAAATTTGTGTAATAATGCAGGGTTGTTTTTTTTTTCATGGTTTTTTCCTTCTGTTCAAATTTTTTTTCCAAGTTATATATATACATATATATATATTATTTTTTTGAAAAATATACTAATTGAAAGTTGAAAAAAAAATTGATGGAAATTGGAAAAACTGATTAAAAAATTTAATTTAAAAAAAAAATCATCGTGATTGGCTAATAAATAATGCGTTCTGATTGGTGGCTCTTTCAGCAGCTGGATCGTCTTGTGAATTTGATTGATTCTGTGCTTAGTGACGTAACAACATTTAATTCTGATTGGTTAATTTTTTGATTCAAATTTCAAAGAATAGTGATTCATGAACGGATCACTATTTTCCTGGGGAAATTTAGAACGATTTTTCCCAATTCTTCTTGGATAATAAAAATTTTTATCAATAAAATTTTGGAAAAAAATTGTAAAAATTTCTATACAAGTTATAATTATTTGTGTGGTTCTACTTGTGAAATTTAATTAAAAATCATCTCAAAGCGAAGAAATATGTCCAATAATGGAGCTAGTTTCGATAAAATTTGCAGATTTTGCGGTTACGAGAAAAATGTTGGTAAATTTATATTCAGTTCAGAGGCAGTAAAAAATGGTTTATTATCGAAAATCAAGCAATTATTTCCGGAAGAGGTAAAGTTTCTAATATTTATTTACACTTGACGAATGGTTTATTGAAATTTGAAAATCCCTATAATTTTCAGATTGAGCTGATCAACACCGAAGTGATTTTACCTAAATTCATCTGCAACTCTTGCGAAACGACGATCAATTATTTTTTTGAATTTTACAACACCGTGAAATTGGTTCAAGAAAATCTAAAGAAGAGAATACAGTCGAGGAAAGTGCATCAAAATGAACTATGTCCTGATGTAAGTTTGAATACTGACATTATTAATATCGTGTACCCATTTTAATTTCTATGATTGTTTACTTACAGACCCTCTACAAGCCACCCCATCTCTGTCACGAAATTCAAAAACAAGGAATAATCACTATCAACTTCAACTCAACTGGCATAATAACATGTAACGACTGTAGCATGAAACTGAACCCGGATGAAATCCGTAGTTTAAATGACAGACCTTCATATTGCATTTGTAACGACTGCGGGTATAAAGACGAAACCCATTTATTCCTGCATAAGAAAAACGGAAACTTGACTTGCCCTCGTTGCTCGTTCATTAACAAGAAAAATATCTCGCAGCAAAATGCAACCGAAGTCGTTCAAAATTCCAAATTCAAATGCGACGTTTGCGGTAAATCATTCCGTTCAAAAGGCCACCTCAATCGTCACTGTCTCACTCACTTCGGAGCCAAACCATACCTATGCGAAAACTGCGGGGCTGGATTCAATCAAAGATCTTCTTTAAAAACGCATACGCTAATTCACAAAAAAGTAAATCCTTTCACTTGCAAATGGTGCGGTCAGCAATTCCGTCATAAGCAGACTCTGCTCAATCACGTCATGAGTATACATGGATACGTCAACGAAATCGGTAGCTTATACGAATGCGACAAGTGTAAAAAGAAATTTATAAATAAAGCCAAATTAAGACGTCACTACAGAAGCCATTCCGGAGAGAAACCTTTCAAATGTAACATATGCGATAAAACATTCACCCAAAACGTAAATTTAAAAACACATTATAAAAAACACGAAGCCGAAAATCAGTTCCCTAATATTTCCATGTATACGTCTCAGTCGGTTTTGAATGAAGCCGAACAAGGTAAATTGATTCAAGAATTGTTCACCGATTGCCAACAGCTGAGCTTGGGCTTGGAAGGCATTTCTACCGATGATACGAGTTTCGGTAGTGAAATACAGAAGAATTATGGCACCGAAACTGATATGAATTTGAAAACACCTAGTACTAGTAATGAAATGTTTTACGATATTTCTTCGTCGTATGATTTGATGTATTCGGATGATACGGGTCTATATGACGCGAATGATGTAGCTAAATCTTCCATGTTACCTACATTTTCTAGTTTGAATACGGTGGTACCCTAAGAGGGTTTGATCGTGTGTGTGTTTGTTTGAATTTTTATATACTTGGACTGGGCCTGGCCTACTTATATTTTTTAACGTATTTTATATTTATGTACGTCACACGTATTTACATTATAAATTTTATTTTCATATTTATTCGGTTGGCTTTAAATTTTTAGTTTTTAAATGTTGTTTTGTTAATTGTGGTTCTCGTTCTTTTCTCGATTTTGTATCATGTACGTCGTATTTATTGAAAATATTTATTATATTTTTATTTTACCTGTTTGTTTTTTATTGTATCTACTCAAATAAATATTTCTTTAACATGGTTTAATTATTTTTTCCCAGCTGAACCACAAAATTAAATTTTAGATTTAGAGAACATTCAATTTAGGTACAATCTTCCTCTTCCTCTAATGTTGGGTGTAGAGCTGTGCGTCGATGAGAAATCGGCGGCGGCGGCGCAAACTCAAAAATTGGTCGGCGGTGGCGGCGTAGATGGCGCGCCGCTGACAACTAAATCGGCGGCTGCTCGGCGGCATAGCCGACTGAGTGAGCAATTTTGGGCATTTTTTTCCTTTTTAGAGCTACAGCTTTCAAAGCTACCTCATTGTAAGCTGCTTAAACCTAAAGAGCTTGAGAGCTGCTCACTTATTTTCAATATTTTGGAAAATTTGTCTATTTATGGAAAAAGATTGAATCCGAAGTTTTTTTTTTGGACAAGTATCGCTTAAATGCAATTTTTTTCATAAATAGATACATTTTCCAAAATATTGAAAATAACTCAACTGGATATTGTTATAAAGAAGCATAATATCAAAACTTCATGACATTTCGTTTAGTATTCGCCGAGAAATCACGTAACTAAAATTTTTACTGATTTTGCCCTCCACAGCACAAACATACAAAACATATAAAATTATGATGAGTTGAAGTTGAATAAAGGAAATAAAACAATTAAAAACAATAAAATCGGTATTAATAAAAATTTTAGCGCAATATTTGCGGTGACCAAATTCGTGATTTCGCGATGGCTCTTCCAAGAATTTGGCAAAACTATTGAATGGAATTTTATGATTTTTTGATATGTTGTACAGAATAGTACACCTCAGATCACCTAAATTCCATTCAATAGTTTTGCCAAATTCTTGGAAGAGCCATCGCGAAATCACGAATTTGGTCACCGCAAATATTGCGCTAAAATTTTTATTAATACCGATTTTATTGTTTTTAATTGTTTTATTTCCTTTATTCAACTGGGTCGCCAGAACATAGCTAATACAAACTCGGACAGCTCAACGGCGCACATAAGTTCGCGCAGGTTGAGTTCAAAAGAGAGACCGCGATTCTATGAAAAGCCAAAAAAGAACGGTAGAAATCAGCTGACGCATTTCCATTCGCAATTTTCTGTTTTTGGCGCTTTTCTGTCTTCGTTCTTTCATTATTTCTGTCATTCTCAGTCTCGGTTGTCTCGTCAATCAATTTGTTTAAAATAACTGTAAATTAATATATTTAAAAGTTACAACCGAGAAGTCGGTATAATTATTTATCGCCATCAAAATTCATCCTGTGGACAACAACAACTGTGTTTGACGAAGCACATTCAATCAAAGGTATGTATTTCATATAAAGTACTAGCTTATCTTGTTGGCAGTTCCATCTTTTAATGTTCTTCTGAAAAGTCGTTAAATATTTGAATCAAAGTTCGAAGAGAGGCGCCATAAATACGAATTACTTATTCAGCTTTTACAAATTCGATTCACTCCCAAAAGGGCATTATTTATTTAGTCAAAAATCCGTTACTCCGATGTAGCTTAGTGAAATCGTTGATAGTTGAGATCATTATTTCCCATTACTTTTAGTTCGATCTTCACCTCTGATTTATTTTTAAAAATTTCAGATAATCTTATGGAACCATTATGTATGCTGAATATGAATGCAGTGACATCAACCAAAACACCGATTAAATCACAAGACACGAATGTGTTGCTGAAAAATGACGTCGAAGGTAATTAGAAAATTTCCATCGTTAATACATCACAGTTTGAATTTGTTTGATCCCAATTGTGTCTTTTTATTCTTTTACTACGCAGACAAAAAGGACACTTTGGTTGAAAAACTCGTGAACAAGCTGCCGGAACTCGATCGGTACTTCACAGTGCATAAGAAAATCGGCGAAGGTACCTTTAGCAATGTGTTTGTGGCAACCAGTAAAGTATTAGCAGAGAAGAAAAAATTCGCCATTAAACATCTTATACCGACTTCTCATCCTACGAGAATTATTCAAGAACTGAGATGTCTGAAAGACATAGGGTACGTTACGATTAATTCTCACGAGATGAGTATTAGGTTCGAATAAATTCATACGTTATTTTGATTTCAGTGGTCGGGACAACGTAGTTGGACTAGAATTGTGTTTACGGAATAAAGACACGGTTGCTTTCGTGATGCCTTATTTCCCTCATGACTCGTTTTCGGTAAGAATTATTCGTTTCGAAATCGCCGGTATTGGTTCTGTACTTGACTGGTTTATTGTTTTTGTAGAATTACGTTACGGAAATGGATCCTGCAGAAACTCAGCTGTACATGAAGAATCTGTTGATTGCTTTACAAAGAGTGCATTCGTTTAATATTATTCATCGCGATGTCAAGCCTAGCAATTTTCTGTACAATAGAAAAGAAAGGAGGTAAAACATAGGCTCGTTTTAATCGTCTCGTTATGACCATTCTTACGCTAACTATTTGGTATTTCTCGATAGATTTTTATTAGTCGATTTTGGACTATCCCATCAGGTAAACAACGGACTAAAAAAATTGTGTAATTCGAGTAACTCGCTAAACGAGCGTAAAAGAGTCATCGATCCTTTCGAAAAAGTAAGTACGACTGATAAGCTTTTGCAGAAATGTCACCGGACGATCTAATCACGTAAATTGTTCGCAGGATAATTGCCCGGTTGAAGTTAAACGACCTGTGCTGCATTCTTTGAGTAGCAATGTTCCAGAAAAATCCACCGAGAGGCAGTGCAACAAGTACCCTCATAAAAAAAGAAGTCCTTTGTTCAAGGAAAACTCGCCAGTTTCGAAAACTGCCAACATTAATCGGAACATAAACCTCGTTAAGCGTAATTTGCAATTTGGCAATATTACCGCCGAAGTTAAGAAGGACGTGATTCCGTTATTATCTAAAAATTTGAATAATTCGTTGACTGCCACGTCTCCTAGTGGGTTCTCTTATGGCTCGAGCTTTTACAGGATTCAAAATTCGCAGGTAAATGATTTAGGAATTGAATGAAAAAAATTTAATAATTCGTATACATCTAAATTACTCGTTCGTGTTACAGATAAAAACGCAATTCTCGTTGAACGCGGCGGCATCTCCTTTGTTTCGCAAACCAGTCAGTACAAGTGCAAAGGTCGGATCTCTCGGAGGTGTTTGTGGTTGCGACACTAAACCGAAAATTTGCAACAGTTGCTTGACAAGGAAACCGATGCATGCTCCTAGAGCTGGAACTCCAGGTTACAGATCGCCCGAGGTTTTGTTAAAGTATCCTCATCAGACGACCGCTGTGGATATGTGGTCGGCCGGAGTCATCATGGTTTCCATTATGAGTGGATCTTATCCGTTCTTTCGAGGTCCCGACGATATAACAGCGTTAATGGAGATGGTCACCATATTCGGTATCGAAGATATTAGAAATACTGCCACTAAATTAGGTACGTACATTAGACAAGGATTAAATTTGATTAAATTCGCCCTAAAACCTGGATTATTTCCTCAGGTCGACTTTTATTATGCAATGAAAATCGTAAACCGCTTGATCTCAGTAAATTATGCGAAAGATTGAGACAACGTACTTCGGAAATGAAACAAATCAAGCCTAACTTGCCAACTTGTCACTCGTGTTATCAAAAGGTATTACCTGAAGGTGGTTGTTTATGCAAGGATGCGGCCGAAGGAACCAAAGATAAGCCGGATAATGTCTTCCCCGTTGAAGCCTATGATCTTTTATCTAAGCTACTGTGCGTTGACCCCGATAAAAGGTACACTGCCAAGGATGCGTTGGAACACGCGTTTTTTAAAATCCAATTTTAATCCGTCGTCGTAATAATTTCATTAGTCAAATATTAACTTTTAACGTTTCATATCGTTTTATGTAATTGATTTAGTTTTCGATGGCATTTTTATACGATATATTTTTCACCTTTAGGTACATTGGTATTATGTATATTTATTTTAAAGCATATTGATTATGCTGTTATTTTTTGGGTTTGATTAATCCATTTTTTTTTTTTTTTGTGAAAATGTTTTTATGCATGTAATTGAAATTTTACGGGGATGTGTTCACGTATTTATATTTTGTATTTGCTAGTCTTTATGAAATATTTTCTTATTTCTTATTAACTTTAACTAGCAAAATAAACGATTAATTTGGGTATTAAATTCGTGTTTTTAATTATTAAATGAAGTAATTTCGCCGATTAGAGCTTTTTCACCACTTTGATAGCCTGGCCAAACAAAATCAAATTTTTCCCAAAGGGCAGTATCAAAAATTTAGAAAAATTTTCATCAAAGTTCATCCCTCAAAAGTTCAATTTTCACCCAACATGAAAATATATAAAGTTGACAAGGTTTCTCTTTTGGTATGACTGGATGAATCTCACCACATTGATGATTTTAGCAAATCAGTAAAATTTTTTTCCAAAAGAGGGATTGGAAAATTTCGAAAAATTTTCATTTAGGAGCCTACCACAAAAGTACAACTTTCACAGGGCTTGAAAATTTCGAATGTTTATGAGGTTTTTCTTTTGGTAACACTGGAGCTTTTTTCACCACTGATAATTTGGCCAAATCAAAAAAAAAATCCCAAGGGGCAGTATCAAAAATTTTGAATTTTCATGAATGTTCTTCTCTCAAAAGGTCAACTTTCACTGGTCATGAAAATATATAAATTTTATAAAGTATCTCTATTGGTAACAGTGGAGGTATCCCCACCCCATTGATAATTTTTCCAAATCTGTGAATTTTTTTTCCAAAATAGGGATTGAAAAATTAAAAAAAAATTTATCCCAAGGGCTTTCAATAAAAGTACAACTTTCACTTGAATTGAAAATTTCTGAACTTTATAAAGTTTCTCTTTTGGTAACACTGGAGGTATTCTCACCACATTGATGATTTTAGCAAATCTGTGAAATTTTTTTTCCAAAATAGGGATTGGAAAATTTTGAAAAATTTTCTCCTAGGCACCTACCACAAAAGTACAACTTTCACAAGGACTGAACATTTCCAAAGTTTATGAAGTTTTTATTTTGATAACACTGGGGGTATTTCCACTACATCGATGATTTAACCTACTCAACAAAAAAAAAATTGCAAAGGGCAGAATGAATAATTTTGAAAAATTTTCAACAAAGTTCTTTTCCTTAAAGTTCAACTTTCACAGGTCCTGAAAATTTTCTGTGTTCATAATATTTCTCTTTTGGAATTCTTTGAGACAAATTTTTAACTTTCTAATTTTGGCCTCATGAATCAAAATTTTTTTCAAGATGGGAAAATTGGAAAATTTGCAATATTTTCTCGTAGAACCTTCAGAACAAAGGTCAGCTTTCATTTGATATGAAAATTTACAAAGTTCATAAAAATTCTCTTTTGGTTTTATTTTGAGAATGATCATCAATTTTTATTATTGTCAATTCGGCAGCTAATATGAACTTTAGATTGCTTGTACCTCAAATTCCAAAAATAAATTTTGTTCAAATGAAAATGTGGGGCCGTCAGGTTTTTTATTCTGACCCAAACTTTACTGAGTTTTGAAAATTTTCCGACTTCATCATTTATCCTTGTTCAGAAATTGGAACTACAAGTTTCAATTTCAAAATTCCATTTTTTTATTCAAAAAAAATTTTGAACTTTGGTATACTAAAAATTTTTACGTGGTTGGTTCTGGTTTGAACTACACAACAATCTTAGGCATTTTACTTGTCTTTCTTTTATGTTCTCACTTTGGAAATTGAAAAAACCACTTTAAGAATTTTTGAGTATGTCCTCAAATTCCAAAGTGAGGAATTACTCAATCTCAATTTTTTTTATTCAATTATCTTAGTGAGGTGATATGATTTTTTTTATAATGAAAATTTTTTCATTCAGTCCACCAGATTCGTCTCGGGTCCCAAAGGGTTAAGTTATCTTACCACTTCTGCAAAAAAAAAAAGAAAAAAAAAAGAAAGTTAGGCAGACATACCATTACTTACTTAGGTACTCAATTACTGGTAGGAAAATTTAATGAAGTTACGAGGTTAAGTACATGTAGGTTTAGGTACCTCTACCTACCTAGTGCCCACTATTCATAAGACTATGCTCGTATATACATATACTTACCTACGTCATTTTCAGGAATTTGTATCCATTTATTTTTATAAGAACTCCTCCTACGAAATGTTCTCGTTCCTTGTAACAATGCTTCACTTAATAATAAAAATATATATTGGCGTTGACAAGTTGACAACAAATAATTATTATCGAATGAAATAAGAAACAACATAAAATTGAAGAGACATCTTCATAATACAGAAATTCCCCACAGGCCTTCACACACTTCTCGTTCGTATTCGGGAAAGAAATGATTAAAAATATTTTACTATTTTCACTGCTAATTGGTGTATTTCCTTATACCTTTAACTCAGATACTCGTAAAACACTCGTGCAATTTTCAAAATTCGGTCTAATTACAAATCTGTGTTGTTGCGCGTTTTTAACTTACGAAATATTAATGCTATGTTTATCACTGATGGAAGCCATTCAACACCAGTCACCATCGGCCGATTTGAAATTGGCGATTAAAATAGCAAATACTACCTTCCTACTGGCAATTGTAATTCGTCGATTGATTGCCTGCAAAGAAGAAACCTACATGTTGAATAGAATACTCCATAAATCTGAGCAGATGGACAAGCAGTGGTATCAAAAATACCACGAAGTTGGTATAATATTTATCGCGGAATTATTTGAAATAATTACCGAGTATGGTGTATCTTGTTACGTACAGTTTTGGAGAAATAGTACGTTCAATACGTACAATTTAACTTTGCTGATAAGATTAGGTTTTGAAACCTTAATACTAGCTATGTTAACGACCGAGCAGAGGTTGTACGTTTGTTTGAATAATTTCTTACGATGTCGTGTCTTGAGGAATTCGTTGAACTTGCACGATTTCAGGATGAAATTGAATGATTTACACGAGTTGAGGATATTAACGAATAAATGCTACGGTTTAGATTTACTATTGTATTTTATTAGCGTCCAATTACTCATGCTTTTGGAATGCTTCTATTGGGTGAAAATGTTGCGATTGGACCCCTCCCTCCCCTCCAATTATGGATAATCCAACTCATTCAAATACATTATTGAAAACAGGGGGAGGGTAAGGGGCCCGATTGGAAAAATTTTCAAACAAAAGTTGTAGCTTGAAGTACTAGGAATAATTTTGGTGATAACAAAAATTTCAATCAGATCCCTCCCTTGCCACCAATTTTGGATAATCCAACTCCTTCAAATACACTTTTAAAAACAGGGGGAGGTAAGGAGCCCGATTGAAAAAATTTTCAAACAAAAGTTGTAGCTTGAAGTTGTACAAATACTTTTAGTTATTACAAAAATTTCGATTAGACCCCTTCCTCCCTTCCAATTTTGACTATAAAGTATTATGTAGCACTGGACTTGGTAAAAATTTATCGAAGTTGCACCCCATGAATGTAAACAAAACAATCAATCTAGACGTTAGTAAATTTTTGTACTCAGAATTTTGAGTTGTTGTATTTTATTAGAAAATTTTTTATTTTTATTTTCTCCAAATTATTCATTTAGGGGGAAAATATAAAATATAAAATTTTAAGCCGATTTTTTTGTAATAAAAATAATAAAATACAACTACTTCAAATGGTACGTAAATGAGAAAATTTTGTTCATTTTTTTCGTTTTTGTCTTTTTTTGAAATATTGAGGTCGTTCCCAGGTACCAGTTGTTAAGGGAGGAATAAATTTTTTTGAAAATCGGTCATTTTTTAATTTTTCAGAAAAAAGGACTTTGAGGGTAAGATATTTAAAAAATCCAAAATTCCAAAATAAGACCCTTTCTAATGTAGGTATTTATTATTTCGTTCTTCAATAAGGGTCGCAAAACATTGGAATATTTATTCGAATATAATGCAAATGAATTTCCTCGCCATATGAACTACCAAGTAAGTAGGTAGTAAAAATAACAGAAAGTTTATATTATATGAACACCTATTTGTTTAAGTATACGTGTACGATAGGTAGAATGATATCTTATTCGTAGGTGTTTTGTTCTAGTTGGCGTTATTGTTGGAAGACATTCAAACGAGAGATAAATTATTCTCAGCTCACAAACTTTACGACATAAATATGCCTTTATTGTATAATGTAAGCTTTTTACATGCATGGTCGGCAGTTTAGCAGCAGCTCGGGTGCTCGAGCTACCCAAAATGATATGAGGTCCGTCTTTAGAAAACTCGGAAAATGCAAAAATTAAACATACAATACCTACATCAGTTTTTTTGATTTTTTTTTTTGATTTTTTGTGAGAAAAAATATTTTTAAACTGGAGAGAAAAATTAGTTTCTCTATATTTTTTCCAAGAGAAAAAGGTCTGAATATTCTTGAAATTAAAAAAAAATCTCAATTTTTTGAAGTGATTGTAAGAAACGGGTAAGGTATGGTAAAAAAGCTCCTCAATTTTTTTGAAAAAAAGTATTTCAATATTTTAGAAGATAAGCATTTACTTAGTTTCTAATTTTTTTCTAATACTTAATTTTTTAAAAAAGGGAATCCTCATTATTTTTTTTTTTTTGGAAAAAGTTTTAAAATTTTTCGGATTAGAAAATTTTTCCAATTTTCCACAGAAATTGTTTTTCAATTCTAGGGAGGGAAAAATGTACAAATATGTTCTTTCATTTTTTTGGAAATGAAGAAGTCTTCGAATTTTTTTGACGAAAATATTCCTAAATTTTTTTTGGGGGGATATTCTTCAATTTTTTAAGGGTAGGTAAATATTTCTCACCTTTTTTTAGGTGAGGGAAATACTTCGGGTTTTTCTTGAAAAAAATAAAGTTTACTGTTTAGAGTGAATAAATTCTGTATGTATTTTTTTTTTGGACGGGGTGCTCGAGTTTTAGTGAGAGTAAAAAACTTTATTGCTTTGAAAGAAAAATTTTTCAAAATTTTTTAGGTGAATAATTCCTCGTTTTTTTTAATTTTTAATTTTTAATTTTTTAGGAAAGATTTTCTAAATTATTTGAAGGGGGAAGTATCCTCAATTTTTTCTGGGAAAAAGTCCTCAAATTTTTCCAAACTACAAAATTTTCCAAGTTATTTTGACATAAATGTTTTTTTCAATTTTTTTAGGGCTGCTCGAGTTTCAGTGATAGTAAAAAACTTTATTGCTTTGAAAGAAAAATTTCTCAAATTTTTTTGAAAAAAATTAGAAATTTTTTGTGAAGGGGGATCCTCAATTTCTTTTTGAAAACAATTTGGGGGGGGGGGAAGTATCCTCATTTTTTTGGGAAAAAGCTGTCTTCAAATTTTTCGGAATACAAAATTTTCTAATTTTTTAGGTACAGAAATTTAAAAAAAAAATTTAGAGCCTATAATATCTCTCAATTTTTTTCTTATTTATATCGGTAAGGATAAAATGTACATGAATGTACTTCTACTTTTTTTGAAAATGAAGAAGTCTTCAAATTTTTTTGAGGGAAATATTTCTCAATTTTTTTGGGAAAAATATTCTTCAATTTTTTGGGTATAAAAATCCTCAGTTTTTTTTTTTTTTTGAGAAAAATACGTCGAAGGAGGTTTTCTTGAAAAAAAAGTTTACTGTTCAAAGAGAAAAAATCCCTAAATTTTTTTGGGAAAGGAATACCCCTCAAAATTTTAAAGAAAAATATCCATCAGTTCTCTTTGGGAAAAAATTCTGCAGTTTTTTTTTGGATAAGATGCTCGAATTTTAGTGAGAGTAAAAAACTTTATTGCTTTGAAAGAAAAATTTTTTAAAATTTTTTAAGTGAAAAATTCCTCGTTTTTTTGAAGAAAATAATTTCTAATTTGTTAGGAAAAATTTTAAGAAAGAGAATCCTCATATTTTTTTTTTTTTTTTGAAAATATATTTCTTTTTTTTGAGAAAGTATCCTTAATTTTTTTCGGTGGAAAAGTCCTCAAATTTTCAAAGAAGGTACAAAATTTTTCTAATTTTTCACAAATTTTTTAAAAATTTTTTTTAGAGCCTTAACCTTTTTCAATTATTTTTTTATTTATTTTGAGAGGGATAATATTCCCCAGTTTTTTTTTTGGGGGGGGGGATATTATTTGATTTTTTGGCTAACCTAAAAAAAATCCTCAGCTTTTTTGGAGAAAAACCCTTTAAATTTTTTTTTTTTTTTTTTTTTTTTTTTTTAACTTTATTGTTTGGATAGAAAAAAATCCTTAATTTTTCAGGAGAAACTTTCTCATTTATTTTAAGAAAAAAGTTTCTCAATTTTGTAGAGAAAAAGTCACGTTTTTTTGAATGAGGGGGTAAATCTCTGTTTTTTGTTTGATAACAATTTCTCAGTTCTTTTACGGAAAAAATTCTTCAAATTTTTCGGAGTAGAAAACTTTTTAGTTTTTCAAGGAAGGAGAACCAGTTTTTCAATTTTTCAGAGCATAAAATCTTTAAATTTTTAAAAGCAAACAAATCAACTACTTATTTTTTTTTAAATTCGTGGAGTGAAAAATTCTCGATCTTTCATTTTTTTTCAAGTACCTACCTCTCTATAAAAATTTTCCCAATTTTTTATTGAAAAAAAAAAATCTCTCAATTTTATTTTTTTTAATTTTTTAATTTTTTTTTGAAGTAAAAAGCCTCTTAATTTTGTAGAATAAAAAATCTTACATTTTTTTTTTGGAGAAAGTGACCAATTAACATTCCACATGAAAATTTTTCACCCCACCACCCCTCCTGAAACAAATCGAGCTACACGCTGAAAAATTCTATATTGCCGGCCATGTCTCTTATATCACATTTCGTTCTACAAATCAAAAATAGTTCAAAAAATGGATATAATTTACAGATTTGCGGCACCGTATTCGCTTATTTAATACTGATAATGACTTCATCGCCGGTTCAATCTTAAATTCCAAACAATGGGGGAAAAAATTTGCATCAAAATGGCGCGTAAATATTCAAACCACACGAACGGGGATACGGTTTCGAATAAGCGAAGAAAATCTCCACGGTGAAAAATGGAAATACTTTATTCAACGCTGAGAGGGCTCTCTTAAGAAGGAGTTATAAAACAAGAATGACATTTTAATAACTATGGCCACGCTACGATAATCTTGTGTAAATGTTATCTTTCTTTTTATAGCGGTAGGTGAGGCGATTGTGTAAATTCATTATTTTATCGATTTGTATTTCATTATGAAGGTACCAAGATTGATCGTTGGACAAGTTTGAAATATTACCTTTATTAAAATTTTATAGATATCGGGTTACTTTCGCTATAAAACGTCTTGTGCCTCCTTGTACTATATAATGATCTTTAACGAATAAACAAAATGTCAACAATGTAGGTATACTTCGTTTGAAATTTACAGCCCAATTTTTAGTAATCATTGGATCAAAGTTAAGTTTAAGAATTTTGTAAAAATGACACGAATAAATTCTCAAACTATTTTCCTTCTTAATGGCAACAAAACTATATCCTCTAGTCTGATCTTATCCTAACAATTTTTTTTTTTCATAATGGCGAAGTGTTTTCAACCTCTCGCTTTTGAACAACTACGTATAATAGTGAGAAAGTAGCGTAATTTTTATAACTATTCAAGGAACTCTACAGTGTGTCCCGGTTTTCTATCTCTTTTAGTTTTTGAGTTGGAATTTTTATAATGATAAAAATTTGACTTTGAAAATTTGAAAAAATTTTAACCTACATGTCGACTCATGAATAGATTTTTCACTCAAAAACTAAAAGAGATAGGAAGATGATGCTAAGGAACATTTTGTAGAGGAAGTAGAGGTGAATCATCTGCTGACAAAAAATAACTAAGTTAATGATGCAAATTTTTAAAAATTGCAAAATTTCGAATTTTTTTACTCATTTTTTTTTTTGGTAAAAATTATTTATTGAACACCCTATTGCATCGATTTTGATGAAAATTTTTTGAGAAATTACTGCAACTATCTTACTTTATTTCCTAGAAGATTCATCTTTCTATCTGTCTTCAATCAGAAAAAATAAATTTTTAATTTCAAGTGAAAAAATGAAAAATAATTTTTTTACCATGCAGCATGTCAGCCCCTTCAATAGTAAGTAAGGATATGCAAACATACCTACACGTTGTTGAAATGAGTTGTCCTCTTACAAGGTTGAAGGCTGTTATTCTTAACCGGGACACCCT
Source organism: Balanococcus diminutus (assembly GCA_959613365.1). Lineage (NCBI taxonomy): Eukaryota > Metazoa > Arthropoda > Insecta > Hemiptera > Pseudococcidae > Balanococcus > Balanococcus diminutus. The sequence goes on from OY390715.1 coordinate 22,950,008, forward strand.
GTATACCGAGCAAAATATTTTGAAAAACATGTAAAAATTGACAACAAGCTCTTTTTATCAATTATTTTTCTAGATGAGAAAAATGTTTTCTTTTTAATGGCGCAATCCCCATCTCTCTATCTCACTCCAATCAAAAGTTATAAGCGAATAATTTGTTGAAAAACGTCTGAAAAAATCATAATTAAAATTTTTTAAATAATTTTTTCAAACGTTTTTATAAAAAAAATAAGCTGCTCACAACTATTGATACATTAAAAAAAATATTTTAGGGAAAAAGATTGAAAAAATTTTAATTATGATTTTTTTAGACTTTTTCATCAAATTATTCGCTCATAACTTTTTGTTGGAATAAGATAGGGGGATGGAGGTTGCGCCATTAAAAAGAGCACATTTTTTTCGTCTGGAAAAGAGAATAATAAGAGCTTGGTCAAAGGACAAATTTTTGAGTTATCGCAGAAAAATGAGAAAAATTGTCACTTTTTTAACATGTTTTTTCAAATATTTTGCTCGATATAGACTTCCTTAAATAGTTATAAAAATTACCAGCCCATGAAAAAATTCTAGACAAAATTTGCCATTCGATCCCACAAAGCGCAATTTTCTAACTATTATAGTTGTTGAGAAGCGCAAGGTTGAAAACACTCCGCCAATATGAAATTTTTTCGATGAGCATAACTCAGCCCCTGCCGTCCGGAGGTTAGGCAAACATACTTACATCGACTCACCATAAGTTGCATAGTTACTGGTTGGAAGGCTTTACTCTCAATTTGAAACACCCTGTATACCTACCGTTAAATCGCCCACATATACTTTTGACGTACTTTATTATTATTAGGTTAGGTTTAGATGGAATTCTGAATTCAGGTTTGGACTAATTTCACCAACACAACCCACAACCCATCTTGAAAATTTGAAACATCCTTAGAGCTGTCAAAGTCAACACCACTTCTCTTTTACATCTTCGTAGGCCTGCCATATCAAATTATCCCAATTTGAAAACCTGCCCGAGCTAGAGCTGTTCGGAGCAAAGTCGAAAATAAATTATACCCGAGAAAATAGTACAAACGAAACGATTACAATGGAAAGTTTACATCAAAAGTTGAAGTGTTTTCGAATAATTTCGAACGAACGACACTGTCACTTGAGAAAAAAAATCTACGCTGATTTTCTTTTCAAAAAAAGCCCAAAGCACTCGAGATGGTTAAATTAAATCAAGAAACGCGAGAGTTAAACCCTATTGGAAGCGAAACGACACGAATTCGATAAAAGTTAAAATCCATTGCATATCGAAAATTAGATTTGAACAGGTGGAAATGAGCAGGAAGGTGGACGAAGGGGGAGGGGGTAAAAATTGGAAAAGTTAAAACTCTATTAAGGATTTCCGGCCTGGTTTGATGCGTTTCATTCAAAGTATCATTTGGAGACGTTGATAAAATCTCATTACAAAACTTAACATCTGCAAATGCTAAGTTCGTTTAATACGATGCTAGATTTGAGTAAAGTTTCGAGGCAAATTTAAGCCCGATGGTATTTAAAAAAATCGACCATAAGCGTAAAAATTTAATTGGAAAACGTCTCTGGAGATCAATGAGATTATTGAATTAACGCGAATTCGTATCAACCTTTAAGCCTTTTTTTTTTGTTTGGCAAATGTTAAACTTACGTAGATAGAAAAGCTGCATCGCGCATGCTTCTGGTTCGCGACTGGAGATTCCAAACGTCGAATTTTCTGAGCTAAACACGAGTCGAGTCGGTAGTATGTAAAAATTCCATGTCATGAACGTTATCTCTCGTTGTTCGCTCAATTTTCATAACCGATTTACTGAATTATGCGTAACAAGAAGCGTAAGTTATTGCATTATTATTATCGAGTTGGCCTTTGAATCGGGGGTAGTAATTTTTTCACGTATTGAGAAACGCTTCGTAAATAGTAGTTAGAAATTTGCCTTTTTTCGTAGTTTTTATGGGTTTTTGATACAGGCAAACGACGCTATGTAGGGGTAGATTTTATACACCTACCTAGACTTTTTTCATCGTGCACGTTTTTTTTATTTTCATTTCACCATCATCGATGAATTATTTCCTCGTTTGGTTTGCGGTTGAAATTGGAATTTTACCAGCTTAATTGTAACATAAAATACTGGAAAAAGTTCTATCGTCCTGTTGCACTCTCTTTCTGCAAACGTAGAGTGGGTTTTCGCTAAAATTCGTAATCAAGCTTTGCTCTCCATTCTGATTCTCTACTTCATCTTGATACAGTCACGTAAAAAATATTTTTTTTACTTTGTAAACCGAGTCATATGCAAAAAAAAAAGGGTGTTTTCGAGTATTCGAGACGTCACTCATTTAATATACCTAAATTAACATTTTAGAATGAAAACCCACACGGTACAGTGACCCTTGTCATGGGGTAATAGACAAGATGTTGCCTTTATACTAATCAATAAAGTCTTTCTGTGGTTATTAATAAAGCAACATATGGGATTTTAAGTAGGAAAAAAATTATTTATAAAACACTGAATAAAAAAAAAAAAACATTTTTATAACGAATTCCATCGTGTTACGTGGCTTTTGCAAATGCTCGCAATTTATTTTTAGTGCAAACACGACCAGCATTTTATACTTAAAATGTTAACAATGTAAAACACGTGGTTACTGTTCGCAGTGTTTAGCAGTTGAATTTTTAATTAATTCGTAACGATGAATTATTGAATGTGCGGTGGAAATTCTCGTGTAAGCTGTACCTAACTGCAATTGAAACACGACGAGAGTATTTTCTTAGCTCGACTTTTATATGCAGGGAAATTGATATCGAGTAATTAGATAGCAACTAAGTCAATTAAGTTCAGGTGCGAATTTTCCGTATCATTAATTTCGTACCAGGGAAATTTCATAATAATGAAGCGCAAAGCTTTGTTATTTTCGTCGAGAATTCCCATAATCATATTTTGTTTTGAATTAGATTTACGCGAAGTAGAACGATTGCTTCGAATTGTTATGCTCTGAGGTGAATTTTCGAATTTGCGTTCGATTGTATGTATAGAAGAGAAAACAGTCCAAGGTTATTCGCATGTTTGCTTTTTGAATTAGAAAAAAGGCATAGCAGTCAGGTAGCTATTTGAGAGGCAAATTTTCTTCATAGATATTCTTTGAAAAACTAACGAGAACAAAATGACTCTAAAATTCATATTTTGGGGCCAAAAAAGAGGCGAGAATGACCAAGAAAATTGAAATTTGCATATTTTGGAGGTAATTTAGGTCTCCATCGCGTTGGTACAAATTTCAAAAATTTTCATAATTTTGGAATTGTTTTAGGAATTTTTTGGAAAAAAAAAGTTTTTTTTCCAAATTTGAGCCCTAAAAGTCGAAACTTCCAAAAGGCACATCAGGGACCTTTTTGACTCTACATACCAAATTTTGCTCGCCTAGGGGAGTTGGTTTGGACTGTAGGCTGACAAACATACCAAAAAAGTGAGTGTAACAATATGGATTTTTTTTTTGAACTTTCATAAGGGTTAAAAGAAGTTCAAAGGTTGAACTCTGAAAGAATCACATTAGGGGCAATGGAGCCTAAGTTAAACCTATGATTAAATTTTAGTACCCTTAAACCGTGGGGGGGGGCATTAAGCTGGTCACGAGTGGATCGCCGCAGTACTGTTTTTTTGGCACCATCAAAAATTTACCAAGTCCAATATTACATAAGATACTTGATATTCAAAATTAGAGGGGTGGGTGGGAGGGAGGGAGGGAGGGAGGGGTCCAATCGCAATTTCTGTAATAACTAAAATTATATACAAGACTTCAAGCGACAACTTTTGTTTGAAATTTTTTTCAATTGGACCCGTTCCGCCACAAGTTTTTAATAATATTAGAGTATCGTTGTCATATTATGCAAGATTGGAGGGGAGGGAGGGGTCCAATCTCAGTTTTTGTTATGACCAAAATTATTTCTAGGACCTCAATCTACAACTTTTGTTGGAAAAAATTTTCAATTTGACCCCTCCCCCAATTTTGAAAAAATATCTACCTGATGTCATGTGAAATCGGAGGAGAGGGAGGGATCCAATCGAAATTTTTATAATAACGAAAATAATTTTGAGGATTTTAATCTGCAACCTTTATTTCAAAAATTTAAACTAAACAATTCAAAAAAAGTATTCTAAAAAATCAGAAAAAATTCAATTCAAAAAAATTGAGATCTTTTTATCCTAAAAAGTAAAAAAATGTTAAAACTGTAAAAAATCTTCTACTTCAAAAATTTTATTCTAAAAAATCAATTTTTTTAGAATTGTAAAAAAAAACATTAACTAATTTTATTCTATTCCAAAGAAAAATCAGAAGAAATTTTTGTTCAAAAGAATTGATTTTTTTTTATCATAAAAAAGTATCTAAAATAATATGTTTTTACTTTTTAAAAATCAAAAATTCTATTCCAAAATATCAAGGTTTTTTTTATTGTAGAAAATTGTTGTGTAATTATGTTTTTTTACTCTTAAGGAATCATAAATTTTTAATTCTAAAACATTAAACTTATTTTATGCTAAAAAATTACGTACCTATACCCTCCTTGAACAACTTAATAATTTTTTATTCTAAAAAATCAGATTTTTTAATTTAAAATAGGTAATTATAATTTTTTATTAGGTATAAAAAAATATTTTAAATCTTTTTTATGTACCTACTTCAAAAGAATCAAAAATTAAAAAAAAAATATATGTATATTTTTCACTTTATATAGCAATTAAAAACAAACATCCCAAAATTTAAAAAAAGGACCTAAAAAATGTGTTTTTTTTTTGCTCAGCCATTTATATAAAATTTTTCCAATACGAAGTTGTCGTATGATATTCTGGGTTCGGGTTAATCAACGGAAACAATGACACTTTCGCGTATAAATTCGTATAATGTTCGGATAATAAGACACAACGTTTACATCAGCGTCTACTTAATTTCTACCTTTATTCTAATTTCCCATTTCCTATTTATACAATTTATCTATCTCTTATACTTCCTAATATGGTCATATCATCACTTTACTGTGTACAATTCCATTCATAATATTATTAAACAATATTTTACCTGGTGTACGTTCGATTCGCTTTGTCAGCTCATCGTGTTCACCTATTCTATACCTATCGTATTATTTACACATTATTTACACAACAGAAGTTTTTTCTTGAATTTTTTCAAAAAGAAGAAAAAAATATGTACATGTACGTGTAATGCAAAATTCTAGATCTAGAGGAATGAGTGTTCCAATGAAAAATTTTGTAATGACCATAATTATTTTAAAGACTTTGATATAAGATTTTTGTTTGAAAAATTTTTCAGTTGGTGCCTAAGGTACAGACATAAATATGGAGATTTTTTTAAACAAAAACTGGCTCACGCTCTCTCTCTAGAAATGTCTATCCTGTATCTGAGCCCTCACTTGAAAAATTTTTCAAACAAAATATAGAAAGAGTTTGGTTATTATGAGTACAAAAATTTTAAACAAACCACTCATGCCTTCCTATATTGCATTATAAGACAGTACATACAAATAATAATTTTACATTATGCCTATATTATAGGTATGTGATTTTCATACATAAAATGCACATTTGAGGGTAAGGAGTGGTCCTATCAGAATTTTTGTAATAACCAAAAGTGTTTCTGAAATTAAAATACAGAAATTTTGGTTGAAACCTTTTTCAATTGGGGCCGTAAATTTTTTATCAAAAACTCGTCAAAAATTTAAAATTGATTTTCGACACATTTTTTTCGTTTTTCCAAAAAAAAAACCAACCAAGTAGCCCTTCAAAAGATTCCATTTTCGACTCAAAACTTGAAAGACATTTCCCATCAGTCAATAATCTTTTTTCATTTTCTCTGTTTTTGATAGAAACATTATAGGATTTTCCTCATACCTATTCTCTTTGAGAATCAAATTTCCTTTGAGTTATCATTATTTAAAAAATAATTTTTAATTTCAAAAATCACACAGTTACTATATTGAGAATGCGTTTTGATAAATTTTAAAGTTTTGTGATTCTCAGTAAATGTATATTGACGGTGAGCAGGGGCTGAAAAAAATTCAGGAGTATTGAAATAAGTATGTACTTTAATTTATAGAGATGAAATTTCCAATTAATGTTTTAAAATGAAACTTCGTTATTTTGGAAATGTAGATCACAAATTATTTAAAAAAAAAAATAATAATTATTAATTCAGTTTTTGATGATTTCAATGAACTTTATCATAGAACCATGACCAAGTGCATTAGTGCAACAAGTTGATCTTTAGATACTTACTCAAATTTACAATCCCCATTTTTAAAAAATGAGATAAAGAATTGGAAAATTCTTATTTAGTGAAAACAAAAAAAAAACAAATTAAGACTAAAAAAATTAAAAATCCTTTAAAAGCTGTAAAAATTTTCATTCCCCTTTTTAAACTAAAAAAATTAAGAGATTCCCCTCCACCATAAAAAAAATATATTTTTCCTCTTAGAAAATTAAAATATTTTTTCACTCCAAAAAATTCAAAAAAAAATCACCACAAAACAAATGATTTTTTCGAGAAAAAATTTTTTCTCCAGGTGTACTTACTCAGTAGGTAGTAGGTACTAGGTAGGTCTAAGTGAGAAATTTATGTCTTCTAATGGTGCGTTCAGCCAAAACCACCTAGAGATACAAGCCATGAGCGTAGAAAGGCAACGTCGCATTTTCGAGTAGTAGACGGCCGACTTTCCATTTCGTTTTTTGACGATAACTCGGGAAATATTCATCGAATCGAAATTTTGACAACACATTAACGAAAGGAAATTTTCTGCTCTACAATTTTGGTTCAGATCAATTTTCACGAAAAATGCTTCGTTCGCTCTGAAAATGAGAATATGTGAGAATTTGCATATCCAAGAAAACATTTTACGCTGAGAAATCGAGGTATTTTGGTCAAATCGAAATTTCAATCATTTTAGGGTAAAAGGATTTTTTTCGCTCTACAATTTTGGTTCGTATCAATTTTCACGAAAGTCGCTTCGTTGACCGGGAAAATGGGAAAATTTGGTAGACGGCCAACTTTCAAAATCAGTTTTTCGACGATAACTCAAGAAATATTCGTCAAATCGAAATTCCGACTACACCAAACAAAAGTAAATTTTTTGATCTACAATTGTGTTTTTCATCAATTTTCACAAAAAAGGGGTCGTTGACCTCGAAAATGAAAAAATAAATAGTTTTTTGATGATAACTCAAAAAATTGGTCGAATCAAAAATATTAAAAGCACTAAAACTGAAGGATTTTTTCTGCTCTACAATTTTAGTTCTCATCAATTTTCATGAAAAACGCTTTGTTTATCCGCGAAATAGGAAAATATGAAAATTTGCATATCTGAGAAAACAGTTTTTGCTAATGAATCGAGGTATTTTCGTCGAATCAAAACTTCAATAATTTTAGGATGAAAGGATATTTTTTTCTCTACAATTTTTGTTCCTATCAATTTTTCCGAAAATCGCTTCTTTGACCGGGAAAATAGGGAAAATCTGGTAGACGGCCCATCTTCAAATCAGTTTTTTGACCGTAACTCGAGAAATATTAGTCGAATCAAAATTCCGAATACACTAAACGAAAGTTAATTTTTCCCTCTACAATTTTGGTTCCCATAAATTTTTTCGAAAAACACTACGTTTGCCCAGAAAACGTATTTTCAATTGCTCAATTCGGCCGTCTTCGGCAAGGTTGCCAAATTTAACTTCATGGCTTGTAGTGTCTAGGTGGTTTTGGTTCAGCTCATCGCAGAATAAGGAATAAGAATAAGGAATAAGAAAACGGAACTCCGAAATATTCGGCCACTTGAAATAAGCCGAAATAGGTAAACAAATTTGATGACGCTGTGTTGTGTGTAGCGAATTAAAAATTAGGTACATGTCAAAAATTAAGTTGATTCTTGAGTGGCCGAGTATGTGAGGTTCCGTTATTTTCTTATCTTATTCCTTATTCTTAAGGCTCGTTCACAATGCACCTTAACTTTTTACTTTAACTTTAACCAGCTAAAGTAAAAAGTAAAAAGCAAAAAGCAAAAAACAGTCAAAACTCCTACTAACCAACCATTTCCAAAATGAATTTTAAGCTTTTTTATGCTTAAAATCGTTTTGAAAATGGTTGGTTAGTAGGAGTTTTGACTGTTTTTTGCTTTTTGCTTTTTGCTTTTTACTTTTTACTTTAACTTTAGCTGGTTAAAGTTAAAGTAAAAAGTTAAGGTGCATTGTGAACGAGCCTTTACTCTCCGATGAGCTAAACGCACCATGAGTAAAAAAAAAATAAAAAAAAAAAATAAAAAAAAATAAAAAAAATTTAATATCAAGAAGAGGACTTAGTAGGTAGGTACCTATATTTTATTCTAAAAACTCAGAATTTTCGATTATTCGATTCTAAAAAATAAACGTTATTTTTTTATGAAGTTTTTTTGAGTTTTCTTGAAAAAATATGAAATTAATTTTTGAAGCCTAATTTAAAAAATCTTATATCGTATCGAAAAAATTTGATTTTTTTTAACTATTCGTTATGTGAGATTATGAGAACAATATTTCAAAGTCAAAAATGTGTTTTGCATTTTTGAAGGTCTTTCATCTAAGTATTAAAAAATTCTGAAAAAATATACTTATCTGTGCACCGAGACTAGGTGTACAACAAATATTGTTTCCATTTTTTCACCTCGGAAGGTACCTACTTAACAAAATAATTGTTGAAAAACTTGAAAAACGCATTTCACTATAAAGATACGTTCGAAAATGTTTCAAAAAATTTCCATAGGTGACCCTTGATGATACCTAGCATATACCGAAGTTTTAAAAAATTTGAGTGAAAACTGTTAAAATAAAAAATTAGATGATATAATCAAAAATTTACTTTTTTCACTCTAGGTGGGGGCGAGGTAGAGCCCTAAAAATTTGGAATCCGGGGAAAAAGCGACCGCGTAAAAAGCGACACATCGCGACACCGAAAATTGAAATGAAAAAATGAAAATGAAAGTGGTCAATTTAAGGGAGCTAATAATTATTTACAACGTAATTTAATAGTACCTGAAATTTAATCTCGGTGCGAAGTGAGAACATATGTACTATGAATGACATTCCTGTCCTTAGGTATATACAAATATGTTCTTGAATATGTATTACCTATTGAATTCGTTTACTTACTGTGATTGCATACAATATATAAAAATTAAAAAACAATTATTTTAGTTGTTCAAGTTTAAAAAAATGCAACCGCATCTGACTGATCAGACTCATTCATCTACACCCCCCCCCCCTCGCTTGAATCAGTTTTGATGAATAAATTTCATCTTCGGTTAAGACGTACTAAATGGGGTTGTTCACTCTATGTATTTAAATATGGCATGGCATGTTTTTCCTTTTTTTTTTTTTTTTTTTTTTCTAGTTAAAAATGCCTTTTCTAATCCACAATAATTCACAATCGTTGCCTTCGCTTCGTTGGGTCTCCAATTCGTGGAATAAAAAATACTTAGCGCATGTCGACTGCCGTCTATACCTTTTTTTTTTTTTTTTTTTTTTGTTTGGTACCCCAATCCAGAAACCTGGTGGGGGAAGTTTATTTTGAAATTATGGGGAACAGTAAGCCCTTCCACGACAGCCCTTGACCTTTCGGTTTATCAGGAACTGCCGCGGAAGGGTGGGGGTAATTAAATTATATCTAAGACTACTTATAATTATTTTAATAGTTATCCTTTTTGGGCAATCCGGACCCCCACTTAAGGTGGGGGCGGCCCGTACAACTTAATTTATAATTGAATATTTGGATAAAATAAGAGTATCATAGATTCGTTTCTTTCGTTTTCTAAAGTTGGGTAGGTCAAAAGTAGATGTCTGGAATTTTGAAAAAGACTACCGCAGTGGCAGTTTTCGGTTTGTGATTTTTTAATTTTGTATAGGTATGATTGGAAGTTGCCGTGAGATGTAAAAATTTGAGAAATATTGTAGTTTGGTTCGAAATTGGAGTCATAATAATTTTTTAGATTTGAAATGAGTTCCCTGGTAATTTAGCCGTCTATACCTATAATAAAGTCGTCTTTTGTTAGAAGAAACATATGGAATAAAAGAAACAAAGTCACTAGGGTATGGTTTTGTTGGCGGAAAAATCGTCATGTCGTAAAACACCAACGTCAGCCAGCATTTCCTGTCCCTCATTCTACCGACAAAGACAAGAGAAAGTATTTTTGAACTGATTATGATTTTTCAAGGAGTACCGTTCTGGCAGAGAAAAAATTGTTTCAATCCGTCAATCGATGTTTTCAACACTAAATTCTTGGTCATTTTTTGTCCTTTCAACCACTTTGAAAAAAAAACAGCCTTCGAACAAAAAATCAAAACATTGTGTATAGGTAGGCATGGCGGGAGGCTGAAATGAGTTGATTCCTTCTCATAAGAATATTACCAATTTTTTATTTTCGACCCAGCTTAGTTCAAAATGGTACTCTGGAGCGTACGTAATTAATTTAAAAACAAGAAATGAAACAAAAAATCTAGCAAAGGAAATGATTTACCCAGCATTTAACAGAGCGACCGTTCGTAATAATATTTTTAAAAACAACATTCCTAAATATTATATTGAATCGAATTGGATTAAACGAACATTAATTGCTTTCTATTACTTATTGGGAAATACTTAATGTTTTTTTTGGTTGTTTTTTTTTTGTTAAAATTCTTAAATTATTACAACAAAACAAAATGCTATCGGCTTGGCATCAAAATTGAGCTCAAATGGATCCTATTAAAGTAAAAATATATTTTGATAGGTAGCTATAAAAAATTGACAATTTTCATTTTAGAGTTGCCAACTTTTGATTTCCCTGTTATAGGAAAAAAAGAAGAAAATTTTACCAATGTTTTAATGGCAAAAATCAAGGCAACACTGAAACAAAAAATCATCAATTTTTTCTACAAAATAATTTTTATCATAAGATTCTCAAAGTGTACTCGATTATTAAGGAAATGAATTTTTGGGTAATTTTTCCGAAGAAATTAAATTTAAAAAAAAGGAGAATAGCCTACCTAATTCACCACGTATACGTAGGTAATAAGAACTTTACTAAACGGATCTTATTACCTACCTATTATATGGCAAAAAAAATTTATTCTGAAAATGGGGAAAACTGGAAAAATACGAATTTTTTCATCTTGAACTCTCAGAGTATAGGTAAACACGATTATTAAGAAAAAAATTTCTGAGCAATGTTTTCATCAAAATTAAATTTTAGAGGAAAAATGTAATTCACCGCATACTTATGACAGAAATAGATTTATTCTCAAAATGGAAATAAGTTGAAGGATTATCTACATATGAATTTTTTCGTCATAAACTCTCAAAGTAGACTCGAATATTGAGTAAACATTTTTGAGCAATGGTCTCAAATGGCAATGGCTCCTATGAAATTCGTGTATTTTAATCAAAAACAACAAAAAAAAGAATTGAATACAGAAGCTCCATATATTTTGTTTGAATTGTTTATTTCAAAAGTTTTTATGTTTTGTACTCATTTTTTGTTTAAATATCAATTTAAAAAAAATACTTTTATGTTGCACTTATTTTTTTGTTTGATAAAAAATTGTATTTTGAACTCGTTAAATGTGAAAAATCTATCATAATAATTGGGCATCGTGTTATTACTTGAAATGATTAATAATAGTAGTTTATTCAACTAGGGAGATAAAGTGATTTATTTCCCTCGCTTCGCTCGGGCAATAAACCCTCAAAATCGGCGAAAATCACTTCATTTTTCTAGTTGGATAAAATATTTTACGTTACGAGGGAGAAAAAGGCTTCTTTATACTACCGAAAGATCAGCGAGAGGTATATAAAGTAGCACTTTATCTCCCTAGTAACGTAAAGAACATTACTATGCTAAAAACCAGTTGCAGTTGTTTAGTTACTATATTTTTGAAGAATAACAAAAGTTTAGCTTATGACAAATTCTTTGAGTAGGTACTTAGAGTGATTTTTGCATTTCATCCAATTTGTCAATACTACGTCGTTTGCCCTTCATAACTTATTATTTACCTACCACATTACACGTATCAACAGCGTTTTAGTTTATTTCATACTATTTTGGAACAGAATAGAGAATGATTTTTTTTTGGTTTAAAAGTATGTTTCACTTCTTTCTCAAATTGAACATTTCCTAACAAATTAAAAATTAAATACCTACATAGATCATATCATAACTGAATAAACAGCTCAGGTAATGTGTTCGTGTTCCTTTTTAAATTACAATGCCTGTATACCTTTAAACAGGCAATTCTTTTAACATCTCATTGTTGAGAGCGCTTATTTGTTACAATGAATTGGGCATTTAGACTTTTTGCGAATTGCATACTCTGCGCCTGGCTGTTATCTCACTTGAAGGCAAAACACGCCAAAATGTACTTTTTTACATAAGACGCAATGTAACACTCTCGCTTCAATAACTCAAAAAATACCATCTCTACGAAAAAATTGCAAGGGACCTTTTTTTTTAGAGAATTGAAAATAATTTCTATTCATATAAAAATAATATTTGAATTTCGTGACATATTTGGTGAGTAAAATTTTTTGCTTTGCATTATTAAATCGTCACAAAATCGAAGTATGATTATATGAATAGAAATTATTTTCAATTCTCTAAAAAAGAAGTCCCTTGCAATTTTTTCGTAGAGATGGTATTTTTTGAGTTATTGAAGCGAGAGTGTTACATTGCGTCTTATGTAAAAAAGTACATTTTGGCGTGTTTTGCCTTCAAGTGAGATAACAGCCAGGCGCAGAGTATGCAATTCGCAAAAAGTCTAAATGCCCAAGCTGTTACACCCCTCTTAACCCGCACTCATAATTAAAGAGGCAAACGCGGTGATCAGTGTTGGGAAGAACGTGTTCATGAATGGTGAGGAGCGGCTGAATTGTTTACGCGCTCAGACTCGGAACGCAACTGAACGCAAACTCTTCTAGCGATTCGTTTCCTTTGCTAATGACGAGTTTCGAAGTTTTCATCTCAATTTCATTCAATTTTTGTATGCTTTATTAAACACTTAATTATTTTGAAGGATTTCGGTGAAGTGAAAACTGTTTTTGGAACTCGTTTTATAATAATTTTTTCAACTATCTGATTCAACTACTCAACATAAACTTTGTAAAAATAAACCCAAATAAGTTGAAATTTAATTTGTTTATCATAAAAAATTATTACAAATTGAATTGAAACAATTTAAATGACTGTTTGTAGTGTTTTATTATACCTAGAACAAAATTATGCTTCACTTTGTGAAACTACAACAGTGATAACTTGAAAGAATCTTTGTCATCTATGCCGTATACGTGATTGTGTGCCGAATAAAATTGAGTTAGTTCTTTCATTAGGTACCAGCAGAAATTTTGATTAAAAAAATTACGTAAAAATAAATTTGTTTTCACAGATACACACACCCAAACTAACACATATTTCTGTTTTTATTTGGTACATAAATAACATGAAAACTTAATTTTTGATTGGTATATTGATCTTAAGAAATTTAATTATTCACTGATAAGTTCATTTCTATACTTCTAAACATGTTATTATTAATAATTTTAAGGAAAATCGAGAGAATAGGATGAAACTGAGACAAAAACTTCATGTATACAAATTACCCTATAAAGAGTGATAATTGAACGCTGCTCAGTTTGCGTTCACCAAAGAATCTCGGAGCTCGTTCAGCTCAGATTCTTTACGGAGCGCGTTCAGAGCGCGTTCTGAGTATTGCCAACACTGCCAACAACGTAGTTCTTCATCATTTCGGATTTAAAATGGTGAGTTAATTACGTATTATGTATTAATTTTATTTAGTATTTCTGCCGTGCTTAAATGTAAGGTTCTAGGTTTGCAAACCGTTGTTTGTAGCAGTTTAAATCAGGGTTGCAAACTGTTTCGAACCACCACCAATAAAATTGTTTTGGTGGTGGTTTTCAAATGGTTTTCACCACCACCACAACCAATTGGAAAATTTGTAAAACCATAACCAAATCAAAACCGTTTGCAAGCAGAAAAAATGGAAAAACCATTTGATAAAACCACAAAAAAGAGCTTTAAAAAAAAAACTTAAAAAACCACCATCACCACAACCATTTAGATTTGAAAAACCACCAAATCAATTGAATCGGTTTCTTTGTTTTATAACTTTACTTTTATCCTAATTTTAATTTAGTCAGTTTCAAAGCAGTTAATTTTAAGGTGAAACTAATAGGTGCCATGATATTTTGTTCCTTTGATTTGTGAATTATGATTAATTAATTGATTATTTGATTACTCGTTTCTTTGCCAAATTGGCCATTAAATAAAGGTTTTTTCAATAACTTCTTTATTTTTTAATTCATTTCTTCTCTTTGTATTTGTATTTGATATTTGATTTCTCATCACTTCATCAGTAATTCAGTATAATTCTTAATTATTGAATTAGAATAGAATTAAAATTTAAAACATAGGAAATGGTTCCATCTGGTTGTATCAAATCTTCGTTAGTATATTTTTTGCTCCATTTAAAAACATGAAAAATTGATTGAAAACCAAAACCAATTCATTTGGTTTTGGTTTTTGAGAACCACCACCAAAACCAATTGAAATGGTTTTGGTTTTTGAGAACCACCACCACCACCACCACCACCAAAATAATCAAAAGTTGAAATAACCAAAACCAAAACCAAAACCATTTCAAAAAAAAACCAAAACCAAAAACCATTTATTTGAAAATTTTCAAAACCACCACCACCACCACCAATTAATCCTCAAACGGTTCGCAACCCTGGTTTAAATCGTATAACTATGTGATGTCCAATTTGAAGCATTCCTAGATTAGGTAGAGAAACATTGAAAATATGAACACATTATTGATAACTGAACGTTTTTGTTTTACAGTCTACCAACAAGAAAAAAACCAGGAAACTAAGAGGTCACGGTCATGGAAGAGTCGGTAAGTTTTTTCATTTTTGAGTTCCATAATTATTGACTGTATTAATTTATCAAATTTTCATATTTTAATTGTAATTATCTAGTGCTTAAATGTAAGGTTCTAGGTTTGCAAACCGTTGTTTGTAGCAGTTTAAATTGTATAACTATGTGATGTGATGTCCAATTTGAAGCATTCCTAGATTAGGTAGAGAAACATTGAAAATATGAACACATTATTGATAACTGAACGTTTTTGTTTTACAGTCTACCAACAAGAAAAAAACCAGGAAACTAAGAGGTCATGGAAGAGTCGGTAAGTTTTTTCATTTTAGAGTTTCATAATTATTGACTGTATTTATCGAATTTTCATATTTTAATTGTAATTATCTAGTGCTTAAATGTAAGGTTCTAGGTTTGCAAACCGTTGTTTGTAGCAATTTAAATCGTATAACTATGTGATGTGATGTCCAATTTGAAGCATTCCTAGATTAGGTAGAGAAACATTGAAAATATGAACACATTATTGATAACTGAACGTTTTTGTTTTACAGTCTACCAACAAGAAAAAAACCAGGAAACTAAGAGGTCATGGAAGAGTCGGTAAGTTTTTTCATTTTAGAGTTTCATAATTATTGACTGTATTTATCGAATTTTCATATTTTAATTGTAATTATCTAGTGCTTAAATGTAAGGTTCTAGGTTTGCAAACCGTTGTTTGTAGCAATTTAAATCGTATAACTATGTGATGTGATGTCCAATTTGAAGCATTCCTAGATTAGGTAGAGAAACATTGAAAATATGAACACATTATTGATAACTGAATGTTTTTGTTTTACAGTCTACCAACAAGAAAAAAACCAGGAAACTAAGAGGTCATGGAAGAGTCGGTAAGTTTTTTCATTTTAGAGTTTCATAATTATTGACTGTATTTATCGAATTTTCATATTTTAATTGTAATTATCTAGTGCTTAAATGTAAGGTTCTAGGTTTGCAAACCGTTGTTTGTAGCAGTTTAAATCGTATAACTATGTGATGTCCAATTTGAAGCATTCCTAGATTAGGTAGAGAAACATTGAAAATATGAACACATTATTGATAACTGAACGTTTTTGTTTTACAGTCTACCAACAAGAAAAAAACCAGGAAACTAAGAGGTCATGGAAGAGTCGGTAAGTTTTTTCATTTTAGAGTTTCATAATTATTGACTGTATTTATCGAATTTTCATATTTTAATTGTAATTATCTAGTGCTTAAATGTAAGGTTCTAGGTTTGCAAACAGTTGTTTGTAGCAGTTTAAATCGTATAACTATGTGATGTCCAATTTGAAGCATTCCTAGATTAGGTAGAGAAACATTGAAAATATGAACACATTATTGATAACCCCAGGGTGGTTGCAAAAAAAATTTTTACGTGAGTGGTCGCATGCCGGTCTGTCAGACCGACCTGCTAAAATAGCTCTGTAAAGGGTTGATTTGGAGTCCCATGATTCTGAAAATGTTGTTCGAAGCCTAAGGGCTAGTTGTACAATACCAAGTTATTCTGGGAGTTACATAACACTGCCTAACTCAGAGTTATTCCTTACTCACGGATTAACTTTAAATTTTGTTGTACAATATTTTCAAGCTCACGGATTACATAACCCAGGGTGAGTTTGCATGAAGTTGAAAAAACAGTGAATGCTGAATCAAAAAGCACAAAAAAATACAAAAAAATCACGCGCCAAAGTAGTGAAAACGGAAGAGTATATTAAGGTAATTGTGTGATAACTGATAATTAATATGATTTTAGAATTCCTCTCTTTTAATTTTTTAATAAATATTATGTTGGTGAATATTATTTTTAGAAAATGAAAAATCCTATTGAATGGTATATTTGACGAAGTTTTTATACCTTTTTTTCATCGAGATTGATCTCTTGAAAGAATCATATGGTAATGAGAACTTGTAATTTTTTACAGTTTACTCAAAAATGAGTGGGTTAAGAAGAATTTTGGAAGAGACTTTATTTTTAGAGAATAAAAAATCCAGTTGAATGGTCTATTCATCGGAGTTTTACATGTAGTTTACTCAGAAATATGGAATATTAAATTATTCAAAATTCCATAGATCTGAGCAAACTGCATTCAAAATTCCGATGAATAGACCATTCGACTGGATTTTTTATTCTCTAAAAATAAAGTCTCTTCCAAAATTCTTTTAAACCCACTCATTTTTGAGTAAAATGTAAAAAATTACAAGTTCTCATTATCATATGATTCTTTAAAGAGATAAATCTCGATGAAGAAAAGGTATAAAATTTTTTCCAAATATACCATTCAATAGTATTTTTTATTCTCTAAAAATAAAATCATTTCAAAAATTCTTCTAAACCCACTCATTTTTGAATAAAATGTAAAAAATTACAAGTTCTCAATATCACATCATTCTTTAAAGAGATGAATCTCGATTAAGGAAAGGTATAAAATTTTTGCCAAATGCACCATTCAATAGGATTTTTTATTCTCTAAAAATAATGTCCTATGAAAATTTCACCTAAACCTCCTCAATTTTAAAAAAAATCCCAAAAAATGAAAAGCCACAATCATTCAGTATCCCATAATGGTCTGTTTAGTAGCGCCAACATCAGCGCTCCAAGCGAGTTGTGAACTTCCCAATCAAAAATACGTTTTTTGAACACAACAATAATACACATCGACCAATCACAAACAAGAGTTGATATATTTCAAGAGTTAACTGTGGTTAACTCCTCATTGAAGCCCGGGTAAGAGTTAACGACGAGTTTATCTGTGACTCGCTGTCCCTGGAGTTAAACGGGGAGTAGAGTTAAATCGCTTTAACTCGGTATTGTACAACTAGCCCTAAGAGAAGATAAACCGGTGACTCCAGGCTCCCCCCTCTACTTTAAACCAACTTTAGCGGCTTGCACAGTAGTCTGTGTTGTGGTGTTGTGTGTTCACGTGTTCAGCGAACGCGTTGTGGGTATAATCAGTGTTACCATAGCGGCGCGACACATCTTACGTTTGCATTTACGTGTTAATTTATTTCTAAACTGAATTTAAGGAATTTTGCGCGAGTTTTGCGCCACTCATCAAAAATAAAAAATTTATTATTTTGCTTAGAAAATGCATGTGTTGCCCCTTCAAAAATCGGTTATGCAACTTATCTGTCTCAAATCGTTTTTTTTTGTGTATAATTGCTCCCCCTACACTTGCCATACTAATAGACAGGGTGGAACCCCCTTTCGGTCTGAGAGACCGGCATGCGACCACCGTAGGGTTAACTGAACGTTTTTGTTTTACAGTCTAACAACAAGAAAAAAAACAGGAAACTAAGAGGCCACGTAAATCGGGGATTCGGAATCGGATTCGGCGTTTAAATCGAACCGGGTACTCGATTCCTACCCGGTTCTTGAAAATTTTCTGTGGTATGCTTGATTTTCGAATCAAAATTTATTGTTTTATATACAATTTGGCCTCGACTTTATTAGTTGAAGCGTTTTTTTATAGTTTTCTGAGTTTTCAACCAATTGTAGACAAAAAAAAATTGTAATGAAAAAATAAAAAATTAGTCACATTTATGCAATTCCACAATTTGTCACGATTTTTTAATGAGTAACATCGATTAAGATAAGGAACCGGTCCAGATTCAGGTACCCGGTTCCATAGGTAAAAAAATATCCGAATCCACGTACCCGAGTACTCGAACAGCCCTAATATATCGATATTTTCGAATATCATATTCATATCATCCCTGAAGTGGTATTGTTGAAATTTTTATAGCGCAAGAGCTAGCGCTATCACACACTATCCAAAATTTTCAATTTCTTTTTTTTTTTGCATTGTGCTTTGGTTTTGACACTAATAACGATTTATAGAGATCCATAGACACTGGTCGGGACCAGTGTCTATGGTTCTCTATCGTTCACTATCGATGACTATGAAAAAATAACAATTTAGTACCTTCGGATAATTCGGATAGCGCTAACATGTTTTTCATGAAAAAATTTCAACAATACCGCTTCTGCTTTACTAGCGAACTATCCATCCTTTGCAGCTTTCGTGCAAGAAAACTAGTTTCATGTAGGCGTACCTTTATTATATGACATGATTGTGACAAAAAAAATGTCGACTAATTTAGCATTACACCTAGAAAAAAAGAAGAATGGTGGTTTACCAAGGTGTCCAATACAAGTGTAAGGATAAGGACCTAAACATGAAGGTGGAATAAAAAAAAGAATGATTAATTTTAATATTTTGGAAGTTACTATTTTTTGTTTTTTGGCTTTCCTGAAAAAAAAAGTTCTTCACCAGAACAGTGTTGTGAAAGTTCCCGGGAACGAAGTGTTGTTCCCGGGAATTCCCGGGAACAGGGAATTCCCGGGAATTCACAAAATTTTCCCACTGAAATTTGATTTTTTCTTCTTAAACGTTTATTTCGTTTTATTACTCATTTTTTAATTGAATTTGAAAGTTGGAAACTACAAAAACAAAAATACTACTAAATAAAAACGGATTAGATACGAATATTGTGTATATTTTTGAAAAATATTTTAAAAAATCACGTGGTAATAACCTGAAGAATTACCTTGAAATTACCATCTAAAAAAATAAAATATGGGATATCGATATCCCTGAATAATTTTATTAATTTCAAGTATTTCTAGGATATCAATACCAATTTTCATTCAAATTGACATTTCTAAACATCATTACATCACTTAAATCTCGTTTTTGCTTCAAAAAAATAATTTATTTGAAAACGGGAATTCCCGGTTTTGATGAAGGTGGGAACGTTCCCGGGAATTCCCGGGAACAATTCCCATTCCCGCAAAATGGGAATTCCCGTTTCACAACACTGCACCAGAAGCATCTTTTCAAGGCCGATCCTTTTCATCCTTCATCCCTTTCCTTCTTCCTCTAGTGACCTCTCACATTTTATGAAAAACAAATTTGGCAACAGTGCGGTAAGCCAATAAAATGTGTCTGCTTGGCGTGGTGAGTTTAGAATAAAATATATAATAATAAAGATTAAGTTGTAATGTGGCTACATAAACTTGTTTGTTAGAATGTTAAAATATATTTCTAATTTTCTATATCCGGCTATAATAATTCGTGATTTAATAATTCAGTGATTTACATCCAAGATTAATATAACTTCAGCAGGTAAATTCTCTTTTAATTATTCATCACTTGTCTCGTAGCGAGTTTTGTACAGTTTAGCAAAAAAATAAATAAAATAAAAAACATTCAAAATTTACAAGTCGTGCAGAAAACGCTCAAAAGCGCAGCTGGCTTTTGTACATTTTTCTCACCAAACTTTATTTTGATGTGTTCTAAGGTATTCGCATCATTGCAACATATTTTGTTTCCCCTTTCATCAAAAATCTCATTAATCTTGATATTCATCATTTTATGTCGCACATGCGATTTATCATAATTGCATAAATAAGTGCAAATGTTAGTTATCAACTCTATCTGATCGAGAAAATTTTCATTGCTTCACGTGATTTATTAATCTTTTCTGCCTTTTTTTCTTCATTCTTGGTCTGCCACCCACCCACCAATCTCGGAAAACATGTACAGGGTAAAAAGAGTTTCGACCAATTATTTTCCAAAGGACAGATTACATTTTAAATTAATTTTCAAGATTTTTATCAATATTCTAACGAATTCTTGAAAATTTGATTTGTAAATTATAATTGATTTTTTAGAAAATAACTTTGTGATCAGTTTCAACTCCTAGAAGAAATGTGTGCAGTGATTTTTACAACGAGAATGAATTAAAATTGCAATGCTGCGTGCTAATGTTGGACGTCGTATTAAAACAGGTCAATATTCTAGTCATTAAATTTGGAAATATTTTTTCCAAATAAGTTATTCTTAGCTTTGGTTTCAGATGGAGCTACATAATATAGAACGCTACATTGGAGTTCATTCCGTGATGGCTCAGGATATAGCAAGACTGTTGCATAAAACATCATCAGCATCCTGGTTCATGAATCACGAATGTACGCCGCAACAAGATTGCGTATTATGCGAATGTTGCATAGTTTGGCATCAGCTGGCTTTAATTTTGGTGGAATATGTTTGTCCCGAAGATCTGGCTCATCCTCCTGATGTAATTTGATTTTTTTTTCAATTCATTTATTTATTTATTTAAATCTGTACTACTCGCGTTGTTTATAATTTTAGCCACCTCTGGAAGAATCCACGGATGAGTCGAAAAATAGTCCACCCGACAGTGACAAAAAAGAACAAAAAGGAGATTCGCTAAATTCGCCTTTTATGGAAATAAATACCGTACGTTTTTAATGTTGTGATTTTTTCGTCATATGTTAGTGGCAATTTTTATTCTTTCATTTTGTTTTAAACAGTTACAGATTATGACAGCGACTGTAGAAACAGTTGTAGAACAGCTTGACCTGGCTCCTATTATTTTAACCGAAAGAGTGATTCCTAATATGGCCCGGGCAGTTACGTTGCCGGATTCGGAAATCGGTACGAATTATTGTTGTATTTTGAACACTACAGCAATCAAATATTGACGTTTCTTATGGCAGGTGGATCATCAAGAGTTTCGCGTCCAAGTATCTTCAGTGACATTGATTCATCGGAGCAGCACAGTGGAAACGAAGGCGAAAGTTATACAGAAGATTTATGGCACACTTCTGTAGGAAAATTTCGTTTTTCTTTGGACGAACTGCCTCCTCAGTTACAGTATTTACATTTTTTATTGAAGGTAATTCACATTTTTTTAAATATTCAAGACTATGTGAGGCATAAATCACTGATATATTATTTTTTATTCACGTGTGTATAGGAATCGGCCAGAGTTGAAAATCCAAATGTTTTATATTTCATTTTACGATCTCTTTACTTATTCATTTTGCATGGCGATATTTTATCGAAGTCGTTAAAAGATAATGCTGGTTTCATTATATGGTGTCAAGAGAATTTAATTATTAAAAAGTAGGTAATCCATATTTAAAATTTTAGCCCCTTAGAAAAAAAAAGTTGAAGCACCAAAACTAACGAATACCTAATTACCTACCCTTGTTACAGCATGTGGGAATTATGCAATGCAGAATATTCAAACGTTTGTGAAGTCTGTGTACCAATTTTACTACATTGTGTTACTTTACCTTCGGGATCGGATGTATTTTGGAAAATTTTGCAAGACGAATTTCATAGTTCGGATTGGAGAGTTCGTTTTGTAGCAGGTAGGCATTGACTGATATAAGGGTTTTTAAAATGCAAAATTTTCATGCTTTTATTCTGATTAGTGGAAAGAGTTACTGTAATGGCGAGATTCATGGAGACAACCCCGTTAAGAAATAACTACCACCTACAAGCAGTCCTCACGAATGCGTTTTGTTACTTAATTTCGAGCATGGATGATTATAATGAATTAGTGGCTCAACGTGCCACTATTTATTTGGGAACTATACACGATTACGCCATGAAGGTATAAGAAACGAAACATTTTTACTCGTCTCATTTGCTTGAACAATTTTAATTTTTTTACTTTTCAGTCTCTATGTATGTGCTTGGAAACACAATTCGATTGTGTAACAGTGGACAGGCCGATGGTTTTGCAGTCACTTTACCAGTTACATAATTCGCTTAGCGACCGTAAAATTCTCAGTTGGGAATTCTTTTTGAATCGTTTTGATACCTTGTTCATAGAAGCCCAACTGCATTTAGAAAAAACTGGAGATATTCCTCATTTCAAAGGTATAGAGACTAGAACCGATTTCTATAATTTTTTATAGAAAAGTTACAACACCATTCATTTTGCAGATTTAAAAGATTGCGATCAAACAAATGAAACGTTTGTGAAAAAATTACAAAGGGCTCAAGAAGCTTTATCTCAAACGTCAGATTCAAGTTTGGTAAAAACTCTCAGTGCCAGCTTCGGCACAAAATGGCCTTATAAAAGAACAATGTCAGCACCCGCGTCAATGTTATCCAGGCAAGATAGCAAACTAGGTAATGAAACGTGTAGAATTTGCATATTTTTATCGTTATTGACGGCAGATGCGTGAAAATTCAAATTTTATTACAGAAGAAGATAAAGTCTATAACCGCCAGTTCTCCGCTCCAGTTTTAAAACGAAAAAGTTCGCGATTTGGTTTAGGTAAGAAAATAAAATTTATAAATTTTGTTTCATAAAATATCGCCAAACGAATTTCACTACCTATGCATCTTCCACCGCGGCCCGCGAGGCGGCGTCTCCTAATAACACTTTCGGTGCCATGTGTATCAAAATGTTACACATTTGAACTTTCCGTTTTTGCCATGTGTATCATTTTCATTTATATGAAAAGTTCCAAAGCTCCAAAAATTTTCCTTTTGGCTTTTCATCAAAAAATTTCAACCAATTTTATACCTTAACAAGATTATTGGTATTTTTTCCAATCCGAAAAATGGCGAATTTTGAAAAAATTTTCAACAGTCTATCAAGTCCAAAGTTCAACTTTTCGTTTATATGAAAAGTTCCAAAGTTCATTAAATTTTTCTTTAGAATTTCATCAAAAATTTTAAAACAATTTTATATTTTTGGATTTTTTTTCCAAATTGAAAAATGGCAATTTTTGAGATATTTTTCAGCAGTCTATCAAGACCAAAGTTAAACTTTTCATATGAATGAAAAGTTGAACTTTGGTATTGATAGACCGATGGAAATTTTTTCAAAATTCGCCATTTTTCGGATTGGAAAAATATTTTAATAATCTTGTTGAAGAATAAAATTGGTTGAAATTTTTTGATGAAAAGCCAACAGTAAAATCTATTGAGCTTATGAACTTTTCATATAGATGGAAAGTTCAACTTAAAGCTTGATGGTCTGGCGGAAAACTTTTCAAAAATCACCATTTTTCTGTTTGGAAAGAAATTTTAAAAATATAAAATTGTTTGAAATTTTTGGACAAATTCCAAAAGGAAAATTTAATGAGCTTTGGTTCTTTTCATATAAATGAAAAGTTGAACTTTGGACTTGATAGACTGGTGAAATTTTTTTCAAAATTCGCTATTTTTCGGATTGGAAAAAATACCATTAATCTTGTTAAAGTATAAAATTGGTTGAAATTTTTTGATGAAAAGCCAAAAGTATAATCTAATGAGCTTATGAACTTTTCAAATAAATGAAAAGTTGAACTTTGGTTTTGATAGACTGTCGGAAAATATTTCAAAAATTGCCATATTTCAATTTGGAAAAAAATCCCAAAAATATAAAATTGTTTGAAAGTTTTTGATGAAATTCCAAAAGGGAAATTTTTGGAGCTTTGGAACTTTTCATATAAATGAAAAGTTCAACTTTGGTCTTGATAGACTGCTGGAAAATATTTCAAAAATTGGCATTTTTAAATTTGGAAAAAATTTCTAAAAATATAAAATTGTTTGAAAATTTTTGATGAAATTCCAAAAGGAAAATTTTTGGAGCTTTGGAACTTTTCATATAAATGAAAAGTTGAACTTTGGGGTTCATGAAGCGGTGGAATTTTTTTCAATATTCGCCATTTTTCGGATTGGAAAAAAATTCCAATAATCTTATTAAGGTATAAAATTGGTTGAAATTTTTTGATGAAAAGCCAAAAGTAAAATCTAATGAGCTTATGAACTTTTCAAATAAATGAAAAGTTGAACTTGAGTCTTGATAGACTGGCGGAAAATATTTCAAAAATTGCCATTTTTCAATTTGGAGAGAAATTCCAAAAATATAAAATTTTTTGAAACTTATTGATGAAATTCCAAAAAGAAAATTTAATGAGCTGTGGTATTTTCATATAAATGAAAAGTGAAACTTTGGTCTTGATAGACTGGCGGAAAATTTTTCAAAAATTACCAGTTTTCTGTTTGGAAAGAAATTCCAAAAATATAAAATTGTTTGAAACTTTTTGATGAAATTCCAAAAGGAAAATTCAATGAGGTTTGAAACTTTTCATATGAATGAAAAGTTGAACTTTGGGGTTGATAGACTGTTGGAAAATTTTTCAAAAATCACCAGTTCAAGACTCTATAAAGTCTTCACTATTAAAGATATGCAAATTGTTCACATGACTTTTTTGTTCTTTTCAAAAAGTTACACCTGTTTCGGCTATTGTCCTGATAGAATTTTGCAATTTTCATGTTGTCTCATGAGTGTACCGTGATAAATTGAGATAGGCAATATTTTTAACCGGAATTTCGTATGGCTGCAACTCCTTCAATTTCAGAGATAGGCAACCGAATGTGCTTAGCACTTTTTTCGTTTTTTCAAAGTGCTATGTACTGCCAAAACAGAAATTTTTTTGAAAGCGGTGTTGCCATCCAATTTTCCTTGGAAAAATATCAATTTTCAAAGCTTTGTAGCTCCTTCATTTTCAAATTTAGGCACCATAATATTATGTGCATTAATTTTTTTTGTTAATTGTACTCGATTTTATCAAAATCTCAAGCCTGATTAGTGATTATTCATTACCAGGATACCCTGTACAATTTTTATTATCGTAATGATAATTTTTATCATTTTTTCTGTTTTCAGCCCACCAAATTAAACGTTTTCAGAAACGATCTGGATAGTTGGGACTTCACAGTGGGTAAGTTTTATAAAATGCATTAAGTATACCATGTACTCGTACTCACAAAACGTACTTTTTCGATAAAGTATAAAAAACAACTTTGTTATTTATGAAATAACCAAAACCACCACCACATTAAGGATTTACGAAGCAATCGCCTATATAGGAATGTCTGTCTGTTGAGAAAATCATTACATGTAAACCAATCAATAAGTTTCAAATCAAAGTGAATTGAAAGTAAGAATACCAACCTAGATGCACGTAAAAAAAAATGCTATCTACGTATACGGTTAGAATGACGAAAAATACGTGGACGGGATCTTTGTAGTAAAAATGCGAGACAGTCGGTGAAATGGGATCGTGTTTGAATTATGTTGCCAGACGATTAATCTAAATCGATTATCATTAAAGATTTCAAATCGGTGTTAAAATCGTCGTAAATATCAATCGAGTTTAAAGCCCCACGCGTGATTTTTTTCCTAATGTTGGTTCGCCAAAACGTTATCAAAGTTTTGAAAAAATTCCTCTATTTATCATCGACTCTCCCTAATTGGTCAGCGTACCGTCAGTTTTATTACTTCGGACGACATTAGCAGAATTAATGAAAAGTCTACTCCATTATGTGACGTCGACAGTACAACTTTTCCGACCTGAATGAAAAATACATACTGGAGATGGGAGCTGGCATGATGGTAGCGTTGAGATTTTTCTTTCGACGTAGACCCCTGTCTTGGAAAATAAAGGCGCTGAATGAAAAGAAAGAGTTATTACGTCTGACAAGTAATAATTTTGAAAATTGAGGGGTCATTTGATGAAAAATAACCTGGCAAATGAATAATAATTTGAATGCGACAAAAAATGTATGTTTTCGAATAGTCGGTCGGTCGGTCGGTCGCTGGTCACTTCTCAACTTCTAATTAAGGAAAGGATCAAAAGAACGTGGATTTAAATTGATGCAGGCGGATTGAATGGGGATGTAGGCGTAGCGTAGAAGGTCTATGAACGAGGGAAACGAGAAAATGTAAAAAAAAATTATGATTGAATTTAGGTATATTTTGTGTTTTTATTTTTTGCAAATATTTGTCACAATGTTGACTCGTTGATAACTACATAGAATTTGGATTTACTTAATCCAAGGCTCGAAGTAGTGATTTTTTTCAATTTTTAATCCTTTTTTTGAGAACGCAGTTTTTTACCCTTTGGTCATCAATCTCATCTTTTCGCTTTCTTAATTCTTTAAAATTATCCTAAAAACTTATTTTTGAAAAAATTCTCAAGCAAAAAAAATTGGTAAAAAATTTATACCCTCCAAAAAATTTAACACGTTGAAAAAATATATGATGCAGATTTTTTTTGTCGTCATAAAAATATTTCGAGATGAGTTCTCTTAAAACAAAAATTTATTTTACAAAATTTATTGATTTTTTTTTTTTAATGAAATCTCTCAATGGGTATTTTTTTTAAATGTTATCAAAAAATTGCCAATAATTTTTTTAGATTCAAAAAATGCTAGGTACGTATTTAAAATTTTCTAAAAATATATTTTTATCAATTTTTTTGAAAAAAAGATAAAATTTTGTTAAAAATTATCCTAGAAATTTTTTTTGGAGAAATCCTTAAACATAAAATAATATTGATAGAATAATTATCCTAAAGAAACCTCTGAAGGAAACACATTGTTGAAAAATTATTTTAAAATAATTACACATTGCATAATCAGAAAAAAATCTGAAAAAAATTTGTAGGTAACTATACCTAATAAATGTACCTATAATTTTTTTTAAATTGTCATAAAAATATTTCGAGGTTAACTGTCTTTAAGAAAATAGAAAAATTCTTTCAGTTGAATTGGGAGTTGTTTTTATTCTAATTCTCTCAAAAATTGGTAGCTCATTGTTTTAATAATCCAAAAAGTTATTTAAAATGAAAAAAAAAAAAAAAAAAAAATGAAAATTTCCTCAAGAAACTTTTTGAAGGACAATGTCGTCAAAAAATAATTAGAAGCATCCGCTCAGAAGAAATCCTCTAAAAAGATACATATTTTTTTAATTTCCAAAAAAATATTTCAAGATGAGTTATCTTTAAAAAAAAAAAATCGAAAGTTTGTTGAATTGTTGTTGTTGTTGTTATTTATTTGAAAAAAAAACTCTGTAGGAATATTTTTTTGATATTTTCTCAAAAACTGCTTGTTCATTTTTTTTTTAAATTCAAAAAGTTATTTAAAATTTAAAAAAAATTCTTATTAAATTTTTTAAGGGAAAAATAAAATTTTATTTTTTAAAATTATTTTAAAAATTTCTTTGTTAAAAAAAATCCTTGAGTAAAAGAGAAAAAATGACATGAAAAAGTAATCTCTTTGAACAAGAAATTGTATCAAAAAATGATTATTGATTTTTTATTGATTTTAAAAAAAAATCCTCAAAAAAAGTACCCAGATACTAATTATTGGAAAAATAATTTTCTCAATGAAAACCTTCCAAAAAATCTTTTTAAATGAGTTCTTTAAAAAATAAAAATTTTTAGTTGAAAAAATATTTTAAAATACCTATAAGCTTATCAAGGAGTATTTTTTTGAAATTCTCTTGAAAAATTGTCAGTCAAATTTTTTATAAAGAAATTGGATAAAAAATTATCCAAAAAATGTCGATCTTTTTGGAAAAAAATCTTCAAGTAAAAGAAAAGAGTTGATAGAAAAATTATCTTGAATAAATCATTTTGTATGAAGAATTGTGCCAAAAAATTATCAAAAAATACCTTAAACAGCTGAAGAAAAAAATTTTTCTTAAAAAATTGTCACCTTAAGAGGATGAGTTCTCTTTTAAAAAATATCTAAAAAAATGATTCAAGTTGAAAAATAGTCATTTTTTTTATTCCTGCCAAAAAAGCTCTCAAAAAGTTTTGAAAAAACTTCTCTAAAAAATTGTACAAGTTAGCTTTAAAAAAAAATTATCATTTCCATTTTCTGATCGTTTTAATCATTGTTGCTGTATCAAATCAGAGTAAAATCATTTTCAAGCCCTGTGAATATCAGCTATTCGAACCAGGTCATGTAAGCGGATTGTTTGACGATACGATTGGAGGAAAAAGCTCGACACGACGAACGAAATAAATAAATGAAGCGTGATAGAAAGGCAACAATATTTAAATGGTTAAACCTTGAAGGACAAGTATTTTCATGAAAAATTCAACTTTTAAATTTTTTTGGAGGGAATTGAACTTTTAATTTTCAGGAAAAGTGAACCTTCAATTTTTTTGTTGAACTTTTAGAATTGCTCTGACAATCAAACTTGGGAAAAAATTTTGAGAAATAATTTTTTTGTGAAAATGAACTTCTTCAAAATTAATAAACTTTCAAATTGACTTTGAAAACTGAATTTCTTAAATTTTTTGGAAAGTCGAATATTCAGATATAACCAAAATTTAAATTTTTTGAAAAATATGGGTATCCTTTCTCATTTTTAACATTTGTTTTTATTTTTTGAAAATAAAGCTTTCAAATTTTTCAAGTCAAACAATAATTCATAAAAGAATAAAATTAAAATTTTTAAAAAATCTCGATGATTTTTTTTTTTTTTTTTTTGAAAACTGAACATTTTATTTTTATTGGAAAATCAGACATTAAACGACAAATAAAATTGGAAATGTTTTGAAAATCAAGCTTTCAATTTTTTTTGGAAAACATAAATTTTTTAAACTTTTTTGAAAATTAAAACATTTTATTTTCATTTTTATTTTTTTGAAATTAAGACATGAATCATATTTTCAAAATTTGATTTGTTTATAAAATTTTCAAAAAATTGAACTTATTATTTTTTTGGACATGTAAATTTTCAAATTGATTTGGCAAAATTTGAACTTTTAGTGAGGATTAGTTGAAATTTTTTCTGTAAATCAAACATTCCAAGTTGACTGAAATTTTAAATACGTATTTAAATTTTTTTTCTTTTTTGAAAACTGAACTTTAAAAAAAAAACGAATCAAACACCTTAATTTTTTGAGTCGAACTTTAAAATTTTTTGAATACAGACTTTTTTTTGAAATCGAAAATTTTAAAATTAGTTTCTTCACATGAGCTTTAAAAAATGAAACATTCCAAGTTTTTTAATTTGAATTTTTTTGAGAAACCGGACATTTTCTTTGAAAAACTGAACTTTTAAAATTTTTCAAACTTTCATATAGATTTAAATTTTTCATTTTTTTTATAGAACTGAATTTTTTGAGTGGGTAATTTATGATTTCAAGAAGAATTCGATGGTTTCTAAAATCCAAATAATAAATAATATTATAAAAATATTTTAGTCAATTTAAGTTCTTGATTTTTTCTAATTTTCAATTTTTCATAATTATTTAGTGAATTTTTTTTTTTTCAATTTTTCTGTTCATTTTTCTCGACTTCTATGATAAAAGGGTAATTTGCCACTCGAGTCGAATTAACTCGTATACATAAAAATGTCGAAACGAAATTCATTTTTTGCCTTCCCATATACTCGCGAATATATTTATACTTAACGACGTTGAAACGTAAATTCGAAACGAAGTCTTAAGAAGCTTAAGTGCAGACACTGCTTTCAAAATAATCTTTAAACTACGCCAGGTTACTTCGTAAAATATCCATACGTAACTCAACTTTAATATAAATTTTACGCTGAAGTTTTCAAAGTAGTTTGATAATCCGCTTAAATGAATACATTTTCCATTTTTGATGGAAAAGAGAATTTAAAATTGTTAATACTTACGCTCGAGCGTTATGACTGAAAATCATCGATGTTTTTTAAACACATTATCATCTTACAGGCAAACTTGTTCCGCTCTCGTCAGATATCCTCGAATCTGCACCGTGATAAAAAGGATTAGGAAATTATTAAGCGAAAATTTCGCCAATTTTATGCAACAAATGATCCATAATATACTTACGAAAGAGATTATAAATGAATTTCTATTTGTATTTTGTATATCAGATTATGTGAGATTCTTCTGCTGGATTCATTGTCGTATATCTGTATAGTTTTTCCACGGTTTTGATGCCATTGTTCGTTTGCCTGATTGTTTTATGCAGGTTTTGATTGCTGTGAAATGTAATTTGTGGTCAATTAATCGAAATATCGAACGTTTGATATAAAAATATCATCTAGGATTGGAGGTTGAAGGTTGAACTAGTTCACTGATGTGAGTGTGAGTTACTAATCCCGGAATTGGAGTCAGGCTGTCTGCGAAAAATACTTGGAATATTTTAATATTTATCGAAATTCACTCACCGAAGTGGTACTTGCATGATTCCATTACTGAGTAGTTAATTACGTTGTAGTTTTATAATCTTTTATGCATCGAAATACCTTCAAGTTCAAAGTTTCGTAAAATTTCTTGGAATTTGGAAAAAAAATTAAATAATTTGAGAACTAGCCACTGAGTACCAAAATTACTGTTCAATTTAATTACCCGGTCTGTTTTACCGTGGCCTGTTTAGTACCACTGGATCACTGTAGGTAGCATTCTCTGACGATCGACTATTTTTACGGAAACCCGTTGCTGCTCATTTACTGGGAGTGACTAAATCCACAACAAGTAATCACGAAAATGAACCAGAGGTCCGGACCCAAACCATTAACCCAAAACCCGTAACCAGTTATTAACCACTTATTTTCGCTAAATTTGAAAAGAGCTGAACCAGTTATAAACCACTTTCCCAAAAACGCCATAAAACCGAACCAGGTATTAACCATATTCATTTTTGAACATGGTTTTGGACCTTAACCAGTAACCAGAAATAAAACCAAAAAATTCAAAGTGGTTTATGGTTCATCAATTTTTTTTTGTTATCGTTATCGTTACGTTACGGATTCAGTTACTTCACTATCTTGATCGAATTTCCATCACTGGTGTGCACTTGTGCAGTCTAGAAACGAGCGGATCGGGAGCACAACGGAGCCCTGCCATTTTCGTACGTTTACGCTATGTACATGACGTCACAAATCTCTGGAATTGTCATTTTTTTTCAATCAACATTAATTTGATTCATTTTATTGAAATTAGAGAGGAAGGAGGGGTCCAATCGAAATTTTTATAATAACCAAAAATATTTCTAAAGTATTACTTTGCAACTTTTGCTTGAAATTTTTTTCAATGTGATCCCCTTTTCCCTTCGGATTTCGCATATTTCTGTTATAAATGAAAAATCAGGGAGGAGAGAGGGGTCCAATTGAAAAAATTTTCAAACAAAAAATATAGGCTGAAATATTAGAAACATTTTTTGTTATTACAAGAATTTCGTTTTGGCCTCTCTCTCCTCTCAATTTTCAAGTATTGTCATTGTCTACAATATGATATTGTAGTATTATGCAAAATAAGAGGGCATGGAGGTGTCCAATTGAAATTTTTGTAATGACATAAAATATTCCTTATATTTTAGTCTACAACTTTTGTTTGAAAATTTTTTCAATTAGACCCCTCTCTCCTCTCTGATTTTCCATTTATAACAGAAATATGCGAAAAATTTCAAGCAAGAGTTGCAGAGTAATACTTAAGAAATAATTTTGGTTATTATAAAAATTTCGATTGGACCCCTTCCTCCACTCTAATTTCAATAAAATGAATCAAATGAATGTTGATAGAAAAAAAATTACAAGTCCCGAGATTTGTGACGTCATATACATAGCGTAAACGTACGAAAATGGTAGGGCTCCGTTGTGCCCCGATCCGCTCGTGTCTAGAAATACAAAAGTAATCGACTTGCGTCTATGGATCAACGGATCCAACCAATGTGTCACATTACTCTTTGAATTTTCGAAGTCCAGCACTACATCTAGATACTGGATATTCAAAATTGGATAGGAGGGTGGGGTCCGATCAGAATTTTTGTCATAACCAAAGTTATTCATAGAACTTCAAGCTACAACTTTTGTTTGAAAATTTTTTCAAATGGACCTCTCCCACCTCGTCAATTTTGGATAATATAACTTATGTTAGCCAAAGTAAGTTGTATTATCCAAAATTGGTGAGGACAGAGGGGTCCAATTGAAAAAATTTTCAAACAAAAGTTACAAGTTGAAGTTTCACGAGTAATTTTGGTTATATGAAAAATTTCGATTGGACCCCTCCGCCACCGCCAGTTTTGGATAAAGTAACTTACTTGGACTTCAGTAAGTTGTTCGTATTATCCAAAATTGGTGGAAAGGGAGGGGTCCAATTGAAAAAATTTTCAAACAAAAGTTGTAGCTTGAAGTTCTATGAATAATTTTGATCATGACAAAAATTTTGATTGGACCCGTCCCTCCTCTCCAATTTTGAATATCCAGTATCTATGTAGTGATGGACTTGTTAAAATTTGAGAGATTAAAATATGTGACACTTTGGTCGAATCTACGCGAGTATGCATACACTTAGACCCAAGTAAAAAATCGTAATTTTGCTTTTGCACTTTCATAGAAATTTTTTTTCTGAAGATTAGGGGGGGGGGGGGGGTGAAAAAATTGAATACTTTGGAAAAAAGGAGCGTAACCAGGAACTGAACCAGTAACCAATAATTTCATTGATTTTCAGACGATCGTAACCCGAAACCATTAACCATTAAAACAAAACAGTCGGACCGTAACCAATGTACTTTTCGTTGGTTTTTCAAAACCCTGAACCATAAACCACGAACTCAAATCATAAGGGTCCGGACCTCTGAAATGATCGAACGAGAATTCATCGTGATTCATCTCATATTCTTGTTTGAAATTTTTGAATAATCGTTGTCGTGGTCGCGTTTGTCGTCATTGCAAAGTGGATTTCATCGAAATTGATTTTCACAAAATTTTCATTGAGATTTTTCCACTACCTAAGTTTAATTTAATAAAATATTTAAAAATTTTCCAAGTTTTCTATTCTTCAAATTTTCCATTTTTTTTTCATTTTCAATTTTCATTCGATTTTTGAAAAGAAATTCTTGAAGAAATTAATCTACATTCATCAAATACTTAATTATTTATTCCTATTTTTCCTCAAATTTTTCATCAATTTTTTTCTATTTGTCGTTTAAAAGTTGAAACTTTATTTTTAATTTTCCAATTTCTTCATTCAAACTTGCCAATAATTTTTACAATTTATTTAAAAAAAAAATTTTAATGAATATTGTTACCTAATTAAATTTATTTTTAAATTTTCATTTAGATTTTTAAAGATTTTTCACCAAATTTTCTCATCGAAATGCTTCGAAATCTCTACCATACGTTTTCAAATTTTTCAAGTCAAACAATAATTCATAAAAGAATAAAATTAAAATTTTTAAAAAATCTCGATGATTTTTTTTTTTTTTTTTTTTTGAAAACTGAACATTTTAATTTTTTTGGAAAATCAGACATTAAACGACAAATAAAATTGGAAATGTTTTGAAAATCAAGCTTTCAATTTTTTTTGGAAAACATAAATTTTTTAAACTTTTTTGAAAATTAAAACATTTTATTTTCATTTTTATTTTTTTGAAATTAAGACATGAATCATATTTTCAAAATTTGATTTGTTTATAAAATTTTCAAAAAATTGAACTTATTATTTTTTTGGACATGTAAATTTTCAAATTGATTTGGCAAAATTTGAACTTTTAGTGAGGATTAGTTGAAATTTTTTCTGTAAATCAAACATTCCAAGTTGACTGAAATTTTAAATACGTATTTAAATTTTTTTTCTTTTTTGAAAACTGAACTTTAAAAAAAAAACGAATCAAACACCTTAATTTTTTGAGTCGAACTTTAAAATTTTTTGAATACAGACTTTTTTTTGAAATCGAAAATTTTAAAATTAGTTTCTTCACATGAGCTTTAAAAAATGAAACATTCCAAGTTTTTTAATTTGAATTTTTTTGAGAAACCGGACATTTTCTTTGAAAAACTGAACTTTTAAAATTTTTCAAACTTTCATATAGATTTAAATTTTTCATTTTTTTTATAGAACTGAATTTTTTGAGTGGGTAATTTATGATTTCAAGAAGAATTCGATGGTTTCTAAAATCCAAATAATAAATAATATTATAAAAATATTTTAGTCAATTTAAGTTCTTGATTTTTTCTAATTTTCAATTTTTCATAATTATTTAGTGAATTTTTTTTTTTCAATTTTTCTGTTCATTTTTCTCGACTTCTATGATAAAAGGGTAATTTGCCACTCGAGTCGAATTAACTCGTATACATAAAAATGTCGAAACGAAATTCATTTTTTGCCTTCCCATATACTCGCGAATATATTTATACTTAACGACGTTGAAACGTAAATTCGAAACGAAGTCTTAAGAAGCTTAAGTGCAGACACTGCTTTCAA
Organism: Balanococcus diminutus; assembly: GCA_959613365.1. Lineage (NCBI taxonomy): Eukaryota > Metazoa > Arthropoda > Insecta > Hemiptera > Pseudococcidae > Balanococcus > Balanococcus diminutus. Next base: position 22,984,810 of record OY390715.1, read on the forward strand.
AATAATCTTTAAACTACGCCAGGTTACTTCGTAAAATATCCATGCGTAACTCAACTTTAATATAAATTTTACGCTGAAGTTTTCAAAGTAGTTTGATAATCCGCTTAAATGAATACATTTTCCATTTTTGATGGAAAAGAGAATTTAAAATTGTTAATACTTACGCTCGAGCGTTATGACTGAAAATCATCGATGTTTTTTAAACACATTATCATCTTACAGGCAAACTTGTTCCGCTCTCGTCAGATATCCTCGAATCTGCACCGTGATAAAAAGGATTAGGAAATTATTAAGCGAAAATTTCGCCAATTTTATGCAACAAATGATCCATAATATACTTACGAAAGAGATTATAAATGAATTTCTATTTGTATTTTGTATATCAGATTATGTGAGATTCTTCTGCTGGATTCATTGTCGTATATCTGTATAGTTTTTCCACGGTTTTGATGCCATTGTTCGTTTGCCTGATTGTTTTATGCAGGTTTTGATTGCTGTGAAATGTAATTTGTGGTCAATTAATCGAAATATCGAACGTTTGATATAAAAATATCATCTAGGATTGGAGGTTGAAGGTTGAACTAGTTCACTGATGTGAGTGTGAGTTACTAATCCCGGAATTGGAGTCAGGCTGTCTGCGAAAAATACTTGGAATATTTTAATATTAAATTTATCGAAATTCACTCACCGAAGTGGTACTTGCATGATTCCATTACTGAGTAGTTAATTACGTTGTAGTTTTATAATCTTTTATGCATCGAAATACCTTCAAGTTCAAAGTTTCGTAAAATTTCTTGGAATTTGGAAAAAAAATTAAATAATTTGAGAACTAGCCACTGAGTACCAAAATTACTGTTCAATTTAATTACCCGGTCTGTTTTACCGTGGCCTGTTTAGTACCACTGGATCACTGTAGGTAGCATTCTCTGACGATCGACTATTTTTACGGAAACCCGTTGCTGCTCATTTACTGGGAGTGACTAAATCCACAACAAGTAATCACGAAAATGAACCAGAGGTCCGGACCCAAACCATTAACCCAAAACCCGTAACCAGTTATTAACCACTTATTTTCGCTAAATTTGAAAAGAGCTGAACCAGTTATAAACCACTTTCCCAAAAACGCCATAAAACCGAACCAGGTATTAACCATATTCATTTTTGAACATGGTTTTGGACCTTAACCAGTAACCAGAAATAAAACCAAAAAATTCAAAGTGGTTTATGGTTCATCAATTTTTTTTTGTTATCGTTATCGTTACGTTACGGATTCAGTTACTTCACTATCTTGATCGAATTTCCATCACTGGTGTGCACTTGTGCAGTCTAGAAACGAGCGGATCGGGAGCACAACGGAGCCCTGCCATTTTCGTACGTTTACGCTATGTACATGACGTCACAAATCTCTGGAATTGTCATTTTTTTTCAATCAACATTAATTTGATTCATTTTATTGAAATTAGAGAGGAAGGAGGGGTCCAATCGAAATTTTTATAATAACCAAAAATATTTCTAAAGTATTACTTTGCAACTTTTGCTTGAAATTTTTTTCAATGTGATCCCCTTTTCCCTTCGGATTTCGCATATTTCTGTTATAAATGAAAAATCAGGGAGGAGAGAGGGGTCCAATTGAAAAAATTTTCAAACAAAAAATATAGGCTGAAATATTAGAAACATTTTTTGTTATTACAAGAATTTCGTTTTGGCCTCTCTCTCCTCTCAATTTTCAAGTATTGTCATTGTCTACAATATGATATTGTAGTATTATGCAAAATAAGAGGGCATGGAGGTGTCCAATTGAAATTTTTGTAATGACATAAAATATTCCTTATATTTTAGTCTACAACTTTTGTTTGAAAATTTTTTCAATTAGACCCCTCTCTCCTCTCTGATTTTCCATTTATAACAGAAATATGCGAAAAATTTCAAGCAAGAGTTGCAGAGTAATACTTAAGAAATAATTTTGGTTATTATAAAAATTTCGATTGGACCCCTTCCTCCACTCTAATTTCAATAAAATGAATCAAATGAATGTTGATAGAAAAAAAATTACAAGTCCCGAGATTTGTGACGTCATATACATAGCGTAAACGTACAAAAATGGTAGGGCTCCGTTGTGCCCCGATCCGCTCGTGTCTAGAAATACAAAAGTAATCGACTTGCGTCTATGGATCAACGGATCCAACCAATGTGTCACATTACTCTTTGAATTTTCGAAGTCCAGCACTACATCTAGATACTGGATATTCAAAATTGGATAGGAGGGTGGGGTCCGATCAGAATTTTTGTCATAACCAAAGTTATTCATAGAACTTCAAGCTACAACTTTTGTTTGAAAATTTTTTCAAATGGACCTCTCCCACCTCGTCAATTTTGGATAATATAACTTATGTTAGCCAAAGTAAGTTGTATTATCCAAAATTGGTGAGGACAGAGGGGTCCAATTGAAAAAATTTTCAAACAAAAGTTACAAGTTGAAGTTTCACGAGTAATTTTGGTTATATGAAAAATTTCGATTGGACCCCTCCGCCACCGCCAGTTTTGGATAAAGTAACTTACTTGGACTTCAGTAAGTTGTTCGTATTATCCAAAATTGGTGGAAAGGGAGGGGTCCAATTGAAAAAATTTTCAAACAAAAGTTGTAGCTTGAAGTTCTATGAATAATTTTGATCATGACAAAAATTTTGATTGGACCCGTCCCTCCTCTCCAATTTTGAATATCCAGTATCTATGTAGTGATGGACTTGTTAAAATTTGAGAGATTAAAATATGTGACACTTTGGTCGAATCTACGCGAGTATGCATACACTTAGACCCAAGTAAAAAATCGTAATTTTGCTTTTGCACTTTCATAGAAATTTTTTTTCTGAAGATTAGGGGGGGGGGGGGGGGGTGAAAAAATTGAATACTTTGGAAAAAAGGAGCGTAACCAGGAACTGAACCAGTAACCAATAATTTCATTGATTTTCAGACGATCGTAACCCGAAACCATTAACCATTAAAACAAAACAGTCGGACCGTAACCAATGTACTTTTCGTTGGTTTTTCAAAACCCTGAACCATAAACCACGAACTCAAATCATAAGGGTCCGGACCTCTGAAATGATCGAACGAGAATTCATCGTGATTCATCTCATATTCTTGTTTGAAATTTTTGAATAATCGTTGTCGTGGTCGCGTTTGTCGTCATTGCAAAGTGGATTTCATCGAAATTGATTTTCACAAAATTTTCATTGAGATTTTTCCACTACCTAAGTTTAATTTAATAAAATATTTAAAAATTTTCCAAGTTTTCTATTCTTCAAATTTTCCATTTTTTTTTCATTTTCAATTTTCATTCGATTTTTGAAAAGAAATTCTTGAAGAAATTAATCTACATTCATCAAATACTTAATTATTTATTCCTATTTTTCCTCAAATTTTTCATCAATTTTTTTCTATTTGTCGTTTAAAAGTTGAAACTTTATTTTTAATTTTCCAATTTCTTCATTCAAACTTGCCAATAATTTTTACAATTTATTTTAAAAAAAAATTTTAATGAATATTGTTACCTAATTAAATTTATTTTTAAATTTTCATTTAGATTTTTAAAGATTTTTCACCAAATTTTCTCATCGAAATGCTTCGAAATCTCTACCATACGTTTTCAAATTTTTCAAGTCAAACAATAATTCATAAAAGAATAAAATTAAAATTTTTAAAAAATCTCGATGATTTTTTTTTTTTTTTTTTTTGAAAACTGAACATTTTAATTTTTTTGGAAAATCAGACATTAAACGACAAATAAAATTGGAAATGTTTTGAAAATCAAGCTTTCAATTTTTTTTGGAAAACATAAATTTTTTAAACTTTTTTGAAAATTAAAACATTTTATTTTCATTTTTATTTTTTTGAAATTAAGACATGAATCATATTTTCAAAATTTGATTTGTTTATAAAATTTTCAAAAAATTGAACTTATTATTTTTTTGGACATGTAAATTTTCAAATTGATTTGGCAAAATTTGAACTTTTAGTGAGGATTAGTTGAAATTTTTTCTGTAAATCAAACATTCCAAGTTGACTGAAATTTTAAATACGTATTTAAATTTTTTTTCTTTTTTGAAAACTGAACTTTAAAAAAAAAACGAATCAAACACCTTAATTTTTTGAGTCGAACTTTAAAATTTTTTGAATACAGACTTTTTTTTGAAATCGAAAATTTTAAAATTAGTTTCTTCACATGAGCTTTAAAAAATGAAACATTCCAAGTTTTTTAATTTGAATTTTTTTGAGAAACCGGACATTTTCTTTGAAAAACTGAACTTTTAAAATTTTTCAAACTTTCATATAGATTTAAATTTTTCATTTTTTTTATAGAACTGAATTTTTTGAGTGGGTAATTTATGATTTCAAGAAGAATTCGATGGTTTCTAAAATCCAAATAATAAATAATATTATAAAAATATTTTAGTCAATTTAAGTTCTTGATTTTTTCTAATTTTCAATTTTTCATAATTATTTAGTGAATTTTTTTTTTTCAATTTTTCTGTTCATTTTTCTCGACTTCTATGATAAAAGGGTAATTTGCCACTCGAGTCGAATTAACTCGTATACATAAAAATGTCGAAACGAAATTCATTTTTTGCCTTCCCATATACTCGCGAATATATTTATACTTAACGACGTTGAAACGTAAATTCGAAACGAAGTCTTAAGAAGCTTAAGTGCAGACACTGCTTTCAAAATAATCTTTAAACTACGCCAGGTTACTTCGTAAAATATCCATGCGTAACTCAACTTTAATATAAATTTTACGCTGAAGTTTTCAAAGTAGTTTGATAATCCGCTTAAATGAATACATTTTCCATTTTTGATGGAAAAGAGAATTTAAAATTGTTAATACTTACGCTCGAGCGTTATGACTGAAAATCATCGATGTTTTTTAAACACATTATCATCTTACAGGCAAACTTGTTCCGCTCTCGTCAGATATCCTCGAATCTGCACCGTGATAAAAAGGATTAGGAAATTATTAAGCGAAAATTTCGCCAATTTTATGCAACAAATGATCCATAATATACTTACGAAAGAGATTATAAATGAATTTCTATTTGTATTTTGTATATCAGATTATGTGAGATTCTTCTGCTGGATTCATTGTCGTATATCTGTATAGTTTTTCCACGGTTTTGATGCCATTGTTCGTTTGCCTGATTGTTTTATGCAGGTTTTGATTGCTGTGAAATGTAATTTGTGGTCAATTAATCGAAATATCGAACGTTTGATATAAAAATATCATCTAGGATTGGAGGTTGAAGGTTGAACTAGTTCACTGATGTGAGTGTGAGTTACTAATCCCGGAATTGGAGTCAGGCTGTCTGCGAAAAATACTTGGAATATTTTAATATTAAATTTATCGAAATTCACTCACCGAAGTGGTACTTGCATGATTCCATTACTGAGTAGTTAATTACGTTGTAGTTTTATAATCTTTTATGCATCGAAATACCTTCAAGTTCAAAGTTTCGTAAAATTTCTTGGAATTTGGAAAAAAAATTAAATAATTTGAGAACTAGCCACTGAGTACCAAAATTACTGTTCAATTTAATTACCCGGTCTGTTTTACCGTGGCCTGTTTAGTACCACTGGATCACTGTAGGTAGCATTCTCTGACGATCGACTATTTTTACGGAAACCCGTTGCTGCTCATTTACTGGGAGTGACTAAATCCACAACAAGTAATCACGAAAATGAACCAGAGGTCCGGACCCAAACCATTAACCCAAAACCCGTAACCAGTTATTAACCACTTATTTTCGCTAAATTTGAAAAGAGCTGAACCAGTTATAAACCACTTTCCCAAAAACGCCATAAAACCGAACCAGGTATTAACCATATTCATTTTTGAACATGGTTTTGGACCTTAACCAGTAACCAGAAATAAAACCAAAAAATTCAAAGTGGTTTATGGTTCATCAATTTTTTTTTGTTATCGTTATCGTTACGTTACGGATTCAGTTACTTCACTATCTTGATCGAATTTCCATCACTGGTGTGCACTTGTGCAGTCTAGAAACGAGCGGATCGGGAGCACAACGGAGCCCTGCCATTTTCGTACGTTTACGCTATGTACATGACGTCACAAATCTCTGGAATTGTCATTTTTTTTCAATCAACATTAATTTGATTCATTTTATTGAAATTAGAGAGGAAGGAGGGGTCCAATCGAAATTTTTATAATAACCAAAAATATTTCTAAAGTATTACTTTGCAACTTTTGCTTGAAATTTTTTTCAATGTGATCCCCTTTTCCCTTCGGATTTCGCATATTTCTGTTATAAATGAAAAATCAGGGAGGAGAGAGGGGTCCAATTGAAAAAATTTTCAAACAAAAAATATAGGCTGAAATATTAGAAACATTTTTTGTTATTACAAGAATTTCGTTTTGGCCTCTCTCTCCTCTCAATTTTCAAGTATTGTCATTGTCTACAATATGATATTGTAGTATTATGCAAAATAAGAGGGCATGGAGGTGTCCAATTGAAATTTTTGTAATGACATAAAATATTCCTTATATTTTAGTCTACAACTTTTGTTTGAAAATTTTTTCAATTAGACCCCTCTCTCCTCTCTGATTTTCCATTTATAACAGAAATATGCGAAAAATTTCAAGCAAGAGTTGCAGAGTAATACTTAAGAAATAATTTTGGTTATTATAAAAATTTCGATTGGACCCCTTCCTCCACTCTAATTTCAATAAAATGAATCAAATGAATGTTGATAGAAAAAAAATTACAAGTCCCGAGATTTGTGACGTCATATACATAGCGTAAACGTACAAAAATGGTAGGGCTCCGTTGTGCCCCGATCCGCTCGTGTCTAGAAATACAAAAGTAATCGACTTGCGTCTATGGATCAACGGATCCAACCAATGTGTCACATTACTCTTTGAATTTTCGAAGTCCAGCACTACATCTAGATACTGGATATTCAAAATTGGATAGGAGGGTGGGGTCCGATCAGAATTTTTGTCATAACCAAAGTTATTCATAGAACTTCAAGCTACAACTTTTGTTTGAAAATTTTTTCAAATGGACCTCTCCCACCTCGTCAATTTTGGATAATATAACTTATGTTAGCCAAAGTAAGTTGTATTATCCAAAATTGGTGAGGACAGAGGGGTCCAATTGAAAAAATTTTCAAACAAAAGTTACAAGTTGAAGTTTCACGAGTAATTTTGGTTATATGAAAAATTTCGATTGGACCCCTCCGCCACCGCCAGTTTTGGATAAAGTAACTTACTTGGACTTCAGTAAGTTGTTCGTATTATCCAAAATTGGTGGAAAGGGAGGGGTCCAATTGAAAAAATTTTCAAACAAAAGTTGTAGCTTGAAGTTCTATGAATAATTTTGATCATGACAAAAATTTTGATTGGACCCGTCCCTCCTCTCCAATTTTGAATATCCAGTATCTATGTAGTGATGGACTTGTTAAAATTTGAGAGATTAAAATATGTGACACTTTGGTCGAATCTACGCGAGTATGCATACACTTAGACCCAAGTAAAAAATCGTAATTTTGCTTTTGCACTTTCATAGAAATTTTTTTTCTGAAGATTAGGGGGGGGGGGGGGGGGTGAAAAAATTGAATACTTTGGAAAAAAGGAGCGTAACCAGGAACTGAACCAGTAACCAATAATTTCATTGATTTTCAGACGATCGTAACCCGAAACCATTAACCATTAAAACAAAACAGTCGGACCGTAACCAATGTACTTTTCGTTGGTTTTTCAAAACCCTGAACCATAAACCACGAACTCAAATCATAAGGGTCCGGACCTCTGAAATGATCGAACGAGAATTCATCGTGATTCATCTCATATTCTTGTTTGAAATTTTTGAATAATCGTTGTCGTGGTCGCGTTTGTCGTCATTGCAAAGTGGATTTCATCGAAATTGATTTTCACAAAATTTTCATTGAGATTTTTCCACTACCTAAGTTTAATTTAATAAAATATTTAAAAATTTTCCAAGTTTTCTATTCTTCAAATTTTCCATTTTTTTTTCATTTTCAATTTTCATTCGATTTTTGAAAAGAAATTCTTGAAGAAATTAATCTACATTCATCAAATACTTAATTATTTATTCCTATTTTTCCTCAAATTTTTCATCAATTTTTTTCTATTTGTCGTTTAAAAGTTGAAACTTTATTTTTAATTTTCCAATTTCTTCATTCAAACTTGCCAATAATTTTTACAATTTATTTAAAAAAAAAATTTTAATGAATATTGTTACCTAATTAAATTTATTTTTAAATTTTCATTTAGATTTTTAAAGATTTTTCACCAAATTTTCTCATCGAAATGCTTCGAAATCTCTACCATACGTTTTCAAATTTTTCAAGTCAAACAATAATTCATAAAAGAATAAAATTAAAATTTTTAAAAAATCTCGATGATTTTTTTTTTTTTTTTTTTTGAAAACTGAACATTTTAATTTTTTTGGAAAATCAGACATTAAACGACAAATAAAATTGGAAATGTTTTGAAAATCAAGCTTTCAATTTTTTTTGGAAAACATAAATTTTTTAAACTTTTTTGAAAATTAAAACATTTTATTTTCATTTTTATTTTTTTGAAATTAAGACATGAATCATATTTTCAAAATTTGATTTGTTTATAAAATTTTCAAAAAATTGAACTTATTATTTTTTTGGACATGTAAATTTTCAAATTGATTTGGCAAAATTTGAACTTTTAGTGAGGATTAGTTGAAATTTTTTCTGTAAATCAAACATTCCAAGTTGACTGAAATTTTAAATACGTATTTAAATTTTTTTTCTTTTTTGAAAACTGAACTTTAAAAAAAAAACGAATCAAACACCTTAATTTTTTGAGTCGAACTTTAAAATTTTTTGAATACAGACTTTTTTTTGAAATCGAAAATTTTAAAATTAGTTTCTTCACATGAGCTTTAAAAAATGAAACATTCCAAGTTTTTTAATTTGAATTTTTTTGAGAAACCGGACATTTTCTTTGAAAAACTGAACTTTTAAAATTTTTCAAACTTTCATATAGATTTAAATTTTTCATTTTTTTTATAGAACTGAATTTTTTGAGTGGGTAATTTATGATTTCAAGAAGAATTCGATGGTTTCTAAAATCCAAATAATAAATAATATTATAAAAATATTTTAGTCAATTTAAGTTCTTGATTTTTTCTAATTTTCAATTTTTCATAATTATTTAGTGAATTTTTTTTTTTTCAATTTTTCTGTTCATTTTTCTCGACTTCTATGATAAAAGGGTAATTTGCCACTCGAGTCGAATTAACTCGTATACATAAAAATGTCGAAACGAAATTCATTTTTTGCCTTCCCATATACTCGCGAATATATTTATACTTAACGACGTTGAAACGTAAATTCGAAACGAAGTCTTAAGAAGCTTAAGTGCAGACACTGCTTTCAAAATAATCTTTAAACTACGCCAGGTTACTTCGTAAAATATCCATGCGTAACTCAACTTTAATATAAATTTTACGCTGAAGTTTTCAAAGTAGTTTGATAATCCGCTTAAATGAATACATTTTCCATTTTTGATGGAAAAGAGAATTTAAAATTGTTAATACTTACGCTCGAGCGTTATGACTGAAAATCATCGATGTTTTTTAAACACATTATCATCTTACAGGCAAACTTGTTCCGCTCTCGTCAGATATCCTCGAATCTGCACCGTGATAAAAAGGATTAGGAAATTATTAAGCGAAAATTTCGCCAATTTTATGCAACAAATGATCCATAATATACTTACGAAAGAGATTATAAATGAATTTCTATTTGTATTTTGTATATCAGATTATGTGAGATTCTTCTGCTGGATTCATTGTCGTATATCTGTATAGTTTTTCCACGGTTTTGATGCCATTGTTCGTTTGCCTGATTGTTTTATGCAGGTTTTGATTGCTGTGAAATGTAATTTGTGGTCAATTAATCGAAATATCGAACGTTTGATATAAAAATATCATCTAGGATTGGAGGTTGAAGGTTGAACTAGTTCACTGATGTGAGTGTGAGTTACTAATCCCGGAATTGGAGTCAGGCTGTCTGCGAAAAATACTTGGAATATTTTAATATTAAATTTATCGAAATTCACTCACCGAAGTGGTACTTGCATGATTCCATTACTGAGTAGTTAATTACGTTGTAGTTTTATAATCTTTTATGCATCGAAATACCTTCAAGTTCAAAGTTTCGTAAAATTTCTTGGAATTTGGAAAAAAAATTAAATAATTTGAGAACTAGCCACTGAGTACCAAAATTACTGTTCAATTTAATTACCCGGTCTGTTTTACCGTGGCCTGTTTAGTACCACTGGATCACTGTAGGTAGCATTCTCTGACGATCGACTATTTTTACGGAAACCCGTTGCTGCTCATTTACTGGGAGTGACTAAATCCACAACAAGTAATCACGAAAATGAACCAGAGGTCCGGACCCAAACCATTAACCCAAAACCCGTAACCAGTTATTAACCACTTATTTTCGCTAAATTTGAAAAGAGCTGAACCAGTTATAAACCACTTTCCCAAAAACGCCATAAAACCGAACCAGGTATTAACCATATTCATTTTTGAACATGGTTTTGGACCTTAACCAGTAACCAGAAATAAAACCAAAAAATTCAAAGTGGTTTATGGTTCATCAATTTTTTTTGTTATCGTTATCGTTACGTTACGGATTCAGTTACTTCACTATCTTGATCGAATTTCCATCACTGGTGTGCACTTGTGCAGTCTAGAAACGAGCGGATCGGGAGCACAACGGAGCCCTGCCATTTTCGTACGTTTACGCTATGTACATGACGTCACAAATCTCTGGAATTGTCATTTTTTTTCAATCAACATTAATTTGATTCATTTTATTGAAATTAGAGAGGAAGGAGGGGTCCAATCGAAATTTTTATAATAACCAAAAATATTTCTAAAGTATTACTTTGCAACTTTTGCTTGAAATTTTTTTCAATGTGATCCCCTTTTCCCTTCGGATTTCGCATATTTCTGTTATAAATGAAAAATCAGGGAGGAGAGAGGGGTCCAATTGAAAAAATTTTCAAACAAAAAATATAGGCTGAAATATTAGAAACATTTTTTGTTATTACAAGAATTTCGTTTTGGCCTCTCTCTCCTCTCAATTTTCAAGTATTGTCATTGTCTACAATATGATATTGTAGTATTATGCAAAATAAGAGGGCATGGAGGTGTCCAATTGAAATTTTTGTAATGACATAAAATATTCCTTATATTTTAGTCTACAACTTTTGTTTGAAAATTTTTTCAATTAGACCCCTCTCTCCTCTCTGATTTTCCATTTATAACAGAAATATGCGAAAAATTTCAAGCAAGAGTTGCAGAGTAATACTTAAGAAATAATTTTGGTTATTATAAAAATTTCGATTGGACCCCTTCCTCCACTCTAATTTCAATAAAATGAATCAAATGAATGTTGATAGAAAAAAAATTACAAGTCCCGAGATTTGTGACGTCATATACATAGCGTAAACGTACAAAAATGGTAGGGCTCCGTTGTGCCCCGATCCGCTCGTGTCTAGAAATACAAAAGTAATCGACTTGCGTCTATGGATCAACGGATCCAACCAGGATAATATAACTTATGTTAGCCAAAGTAAGTTGTATTATCCAAAATTGGTGAGGACAGAGGGGTCCAATTGAAAAAATTTTCAAACAAAAGTTACAAGTTGAAGTTTCACGAGTAATTTTGGTTATATGAAAAATTTCGATTGGACCCCTCCGCCACCGCCAGTTTTGGATAAAGTAACTTACTTGGACTTCAGTAAGTTGTTCGTATTATCCAAAATTGGTGGAAAGGGAGGGGTCCAATTGAAAAAATTTTCAAACAAAAGTTGTAGCTTGAAGTTCTATGAATAATTTTGATCATGACAAAAATTTTGATTGGACCCGTCCCTCCTCTCCAATTTTGAATATCCAGTATCTATGTAGTGATGGACTTGTTAAAATTTGAGAGATTAAAATATGTGACACTTTGGTCGAATCTACGCGAGTATGCATACACTTAGACCCAAGTAAAAAATCGTAATTTTGCTTTTGCACTTTCATAGAAATTTTTTTTCTGAAGATTAGGGGGGGGGGGGGGGGGTGAAAAAATTGAATACTTTGGAAAAAAGGAGCGTAACCAGGAACTGAACCAGTAACCAATAATTTCATTGATTTTCAGACGATCGTAACCCGAAACCATTAACCATTAAAACAAAACAGTCGGACCGTAACCAATGTACTTTTCGTTGGTTTTTCAAAACCCTGAACCATAAACCACGAACTCAAATCATAAGGGTCCGGACCTCTGAAATGATCGAACGAGAATTCATCGTGATTCATCTCATATTCTTGTTTGAAATTTTTGAATAATCGTTGTCGTGGTCGCGTTTGTCGTCATTGCAAAGTGGATTTCATCGAAATTGATTTTCACAAAATTTTCATTGAGATTTTTCCACTACCTAAGTTTAATTTAATAAAATATTTAAAAATTTTCCAAGTTTTCTATTCTTCAAATTTTCCATTTTTTTTTCATTTTCAATTTTCATTCGATTTTTGAAAAGAAATTCTTGAAGAAATTAATCTACATTCATCAAATACTTAATTATTTATTCCTATTTTTCCTCAAATTTTTCATCAATTTTTTTCTATTTGTCGTTTAAAAGTTGAAACTTTATTTTTAATTTTCCAATTTCTTCATTCAAACTTGCCAATAATTTTTACAATTTATTTAAAAAAAAAATTTTAATGAATATTGTTACCTAATTAAATTTATTTTTAAATTTTCATTTAGATTTTTAAAGATTTTTCACCAAATTTTCTCATCGAAATGCTTCGAAATCTCTACCATACGTTTTCAAATTTTTCAAGTCAAACAATAATTCATAAAAGAATAAAATTAAAATTTTTAAAAAATCTCGATGATTTTTTTTTTTTTTTTTTTTGAAAACTGAACATTTTAATTTTTTTGGAAAATCAGACATTAAACGACAAATAAAATTGGAAATGTTTTGAAAATCAAGCTTTCAATTTTTTTTGGAAAACATAAATTTTTTAAACTTTTTTGAAAATTAAAACATTTTATTTTCATTTTTATTTTTTTGAAATTAAGACATGAATCATATTTTCAAAATTTGATTTGTTTATAAAATTTTCAAAAAATTGAACTTATTATTTTTTTGGACATGTAAATTTTCAAATTGATTTGGCAAAATTTGAACTTTTAGTGAGGATTAGTTGAAATTTTTTCTGTAAATCAAACATTCCAAGTTGACTGAAATTTTAAATACGTATTTAAATTTTTTTTCTTTTTTGAAAACTGAACTTTAAAAAAAAAACGAATCAAACACCTTAATTTTTTGAGTCGAACTTTAAAATTTTTTGAATACAGACTTTTTTTTGAAATCGAAAATTTTAAAATTAGTTTCTTCACATGAGCTTTAAAAAATGAAACATTCCAAGTTTTTTAATTTGAATTTTTTTGAGAAACCGGACATTTTCTTTGAAAAACTGAACTTTTAAAATTTTTCAAACTTTCATATAGATTTAAATTTTTCATTTTTTTTATAGAACTGAATTTTTTGAGTGGGTAATTTATGATTTCAAGAAGAATTCGATGGTTTCTAAAATCCAAATAATAAATAATATTATAAAAATATTTTAGTCAATTTAAGTTCTTGATTTTTTCTAATTTTCAATTTTTCATAATTATTTAGTGAATTTTTTTTTTTCAATTTTTCTGTTCATTTTTCTCGACTTCTATGATAAAAGGGTAATTTGCCACTCGAGTCGAATTAACTCGTATACATAAAAATGTCGAAACGAAATTCATTTTTTGCCTTCCCATATACTCGCGAATATATTTATACTTAACGACGTTGAAACGTAAATTCGAAACGAAGTCTTAAGAAGCTTAAGTGCAGACACTGCTTTCAAAATAATCTTTAAACTACGCCAGGTTACTTCGTAAAATATCCATGCGTAACTCAACTTTAATATAAATTTTACGCTGAAGTTTTCAAAGTAGTTTGATAATCCGCTTAAATGAATACATTTTCCATTTTTGATGGAAAAGAGAATTTAAAATTGTTAATACTTACGCTCGAGCGTTATGACTGAAAATCATCGATGTTTTTTAAACACATTATCATCTTACAGGCAAACTTGTTCCGCTCTCGTCAGATATCCTCGAATCTGCACCGTGATACAAAGGATTAGGAAATTATTAAGCGAAAATTTCGCCAATTTTATGCAACAAATGATCCATAATATACTTACGAAAGAGATTATAAATGAATTTCTATTTGTATTTTGTATATCAGATTATGTGAGATTCTTCTGCTGGATTCATTGTCGTATATCTGTATAGTTTTTCCACGGTTTTGATGCCATTGTTCGTTTGCCTGATTGTTTTATGCAGGTTTTGATTGCTGTGAAATGTAATTTGTGGTCAATTAATCGAAATATCGAACGTTTGATATAAAAATATCATCTAGGATTGGAGGTTGAAGGTTGAACTAGTTCACTGATGTGAGTGTGAGTTACTAATCCCGGAATTGGAGTCAGGCTGTCTGCGAAAAATACTTGGAATATTTTAATATTAAATTTATCGAAATTCACTCACCGAAGTGGTACTTGCATGATTCCATTACTGAGTAGTTAATTACGTTGTAGTTTTATAATCTTTTATGCATCGAAATACCTTCAAGTTCAAAGTTTCGTAAAATTTCTTGGAATTTGGAAAAAAAATTAAATAATTTGAGAACTAGCCACTGAGTACCAAAATTACTGTTCAATTTAATTACCCGGTCTGTTTTACCGTGGCCTGTTTAGTACCACTGGATCACTGTAGGTAGCATTCTCTGACGATCGACTATTTTTACGGAAACCCGTTGCTGCTCATTTACTGGGAGTGACTAAATCCACAACAAGTAATCACGAAAATGAACCAGAGGTCCGGACCCAAACCATTAACCCAAAACCCGTAACCAGTTATTAACCACTTATTTTCGCTAAATTTGAAAAGAGCTGAACCAGTTATAAACCACTTTCCCAAAAACGCCATAAAACCGAACCAGGTATTAACCATATTCATTTTTGAACATGGTTTTGGACCTTAACCAGTAACCAGAAATAAAACCAAAAAATTCAAAGTGGTTTATGGTTCATCAATTTTTTTTTGTTATCGTTATCGTTACGTTACGGATTCAGTTACTTCACTATCTTGATCGAATTTCCATCACTGGTGTGCACTTGTGCAGTCTAGAAACGAGCGGATCGGGAGCACAACGGAGCCCTGCCATTTTCGTACGTTTACGCTATGTACATGACGTCACAAATCTCTGGAATTGTCATTTTTTTTCAATCAACATTAATTTGATTCATTTTATTGAAATTAGAGAGGAAGGAGGGGTCCAATCGAAATTTTTATAATAACCAAAAATATTTCTAAAGTATTACTTTGCAACTTTTGCTTGAAATTTTTTTCAATGTGATCCCCTTTTCCCTTCGGATTTCGCATATTTCTGTTATAAATGAAAAATCAGGGAGGAGAGAGGGGTCCAATTGAAAAAATTTTCAAACAAAAAATATAGGCTGAAATATTAGAAACATTTTTTGTTATTACAAGAATTTCGTTTTGGCCTCTCTCTCCTCTCAATTTTCAAGTATTGTCATTGTCTACAATATGATATTGTAGTATTATGCAAAATAAGAGGGCATGGAGGTGTCCAATTGAAATTTTTGTAATGACATAAAATATTCCTTATATTTTAGTCTACAACTTTTGTTTGAAAATTTTTTCAATTAGACCCCTCTCTCCTCTCTGATTTTCCATTTATAACAGAAATATGCGAAAAATTTCAAGCAAGAGTTGCAGAGTAATACTTAAGAAATAATTTTGGTTATTATAAAAATTTCGATTGGACCCCTTCCTCCACTCTAATTTCAATAAAATGAATCAAATGAATGTTGATAGAAAAAAAATTACAAGTCCCGAGATTTGTGACGTCATATACATAGCGTAAACGTACGAAAATGGTAGGGCTCCGTTGTGCCCCGATCCGCTCGTGTCTAGAAATACAAAAGTAATCGACTTGCGTCTATGGATCAACGGATCCAACCAATGTGTCACATTACTCTTTGAATTTTCGAAGTCCAGCACTACATCTAGATACTGGATATTCTAAATTTGAGGGGAGGGGAGGGTCTAACTGAAAATTTTATAATAACTGAAATTACGTTTAGGGCCTTAATCTACAACTTTTGTCTGAAAATTTTTTCAATTAAACCCCTCTTTTGACTTTGAAAAAGTATCTACCTAATGTTATGTGAAACCGGAGGGGAGGGAGAGGTCCAATCGAAATTTCATTTTTTTAGTTGGTATATTCGGAGTGTTATCATGTTATGCAAAATCCTTGGAGAGGGAGGGGTCCAATTGAAAAAAATTTCAAACAAACGTTGTACCTTTAAGCCATAAGAATAATTTTGGTTATTATACAAATTTTGGTTGGACCCCTCCCTGACCACCAATTTTGAATTTACGTATCTACGAAGTATCTATTGGACTTGGCAAATTTTCGATGGTGCCAAAAAATCAGTACTGCGGGGATCCAATCGTAAAAAACAGTTCGATAGTGAAATCCAATTCGTTGTATTTTGTTGATTCGAAAAAAAAAAAAGAACATTTTTCAACATGTGATTCAAATTTTGAGCTAGTCGTTCGCTGAACTACAACTGAATAAAATTCAAAACGAATCATTTGCAAACGACAGGACTATTTCGATGAAAAATCACATCAAAAGTGAACTTAATTGAGGTTTGATATGGGTGGATATCTGGATAATTCTAACTTTTGTGTAATTTTCAAGTGAACGAATCCTGAATTGAAGTGAATCATTCGCGAACGACTCAACTATTTGAAGTCGAAAATGGCTCAAGTAAAATTCAATTCGTTCGTGAAAAAAAAAAAAAAAAAAATTCAACATTTGAATCAAATTTTGAGCGAGTCGTTCGTGAACAACTTGATCTTGGCAAAAAACAAAAACAAAAACTGTTCACCAAGTAAATGAATTATTATTTGAAAGATGTCAGGAACCCATTTTATACATAGAACCAGGGTTGCAAACTGTTTCGAACCACCACCAATAAAATTGTTTTGGTGGTGGTTTTCAAATGGTTTTCACCACCACCACAACCAATTGGAAAATTTGTAAAACCATAACCAAATCAAAACCGTTTGCAAGCAGAAAAAATGGAAAAACCATTTGATAAAACCACAAAAAAGAGCTTTTAAAAAAAAAACCATCATCACCACAACCATTTAGATTTGAAAAACCACTAAATCAATTGAATCGGTTTCTTTGTTTTATGACTTTTATTCGAGCCAATTTCGATTATAATGCCAATGCCTAAATAAATGAGAAAACAATTTTAAAATAAAATAAATTAATAAAATCACAGAAATCTCGGTATTTTACGATATAATTATTATTTTTTGCTCCATTTAAAAACATGAAAAATCGATTGAAAACCAAAACCAATTCATTTGGTTTTGGTTTTACCAATTGAAATGGTTTTGGTTTTTGAGAACCACCACCAAAACCAATTGAAATGGTTTTGGTTTTTGAGAACCACCACCACCACCACCAAAATAATCAAAAGTTGAAATAACCGAAACCAAAACCAAAACCATTTCAAAAAAAAAACCAAAACCAAAAACCATTTATTCGAAAATTTTCAAAACCACCACCACCACCACCAATTAATTCTCAAACGGTTCGCAACCCTGCTGATAGAACTTGCAATTGAATCGAACTCGAAACGAATCGTTCACGAACGGTCCCTCTAACAAAGTAGAAAAATTTCCAAAAAATAAATACAAAAGAATTTTCAAAACAACTATTCAATTATTCGAAAAAGAATTACTTTCAACGAATACCTAAATCGTCCACGTCCAAATCTAACCTATAAAGGAAAAAATCCCCAAAAGGTTTATAAATCTCGTTAAATTAATATGGCAGAAAATATGCATTGAATTTAAAATTCAAATATAAATTTAATTATTTTATTAATAATAATTTCATGAATAATATTTTTATTTCAAAATAATTTTTCAATTAATTTAATCTTACTTAATAAATTAAACAATTATATTATAATAATTATAATAATAATTATAATTACTATTATTTATTTAAATTTATTTATTTACATAAATAAATTCAATAATAAAATATAAGATTATCCACGGTCGACTTTCGTTAACGCAGATAGAAGAATCCCACAATAAATTCCAATACGCGAATATCCGAAGAAAGCAAATCTAATTACATAAGTTTTGGAAATAAAAGAAGGAAAAAATTTTGCAGTTATACTTTTTTGTTGCCTTTTATTCAATTGTATTCATAAGGTTGTGTAATGAAAGTTCTTTCATATTATAGCTGCATGCAGAAGCAGAAGCAGACGCAGATGTCGAGAAAATGGTTTTTAAACATTCATAGAATAAGTTTCTTTGAGTTTGTGTTCTGCAGCGAACATGACCGCACGTACATCATCGAGCGTTATTCCGGCAGAAAAAAATATTAGATACTAATCACATTAAGTTTGTTTATTTTCTATTTCTTTTCTGCTGCTTTTTTCCGCGTCAGCTTTTCCCCAGCTCCGACGTAGTAGTCTTTTTTCAGCGAATCTTCGGACCACAGCGTGAAATAGGAAAATAAGGGACGCGAAAGCTCACGCTCGGTCGACGAATAATTAAATAGAAAAAAATTACCATGTATAATTGATTGCGGCCGCTCTCGCTTTTCAACTCGCCGAAGTGATGGCATTATTTTAAAAAGATATTATCGGTCTTGAAAGGGTGAGTTTGGTTCTGTTCAATATCGAGCAAAGCCTCGCACCATATGACAAAAATAAGGTTTTTTATCTATCAAACGGCCATGTGCGGTATTCTTTTTGAATTATATTAGTCGGAATAAGCGTACCGACGTCCTGTGTATGGTATCGAGATCAAAAATTTCATTAGACCTGCTACCCCAACGTTTTTTGTACGCTCTTGTGCCGGTTTAATGTTGGTTTTTGTTGATCACTTAACGAGATAACGACTTATATGCGAGATGAAGCGAAATTAATACGTTACAGTTGAAAATGAATGGTTTCTGAATCGCCAAGACGCAGACATGAGAGGTACGATCGACGTTCGGACACTTACTGATTATTTTAATCCAGGACTCCAGGTAGCTCCGGATGGGTTGATTCTATCGTTACATCGTTGCATTGATCCAAAATACTCGTAGCTGTAACATACAAGTAAAGTAAAAAGTTAGAGTAACAGCAATCGAAACAAACAAACAAACAAAACAAAATAAAGGAATAACTTCGAACGAGGAACATCCTAACAAAAATATACATCGACCTTGATACAAACTCGGTCGTAAAAGAAGCGTTGGAAAAATTGTACCAACACGGTGAAAACTTGGAGCTATAAAATGTTCATTCGAAACGAAAATTACCTATTTTGTCTACCTACCCTGATTGGCATTTTTTCAACGCCAGCTACGAGTTACTTTGTTGTCTCCGGTACTTCTACAACAAAGAGGGGCAAGAGGGGCAGATATGAAGAATGAAATTAATCTGCAACTCGCCGAGCGTACGGGCGGCTCTACGCGCAGGATTCAGCCTGATCTGAAGAAGACACCATTTTCCTTCGTCGTCCGATACCTACCAACCAGTGGGAGGGGGCAAGGTACGTCGTGTCGACGCTAGTGTGAATGTATCATGTACGTATTGGTTTCGTATGCCGACAAGGGTAGATTATTCCTATTTTATAATTACCATTCAGTACACGCGTTTTTCGCCTAGCGTAACATTATTTTTGGTTAAAAAGTTGTGTAGTGTAATTTAGTTAATTTGTTCGTTTAATTTTTACGCGTATTTGGTTTCAACTTGCGATTTTAGTAATTATTTAATTATTTTTCGTACGTATTTTCCACGCGTAATATCATTTCATCTATTGGTAATTTGGTACTTGAAGTGTAACGTGTTTTGTGCGGATCTCTCGTTTCTATTTTTTTTTTATTTTTTATTTTTTTTGATAATTTGTACGTATTAGTTCGAGGTATCTTTTGCGTTTATTTATTTTCGATCTCGATCTGATTAATTGGTTTTCGTACGTAGTGTTAATTGGTTTTCATACGTAGTGGTAACTTATCTCGACTGGTGTATTCGTGGCTATTTTCTAAATTTTGGTAGTGGTTATCGGTATGTAAATTTTTTTAATTTCGTTTCCGATATTTGTCATTACGCGTATATTATTACTCGTCGCAGCTATTTACATACGTCATCATGGTTTGTGTCCAAAAAGTGAGCCATTTGGAAATGGTTACTGCTTGCGTCATCGCATGTACCGAATGTGTTAAGCCGCTATTTACTTCGAAAATTGGCGATACCGGAGAGAACAAGGTAGTTGCAGCGGACACGTGTGGTCATCTTTATCATTCATCATGTTTCACCGGCATCTTTTCATCAAACGGTGGGTCACCGCGCAGCGAGATTTCACTATGCAGTGAATTTGAATGTGATCAGAACATACATTTTGCACGCGCAAATACCGTTTGCACCGAGACTATGTGTGTTGTGGATGAACCTCCGAGTGGTTCGGGATTTTGCATCGGTTATCATGAAAGCGATTTACGTTGGTTGCAAGCTGAACTTGAAGATATGCGCCAAAAATTACACACTTCTAAACTAAATGAAGAAGATCTTGCACGTAAAGTGGAATGGGCCAATTCAGCTTCTCGTCAATGGAAAGCAAATTACAGAGATCTCATGGTTACAATCTACAGTTATAACCCAGAGCTGGTCAATGTTACAAACGAGTTGGAAAAGCAGGGACTTGTGCTTGCGCCCTGTATTGACTCACAGCATTCAGTCCACCAACAGCTCTCGGGTCGAGATGATCTCTTCGGCACCTTCCACCAGCGAGTCGGTTCAAAATACACTGGGGAGATTCGACATACTGCCTATGTTTCCTAGACCATATGTTAGGTATTCTGAGCGCTTATCGAGAACACCTAACTCGTCCATATCGACTAGACATATGGCAGATCTTATCGCAGATCTGTATCGCCGAGTTGGGCATACACCACCTGTGACCACTGAAACGAATTCACCACCAGAAAATTCACCAGTTCCAGAAAATGCTCCAGTTGCAACACCGCCGCCATCTTATGCGGAAGCTACACTATTGTCGCACTTGCAAACTGCGGAGGCAGCTCGTGAGCCGCGACTTAGCATCTCAACCAGTTCGTCATCTTCAAATGAGGAGCTAGATTGCGATGCTCGAGGCGAGCAGGGGCAAAATGGCCAAGCACTACCAACAAATCAGCGAAGCAGTCCTAATATGACGCGTCCATTATGCAGAGTCTGCGCTGATCGAGAAAACCACCCAAATACCCAGTTCCTGAACTACGTACCTACAGCCGATGATCTGTACCCATTTTCGGATACGAGCGTTCGCAGTACGAGATTTATACACGCTCAATTCAAGGGCATACCTGGTTATTTTGTAGCCAAATGGCTCATGATTGGAAATGGGATTATCTGTTTCAAAGAAGATACCTATGGCTGTCATTGACAGAAAATCAGTGCTGCTTAATCACACTGTGTTGTTCGACGAGATTATGCACTCGACTTGTGACTTCGGGGTTTTACCTGCCAACATCATACTTTATGTTGGGTCAACAGAACTTGGAACATGGTAGGCATATTTGGTGACATGTTGGATAAATTCATTGAGTACCTCAGGCTTCGGGGTGTTCAATTATTGTTCCTCCAATCGCAATCAAGGCGGAGTTATGGTCCCAATATGTCGAAATACTCAATTCATTCGAACCTCCTGAGGAAATGAGATACTTATACATTGGATATCTCGAGGACATTCTTCGTCAACTCTCACCAAAATGCGTAAATTGGCGACTCACCTACCCTTACCCTACCATCAATAAATTTCGCTGTCAACTCTTTGCTGAGTTGAGCATGCTGGTGGACGAATCCGAGTGAGGGGCACTAGTAGTGTACTCTTGAGTAATGCTACTTGATAGTCAAAATTTTTTTTTTTTTGGTATTCAGAGTATATTTGTAGATAATAATTTATGCTAGTATTTTTCATAGAATTTTTTTTAACGTAAATAATTCAAGCTAGTCTTGATTTTTTTTTATCAATTAATTTTTCTCGATTTATTTATTTTCATATTCGAGTATTATTTTGATTTAGTAACGTAATATTTTTTATCCATAAAATTTTGAGTAATTTTCATTTCAAAGATAGTTAACGTAAAAAATTTATTTAGATTTTTTTTTTGGAATTAATTTACGTATTTCAAAGATAGTTGATGTAAAATTTTTTTTTATCAATAGTTTCCACTTCGATTTGATTTTCATTTGAGTATCGTGCCATGCAATAATTTTTTTACCCGGATTTGTGTAATTACGTGTCGCACGTTTGCGTCACTTGGAAAGTTTCGTTGTTGATGTTTTGCTTCAGTCACTTCATTATTCGAAATGGTGTCGCCTGATTGGCTGTATGTATCTGTCAGAGCCAAGGTTCAAAATGCAAAATATCCGAGTGTCCGCGGCAATACCACATGGACAGTTTTTCCACCAGTCCAGCTTTGTACAAATTTTCCTCAAGTGACGGCGAGTCGCCGCAAGATCAGATATCACTCTACTGCAGCGTCTGCACTGCGATCGCGATATCAATCTTGGTGAATTTGGGAGTATTGGGTAAGATACTGGTTGAGGTACCAGTCACCTGGGTAAAGGTAAAGGTTATGTGTCGATAAATATTTATTTTGATTATTGGTATTTCAATAGATTACCGTTGTAAAAAAAAAAAAAAAATAAAAAAAAAAATAAGCAGTCTTCGACTTAATTGACCAAAAAGCAGCTGAAAAAATGAAACAGCATCCGAAATTCTAAATTAAAATTATCCAAGGTGTCAACAACGGGCCTTGTGTATTTGGCTGAACCTTTTCTGATTTTTGTACTTTATTGAAACCCAATTTTGACTCGCGCGTGCGACCTAATGTAATTGCCTTCCCGATTTTGACTCGCGTGTGCGACATAGATTTCGAATCCTTGCTTTGACAATAACTAATGCTTCTCTGTTCGAATGTCTGTACAGAATTTTTTTATTGTATCCGGGGTGCAATGCCAAAACCAAAGCGGCGTACTTTGGGCAAGGTTCCACCAGAGCAAGAGTACTTTCTTTCGAATCTATGCCGACGAGGATTTTTATTGCAATTTTGTCGAGACGTCATGGAATCTTGAGCTGCATTTTTATCCAGCCATCGTTGAACGTTTTTTTTTACCATCGTGTCTGCATCGCATCTATGCTTTTACTGATTTCGTCAACGTTTTGCACCTGTGTCAATACTTTTCACTGGCGAGATACTACCTTGCAACAACGTTCGCCTTTGTAATTTTTTTTCACCATTTTTGCATATCCATATTTTTTACTCTTTGCGTTTGGTATGTAACTTGCAACATTTTTTTACCCGTTGCATTTTTTACTGCGTTTGGCATTTTTTTTCGTACTCGTTGTAGACTTGTATGGAAATAGAATGCCTACAGATGGTGTGTGTAAATTATTTCTTCTTCTGGCCTATTCTTTGGATTCAGTTTACTTTTAAAATTTTTTGCTCAGTTTTGGGGGATGTCTGAACTGACGTGTAAACGTAGCAAGTATGCCAAATTTAT
This sequence comes from Balanococcus diminutus, assembly GCA_959613365.1. Lineage (NCBI taxonomy): Eukaryota > Metazoa > Arthropoda > Insecta > Hemiptera > Pseudococcidae > Balanococcus > Balanococcus diminutus. The sequence continues at coordinate 23,008,620 of OY390715.1, forward strand.
TTTTCTTTTTACCACCCTCTCAGCATGGAAAGGTTCGCCTAGAAAAGAGGGTGAGCGTAAATGCTGTTGAGCAATCAATTTCGATTTTTTTTCTTGGTATTAGTTTAGCTTTCGCCTATTGCGATGTTTTTACTATGCAGAGTGGCACTCAATTGCTTAGTTTACTTTACCATGTATCGCCTTTTGCGATGTTTTCGCTCGATTAGATGTATGGTATTTTAGATCTATCGCCCTTTGCGATGTTTTTTACCATGCCGAGTGGCACTTCTAACTGCCTAGGTTATTTTAGATTTATCGCCTTTTGCGATGTTTGTATTATTTATTTTTTTTTTTTTTCTCGACTGTTTATGGTATTAACTGCCTAGGTTATTTTAGATTTATCGCCTTTTGCGATGTTTGTATTATTTTTATTTTTTTTTTCTCCCTCTCGACTGTTTATGGTATTTTTGATATTTTCGATCCATCGTCTTTTACGATGTTTTACGATTAATTACGATTTGTATTTATTTATTGTTTTTTTTCTGGCCACAGAGCGTCTCTGCATTGTTGTTTTTGTTTTTGCTCTCACACCGGGTTGTTTAATTCGAGTGATTACAAGATTCTTTCGATCCTTTCATGCTAAATTATTTTTTTCCCCTTTTGCTTTCGATTTTTTTTATTTCAAAATTTACTTTTCAAAATTGTTCGTAGTTTACCCACCACCTACTTTTGATCTTGTGTGGTAGGGGGTTGGTGGATTCTTTTTACCCAGTCGTTTCATGCTCCTTTTACTTTGGACCCTCAGTGAAACTTGCAGTGAATTCTTTAGCTGCAGATGATCTGAGCTGTCTGGGTCTGGGGATGCTTGGGGCGTCTGGGGAGGGGGTTTGCTTTGGTCTGTATGATTTCCTTCGGTTCCTTCGCTGAGCTACTGCGGTGTGGATTCGTGGTCTTGTTGAAATGCAATTCCATTGGTTCAGGCTTATGGTGGTCTCATCGGGGCAATTGGGGGAGATGTGCAGTCAAAGGCAATGAGATGAAACCAGCTTCCTACATCTAAAACTACAATGTCACCACCGCCCTCTTTAAACAGGAGGGGGCAGGGGATAGGGGCCATGCTGTATTCTTCCTGTGTTTGGACCCATCTTTTGCTCGCGATTTCCTTCAGGCGGCGCCGGGGGGCTTTGCCTCTTAGCAAACCCCTAGGGGGCATATGTGATGGGTACTTATGGCCTTCCTCCCTGTGGTAACATTGTGTACTATTTCCCTATGATAAGGTGGGGGTAACTAGTACGAGGTTTGGAAGTTATTCTCGTTGTCCCTTCGTTCTTGTAACCACGTCGAGGACTGCAGCCTTGTTGTGAGGGCAACGTTAATCAAAGTAAATGTGGCCAGTTAAAGTGGAATATGTTTGTATTTGGTAAATGTGTATGTAATGTCGAGTTCGCGAATAAATAGTCGTTGTTGTAGAACCAGGCTAGTTATTTTGGTGTGTTAATGTGTATGTAATGATGGTGTTATATCGGAGTTGGTCTGGAATTCGTGGGAAATGTATCTCCACGTGCCTCCAGTCCACGTCCGTTACTACCACTATATCAACTGAAACAAAAAATCATCAATTTTTTCTACAAAATAATTTTTATCATAAGATTCTCAAAGTGTACTCGATTATTGAGGAAATGAATTTTTGGGTAATTTTTCAGAAGAAATTAAATTTAAAAAAAAGGAGAATAGCCTACCTAATTCACCACGTATACGTAGGTAATAAGACTTATTATATGGCAAAAAAAAATTTATTCTGAAAATGGGGAAAACTGGAAAAATATGGTTTTTTTTCATCTTGAACTCTCAGAAGCTTTGTTTTTTTATCGCGGATTCTAACATTTACTTCTTTAAAAAAGGTTTAGAAATGTTCTGATCAGTTATTCTGAAAGGTTTATCAAAAACAAAACAAAAGAACACAATAAAATCCATAATCCACTTTCAAAATCTACTCATCGAGCAGATTATTAAATGGATTCGCACAAACCCTCACAATCCAAAATTCAGATTGTGCATAATCCGCGATAAAAAACCAAAGCTAGAGTATAGGTAAACACGATTATTAAGAAAAAAATTTCTGTGCAATGTTTTCACCAAAATTAAATTTTAGAGGAAAAATGTAATTCACCGCATACTTATGACAGAAATAGATTTATTCTCAAAATGGAAATAAGTTGAAGGATTATCTACATATGAATTTTTTCGTCATAAACTCTCAAAGTAGACTCGAATATTGAGTAAACATTTTTGAGCAATGGTCTCAAATGGCAATGGCTCCTATTAATGCAAAAGAAATATTTCGATATAAAAAGTTGAAAAATTTTCATAGCAGGGATGCCAACTTTCGATTTTCAATTTATTTTTGGTAAAAATTTATGTTTTATAAAAATTCTAAATAGGCAATCCTGCTATGAAAATGTTTCAACTTTTTCTATCGAAATAATTTTTTGCATCAATAGGAGCCATTTGAGACCAGTTTTGGTACTAAGCTGATGTTATTTTCGTTTTTTGTAATTTGAAATTTTAGATTTTTCAGCGATCTGCAACTGTTCAACCCCCTGGTAGGGTAAAAAATTCGATATCAAATTTCAAGGCCGATGGTATGGGGAGGTGTAGAATAGAGTGGAGCAAAAATAAAAAATTTTCGATTTTCAAAATTTGGTGCCGCGGAAAAGTTGAGTCTTGGGGATACTTACATAAAAAACAAAAAAAAAAGTTTTCAAATCGAATAACATCTTCCGATCGCGCAAGAGCCGTCAAATTTTTAAAAAATTGCAAAAAATCAAAATTTCAAAAAAATTCCAAAATGTTACAGAATGGGTTTTATGCCTTTGATTAGCAAGTATTATCATCGTTATCAGATTATCACATTTATGAGACATTAAAAACATGTCATATTTTACGTTTCTTTAAAAAAAAAATTGAAAAAAATATATAAAAAATTAGAAAAAAAGATTTCGTACCTAATTAAAATGGGTTTAACATACACAGTTTCGCCCAAAAAAACAATATACGACGATTTCCCATCTTTACCTTCATTTTCAGGAACCAGTAAAAATCATAATTTTCCTCAGTTTTTTCAATTTTTCGTAGTTTTGGAAAAATTCTCAAGGGTGCAAAAAAAATGAAAAATCTTGTCTTTTTGGGCAAAATTGCGTATGTATATTGAACCCATTTTGACTACAAAATTTTTTTTCCACTTTTTAATGTACCTACATATTTTTTTCAATTTTTTTAAAAAAAAACGTAAAAATATGAATTTTTATTTAATGTCTCATAAATGAGATAATCTGATGAATTCTGGATTTTTTTTTCAAAAAATATCAATAACGATGATAATACTTGCCAATCAAAGGCATAAAACCCATTCTCTAACATTTTAGATTTTTTTCAAATTTTGATGTTTTGCATTTTTTCACAAATTTGAAGGCTCTTGCGCGATCGGAAGATGTTATTCGATTTGAAAACTTTTTTTTTTCTTTTTCATGTATCCCCAAGACGCAACTTTTCCGAGGTATTAAATTTTGAAAATCGAAAATTTTGGATTTCGCTCCACCCTAGTGTAGAAACTCAAATTGCAACTTTCTAGGGGTGTTTTCGAGTTACCATGTAGGTAACAGGTAGCACTACTCAAAAGTGGCAAAAAGCTGCATTTTTTCAAAAGTGACCCTACTTTGAGAGCCCCCTGCTCCCCTCCGTTTAGAGGTGGGGCTGAAATTTTTTTGGAGAGGTTTTCAACTCAAAATAAATCATCTCTGTGAGTTTGGTCAAAATCTGAGATATGTTTTTTTTTCACTCCACCCTAATAACTACTATACATAAATACCTACGTTTTACGTATTATTTATCAACAAATTCCATACCCAGATCTACTAAGCACATAAAATATATTTAAAATTTATATAGAAATATTGTATGTTTCTAATAGAGCATGATTCGATTTCTGAAATAGAATATAGGTATTGTTTTTGGTGAATAAATGAGGGTACTTTGCCTACATTTATTTTTGAGTACCAGGGGCTTGTCAGTAGTGCCAGGCACCGATTGAAATGGAAACATGTTCAAATTGTTGTACTACTCGAGTAAGTTACAAAACCAAATTTATAGGTGCCCGTTTCCATATTAGAAAATTTTTTATGAAGTGTAAAATTTTGAGGAAATTGTAAAATTTCAAAAAATTAAATTTTTAAAAATCTTTTAAAAAATTTTCCTTGCACACCGCCTGATAGAACTTGAAAAATCAAACAAAATTTGTTAAGAACATATTTTTGCTTATCTCTGAAATTGAAGGTGCTACAGAGAAACATTTTATTTTAATTCACTCAAAAAAATTCAATTTTTCTTTATAGGTAATGAATTAAAATAAAATGTTTCTCTCACAGCACCTTCAATTTCAGAGATAGACAAAAATATGTAATAACAAATTTCGTTTGTTTTTTCGAGTTCTATAAGGTGGTGTGCAAAGAATTTTTTTTATTGTTTTTGTTTTTATTTCTTATTTTTACAGTTTTTATAGACATGCAACCATAAACATATCTAGATATCTACTTAAGCAAAGCATCAAAAAAATATTTCAAATGAACATATATTCGTGTATTTTAATCAAAAACAACAAAAAAAAGAATTGAATACAGAAGCTTCATATATTTTGTTTGAATTGTTTTTTTTCAAAAGTTTTTATGTTTTGTACTCATTTTTTGTTTAAATATCAATTTTAAAAAAATACTTTTATGTTGCACTTATTTTTTTGTTTGATAAAAAATTGTATTTTGAACTCGTTAAATGTGAAAAATCTATCATAATAATTGGGCATCGTGTTATTACTTGAAATGATTAATAAAGAACATTACCATGCTAAAAACCAGTTGCAGTTGTTTAGTTACTATATTTTTGAAGAATAACAAAATTTTAGCTTGTTTAAATATCAATTTTAAAAAAATACTTTTATGTTGCACTTATTTTTTTGTTTGATAAAAAATTGTATTTTGAACTCGTTAAATGTGAAAAATCTATCATAATAATTGGGCATCGTGTTATTACTTGAAATGATTAATAAAGAACATTACCATGCTAAAAACCAGTTGCAGTTGTTTAGTTACTATATTTTTGAAGAATAACAAAATTTTAGCTTATGACAAATTCTTTGAGTAGGTACTTAGAGTGATTTTTGCATTTCATCCAATTTGTCAATACTACGTCGTTTGCCCTTCATAACTTATTATTTACCTACCACATTACACGTATCAACAGCGTTTTAGTTTATTTCATACTATTTTGGAACAGAATAGAGAATGATTTTTTTTGGTTTAAAAGTATGTTTCACTTCTTTCTCAAATTGAACATTTCCAAACAAATTAAAAATTAAATACCTACATAGATCATATCATAACTGAATAAATAGCTCAGGTAATGTGTTTGTGTTCCTTTTTAAATTACAATGCCTGTATACCTTTAAACAGGCAATTCTTCTAACATCTCATTGTTGAGAGCGCTTATTTTGTTACAACGAATAGGAGCAAAATATGAGAACAGCTGTTACACCCCTCTTAACCCGCACTCATAATTAAAGAAATAACTTAGGACTCGTTCAATTGTGTGGTACTGCTTTCACAATTCAAATCTCACGCGCTCAGCCGGCTGCGTTACCAAGGAACAGACCAAGTCATGCTAGACTATAATACTGGTATTTCCAGTGGTGGAACCATTTATACGTTCCGAAAATTGGTCGGCGGCGGCGGCGTAGATGGCGCGCCGCTGACAACTAAATCGGCGGCTGCTCGGCGGCATAGCCGACTGAGTGAGCAATTTTGGGCATTTTTTTCCTTTTTAGAGCTACAGCTTTCAAAGCTACCTCATTGTAAGCTGCTTAAACCTAAAGAGCTTGAGAGCTGCTCACTTATTTTCAATATTTTGGAAAATTTGTCTATTATCTATTTATGGAAAAAAATTGAATCCAAAGTTTTTTTTTTGGACAAGTATCGCTTAAACGCAATTTTTTCCATAAATAGATACATTTTCCAAAATATTGAAAATAACTCACCTGGATATTGTTATAAAGAAGCATAATATCAAAACTTCATGACATTTCGTTCAGTATTCCCCGAGAAATCACGTAACTACATTTTTTACTGATTTTGCCCTCCAGAGCACACCCTTAAGGCGGTGCTCTACGTCTTGCGTTTTTTCATTCTGGCCTACCCGTACAAATGAAGGCGCAGCGTGTATATTTTCAAAATCAATGTTTTTTTAAGAGTTTGAAAGCTCTAAACATACAAAACATATAAAATTATGATGAGTTGAAGTTGAATAAAAGAAAAAAAAAACAATTAAAAACAATAAAATCTGTATTAATAAAAATTTTAGCGCAATATTTGCGGTGACCAAATTCGTGATTTCGATTTCGCGATGGCTCTTTCAAGAATTTGGCAAAACTATTGAATGGAATTTTATGATTTTTTGATATGTTGTACAGAATAGTACACCTCAGATCATCTAAATTCCATTCAATAGTTTTGTCAAATTCTTGGAAGAGCCATCGCGAAATCACGAATTTGGTCACCGCAAATATTGCGGTAAAATTTTTATTAATACTGATTTTATTGTTTTTAATAAAATTGTTTCATTTCCTTTATTTAACCGACTAACGTCTAGATTGATTGTTTTGTTTACATTCATGGGGTGCAACTTTGATAAATTTTTACCAAGTCCAGTGCTACATAATACTTTATAGTCAAAATTGGAAGGGAAGAAGGGGTCTAATCGAAATTTTTGTAATAACCAAAAGTATTTGTACAACTTCAAGCTACAACTTTTGTTTAAAATTTTTTTCAATCGGGCCCCTTACCTCCCCCCTGTTTTTAAAAATGTATTTGAAGGAGTTGGATTATCCAAAATTGGTGGGGAGGGAGGGATCCGATTGAAATTTTTGTTATCACCAAAATTATTCCTAGTACTTCAAGCTACAACTTTTGTTTGAAAATTTTTTCAATCGGGCCCCTTACCCTCCCCCTGTTTTCAATAATGTATTTGAATGAGTTGGATTATCCAAAATTGGAGGGGAGGGAGGGTCCAATCGCAATTTTTGTGATAACCAAAAGTATTAACGAAACTTCAAGCTACAACTTTTTATTGAAAACTTTTTCAATTGAGCCCCTCTCTCTCCACTTATTTTGCATAACACTCCCAAAATACTAATTAAAAATTGAAGGGGGAAGGGGAAATGGGTCCAATTGAAAAATTTTTGCAACAAACTTGTAGCTCAAAGTTTTGGGAAAAATTTTGGCCATGACAAAAATTGTGATTGGACCTCTCTCTTCCCTCCAATTTTGGATAATCCAACTCATTCAAATACATTATTGAAAACAGGGGGAGGGTAAAAGGCCCGATTGAAAAAATTTTCAAACAAAAGTTGTAGCTTGAAGTTGTACAAATACTTTTAGTTATTACAAAAATTTCGATTAGACCCCTTCCTCCCTTCCAATTTTGACTATAAAGTATTATGTAGCACTGGACTTGGTAAAAATTTATCGAAGTTGCACCCCATGAATGTAAACAAAACAATCAATCTAGACGTTAGTATTCAACCGATTCAACTGGGTCGCCCGAACAAAGCTAATAAAAACTCGGACAGCTCAACGGCGCACACAAGTTCGCGCAGGTTGAGTTCAAAAGAGAGACCGCGATTCTATGAAAAGCCAAAAAAGAACGGTAGAAATCAGCTGACGCATTTCCATTCGCAATTTTCCGTTTTTGGCGCTTTTCTGTCTTCGTTCTTTCACTAGAAGAAGCCCGTCGCGAGATTCGCGACGGCTAGAAAAACAGAAGAAAAAAGAATTTTTCAAATTTTAAAACTAAAAATTTAATAAATAATGATTTTTTTTTTTATTTTCAATTTTGATGGAAAAAAGTAATTTAAAAAAAAATTAGAATCATCTTATTTATCAGTTTTTTCAAAATGAGAATTTTTCAAAATTTTCTTTTAAAAAAATAATACTGTCTTATACTTACCTAAATAATATAATTGCAGAGTAACCGTTTTCAATGAATTCCATTATTTTAATTTTTCGTTAATTTTTTTGAAACAAAATTTAAAAAAATACATTTTATAAAAATTTTTAATGTTCAAGTATTATGAAAATTTTTTAATTATTTCGTTTTAAAAAATGAATACTTTAATTGAAAAAAAAAATACCATTTAAAAAAAGAAATTGTTCAGAATTATCATATACTTTCCTTCAAGTTCGCATTCTCAATCACACTTCAAAAAAGCATTAATAAATTTTTTTTCAAACTTGGAAAAATAAGAAGACAGAATTTTCTTTAGAATTCAATGCTTGATTTACCTATAAGAAAATAAAATTTTCTGGTATTTTATAAATGTACCTACCTACTCGTATTTTGGAAAAATTGATTTAGAACAAAATTTGAAACAATTCGATTTTTAAGTTTAAAATAGATTTTTGACCTTATATTGAAGAAACGTAAATTATTCTAAACCATTCATTTTTAAAATGGAATTTTTTAACCAAAATTTAAAAAAAGATGAAATAAAATTTAAAAAAAAACTGATAAAATTTGAAAAAACATAGGTACCTATCTATTGAAGTTTTTTGATTTTATTTGATGAAAATTTTAAATAAATGCTTGTTTTTAATTGAACTTGGAGTGTAAAAAAAATCCATCTTAAAATATAAAATGCAAAGGTCTAGATCTTGAATCGGAAATTTGGGAAGATGATAATAGGGAATTCTCCCCTGTGGTGTAGCCCCGTCGCCCCGTGCACTGCACTGGTATGTACTTTAGGGTGACGTGACCCCGTATTTTGAAAATGTTTTGAATATCAGGAGTCAATGGTGACATTTATACTGGAGAAAATAATTCCCTATTTTTCATTTCCTCGTGGTGTAGCCTGTAGCTTCCGTCGCCCCGTTTATAGCACTTGTATGTACTGTACCAAAATGTACTTGCCTTGCACTATGAAAAAAACTTGAGTATAATAATAATAATCACGATTTTCAACAAATAATTTTTAATATATAATAAAATTAATAAAGTAAGAAAGGAAATTTGGAAAATTATTATTTAAAAAAAATTTTGAATCTGAAGGATGATAACAGTGAGTTCTTTCGCCATAGTTTTGCCCCGTTGCCCCGTGCCCCATGTAGAACCCTGTTATATGTATAACTATAACTATTACGATTTTCAAAAAATGAGGAAAAATCCAGCTTGAATTTTGAAATATGTAAAATCATGCAGATCCTGAATCAGGATGATGTTTGATTTGAGAACGTTTAATTATTTGAATTTTTTTTCTTAATGCAAATTTTGCTGGTCTTATTTGAGAAAAATTTGAAATAAATGCCCTGAAGTGTTAAAAGATCCATCTTGAAATGTAAAGAACCAGATCTTGAATCGGAAATGTAATAGGGAGTTCTTCCCCGTGGTGTAGCCCCGTCGCCCTGTGTACTGCACTTACTTTTTATAAAATTATTGAAAAAAATGATAAATTAAAAATAAAAAAAATTATTTGAAAATAGGTATTAGAATTTTTTGAAAACCAATTGAAACATAAAAACTAAAGATCCATACATATTTTGAATCTGAAGGATGATAACAGTGAGTTCTTTCGCCATAGTTTTGCCCCGTTGCCCCGTGCCCCGTGTACAAACCTGTTATATAACTATAACTATTACGATTTTCAAAAAATGAGGAAAAATCCAGCTTGAATTTTGAAATACGTAAAATCATGCAGATCCTGAATCAGGATGATTATGATGTACCTATGTCCTATAACTTAGCTGTTATTCCCCGTGGTGTAGCCCCGTCTGCCCCGGGTGCTGCACTTACCACTTTACACTATGAAAAACGTGAATTAATGAAATAATAAATCAATAATACTTGATTATTTTGATGATAATAAAAACAACGAAAAAAACCATGAGAAAAGTAGAAAACTAACTGAAGACTAAACAAATCGCTTTTAACGAATACCGATTTCATTTACAATGCGGTATTAAAAGCTTAAAAATAAATAAAAACACGAAAAAACACGCGAAAAACATCAAAAAATTCAAAAACACGCAAAACTTGGCCGGTCTCCGTTTTCGAGCCGCTTGCGTTTTAGCTGCGCGGTAGTTTTTGTTTGCCTACCAAGTTATGCCTACTGAAGACTAAACAAATCGCTTTTAAGGAATACCGATTTCATTTACAATGCGGTATTAAAAGCTTAAAAATAAATAAAAACACGCGAAAAACCAGGGTTGCGAACCGTTTGAGAATTAATTGGTGGTGGTGGTTTTGAAAATTTTCGAATAAATGGTTTTTGGTTTTGGTTTTTTTTTTGAAATGGTTTTGGTTTTGGTTTTGGTTATTTCAACTTTTGATTATTTTGGTGGTGGTGGTGGTGGTTCTCAAAAACCAAAACCAAATGAATTGGTAAAACCAAAACCAAATGAATTGGTTTTGGTTTTCAATCGATTTTTCATGTTTTTAAATGGAGCAAAAAATATACTAACGAAGATTTTATACAACCAGATGGAACCATTTCCTATGTTTTAAATTTTAATTCTATTATTCTAATTCAATAATTGAGAATTATACTGAATTACTGATGAAGTGATGAGAAATCAAATATCAAATACAAATACAAAGAGAAGAAATTAATTAAAAAATAAAGAAGTTATTGAAAAAACCTTTATTTAATGGCCAATTTGGCAAAGAAACGAGTAATCAAATAATCAATTAATTAATCATAATTCACAAATCAAAGGAACGAAATATCATGGCACCTATTAGTTTCACCTTAAAATTAACTGCTTTGAAACTGACTAAATTAAAATTAGGATAAAAGTAAAGTCATAAAACAAAGAAACCGATTCAATTGATTTGGTGGTTTTTCAAATCTAAATGGTTGTGGTGATGGTGGTTTTTTAAATTTTTTTTTAAAGCTCTTTTTTGTGGTTTTATCAAATGGTTTTTCCATTTTTTCTGCTTGCAAACGGTTTTGATTTGGTTATGGTTTTACAAATTTTCCAATTGGTTGTGGTGGTGGTGAAAACCATTTGAAAACCACCACCAAAACAATTTTATTGGTGGTGGTTCGAAACAGTTTGCAACCCTGCGAAAAACATCAAAAAATTCAAAAACACGCAAAACTTGGCCGGTCTCCGTTTTCGAGCCGCTTGCGTTTTAGCTGCGCGGTAGTTTTTGTTTGCCTACCAAGTTATGCCTACTAATCGGTAATGCTGCTCGAGTAGTCGACCACGGACCATTAACAATCTCGAGTTTTAAAGAAATCTCTTGCCTATGGGGAAATCCTTTGATGTTCGCCGCGTCTCTTTTTATATAATAAGATAAGATAAGATTATTTCTGTCATTCTCAGTCTCGGTTGTCTCGTCAATCAATTTGTTTAAAATAACTGTATATTAATATATTTAAAAGTTACAACCGAGAAGTCGGTATAATTATTTATCGCCATCAAAATTCATCCTGTGGACAACAACAACTGTGTTTGACGAAGCACATTCAATCAAAGGTATGTATTTCATATAAAGTACTAGCTTATCTTGTTGGCAGTTCCATCTTTTAATGTTCTTCTGAAAAGTCGTTAAATATTTGAATCAAAGTTCGAAGAGAGGCGCCATAAATACGAATTACTTATTCAGCTTTTACAAATTCGATTCACTCCCAAAAGGGCATTATTTATTTAGTCAAAAATCCGTTACTCCGATGTAGCTTAGTGAAATCGTTGATAGTTGAGATCATTATTTCCCATTACTTTTAGTTCGATCTTCACCTCTGATTTATTTTTAAAAATTTCAGATAATCTTATGGAACCATTATGTATGCTGAATATGAATGCAGTGACATCAACCAAAACACCGATTAAATCACAAGACACGAATGTGTTGCTGAAAAATGACGTCGAAGGTAATTAGAAAATTTCCATCGTTAATACATCACCGTTTGAATTTGTTTGATCCCAATTGTGTCTTTTTATTCTTTTACTACGCAGACAAAAAGGACACTTTGGTTGAAAAACTCGTCAACAAGCTGCCGGAACTCGATCGGTACTTCACAGTGCATAAGAAAATCGGCGAAGGTACCTTTAGCAATGTGTTTGTGGCAACCAGTAAAGTATTAGCAGAGAAGAAAAAATTCGCCATTAAACATCTTATACCGACTTCTCATCCTACGAGAATTATTCAAGAGCTGAGATGTCTGAAAGACATAGGGTACGTTACGATTAATTCTCACGAGATGAGTATTAGGCTCGAATAAATTCATACGTTATTTTGATTTCAGTGGTCGGGACAACGTAGTTGGACTAGAATTGTGTTTACGGAATAAAGACACGGTTGCTTTCGTGATGCCTTATTTCCCTCATGACTCGTTTTCGGTAAGAATTATTCGTTTCGAAATCGCCGGTATTGGTTCTGTACTTGACTGGTTTATTGTTTTTGTAGAATTACGTTACGGAAATGGATCCTGCAGAAACTCAGCAGTACATGAAGAATCTGTTGATTGCTTTACAAAGAGTGCATTCGTTTAATATTATTCATCGCGATGTCAAGCCTAGCAATTTTCTGTACAATAGAAAAGAAAGGAGGTAAAACATAGGCTCGTTTTAATCGTCTCGTTATGACCATTCTTACGCTAACTATTTGGTATTTCTCGATAGAGTTTTATTAGTCGATTTTGGACTATCCCATCAAGTAAACAACGGACTAAAAAAATTGTGTAATTCGAGTAACTCGCTAAACGAGCGTAAAAGAGTCATCGATCCTTTCGAAAAAGTAAGTACGACTGATAAGCTTTTGCAGAAATGTCACCGGACGATCTAATCACGTAAATTGTTCGCAGGATAATTGCCCGGTTGAAGTTAAACGACCTGTGCTGCATTCTTTGAGTAGCAATGTTCCAGAAAAAGCCACCGAGAGGCAGTGCAACAAGTACCCTCATAAAAAAAGAAGTCCTTTGTTCAAGGAAAACTCGCTAGTTTCGAAAACTGCCAACATTAATCGGAACATAAACCTCGTTAAGCGTAATTTGCAATTTGGCAATATTACCACCGAAGTTAAGAAGGACGTGATTCCGTTATTATCTAAAAATTTGAATAATTCGTTGACTGCCACGTCTCCTAGTGGGTTCTCTTATGGCTCGAGCTTTTACAGGATTCAAAATTCGCAGGTAAATGATTTAGGAATTGAATGAAAAAAATTTAATAATTCGTATACATCTAAATTACTCGTTCGTGTTACAGATAAAAATGCAATTCTCGTTGAACGCGGCGGCATCTCCTTTGTTTCGCAAACCAGTCAGTACAAGTGCAAAGGTCGTGTAGTAGGTGGTAAGGGTGTTTGTGGTTGCGACACTAAACCGAAAATTTGCAACAGTTGCTTGACCAGGAAACCGATGCATGCTCCTAGAGCTGGAACTCCAGGTTACAGATCGCCCGAGGTCTTGTTAAAGTATCCTCATCAGACGACCGCTGTGGATATGTGGTCGGCCGGAGTCATCATGGTTTCCATTATGAGTGGATCTTATCCGTTCTTTCGAGGTCCCGACGATATAACAGCGTTAATGGAGATGGTCACCATATTCGGTATCGAAGATATTAGAAATACTACCACTAAATTAGGTACGTACATTAGACAAGGATTAAATTTGATTAAATTCGCCCTAAAACCTGGATTATTTCCTCAGGTCGACTTTTATTATGCAATGAAAATCGTAAACCGCTTGATCTCAGTAAATTATGCGAAAGATTGAGACAACGTACTTCGGAAATGAAACAAATCAAGCCTAACTTGCCAACTTGTCACTCGTGTTATCAAAAGGTATTACCTGAAGGTGGTTGTTTATGCAAGGATGCGGCCGAAGGAACCAAAGATAAGCCGGATAATGTCTTCCCCGTTGAAGCCTATGATCTTTTATCTAAGCTACTGTGCGTTGACCCCGATAAAAGGTACACTGCCAAGGATGCGTTGGAACACGCGTTTTTTAAAATCCAATTTTAATCCGTCGTCGTAATAATTTCATTAGTCAAATATTAACTTTTAACGTTTCATATCGTTTTATGTAATTGATTTAGTTTTCGATGGTATTTTTATACGATATATTTTTCACCTTTAGGTACATTGGTATTATGTATATTCATTTTAAAGCATATTGATTATGCTGTTATTTTTTGGGTTTGATTAATCCATTTTTTTTTTTTTTTTGTGAAAATATTTTTTTGCATGTAATTGAAATTTTACGGGGATGTGTTCACGTATTTATATTTTGTATTTGCTAGTCTTTTATGAAATATTTTCTTATTTCTTATTAACTTTCACTAGCAAAATAAACGATTAATTTGGGTATTAAATTCGTGTTTTTAATTATTAAATGAAGTAATTTCGCCGATTAATACTTGAAATCGTATTACGAATTTACGATAAAGGCAATGTTATCGAAATATTGAAAACGGTTCGCTGTAAGTGCCTAAGAATACCTACACATTTGTAGTCATCGATTCTGTTGTTTTCATTGTTGGCGGGAGAGGAGGAGGGGTTCTGAATTTCCTTTGAATAAAAAAATGAGTCATTTCAATATTATGGAGTAGGCGTTATTGTATTTTTTGAAATAAAAAATGGGTTGAAAAAATTTCTTAATTTTTTCGAAGAAAAATTCTTTCAATATTTTCTCGGAATAAAAACTAGGAATATTATTTTTTGAGAAAAAATCTTTCATTTTTATAAAAAAACATCTTTCATTTTGAGCAAAAAAATCATTTTTTAGAGGATAAAAAATATCTTTCTCTCAAAATAAAAATTCTGTACCTACACGAAATTTATGCAGAGAAAAATTTCTTTGCAATTTTTTTTTTGAAATTAAATTTTTTTTTCAAATAAAATCATTTATTTTAGGGAGGGGGGATCATTTTTTAGAGCAAAAACATCAGTTTATGGATTGAAAACTTTTCGATTTTTTTAAAAGTATAAAATATTTATTTTTTGTAATAAAAATTTTCGCCCTATTTTTGGAAGTGAAAACAATCATTTTTTGATGTGAAATCTCTGTTTCGTAAAATCAAATACTTTAAATTAATAATACTGGAAACTTCAATGGGGAAAAGTGACCCCGACAAAAGCGCTCTTTTAGCGGCTCGGCATGAAACTATTCTCAGACTTTTGACCGATCGTCATGTCTTCGACCAATCAGAGGGCGAATCACGCGACGATTAGTCGAAACCTGGAATTAGTTTCATGCCGAGCCGCTTAGAGAGCGCTCTTCTTGGGAGTCAAATCAAAAGCATTGAGTTTCCAGTATTATTAATTTAAAGTATTTGGTAAAATAAAAATTCTTTAGTTTTACCTGCTTAAATATTTGCAGCGAAAAATTTTCCAAAATTTCTTAACAATTTTTTTTTTGGAATAGGTGGTAGAAATATTTTTTAAATTCTCAAATTTTCTTGAAAAAAGAAAATTATATATATTTTTTTGGAATCGGCGTAAAAAAGATCTCAATTTTATAAATATGAAAAAATGACTAAAATAAGAATTACTTAAGTATCTATAGGTAGGTATTCCTTTTGAAAAAAAAACTTCAAACTTTTGTGGGGAAAAATTTCTCATGTTTTGGGAAATAATACTTACCTAGGTACTTTAATAATTAGGAGTACAAATTTTTTCAATTTTTTTGGGTATAAAATAAAAATCGTACCTAATTTTTTTTTGGGTTGAATAAAAATCTTTCAACTTTTTCGTAGGAAATGTTGTTTTTCAACGGACCAAGAATTCTTCTCTCCTTTTTTTTTTTTTTTTTTTTTTTTTTTTTTTTTTTTTTAAAGAAATGCATAAATTTGTTGGAGAAAAAACGATTTTAATTATATTTTTTAGAAGAAAAAAACACTACTTTTTGAACAATTTTTTTTGGGAACAAACATAGAAAAAAAAAATTATTCTGTATTTCTTGGGTAGTTTTTACAGAGAAAAAATCTCTGTTTTGTTGAGTTTTGATGGGAAAAATCACTTTTTTTCGAAGTAAAAGATCACACAATTTTTGTGGAAGAATAATCTATTTGTTGGAGGAAACCTAGATTTTTCGGAGAATTTTTTTCAACTTTCTGGAGTTAAAACTAAATATTATTTTTACTTTTTTCAAAGTAAAAAAATCTCGATTTCTTTGAAGTAAGTTTCTCTAATTTTTAATCTAAATTTTTAATTTTTTTATAGCAATAACCGAAAGAGTCTAGCCGGGTTTATAGGGGTGATTTGGCCCTGAGCACCGATTTTTGAATTTTTCCGTGGAAGTTGGTCCTTATGGTCTAAAACCCCCGTTTCTCTTTTGGTAACACTGGAGGCATTCTCACCACTTTGATAATTTGGCCAGATCAAAAAAAAAATTTTTCCAAAGGGCAGTATTAAAAATTTAGAAAAATTTTCATGATTGTTCTTCCCTCAAAAGTTCAACTTTCCCCAACATGAAAATATATAAAGTTTATGAAGTTTCTCTTTTGGTAACACTGGAGGTATTCTCACCACATTGATGATTTGAGCAAATCTGTGAAATTTTTTTTCCAAAAGAGAGATTAGAAAATTTTGAAAAATTTTCTACTAGGGGCCTACCACAAAAGCACAACTTTCACGAGGACTGACAATTTCAAAAGTTTATGAAGTTTTTCTTTTGGTAACACTGAAGATATTTTATCCACTTTGATAGTTTGGCCAAATCAAAATAAAATTTTTCCCAAAGGGCAGTATCAAAAATTCAGAAAAATTTTCATCAAGTTCATCCCTCAAAAGTTCAACTTTCTCCCAACATGAAAATATTGAAAGTTGACAAGGTTTCCCTTTTGGGAACACTGGAGGTATTCTCACCACATTGATGAATTGAGAAAATCTGTGAAATTTTTTTTCCAAAAAAGGGATTGGAAAATTTTGAAAAATTTTCTTTCAGGGGCCTACTACAAAAGTACAACTTTCACAGGGCTTGAAAATTTCGAAAGTTTATGAAGCTTTTCTTTTGGTTACACAGGAGCTTTTTTCACCACTTTGATAGCTTGGCTAAATCAAAATCAAATTTTTCCCAAAGGGCAGTATCAAAAATTTAGAAAAATTTTCATCAAAGTTCATCCCTCAAAAGTTCAACTTTCACCCAACATGAAAATATATAAAGTTGACAAGGTTTCTCTTTTGGTATGACTGGATGAATTCTCACCACATTGATGATTTTAGCAAATCAGTGAATTTGTTTTCCAAAAGAGGGATTGGAAAATTTCGAAAAATTTTCATTTAGGAGCCTACCACAAAAGTACAACTTTCACAGGGCTTGAAAATTTCGAATGTTTATGAGGTTTTTCTTTTGGTAACACTGGAGCTTTTTTCACCACTTTGATAATTTGGCCAAATCAACAAAAAAAAATCCCAAGGGGCAGTATCAAAAATTTTGAAAAATTTTCATGAATGTTCTTCTCTCAAAAGGTCAACTTTCACTGGTCATGAAAATATATAAATTTTATAAAGTATCTCTATTGGTAACAGTGGAGGTATCCCCACCCCATTGATAATTTTTCCAAATCTGTGAATTTTTTTTCCAAAATAGGGATTGAAAAATTAAAAAAAAAATTATCCCAAGGGCTTTCAATAAAAGTACAACTTTCACTTGAATTGAAAATTTCTGAACTTTATAAAGTTTCTCTTTTGGTAACACTGGAGGTATTCTCACCACATTGATGATTTTAGCAAATCTGTGAAATTTTTTTTCCAAAATAGGGATTGGAAAATTTTGAAAAATTTTCTCCTAGGCACCTACCACAAAAGTACAACTTTCACAAGGACTGAACATTTCCAAAGTTTATGAAGTTTTTATTTTGATAACACTGGGGGTATTTCCACTACATCGATGATTTAACCTACTCAACAAAAAAAAAATTGCAAAGGGCAGAATGAATAATTTTGAAAAATTTTCAACAAAGTTCTTTTCCTTAAAGTTCAACTTTCACAGGTCCTGAAAATTTTCTGTGTTCATAATATTTCTCTTTTGGAATTCTTTGAGACAAATTTTTAACTTTCTAATTTTGGCCTCATGAATCAAAATTTTTTTCAAGATGGGAAAATTGGAAAATTTGCAATATTTTCTCGTAGAACCTTCAGAACAAAGGTCAGCTTTCATTTGATATGAAAATTTACAAAGTTCATAAAAATTCTCTTTTGGTTTTATTTTGAGAATGATCATCAATTTTTATTATTGTCAATTCGGCAGCTAATATGAACTTTAGATTGCTTGTACCTCAAATTCCAAAAATAAATTTTGTTCAAATGAAAATGTGGGGCCGTCAGGTTTTTTATTCTGACCCAAACTTTACTGAGTTTTGAAAATTTTCCGACTTCATCATTTATCCTTGTTCAGAAATTGGAACTACAAGTTTCAATTTCAAAATTCCATTTTTTTATTCAAAAAAAATTTTGAACTTTGGTATACTAAAAATTTTTACGTGGTTGGTTCTGGTTTGAACTACACAACAATCTTAGGCATTTTACTTGTCTTTCTTTTATGTTCTCACTTTGGAAATTGAAAAAACCACTTTAAGAATTTTTGAGTATGTCCTCAAATTCCAAAGTGAGGAATTACTCAATCTCAATTTTTTTTATTCAATTATCTTAGTGAGGTGATATGATTTTTTTTATAATGAAAATTTTTTCATTCAGTCCACCAGATTCGTCTCGGGTCCCAAAGGGTTAAGTTATCTTACCACTTCTGCAAAAAAAAAAAGAAAAAAAAAAGAAAGTTAGGCAGACATACCATTACTTACTTAGGTACTCAATTACTGGTAGGAAAATTTAATGAAGTTACGAGGTTAAGTACATGTAGGTTTAGGTACCTCTACCTACCTAGTGCCCACTATTCATAAGACTATGCTCGTATATACATATACTTACCTACGTCATTTTCAGGAATTTGTATCCATTTATTTTTATAAGAACTCCTCCTACGAAATGTTCTCGTTCCTTGTAACAATGCTTCACTTAATAATAAAAATATATATTGGCGTTGACAAGTTGACAACAAATAATTATTATCGAATGAAATAAGAAACAACATGAAATTGAAGAGACATCTTCATAATACAGAAATTCCCTACAGGCCTTCACACACTTCTCGTTCGTATTCGGGAAAGAAATGATTAAAAATATTTTACTATTTTCACTGCTAATTGGTGTATTTCCTTATACCTTTAACTCAGATACTCGTAAAACACTCGTGCAATTTTCAAAATTTGGTGTAATTACAAATCTGTGTTGTTGCGCGTTTTTAACTTACGAAATATTAATGCTATGTTTATCACTGATGGAAGCCATTCAACACCAGTCACCATCGGCCGATTTGAAATTGGCGATTAAAATAGCAAATACTACCTTCCTACTGGCAATTGTAATTCGTCGATTGATTGCCTGCAAAGAAGAAACCTACATGTTAAATAGAATACTCCATAAATCCGAGCAGATGGACAAGCAGTGGTATCAAAAATACCACAAAGTTGGTATAATATTTATCGCGGAATTATTTGAAATAATTACCGAGTATGGTGTATCTTGTTACGTACAGTTTTGGAGAAATAGTTCGTTCAATACGTACAATTTAACTTTGCTGATAAGATTAGGTTTTGAAACCTTAATACTAGCTATGTTAACGACCGAGCAGAGGTTGTACGTTTGTTTGAATAATTTCTTACGATGTCGTGTCTTGAGGAATTCGTTGAACTTGCACGATTTCAGGATGAAATTGAATGATTTACACGAGTTGAGGATATTAACGAATAAATGCTACGGTTTAGATTTACTATTGTATTTTATTAGCGTCCAATTACTCATGCTTTTGGAATGCTTCTATTGGGTGAAAATGTTCTCAAACGATGACGTACTGAAAATTGCCAAAATGTTATTGGGAATGTTACGTATGATGCGATTGTTTTGGATCATGGCGTATGTCATTGGCAAATGGTGTTCCATTGAAGAAGAGGTAAACCATTTTTTTTTTTTTTTTTTTTTTTTTTTTTTTGAAATTATTCCAAGTTTATAGGGTTGCCCTTATTTTGAACTTTTGGATTTTTAAAATGTCCTACCGTCCAAAGTTTTTTTATTTTATCTTGCCCTATCTGGATTTTAAGAGGAGCATATTATAGTCGCCCTTTTTTTTCAAAAAAATTAAAAAATTAAAAAAAATTGTCCGATTTTCAAAATCTTGGCTTTATTTGGTCTCAACCTATCAAAGTTGTTCCTTTCACAAGAATATTTCGAGTAATCTCTTAAAATGCGCCCAATTTTTCAAAAAAAAAAAAAAAAAAAATGAAAAAACGAAAAAAGAGCAAGTTTTTGACTAACGTCTAGATTGATTGTTTTGTTTACATTCATGGGGTGCAACTTCGATAAATTTTTACCAAGTCCAGTGCTACATAATACTTTATAGTCAAAATTGGAAGGGAGGAAGGGGTCTAATCGAAATTATTGTAATAACTAAAAGTATTTGTACAACTTCAAGCTACAACTTTTGTTTGAAAATTTTTTCAATCGGGCCCCTTACCTCCCCCCTGTTTTTAAAAATGTATTTGAAGGAGTTGGATTATCCAAAATTGGTGGGGAGGGAGGGATCTGATTGAAATTTTTGTTATCACCAAAATTATTCCTAGTACTTCAAGCTACAACTTTTGTTTGAAAATTTTTCCAATCGGGCCCCTTACCCTCCCCCTGTTTTCAATAATGTATTTGAATGAGTTGGATTATCCAAAATTGGAGGAAAGGGAGGGGTCCAATCGCAATTTTTGTCATGACCAAAATTTTTCCCAAAACTTTGAGCTACAAGTTTGTTGCAAAATTTTTTCAATTGGACCCATTTCCCCTTCCCCCTTCAATTTTTAATTAGTATTTTGGGAGTGTTATGCAAAATAAGTGGAGAGAGAGGGGCTCAATTGAAAAAGTTTTCAAAAAAAAGTTGTAGCTTGAAGTTTCGCTAATACGTTTGGTTATTACAAAAATTGCGATTGGACCCCTCCCTCCCCTCCAATTATGGATAATCCAACTCATTCAAATACATTATTGAAAACAGGGGGAGGGTAAGGGGCCCGATTGGAAAAATTTTCAAACAAAAGTTGTAGCTTGAAGTACTAGGAATAATTTTGGTGATAACAAAAATTTCAATCAGATCCCTCCCTTCCCACCAATTTTGGATAATCCAACTCCTTCAAATACACTTTTAAAAACAGGGGGAGGTAAGGGGCCCGATTGAAAAAATTTTCAAACAAAAGTTGTAGCTTGAAGTTGTACAAATACTTTTAGTTATTACAAAAATTTCGATTAGACCCCTTCCTCCCTTCCAATTTTGACTATAAAGTATTATGTAGCACTGGACTTGGTAAAAATTTATCGAAGTTGCACCCCATGAATGTAAACAAAACAATCAATCTAGACGTTAGTAAATTTTTGTACTCAGAATTTTGAGTTGTTGTATTTTATTAGAAAATTTTTTATTTTTATTTTCTCCAAATTATTCATTTAGGGGGAAAATATAAAATATAAAATTTTAAGCCGATTTTTTTGTAATAAAAATAATAAAATACAACTACTTCAAATGGTACGTAAATGAGAAAATTTTGTTCATTTTTTTCGTTTTTGTCTTTTTTTGAAATATTGAGGTCGTTCCCAGGTACCACTTGTTAAGGGAGGAATAAATTTTTTTGAAAATCGGTCATTTTTTAATTTTTCTGAAAAAAGGACTTTGAGGGTAAGATATTTAAAAAATCCAAAATTCCAAAATAAGACCCTTTCTAATGTAGGTATTTATTATTTCGTTCTTCAATAAGGGTCGCAAAACATTGGAATATTTATTCGAATATAATGCAAATGAATTTCCTCGCCATATGAACTACCAAGTAAGTAGGTAGTAAAAATAACAGAAAGTTTATATTATATGAACACCTATTTGTTTAAGTATACGTGTACGATAGGTAGAATGATATCTTATTCGTAGGTGTTTTGTTCTAGTTGGCGTTATTGTTGGAAGACATTCAAACGAGAGATAAATTATTCTCAGCTCACAAACTTTACGACATAAATATGCCTTTATTGTATAATGTAAGCTTTTTACATGCATGGTCGGCAGTTTAGCAGCAGCTCGGGTGCTCGAGCTACCCAAAATGATATGAGGTCCGTCTTTAGAAAACTCGGAAAATGCAAAAATTAAACATACCTACAATACCTACATCAGTTTTTTCAATTTTTTTTTTTTGATTTTTTGTGAGAAAAAATATTTTTAAACTGGAGAGAAAAATTAGTTTCTCTATATTTTTTCCAAGAGAAAAAGGTCTGAATATTCTTGAAATTAAAAAAAAATCTCAATTTTTTGAAGTGATTGTAAGAAACGGGTAAGGGTATGGTAAAAAAGCTCCTCAATTTTTTTGAAAAAAAGTATTTCAATATTTTAGAAGATAAGCATTTACTTAGTTTCTAATTTTTTTCTAATACTTAATTTTTTAAAAAGGGGAATCCTCATTATTTTTTTTTTTTTTGGAAAAAGTTTTAAAATTTTTCGGATTAGAAAATTTTTCCAATTTTTCACAGAAATTGTTTTTCAATTCTAGGGAGGGAAAAATGTACAAATATGTTCTTTCATTTTTTTGGAAATGAAGAAGTCTTCGAATTTTTTTGACGAAAATATTCCTAAATTTTTTTTGGGGGGATATTCTTCAATTTTTTAAGGGTAGGTAAATATTTCTCACCTTTTTTTAGGTGAGGGAAATACTTCGGGTTTTTCTTGAAAAAAATAAAGTTTACTGTTTAGAGTGAATAAATTCTGTATGTATTTTTTTTTTTTGGACGGGGTGCTCGAGTTTTAGTGAGAGTAAAAAACTTTATTGCTTTGAAAGAAAAATTTTTCAAAATTTTTTAGGTGAATAATTCCTCGTTTTTTTTAATTTTTAATTTTTAATTTTTTAGGAAAGATTTTCTAAATTATTTGAAGGGGGAAGTATCCTCAATTTTTTCTGGGAAAAAGTCCTCAAATTTTTCCAAACTACAAAATTTTCCAAGTTATTTTGACATAAATGTTTTTTTCAATTTTTTTAGGGCTGCTCGAGTTTCAGTGATAGTAAAAAACTTTATTGCTTTAAATGAAAAATTTCTCAAATATTTTTGATAAAAATTTGAAATTTTTTGTGAAGGGGGATCCTCAATTTCTTTTTGAAAACAATTTGGGGGGGGGAAGTATCCTCATTTTTTTGGGAAAAAGCTGCCCTCAAATTTTTCGGAATACAAAATTTTCTAATTTTTTAGGTACAGAAATTTAAAAAAAAAATTTAGAGCCTATAATATCTCTCAATTTTTTTGTTATTTATATCGGTAAGGATAAAATGTACATGAATGTACTTCTACTTTTTTTGAAAATGAAGAAGTCTTCAAATTTTTTTGAGGGAAATATTTCTCAATTTTTTTGGGAAAAATATTCTTCAATTTTTTGGGTATAAAAATCCTCAGTTTTTTTTTTGAGAAAAATACGTCGAAGGAGGTTTTCTTGAAAAAAAAAGTTTACTGTTCAAAGAGAAAAAATCCCTCAATTTTTTTGGGAAAGGAATACCCCTCAAAATTTTAAAGAAAAATATCCATCAGTTCTCTTTGGGAAAAAATTCTGCAGTTTTTTTTTGGATAAGATGCTCGAATTTTAGTGAGAGTAAAAAACTTTATTGCTTTGAAAGAAAAATTTTTTAAAATTTTTTAAGTGAAAAATTCCTCGTTTTTTTGAAGAAAATAATTTCTAATTTGTTAGGAAAAATTTTAAGAAAGAGAATCCTCATATTTTTTTTTTTTTTTTGAAAATATATTTCTTTTTTTTGAGAAAGTATCCTTAATTTTTTTCGGTGGAAAAGTCCTCAAATTTTCAAAGAAGGTACAAAATTTTTCTAATTTTTCACAAATTTTTTAAAAATTTTTTTTAGAGCCTTAACCTTTTTCAATTATTTTTTTATTTATTTTGAGAGGGATAATATTCCCCAGTTTTTTTTTTGGGGGGGGGGGGGGGATATTATTTGATTTTTTGGCTAACCTAAAAAAAATCCTCAGCTTTTTTGGAGAAAAACCCTTTAAATTTTTTTTTTTTTTTTTTTTTTTTTTTTTAACTTTATTGTTTGGATAGAAAAAAATCCTTAATTTTTCAGGAGAAACTTTCTCATTTATTTTAAGAAAAAAGTTTCTCAATTTTGTAGAGAAAAAGTCACGTTTTTTTGAATGAGGGGGTAAATCTCTGTTTTTTGTTTGATAACAATTTCTCAGTTCTTTTACGGAAAAAATTCTTCAAATTTTTCGGAGTAGAAAACTTTTTAGTTTTTCAAGGAAGGAGAACCAGTTTTTCAATTTTTCAGAGCATAAAATCTTTAAATTTTTAAAAGCAAACAAATCAACTACTTATTTTTTTTTAAATTCGTGGAGTGAAAAATTCTCGATCTTTCATTTTTTTTCAAGTACCTACCTCTCTATAAAAATTTTCCCAATTTTTTATTGAAAAAAAATTCTTTCAATTTTATTTTTTTTAATTTTTTAATTTTTTTTTGAAGGAAAAAGCCTCTTAATTTTGTAGAATAAAAAATCTTACATTTTTTTTTTGGAGAAAGTGACCAATTAACATTCCACATGAAAATTTTTCACCCCACCACCCCTCCTGAAACAAATCGAGCTACACGCTGAAAAATTCTATATTGCCGGCCATGTCTCTTATATCACATTTCGTTCTACAAATCAAAAATAGTTCAAAAAATGGATATAATTTACAGATTTGCGGCACCGTATTCGCTTATTTAATACTGATAATGACTTCATCGCCGGTTCAATCTTAAATTCCAAACAATGGGGGAAAAAATTTGCATCAAAATGGCGCGTAAATATTCAAACCACACGAACGGGGATACGGTTTCGAATAAGCGAAGAAAATCTCCACGGTGAAAAATGGAAATACTTTATTCAACGCTGAGAGGGCTCTCTTAAGAAGGAGTTATAAAACAAGAATGACATTTTAATAACTATGGCCACGCTACGATAATCTTGTGTAAATGTTATCTTTCTTTTTATAGCGGTAGGTGAGGCGATTGTGTAAATTCATTATTTTATCGATTTGTATTTCATTATGAAGGTACCAAGATTGATCGTTGGACAAGTTTGAAATATTACCTTTATTAAAATTTTATAGATATCGGGTTACTTTCGCTATAAAACGTCTTGTGCCTCCTTGTACTATATAATGATCTTTAACGAATAAACAAAATGTCAACAATGTAGGTATACTTCGTTTGAAATTTACAGCCCAATTTTTAGTAATCATTGGATCAAAGTTAAGTTTAAGAATTTTGTAAAAATGACACGAATAAATTCTCAAACTATTTTCCTTCTTAATGGCAACAAAACTATATCCTCTAGTCTGATCTTATCCTAACAATTTTTTTTTTTCATAATGGCGAAGTGTTTTCAACCTCGCGCTTTTGAACAACTACGTATAATAGTGAGAAAGTAGCGCTTTGCGGCATCGGATGACAAATTTTGTCTAGAATTTTTTCATGGGACTGGTAATTTTTATAACTATTCAAGGAACTCTACAGTGTGTCCCGGTTTTCTATCTCTTTTAGTTTTTGAGTTGGAATTTTTATAAGGCTAAAAATTTGACTTTGAAAATTTGAAAATTTGAAAAAATTGTAACCTACATGTCGACTCATGAATAGATTTTTCACTCAAAAACTAAAAGAGATAGGAAGATGATGCTAAGGAACATTTTGTAGAGGAAGTAGAGGTGAATCATCTGCTGACAAAAAATAACTAAGTTAATGATGCAAATTTTTAAAAATTGCAAAATTTCGAATTTTTTTAATCATTTTTTTTTGGTAAAAATTATTTGTTGAACACCCTATTGCATCGATTTTGATGAACATTTTTTGAGAAATTACTGCAACTATCCTACTTTATTTCCCAGAAGATTCATCTTTCTATCTGTCTTCAATCAGAAAAAATTAATTTTTAATTTCAAGTGAAAAAATGAAAAATAATTTTTTTACCATGCAGCATCTCAGCCCCTTCAATAGTAAGTAAGGATATGCAAACATACCTACACGTTGTTGAAATGAGTTGTCCTCTTACAAGGTTGAAGGCTGTTATTCTTAACCGGGACACCCTGTATACCGAGCAAAATATTTTGAAAAACATGTAAAAATTGACAACAAGCTCTTTTTATCAATTATTTTTCTAGATGAGAAAAATGTTTTCTTTTTAATGGCGCAATCCCCATCTCTCTATCTCACTCCAATCAAAAGTTATAAGCGAATAATTTGTTGAAAAACGTCTGAAAAAATCATAATTAAAATTTTTTAAATAATTTTTTCAAACGTTTTTATAAAAAAAATAAGCTGCTCACAACTATTGATACATTAAAAAAAATATTTTAGGGAAAAAGATTGAAAAAATTTTAATTATGATTTTTTTAGACTTTTTCATCAAATTATTCGCTCATAACTTTTTGTTGGAATAAGATAGGGGGATGGAGGTTGCGCCATTAAAAAGAGCACATTTTTTTCGTCTGGAAAAGATAATAATAAGAGCTTGGTCAAAGGACAAATTTTTGAGTTATCGCAGAAAAATGAGAAAAATTGTCACTTTTTTAACATGTTTTTTCAAATATTTTGCTCGATATAGACTTCCTTAAATAGTTATAAAAATTACCAGCCCCATGAAAAAATTCTAGACAAAATTTGCCATTCGATCCCACAAAGCGCAATTTTCTAACTATTATAGTTGTTGAGAAGCGCAAGGTTGAAAACACTCCGCCAATATGAAAATTTTTTTTCGATGAGCATAACTCAGCCCCTGCCGTCCGGAGGTTAGGCAAACATACTTACATCGACTCACCATAAGTTGCATAGTTACTGGTTGGAAGGCTTTACTCTCAATTCGAAACACCCTGTATACCTACCGTTAAATTGCCCACATATACTTTTGACGTACTTTATTATTATTAGGTTAGGTTTAGATGGAATTCTTAATTCAGGTTTGGACTAATTTCACCAACACAACCCACCTTGAAAATTTGAAACATCTTTAGAGCTGTCAAAGTCAACACCACTTCTCTTCTACATCTTCGTAGGCCTGCCATATCAAATTATCCCAATTTGAAAACCTGCCCGAGCTAGAGCTGTTCGGAGCAAAGTCGAAAATAAATTATACCCGAGAAAATAGTACAAACGAAACGATTACAATGGAAAGTTTACATCAAAAGTTGAAGTGTTTTCGAATAATTTCGAACGAACGACACTGTCACTTGAGAAAAAAAATCTACGCTGATTTTCATTTCAAAAAAGCCCAAAGCACTCGAGATGGTTAAATGAAATCAAGAAACGCGAGAGTTAAAACCTATTGGAAGCGAAACGACACGAATTCGATAAAAGTTAAAAGCCATTGCATATCGAAAATTAGATTTGAACAGGTGGAAATGAGCAGGAAGGTGAACGAAAGGGGGGGGGGGTAAAAATTGGAAAAGTTAAAACTCTAGTAAGGATTTCCGGTCTGGTTTGATGCGTTTCATTCAAAGTATCATTCGGAGACGTTAATAAAATCTCATTACAAAACTTAACATCTGCAAATGCTAAGTTCGTTTAATACGATGCTAGATTTGAGTAAAGTTTCGAGGCAAACTTGAACCCGATGGTATTTATAAAAATCGACCATAAGCGTAAAGATTAAATTGGAAAACGTCTCTGAAGATCAATGAGATTATTGAATTAACGCGAATTCGTATCAACCTTTAAGCCTTTTTTTTTTTGTTTGGCAAATGTTAAACTTACGTAGATAGAAAAGCTGCATCGCGCATGCTTCTGGCTCGCGACTGGAGATTCCAAACGTCGAATTTTCTGAGCTAAACACGAGTCGAGTCGGTAGTATGTAAAAATTCCATGTCATGAACGTTATCTCTCGTTGTTCGCTCAATTTTCATAACCGATTTACTGAATTATGCGTAACAAGAAGCGTAAGTTATTGCATTATTATTATCGAATTGGCCTTTGAATCGGGGGTAGTAATTTTTTCACGTATTGAGAAACGCTTCGTAAATAGTAGTTAGAAATTTGCCTTTTTTCGTAGTTTTTATGGGTTTTCGATACAGGCAAACGACGCTATGTAGGGGTAGATTTTATACACCTACCTAGACTTTTTTCATCGTGCACGTTTTTTTTATTTTCATTTCACCATCATCGATGAATTATTTCCTCGTTTGGTTTGCGGTTGAAATTGGAATTTTACCAGCTTAATTGTAACATAAAATACTGGAAAAAATTCTATCGTCCTGTTGCACTCTCTTTCTGCAAACGTAGAGTGGGTTTTCGCTAAAATTCGTAATCAAGCTTTGCTCTCCATTCTGATTCTCTACTTCATCTTGATACAGTCACGTAAAAAATATTTTTTTTACTTTGTAAACCGAGTCATATGCAAAAAAAAAGGGTGTTTTCGAGTATTCCAGACGTCACTCATTTAATATACCTAAATTAACATTTTAGAATGAAAACCCACACGGTACAGTGACCCTTGTCATGGGGTAATAGACAAGATGTTGCCTTTATACTAATCAATAAAGTCTTTCTGTGGTTATTAATAAAGCAACATATGGGATTTTAAGTAGGAAAAAAATTATTTATAAAACACTGAATAAAAAAAAAAACATTTTTATAACGAATTCCATCGTGTTACGTGGCTTTTGCAAATGCTCGCAATTTATTTTTAGTGTAAACACGACCAGCATTTTATACTTAAAATGTTAACAATGTAAAACACGTGGTTACTGTTCGCAGTGTTTAGCAGTTGAATTTTTAATTAATTCGTAACGATGAATTATTGAATGTGCGGTGGAAATTCTCGTGTAAGCTGTACCTAACTGCAATTGAAACACGACGAGAGTATTTTCTTAGCTCGACTTTTATATGCGGGGAAATTAATATTGAGTAATTAGATAGCAACTAAGTCAATTAAGTTTAGGTGCGAATTTTCCGTATCATTAATTTCGTACCAGGGAAATTTCATAATAATGAAGCGCAAAGCTTTGTTATTTTCGTCGAGAATTCCCATAATCATATTTTGTTTTGAATTAGATTTACGCGAAGTAGAACGATTGCTTCGAATTGTTATGCTCTGAGGTGAATTTTCGAATTTGCGTTCGATTGTATGTATAGAAGAGAAAACAGTCCAAGGATATTCGCATGTTTGCTTTTTGATTAAGAAAAAAGGCGTAGCAGTCAGGTAGCTATTTGAGAGGCAAATTTTCTTCATAGATATTCTTTGAAAAACTAACGAGAACAAAATGACTCTAAAATTCATATTTTGGGGCCAAAAAAGAGGCGAGAATGACCAAGAAAATTGAAATTTGCATATTTTGGAGGTAATTTAGGTCTCCATCGCGTTGGTACAAATTTCAAACATTTTCATAATTTTGGAATTGTTTTAGGAATTTTTTGAAAAAAAAAGTTTTTTTCCAAATTTGATCCCTGAAAGTCGAAACTTCCAAAAGGCACATCAGGGACCTTTTTGACTCTACATACCAAATTTTTCCCGCCTAGGGGAGTTGGTTTGGACTGTAGGCTGACAAACATACCAAAAAAGTGAGTGTAACAATATGGATTTTTTTTTTAACTTTCATAAGGGTTAAAAGGGGTTTAAAGGTTGAACTCTGAAAGAATCACATTAGTGGCAATGGAGCCTAAGTTAAACCTATGATTAAATTTTAGTACCCTTAAACCGTGGGGGGCGCTTTAAGCTGGTCACGAGTGGATCGCCGCAGTACTGTTTTTTTGGCACCATCAAAAATTTACCAAGTCCAATATTACATAGATACTTGATATTCAAAATTAGAGAGGAGGGTGGGAGGGAGGGAGGGGTTCAATCGCAATTTCTGTAATAACTAAAATTATATACAAGACTTTAAGCAACAACTTTTGTTTGAAATTTTTTTCAATTGGACCCGTTCCGCCACAAGTTTTTAATAATATTAGAGTATCGTTGTCATATTATGCAAGATTGGAGGGGAGGGAGGGGTCCAATCTCAGTTTTTGTTATGACCAAAATTATTTCTAGGACCTCAATCTACAACTTTTGTTGGAAAAATTTTCAATTTGATCCTCCCCCAATTTTGAAAAAATATCTACCTAATGTCATGTGAAATCGGAGGAGAGGGAGGGATCCAATCGAAATTTTTATAATAACCAAAATAATTTTTAGGATTTTAATCTGCAACCTTTATTTCAAAAAATTTTCAATTGGCTCCTTCCTCCCTCACTGCTCTACTTTTTAATTACATAATGTCTTCGGAGTGTTTTGCAAAATTTGTGGAGAGGGAAGAGTCCAATTGAAAAAAAATTTCAAACAAAAGTTGTAGCTTGAAGACCTAGAAAAATTTTTAGTTATTACAAAAATTTCGATTGGACCCCTCCCTCCTATCCACTTTTGGATATCAAGTATCTGTGTAGTATTGCGCCCTTGATAAATTTTCGATGGTGCCAAAAAAGCAGTACTGCGGCGATCCACATCCCCAAATTCATTTTTTAGGAGACTAGTGGAGGGGGGGGGGTAAACGTAGGAAATTGAAATTTACACATGTCAGAGATGAAATGTATCTTCATTATGGGTGAAAATTTCAAAAAATTTCTTCGCTTTGAGCTTTTGCTGGAGACTGGAATCTATGCAAAAAAGGAGTTTACCCTAAATTTGGACTTCAAAGGTCAAAATCTCTAAAAGACATATCAGTGACCTTTACTGACTCTTTCCATGGCAAATTTTTGCTCTCCAAGTCATTTGATTTGGGCTGTATCGATGTACCGAGAAGCAGGAAAAAACATGAGAACTCTTGATTTTTGGCCCTAAACATGAGTCAAAAAGGGCTCAAAGATCAAAACCGACAAAAAACACATCAGGGACATAAGCTAAGAAATTTTGGGACCTTTTGACTAATTTTTTGAGGTAAAGTGGGTCCCCATTTATTAATTCCAAGAAATTGGATCATTTAGGCTTCTGCTGAAGTCTCCTCAAAAAAAGGATATTTTGCCAAATTTAGACCCCAAAGGTCAAAGTCTCCAAAAAGCACATCAGTGGCCTTTATTGACGCTGCATAGTAAATTTTGGCTCCCCAAGTCATTTGGTTTTACCGTGGACTGAACAAGTGAACAAAGTACTGAGGAACAAGAAAAGCATGTGACTTTTGATTTTGATCCTACAAAATGGTCAAAAGGGGTTCAAAGATCGAAATCTACCAAAATCATCATAAACTAAAACCAAGATGAAATTTTGGAACCTCTTAAGTCAATTTGAGGAGTCTGTTCTGTAGGCTTATCAACATGAAAAAATGACTCTAAAATCCACTTTTTGGGGCCTTAGAATTAGATAGGGTGGGGATGACATACAAATCTTAAATTTAGATAAATGTTATAGAAACAGTAGGGGTCTTCATAGCTAGTGCAAATTTCAAAATTTTTTGTCACTTTGGGTATCTGCTGGAGCTCTCACAAAAAAAGGTTTTATCGCAATATTCAAGTTGAGATACCAAAAATTTTAGGAAGGATTTTATAGGCCTAAAAGACCCCACAAACCGAGTTTCATCTCATTCAATTTTTTGACTCGGCCTTGGTAGCCCAAAAGTAGCAGCAATATTCTATTATGAACCGCATGGGATCCACAGAGTGAATAGACAACCCATTCACTCATTGCCTACTTTTGAAAATGAAGGCACTACAGAGACTTAAACTATGAAAAAAGTTGGTTTTATAATTCTAAAAGTTCATAGCATCTTCATTTTCAAAGATAGGCAAATTTATCAGATAGAGATAACTTTTATTGTGTAATTTTCACGTATCACAAGATAGGTGAAATTCCTCTCTTCCTAGATTTTGGAATAAATCTAGAATATTGTTTGGTAACCCTAAAAAACATTTTTGGCCAGAAATTTAAAAAAACACGTAGCACGTTTTTTAGATTTAAAAAAATCTCTATTTATATGGGTATTGAAGGTTGGTACGTAAAATTTTGAAACAAATAAAAATGTGTAGAGGAACTTACAGCTGAATTTTTTTGAAATTTTCCATCGCATTATAGGGGGCGTACAGTGTGCAAAATCAATTTTCAAATCGTCATAACTTCGAACCCCGAAGGGGTCAAAAATTTTCTTTTTCAAAATACGTATTTCCTATAATACAAATACGGTTTAAATTTGAGCTTAAAGGATACATTTTGTTTACTTTTGTGCTCGTGGAGCTTGGAGCTTGTGCAACCGCATAAAAAAAGTAATATTTTATTCATCGATTATTTTTCATTACCATTTTATTTTTCAGGATCCGATCAGGATGGCAATTTCTCAAATAAAGACTCAATCAGAGACCGAATGGAGAGGGTATGCTCAATTAAGAATGACTCTATTCATCTCAAGAGACGGGTGGGACTCTACAGTGGGGTGGCTTTAATAGTTGGCACTATGATTGGTACGTACACTTACGCGCACGTTGAATAAATGATAAAGGTAGAAATTGAAAATATCCCCCATCGCGATCCACTTTCGATATTAATAATCCCAGATGAAAAATCTAATTTCCATTTCATACATTTCCTGTTTGTAAATGTACGATAAGGATACACGATAAATGTATTTATACCTACTCATTTTTATTGATGACGTTTCATCAATTCATTTTCGTATATAGTAAAAGCTATTAATCATTAATGCGACGTGACGAGTAATTTATATCTACATAGCTTTATTGCAATAAAATAAATTTTTTCTTTCTTTTTGCTATGTTGGTAAGGATCTGGAATTTTCGTTTCGCCTTCCGGCTTATTGGTGAGAACTGGTTCGATTGGACTAAGTTTGATAGTATGGACTGCTTGTGGATTTATATCACTTTTGGGTAAGTTGATAATACCTAATGACAATTTTTTTTAATGTCTTATATCTTAAAATCAAAGGTGCTCTCAAATGTTCCTTTTAAATTTCATTTTACGCACTTTTAATATAAGATCGGCTACCGTAACATGGGGTTACTTTGGCCCACTTTTTGAGACTTTTTTTTGAAAATTCATCTTGCTTCTTTCAAAATCGAAGTAAGAGGCTTGGTTTTCACTCTAAATAATGTCGGACACTTTTGAGTAGCTTTGTAAATTTTTTCAAATTTTTCGTCAAACCCCCTCTTTCTTCCGTGATTAGTCAAAGGTCATGGGCCAAAGTTACCCCGCTCTGGGGTTACTTTGGCCCACTTCTTTTTTTCGTAAAAAATCGATTTCTAGGCATAATAATTACTTGCCAAAGGCATAAAACTTTGAAAAACAATTTGTTCAGTTTAAACCATATGATCAAACATCGGTATTTTAGAGATTTCCTGATAATGTTTATGCTTGAACTAAAAAAACTCCAAAAAGAGCGAAAAACTGTACTCTGACGGATAACTTCAATTTATCTTACAAACTCTTCACCAAACCGGTATTTTCACGATAGATTCTGACTCTACGTTAAATTTTTGATTGATTTTCATAGGAAAATTTTTTTTTTCTCGCTTTTTGATAATATTTATGCGTGGGCCAAAGTAACCCCAAAAACGACGAAAACGGTCCTCTGATCAGTAATTTCAATTTATCTCACAACCGCTTCACAAAATCGATTTTTCTATACGAGATTCTGAATCTACATAAAATTTTCGATCTGTTTCTATAAGAAATTTTTTTTTTGGACCATTCGTTATACTTGGTCTGAACAAAAGTTTTGGAGTTAAAAAAACCACATGAACAACGTAATAATTAACAAAAAATCAAGTTAACCAAACTTGCGACCCAAAAATTGTGACAATCGCATAGAGGTGAAGTATGAAGGCCCCTCTATCGTTGACACTCATTACAAACTCCCTCCACTTCATACAGTTGTGGTTGGACAGGCAAATATCTTTTTTTCGAAAGTGGGCCAAAGTTACCCCCAAGGGCCAAAGTAACCCCAAGGTACCGTACATGAAGTTGTCTAGAGTGTAGGGATGAAAGGATGACATTTTTTAAATGTTGAATTAAAAATGATTTTTTCTCCAGAAATTTAAAAAATATTTTTACAACAAAAAATTTAAAAAAAAATTATACTCTAAGAAAATTTAAAAGAATTTTTTATTTCAAAAATTTGAGAAATTTTTATTAAAAAATTTTATTCCGAAAAATTGAGAAATTTATTATTTCAAAAAATCAAAAAATTCTTCATTCCAAAAGTACGGGAAAAAAATTTTGTTCCAAAAAATCAAGAATTTTTTAAAAAGTTTTTATTCCAAAAAGTTGAGAAATTTTTCATTTTATGAAACATCAAGCAATTTTTCATTCCAAAAATACGGAGAAATTTTTTATTCGAAGTTTCAATTACAAAAAATTTAGAAATTTTTTATCCCAAAAAATGAGAAAATTTTCATTCTAAAACATTGAGAAATTTTTTATTCCAAAACATTGAGGAATTTTTCATTCCAAAACAAAAAATTAAGAAATTTTTTATTAAAATTAAGAAATTTTTTATTAAAATTTTTTATTTCGAAAAATTGAGAAATTTATTATTCTAAAAAATTAAAAATTCTTCATTCCATAAATTTGGGAATTTTTCATTCCAAAAAATTGAGAAAATTTTCATTCCAAAAATACGGATACATTTTTTATTCGAAATTTTTATCCAGAAAATTGAGAAATTTTTTTATTTAAATTCTTTTTTCCGAAAAATTAAGAAATTCAGTAGGTATATTATTTAATCCAAAAAATTAAGAAATTCATCTTCATTCCAAAGTATTGAGAAATTTTTTATTTAAATTCTTTATTCCGAAAAATTGAAAAATTTATTAATCCAAAAAATTAAGAAATTCTTCAGTCCAAAATAATTGGAGAAATTTTTCATCCCAAAAAATTGAGAAATTTTCACTCCAAAAATACCAAAAAATTTTGTATTCCCAAAAATTAAGAAATTTTTTATTTCAAGTCCTCCCCCCTCCCCCCCCCCCCCCCCCCGAAAAACTGAGGAATTTATTATTCCAAAACATTGAGAAATTTTTCATTCCAAAAAATCGTAAAAATTTAATATCCCAAAAAATTGAGAAATTTTTTGTTTTAAAAAAGTTGAATTTTTCCCCCAAACATTTGAAAAATATCACCAAGTACTCGCTTTTCTTCGTAAAACAGAATCATGCCTTCTCAAAAATCGATTTTTTTCTCCGAAATAACACACAAATGGAAAATCAAGATTTCTTTTCCTCTTCAGAAGTGAAAGATATATTTTCTGAAATGCCAGAAAAAAAAAATCTCTTGATACTAAAAAAAATTGAAAAATTTACCTACTTACTCAAAAAAATTTTCCTCAAAAAATTAAGACACAATAAATAGATTTTTTCTCGTGAAACGCAGTTTTTCCCAAAAAAGAGTTTTTCATTCCAAAATAAGTTGAAAATTTTTTCACATGAAAAAAATTACGACTTTTTTGCTCTAAGAATAAAAAATTGACAATTTCTTCTTCAAAAAAATTCACGTATTTTTTTCCGAAAATTTGAAAAATATTTCAATAACCCCGAACTTATTTGGACAATTTTCTCCTCTCAAAAGAAAACAAACGAAAAAATCTGCAAAAAATGTTGATAGGTACCTATCTTTTTTAATTTAAGAATTATTTTTGCTCCAAAAAATTGAAAAAATTTTTTCTAAAAATACCGATTTTTAAATTTTTTTTCCGAATAGAAGAGCTAGGTATTTAAAAAAAATGATGAATTTTCTTCTTTCAATCGAATTTAGAATTTCTTTTTCTTCAAAAAAGCTCTTCAATAAAATATAGAACTGGGCTTTTTTCTTCTCAAAAATATGAGATTTTTTTAAAATTCGTACATAGGTGCTCCCTCCAAAAACTTGAGATTTTTCCCCACCCTAAAAAAATGAATTTTTTTTTCTCAACAAAAAAAAACAGATGATGTTGGGAGATTTTTTTTAATACACAAATTTAATTTTAAAATTGATAGAATTTTCTTTTGATAAAAAAATAAATTTCAATTTTTTTCCAAAAATTTGGAAACTCTTTTCACCCCTAAAAATTGAAACATGTTTTTCTTAAAGTGAACAAAGATTTTTACCCCGGAAAAAATAAAAGATATTTTCTCTCAAAAAATGAATTTCTTTTTCTCCCCAAATTAAAAAAGTTTGACCAAAACGAATGAGAAATTTTTTTCTTCTAAAAAAGTGAAAGATTTTTTCGCTAGTTACTGAAAATGTGCTTTTGACGAAATTGAAAAGAAAACCTACATTAATATTTGATCGTCTATGAAATGAAAACTAATGCTTCGGTGGGAAACATTTCTGGTCTTTATTTCACCTAGAAAACTTTATTGCGACAACAAAATATTTATAGAATATTATGACGATGTTTTGTATCATTCTACGGTAATACGTACTTTTTCAAAGTAAAGTTTTAAAGCTTTTGTGACTGCGTGTGATAGGAGGGGTGTGCATCATGTCGGATATTTAAACCTAACAAGCTGAAGAAAAAAAAAAACTTTTTTCCCGAATTAATCTCATCAGATAGATGAAAAATGTATGGGTAATTTTCGAAAAGAAAAACACTTCGGTGATAAAAAATAAAAATTTCAGTATTTACGAAGTTCCATTTTAATCGACTAAAAATATCTACTCGTTTAGAAAATATAGGAAATTACATAAATTTTTAGACGTGTTTATAACATACGCGTACGCGAGGACGAATTACACACGCTTCAAAAGACACTTTAATACAGCTTATGAAAATAAACTCGACGACGTAATAATTGAAGTATCATTTCGACGAGTGCCTACTTAGTCGTAAACCTACTTTTTCAGCTGTGGCAGCTTGAACTTGATTGTACTTTTTCATGTTTCGCAGGAGCCCTGGCTTATGCGGAGTTAGGAACAATGAATCCTTCTTCTGGCGCTGAATATGTTTATTTTATGGACGCATTTGGATCTTTCGCCGCGTACATGTTTTCCTGGACTTCGGCGTTAATTTTGAAACCGTCTCAAATAGCAATAATATGTTTAAGTTTTGCGGAATACGTGGTCGAATATTTCACTACGGGCTGCGAAATATCAGATTTCTCTGTGAAAATGATCTCAGTTATAACGATACGTAAGTACATAGACACACGTGAACCAATGTAGATAATCGCAAACTTGCATTAATATTCCACAAAGATTAACATCGAGACGAGCTCGCGGTATGAATAAGCATCATGGCGAGGGTTTTCAAGTGTCGAAATGTTATTTACACGATGAATGGTAAAAAGCATCTTTTGATGTTCTTTTCCACTTCACGGTTCGATAGCGATCGCGTATTTTCATCTCTTTGCAAATGACGTCACGTGAAAATAATCTTCCAAAGTACCCCAAATTTAGATAGTATAGGTACCTACTCTTTATTTACAATGAAAATGGGTAGTTTGCTTTGCTTCAATATGAATAACAATGGCTTGATTTTAAACACGATACTTGAAGAAGAAAAGAAACCTGCGACGACCGTTTTATTTTTTTGATAGCAAATAATTTGTTAATAATGTACGTGGGGTTACGAAAAATCAAAAAAATCATGTAATTTTTGGGTGTTTGTTTGTAAAGAGGGTATCAGGTTTAGAATAGTTAATTGGCTCTTGACTGGATTATTTTTTCAATTTTTCAGTTTTTAGTGTACTTAATTCAATATTGTCTGTGAAAAAATGAAGAAAAAAATTTTCAACAAAATTTCAAATTGAAATGTTTAATGTTTCAATTAAAAATTTCAAAGCCAGTAAAATAGAAATTTTGACTAATAATACTCTTTTAATTCAATTGAAAAGTTCTGAGAAAATTTTGAGTGAAAATTTCTCAAAAATTCTGAGTGAAATTGTTGCGAGCAACGGTGGCGCGACTGTGCAACGCGCGGAGTTGAATTTTCAAAATTTGACTCACCCTCGGGACCTCTAAATATTGTCCGATTACAAAAAAAAAAAATTGTGGTGTGTTTTCTCATCAGAAAGAATAGATTAAGCGGTTGGGAGCGCGACTTTTTAAAAGTTGGTAAATTTCTGGCCACCCTAACGTGGAGTGAACATTAGCTACTCAAAATTTTTGAGTAAATTTTTTTTAAAAAGTGACGGAAATTTCAATTTATTAAAAAAAATTTGGGAAAATTCCATGTGATTCTTTGAAATTTTCAACTGGAAATTTCTACAAAAAATTAAGAAAATTTTAAGTAAAATAGAAAAGTAAGAATCATCCCCAAGTAATTTTACGTTCAAAAATTTCAAAAAAATTGTGTAAATTTTCGCAAATTCAAAACAATTTGTTTCATTCGATAAAATTATGAATTTTATATAATTACGTATGCAAATCTTCAAAGTTGGGAAAACGAAAAAAAAAAAAAAAAAAAAATGATCAACATCCATAATTTTGAATATTGTAATGAACAGAACTTAAAAATTTTGCCATTTTTAGATTTTCATAAATTTTTTAAAGATTGTTGGATTTTTTCAATTTTTTTTTTAAATTTTGCTGATTTTTAAAATTTTTAAGATGTTGTTTTTTTATTCAAGTGAATTTTAAAAAATAGAATTTTAAGTAATAATTATTCAAAATTCGTAATTTAAAAAATTTAGTAAAATTTTGAAATTTCAATAAATTTTAAATTGAGTAGATTAATTTGTCAAATTCAGCTAAATTTTCAAAAAATTTAACAGATAAATTTTTACAATTTTCAAAATTTCATTAAATTGTACCTAAAGCTGAAAAAAATTTAAAGTAAAAAAATTTATTAAAACTAGAAAACTTTAGTATTCTTGAAATTTTGGATAAATTTTTAAAATTTTAGTAAAACTTCGAAGTTAAATTTTTCAATTTTTTTAAAAATATGATACATAATTGAAATTTTTTCTAATTCTTAAGTTTAGATTTATATTTGAAATTGGATCCATTTTCAAAGTTTATTCGATTTTTCCAACTTCCAAAATTTTTTAGAATTATTAATATTGAAATTTTAGTAAGTTCTTTAAAACGTGAATTATTTTTTGAAATTCTGTTACATTTTGGGGAAAAAATGAAAGATCATTTCTACAATTTTTTAAAATTTTAGTAAATTGTACTTGGAGATAAAAAAAAATGTAAAGTGAAAAAATTTGAAATCTTAATTAAAATTTATTAAAAACTTTGGTATTTTTGAAATTTTGGATAAATTTTTAAATTCCTACCAATTTGCAAACAAAAAAATCTAAAAATCAATTTTTTCAATTTTTGGTATTTTTCTCCAGTTTTTAAAATTTTGGTATTCTAATTTTAAATTCATTTTTGAAATTGGGTCAATTTTCAATGTTTATTCGAATTTTCCAATTTTCAAAATTTTATAGAATTAGTAATAGGAATAGGTATTGAAATTTTAATAAATTCTTTAAAAATTGGATTATTTTTTGAAATTATTGTGTTAAATTTTCAAAAAACTTAAAATACATATGATTTTTGCAATTTTTTAAAAAATTTTATTAAATTTTTACAATTTAAAACATTTTGAAAACTTTTTGAAATTATCAAGATTTCGTCAGTATCCAAGTTTTAAATTTTAATTAGTTTTTTAAGTGAGACCAATTTTTAAAGTTTTACTCAATTTTCAAAAATTTTAAAAGATCAATTTTTGCAGTTTTTAACATTGTTTTGGTGAATTTTAAAATTTAAGTAGGTACAAATAAACCACCAAAAACTAAAATTTTCAAAAAAAAAATTGTTCAAATTTTCAAGCATTGTATGGAACTTAAAAATTTGATGAAATTATTTCTTTTAATTGGATCGTTTTTTAGGGTTTGTTGAATTTCAAAAAAAAAAATCTTAACAATTTTTAAAATCCAAGTTCATATTTTTGTGATAATTTTGCAAAGTATTCCTTAGTTATGATAATATAAAGACAGAACTTGGTTATGTTTGAGTGAATTTCAACTTCCTCAAAATGGCCTTCTGAGTTCTGTCATTCTAAATTATAAAATCCCATTCAAGGGTCGATTTACCATTCTTACTCGGCTAAGTATGCTCTATTAGAAATAAACTTGAACACTAATTAAATAGGTACCTATAGGTGGGTCCAGAACGTTGAAAAACTTTTCATAAGTTTCCGATTGTTTTCGAATTGGAATTCTATAGAAAACAACTTTCATCGTTCACTAGGAAAACACTCTGACTCAGCTATTGATAATTAATTAGCTTTTATTGTTCGAGTAAAAAGATAGAACTTCTAGATGAAATTCTGCAAAATTTCATGTTGATTCGATTGTGTTTCTAGCTGAATTTTACCTATCTTTACCTTTTGGGCTTTCTTCCATAAATAGGTAACGTTTCTTTTCCAATTTCACATCGTACGAGTTTGCGTATTTTATTTCAATTTTCATCCCGAGGGAAAAAACTTCTGCAACACGTACCTAGATCTTTAAAACTTTTTTTCAATATTCGCCACTTCTGGCATAAAATAGTAATTATTTTTCAATTATTTTGTTTCAGTTACGTTGTTATATATCAATTGTTACAGCGTACAGTTGGCTACATCGGTTCAAAATATATTCACAGCTGGAAAACTGATAGCCATAGGACTTATAATATGTGGAGGAACTTACGAATTGTTTTCAGGTATAGTTAAATGATCCTATAAGTATACTTAGGATCTCTTTTCAATATACAATAGATCTAATAATCGTCATTGATAAACTATATGGATATTCGGTAATACGATACCTTTTATGTGCGTCTGTTTCGCAGGAAGCACTAAAAATTTAACGGGCATGTTTCGAAATAGTACGACTTCGTACGGAGATATAGCAACAGCCTTTTATTCCGGATTGTGGGCTTACGATGGTTGGAACAACTTGAACTACGCTACCGAAGAAATAAAGAACCCATCTGTGTAAGTTTTGCGTACCTGCCTCATACAATGTAGCGTATTGTCTTCATCGACGAAACGTTGATTAAAATTTATTCTCGGTATTGATTTGCAGCAATATTCCAAGAGCTATTTTCATAAGTATTCCTTTAGTTACCTTATGCTACGTGTTGATAAATATTTCGTACCTGACTGTGATGTCACCTCAAGAAATGATATCGTCGGAGGCAGTTGCTGTGGTAATTTTCAAATTTAATAAATATCAAATTCGAAGTTCGTCGAAGGCGAGCTAAGAAGATGTGACAACTTTAATAAGACTGAGCTCGAACACAAGGGCGGCAACTTTGCTGTAGCTCAGGTGCTCGAACTACGCCCAAAATTTCACAAGTTATACCTAAATTAGTGAAACCATTAGAAAACACCGAAAATGCAAGGAATAATTTACACTAATTTTTGCAGGGGAAAGAATTTAATTTTTTGGAAGAGACCTATTTCTAAATTAATTTTTGAAAGAAAAAACCTCGTTCTTTTGGAGGAAAAAAATTGAATTTTCTTAGAATAAAAAATACCTACTTCAATTTTTTTGATCAAAAATGTAATTCTACAATTTTTTAGAGAAAAATCTAAACTTTAATTAATGATTTTATGTCTCAATATTGAAAAAAAAAATCAAAGAAAAAAAATTACTTATCTACCTAATTTTTTTTGGAGAAGAAAAAACATTTTATTTATTTATTTTAGAAAAGCTGTTTTTTATTCAGTTTTTGAGAAAGAAATCTCTAATAGGGTGGAGAAAAAATCAAAAATTTTCGATTTTCAAAATGTAATACCGCGGAAAAGTTGCGTCTTGGGGAGACATGAAAAACAAAAAAAAAATTTCAAATCGAATAATATCTTCCGATCGCGCAAGAGCCCCTCAAATTTTTGAAAATTTGCAAAAAATAAAAATTTGAAAAAAATTCAAAAATGTTACAGAATGGGTTTTATTTCTCAATTTTTAATCTATTTTTTTCAATTTGTTTAAAAAAACGTAAATTATGACATTTTTTTAATGTCTCAAAAATTCGATAATCTGATCAATTCTGGATTTTTTTTCAAAAAATATTAATAACGATGATAATACTTGCCAACCAAAGGCATAAAACCCATTCTGTAACATTTTTGAAATTTATTCAAATTTTTATTTTTTGTAAATTTTCAAAAATTTGAGGGGCTCTTGCGCGATCGGAAGATATTATTCGATTTGAAATTTTTTTTTTGTTTTTCATGTCTCCCCAAGACGCAACTTTTCCGCGATATTAAATTTTGAAAATTGAAAATTTTTGATTTTCGTTCCATCCTAATCTCGAACTCATTGAAGAAAAAATCATCAGATTTTTTTTGAGAACAAATATTACAAGTTTTCGAAAAAACACGTTTCAATTTTTTAGGAGGGGGAGGAGTAAAAAAAATTCCCAATTATTTTGGAATGAAATGTTTTTGATTTGAAAAAAATTCTCATTTTCTTGTAAGTACGCAATGATGAAAATCATCAATTTTTGGAGGAATAAAAGAAAGTTTTGAAGCAAAAAATGTTCAATTTTTTGAAACAGGAAAATTTCTTATTTTTAGCATAGTATATGCTTTTACGGAGACCAAAATGGAAAAAAACTACCCCAAAATCCGAGACCAAATTGGGTTAGGTTACATTAGGTTAGGTTTGGATGACATAAAACAACTTGGAAAATTTTTAATAAATTCGATTTTTTAGACATTATGTCAGACATTTTGAAACTTGGAATTTTTTTTATAAATTTAATGACTTTTTGATATTATTTTAGAAATTTTAGGGCTTTTAGACTTTTTAATTTTTTTTAAAGAAATTTTATGACTTTTTGGACATTTTTCAGAAATTCTGTTTATTATACTTTTTAGATTTTTAAATTTCCATGGAAATTAATATTCGTGACTTTTAGACATTTTGTCACAGAGTAAAAGCATATACTATGTTTCATACTTTCAAACGTAGTGTGGAAATAGAGCCAACCAGGGAGGGTTCAGGGAGCGAAGCCCCCCCTGGCGAGGTGCGACGCGCCGAGTTATTTTTTTTGGAATTGAAGAATTTTTCTGATTTTTTTGCAATAAAAAAACGTTTAAAACATATAAAAACCTCTGACTTTTTTGGAATGAATAAAGTTCTAGATTTATTTGGAATAAAAAATTTCCCAATTTTTTGGCCAAAAAACTGAGTTCTTTTAAGAAAAATTCCTGAATTTTGTGGAATAAAAAATCTCTGAATTTTTTATTTGTCTAATAAAAGAAATTTCAATTTTTTCAAAGGTAGGCAAAACTTTTTAAATTTTCTCAAAAAAAAAAATTTGGATGGGGGAGGTAAATTTATCCATTTGGAAAAAAAAATTTTTCATTTGAATGTAATTAAAAATTTTTCAAGTAAATAATTTTTAATTTTTGTTGTAGATAATAACAAAATATTTCAAGAGGGGGAGGGAAGGATTGGGGGGAGTTTTTAATTTTTTTACAATAAAAAAATTCTCAGACATATAAAAGTTTTTGAATTCTTTAGAATAAATAGAAATCTTGATTTTTTTGGAACAGAAAATCTCTAAACTTTTTTGAAATGGAAATTTTTTAAATTTTTATTAAATGAAATTTTTTTAATTTCTTATAGGGGTAAAAAATTTCCCATTTTTTCGATTCAAAAATTTTCAATTTAAAAAAAAAAAATTGTCTTATTTTTGGCGCTAAAAATTTTTGAAAAAAAGTTTGGAATTTTTTGTAATAACTGTTCGAGGTGGTGGATAAAATTCAAATATGATGAAAAAATTCGACTCAAAAATACGTACGAAAAAATAAGACAAGTTGACATTTACATGACGACGTTTTTAATGGAAGTGCGAATAGTAAAAATCACACTCAGGAATAAGCTTACGATCTTACGTGTACGAATTACCATTGGTCAATTTGTACACGAAGATCGTATAAAAAA
Source organism: Balanococcus diminutus (assembly GCA_959613365.1). Classification (NCBI taxonomy): domain Eukaryota; kingdom Metazoa; phylum Arthropoda; class Insecta; order Hemiptera; family Pseudococcidae; genus Balanococcus; species Balanococcus diminutus. Next base: position 23,052,560 of record OY390715.1, read on the forward strand.
TTTTTACAAAAATGAAATAGGTAGCCAACAATAAACGAAAAACGGTTCGAATAAAATAAACGAGAAATTGTTCACGAAAGTAAACCTATCAAATAATACCTACCTATTTCTAACACGCCCCCGTAAAAATTTATTTAATGGGCGCATCTAAACGAAAAGGGTTTATCGATGCAATCGATAAAAACGCAAGACAAAAATTTATACCGGCACGATAAAAATTACATAACAACAAATCCAACAAAACACAACGTTAATATTTACACATTAGAAAAAAACGTTTTCGTGTCCGGTTTTATGAAATAAAAAAGTAATTATAATTAAAAACGTACAAAAATAACAAAACGAGTGTAATAACGAAATAAACATAAGTGTCTAGAATCGTGCACGACCGAAAATAATCGTCGAGAGTGCACGATAAAAAAAAATTTTCACCGAGAATATCGAGCTCGATGATTAACTTTCATTGAATTATTCGAGTTCAAAAATACGGTTAACTAACGAACGAAAAATTACCAACGTGGTCGATTTTGTTAAAATATCCGCGAGTTGTTCTTTCGTGTGAACTTTATTAGTAAAAACAATACCACGATTGATGAGTTCGCGGATATAGTGGTAACAAATATCAACGTGTTTAGTGCGTTTTGACGACGACGTGTTTGCCATTACGATGGCCGAATTCGAGTCACAATTTAAAGGTATCGATAAACATTCAATACCTATTTGTTCGAGTACTTGTTTGAGATAAAATCCAAACTTGCCAGCCGAACACAAAGCTATGTACTCGGCTTCGGCACTGGATGTCGCAACTATAGTTTGTTTCCGTGTCGACCACTCAATGATATTACCGAAAAGAAAAACGATATATCCCGTGGTAGATTTCCGTTCGATAGGATCCCCACCGTGGTCGGAATCTACGAAAATTGTCACTGGATAGGATGGATCGACGGAAACACGGTTACGATAAGTCAGGTGAAAATTAATAGTCGATTTTAAATATTTTAAAATACGAATACCATACGAATAAAGTTCTTTATTTGCCAGGTGCTGATATCGTGCGATGTAATTTACCGCAAAGGCTACATCGGGTCGAGTTCCGCGTGAAATATACGAAAGTGCACCTACTAAACCTCGTAGTTTGGTTTCGTAGGAAAAATCGAGCACCTGGTCGACTATTTTCAAGGAATTTTCCATCGGAGTAGAGACGTTATTAGATTCTCGAATTCCATACTTATCGATCAACGAATTAATGTATGTTTTTTGATGTAGGTACAACGATCCATCGTGCTGTTTATCGATTTCAATTCCGACGAATTTTGAAGTTTGACCTAAGTCACGAATACCAAATTCAGAATTCAGCGACTTAAGAAGCCATTCTATTATTTTGGAATTGTTACCAGACACGAGGAAATCGTCGACGTAAACGACAAAGATGCAATCCAATGGAGCACCTGCGTAAATATAAACGCAGGGATCGGATGCAAGAGGAACAAAACCAAGGGTACGTAAAAACTTATCGAGCTTGTCGTGCCAATTTTTTGGCGAAGTAACGAGACCATACATCGATTTATTTAACACTAAAATTATCGATTCTTTTTTTTTAGCGCCTTTAGGAGGATAAAACACAATTAAGCGATTAACGAAGCCGTTTAAAAATGCCGTTGAAACATCCGCCTGGCGCAGAAGCCATCCATAATAAGCAGCGAGACACACGATAAAACGAATAGCTGTCGTGTCAGCTGTAGGTGCGTATATTTCAGATAATTCGTACGAGTTCTTATCGAAGCATCCTCGTAGGACGAGACGTGCTTTGAACCGAACACCGGACGAATCCACCTTTTTAGTTAAAATCCATTTCGTGTCTATAATCTTAACGTCTTTATCTTTCAGGTCCTCGCGTTTCATCTCGTACCAAACTTCTTTCAACTTCATGGCCTCAAGTTCGGCTTCAATTGCTTTTCGCCATTCATCACCTTCTGGACCTGTGATTGCCTTCTCGTACGTCAACTCTCTTTCGTTCTCGCTCACAAGTGAGTATTCGATTCGTTCACCATCGTCATAAAAATTTATTCTGAACGCTAACTTTGCACTATTTCTTTCAGATACACTCATACCACTAGCGTCCGAAAGAACGTCAAGACTATTGATCGAAGATGGATTTTCAACACGCTCTAATTCTCGTAAAAGGTCATCATAACCACGAGATTCATCAAAAGTAACGTTCGACGAAGCGAGGTCGAGTGGTTTCGGTCGTCGGTCCCGAGTCGTGTTGTAAGGCCCGCGAGTTTGTTTAGCACGAGCGCAAACGTCGCACTCAGTAGTGGACGGGCAGTGCTCGTGACTCGCGTCGATATCGTTTACGCGGTAAAGTACTCTGCGCGATACGTGGCCAAGACGGCGATGCCACAACGAGTTTAGCGCGAATACATCGGACCGAGAATTTTCAACGACGGTAAAATCAACGATGTACAAACCATTCGATTCGGTTCGTACTTTTGTAATTTTTTCGCGTGTATCGGCAAAAAGGAATTCGACATCCTTGCCTATATTTACAACACAACCTTTCTCTGCTAACGTATTTAGCGAGAGTAGGTTTAGACTAAGTTCGGGTACATACGAGACATTTTCGATTACGAACTCCTGATTTATCTCGTTACGTACACGGATCTTTCCGACACCAACGCAACGCATACGTACGTCTCGTTTAGCTACGAGTATATCTCGCGAGTCGTCTTTTACTTCCTCGAGCTCGTAAAAGCACGAAGCGTCGTTCACCATATGCGTCGTCGCACCCGAGTCCAAAACGAACGAGACTTTACCGGGAGTTTCGGTGATCGACGAAGACGATATTAACGCACGCGGCGAATTAAAATCCGACGAAAAACTTTGGACGACGTTTGCGGTATTATTTGCAGAAACTGGTGGCGCACTTTGACTCAAATTACCGATCGGACGACGATTAGCATTAGCATTATCGCCGTACCGAGGGCAAAATTTGCCTATGTGGCCCACCTGTCCGCATCGAAAACACGTATACGAATTCCGGTTTGTATTATTATTATTTTCGGTCGAATTGTTATTATTATTCCCGTTCGCGTTTCGATTACCGGAATTAAAATTTCGATTATTTTTATTTCGACACTGTTCAACAGTGTGACCGAATTTTTTACAATACATGCACTTTTTTCTTTTTTTATTTTTAGATGCGGATTCGGAATTTCCGGTCGAGACTAACGCGGCTCCTTTCGAAGCTTGATTATTCGCGGACGACGTCGAAGCTTTCGGAACTTCTTCGGATAAAAGCAAATTTCGGATTATCGCGGGCTTAGCACTTGTCACGTTAAGTAAACCTTCAGCCGTTTTTTTCACGATTGCATATTTTTCATCGCGGAGCCCTGCCTTTAAATATGCGTATTCTTCAGAATCATCGATCTTTTTCCCACACGCGTCCAGCTGATTTACGAGATTCGTAACATGATCGCAGTAAAGAGACGGAGAGCTAAAATTTCGAATATCTACCGTCGCTAATTTCGCCCTCAAATCGACAATTCGTGCCTCGTCTTTTTTTAGGAACTTATCGTCCAATTCGGCGAAAAGTTTGAAAGGATCATCCTTTTCGCGAATTAGACGATATACGCTATCGTCGATATGAGAAACGAGTTTCTCAAATGCTTCTAAATTTTTATTTGCATCACCGCCGGCGGTTTTGAACGTATCGCCTAATTTTTTAGATTTTAATAAAAGTTGCATTCGAGACTTCCACGTTTCATAATTATCTGATCCTCTGAGGATTAGATGTGGTGGAATGTTCATCGTAAATAAATTATCTACACTCGCGTCGGAATCGGATTCGTCGTAATCAATATCGGATAAATTATCGTTATTTATATTACCACTAATTACGCTATTATTTTCAGGAATCTCAAGCTCGAAGCTGGAATCGGAATACAGTTGCGACAACTCGAGGAGCGGATCGACGGGCTGCCCGGCAACGAACGAAGTACCAGCAACTTGGCTCGGACCAGAAACAACGCTTACGGACGAATCGACGTTTGGCTGCTCGAAGTCTGGTTGTTCGGCGACTACGCTGTTCTCGTGCTGCGCTACGGGCGGCTCGACGAATACGGCAGTACCGAGATTATTACCAGACGGCTCGACAACAACGTTGGGCTGCTCTACGGGCGGCTCGACGACGTTGAACTGCTCTACGGGCGGCTCGACGACTACGTTGTTGGCTGGCTGCTCTACGGGCGGCTCGACAACGAATTTTTGCTGCTCTACGGGCGGCTCGACGGACGGAACGGATCGATTTAAACGAAAACGATCACCGAACTGATTTACGACTCCGACAAATTCTCGGAGGCCGTATCTAGATGACGAAACGACAGGCTGGTCACCTTTGGACGACTCAGAAACGAAAAGATTTTTTGGTTCGAGTGATCGGAAAAAATCTTGAGTATTTTTCCGTCGGTTCTTTCTCGCTTTTGATTTACTCGCGGTCGACGGAGACGTTTCTCCACTATCGTTTCTTCGAACACGGGCGAGAGGAGGAACCGACATACAATATTTAGATTTTTTTATTTCAGAAAAAAAATCATTTACGAAATTTACGAACTTGATAACGTACTAAAACGAATACGTAAACGGATAACACAATTAAACACCATATTGAATTAAAAACTACGCGTCTGCCTACCATGTTCGAGGTGGTGGATAAAATTCAAATATGATGAAAAAATTCGACTCAAAAATACGTACGAAAAAATAAGACAAGTTGACATTTACATGACGACGTTTTTAATGGAAGTGCGAATAGTAAAAATCACACTCAGGAATAAGCTTACGATCTTACGTGTACGAATTACCATTGGTCAATTTGTACACGAAGATCGTATAAAAAATTTTTACAAAAATGAAATAGGTAGCCAACAATAAACGAAAAACGGTTCGAATAAAATAAACGAGAAATTGTTCACGAAAGTAAACCTATCAAATAATACCTACCTATTTCTAACAATAACAAAGGAATGGGGGGAGATAAATTTATCTATTTTTTGAAATCGGGCATTTTTCACGTTTTTGGAATAAAATTTTTTCTATTTTAATGTGCTTCAAATTTTTTCAAATAAAATCATTTCTCATTTTTCATGAAATAAAAAAATTATTTTGAGGGTAATTTTTAACTTTTTACAATAAAAAAAATTCTCAGACGTGAATTTTTTGGAACAGAAAATCTCTTTACTTTTTTGGAATCGAAAATTTTTCAGTTTTCATCAAATGGATTTTTTTTAATGTCTTAGGGGCTAAAAATTTCTAATTTTTTTTATTGAAAAATTTGTTCCATTTTTGACGCAAAAAAATTTTCATTTTGAAAGAAATTAAATTTGGATTTTTTTTTTGTTTGAAATAAAGGAATTCTGTATTGGAGGGGGGGGGGGAATAATTTGTCAATTTTTTGTAATCGAGTTTTTTTCACGCTTTTGGACCAAAAATTTCATCTTTCTAATGTGATTAAAATTTTTTCAAAACAATAATTTCTCATTTTTCTTGTTCCTATCTAATAAAAAAAAAATTGGGGAGGGGAGATTAAAAAATTTCTCATGTGAAAATCTTAATTAAAGAAAAAAAAATCTTAATTTTTATTAAATGAATTTTTTATGTTTTAAGATGAAAAATTTCTCATTTTTTTGATTAAAATACCTATAGGTATCGAAATTAATTTCCAATAAAAAAATTTTCTATGAGAGAGGGTAAATCTACCAATTTTTTGGAATAAGAACACTTTTTTCAATTTTTTGGAATACAAAATTCTCTTTTTTATGTGATTAAAAAAAAACTCATTTTGGAGGGATACAAAAATTTCTTAACTTTTTTTAGATGAAAATTTTCTTCGAATTTTTGTAATAAATTTTTCAAACAAAAAATTTATCTTTTTGAGTGGGGGATTTCTTAGTTTTTTCGAGAAATAAAAATATTTAAATTTTCAAAATAATAAAATCTGTTTTTTTAAATAAGAGAAAACTTATTTTTTTTAATAATTTTTTTTTTTTTTAATTTTTTGGAACAAAATTTTTTTTATTTTTTGAGGAAATGTCCAAGTTTTTTTTAGTAAAAAATTTCTCAATTTTTTGGAGTAAGTACCTAAATTTTTTTAACTTCGTAGTTTTCTTGCAATTTTATTGGTCATTCTTGTTCAAATTCCAGTTGAATTGTAGAATAATTTTAATATTTAGGTATATACACTATATACCTATGTGGTATTAAAAAATTAAAAAATTTTACAGACTTTTGGGAAACGTGTACTGGGTATGATGGCTTGGCTTATGTCATTCACCGTTGTAATATCGACATTTGGTTCGGCCAATGGAACTGTTTTCGCAGCGGGAAGGTAAACTACTCAATTATACCTACCTATAATTCGTTAAAAAAATTTCAGAATTTGGAAGATCATATCTCACAAGAAATGTGTTTCTATTCTAGATTACTCTTCGCCGCTGGGCGAGAAGGACATATGCTGGAAGTGCTATCTCATGTACATATCCGAAGTTTAACCCCAACCCCTGGTTTGATTTTTACTGTAAGTATCCAACCTCGATAATTTTCACACGATTTACTCGTATATATATATATATAGGGCTAATCTTGAAAATAATTCGTATTTGTTCTAGGCGATTATTGCTATAATAATGGTGTTATCTGGGACAATATATTCGTTAATAGACTTTTTCAGTTTTACTGCGTGGATTTTTTATGGAGGTGCTATGATTGCTTTATTGGTGATGAGATATACAAAACCTGATATTCGACGTCCTTATAAAGTAGGTACATTTACATACCCGCTTATTCACGTGCCAATTAGGAAAATGTACATAGAAAAATTTTCCAATTTTTTTTTTTTTTCAAGGTCCCAATTATAATTCCGATATTGGTTCTCATGGTATCCCTGTATCTTACAATTGCTCCGATTATCGATAAACCTCAGATTGAATATTTGTACACCATATTGTTCTTAATTTTGGGAGTTGTATTCTACATACCGTTTGTTCAACATCAATACACACCTGCATTTATTAGTACGTTAATTATTCAATTTCAAAAATACTCCAGTGTTGATAAATTTTCTTATTTGGTATTTTGAATGTTTTCCCCTACAGAACCGCTGTCCATGTATTTACAAATTTTACTTCAAGTTACTCCGACAGATATACCAATACATGAAATCGAAATACCAATATGAGTTACCATTAAACATTACCATTATTTTCTAAGTTTTTTAACGTTAATTTTTCAGTGTTTTTGTTTTTTGATTCTGTGTTTAATTCAACTACATAATCATAGAAATAAATTATTTGTAATATGGATTAATTCTATCATAAAATACCATTTTCATATCACTGTATAATTATAATTTTTAGTGTGCGGATAATTTTTCAAAAACGTTACCTAGATTTAAAAATCGGTACCATTAATAAAAATATCTAATTTTGTCTTCCTATGAAAAATATATCGGAAAAAATGTTCAATTTATGAAGTAACTTTTTACGCATTTTAATTAGAGGTAAAACACCAAATTGAAAACGAATATTGTTAAATGCAAATTTCATGTTTTTATTAAATAGTTTATGTTATTTGATATTTAATTCAAGTAGAAAATATACCAGTAAGATTTGAATTTAACGTATTTTTTTTTCGTTCAATGAAAAACAAGATTTCAAGCCAACGATATTATTAAATGGATATAAAATCGATATAACATTATGCAACAAAATAACAATGGAATTATAAAAATGTATAAAAAAGGTAACGACGATATTGTAATAATAGGTACACTTACATATTTTATTTTATGGTCTTTCTCCTACACCTCCAGCTAAGTCGTACACGAGTCGCATTATTTTCAATGCTAATTCATTAGCGTTATCTTGAGTATCCGCTTCGGCATAGACACGAACTATATCTTCAGTTCCAGAAGGTCTACAATAAAAAAAAAATAATAATAAAACCTTTATAAAATATAATATGAGAATTTTTTACAGCTTGGAATTTTCATACCTGACGAATGCTCGAGATGAAGAGTATTGAGTTAACAAGTCGTCTATCGCTTTTTGTAAGCCTGTAGGTGTGACAGCTGTTCTTTCAGCGTTCGTGGTAGTGATGGTGGAACGATCCTAAAAAAATGGCCATTGACGTAAGCACGAAGAATTACGAAGAGAAAATTAAATGATGAAAATTTCGAGCATACTTTGATTGTAACTTTAATCATTTTGTAAGGTAATGGGTCGTATAATTTATTCCAGTCTTTTATGCTCCATCCTTTCACATGTAAAATAGTTTCAATAGCCAACATATCTGATAAAGCATCGCCCACGGTTTCGTTTATCATATCGATAAATGTAGACAGCTCTTTCAACGCAGCCAATTGCTCTCCACTAAAATCAGTTCATAAGAAAAAAATTAAACGTGTTAATAATGAAAAAATAGTGGTTTTTTTAGTGAGCTTTTCGTACCTCGCTGTTTTCAAGGCAGTTGCAATTTCATTTTTAAATTTCTCACTAAAAAGTATCGTACCATGCCCGTTTGCTTCGAAATATATTCCTATGTCGTACTCGACTGCTTTCTGATGTAAATGTTTCACGCCAGTTTTAGTAAAGGCAGCATCGATATTCTGCGAAACAATTGTTAAAAAGTTTACACTTCGTATTAATTTTTTTTTTTAACGAGATGGAGTAAATATTTACCAATTTATCTTTAATGTATCGAGTAGAGTTGCCATTAGCATATGCTGTTTGTACGATACCAAAGGATGTGTTCAATTTGGTCTTGGCGATTATTTCTCTTAAAAACGTAGCGACTGGAAATAGGAAAATTTGAGTTTAAAATTTATGTACCAAAGGTTTTACGAGGTATTTTCGTTTTTTTTACGTACATAAAACAGCCATTTTATCACCATCGGCGATGTGACATTTTTTAGAGTCGTCCAAGTAATAATACATAATTCGGTCGGCGTCTCCATCGAAACTAACACATCGTACATTTGAATCACAAGGTAAACCATCAGGATATTGTTGAGCTTGTTTGATATGATCAGCTCCACACTGTTAAGGAAAATATAATACGTGAGTAAGAGAAAATTTTTTTAAATTATTTTGTACGTAGAATTATCAACCTTTAAATTCAATTTTTCGGAATTATCGATACAATCGTTGTATATGTTTACTTCTAATTTATCTTGAATACGTTTCTTGGCATATTTCATCGCTACAGATCCGACTCCGTTAGCACCATCGAAGTTGATTTTTGGAATGTAATTTCCATTTATATTGCTCGCCTATTGGAATAAATATGAGAAAAATGGAATCATAAAAAACACTCAGATAGTATTAGGAGTAAAATGATGAAATTAAAATTAACCTTTTTACAAAAAATTTCAAAAGCTGAGATTAGTTTATCGTAATATCCATCGATACTTGGAACTCCGTAAGACGAATTGTTTCTACATTTTACTAGATAATGCAACATCGGAGTTGTGCAAAGAGAAACTTTGACTGGTTTTGTATTTACACTGGCAATTCCTTCGCAAGCTATATTCACCAGATTGATACTGCTCGGTCTATCAAAAATAAGAATGCCATAAGTAACAACATAAAATAATTATTATAAAACGTTAAAAGAGATAATTTACCTAGTATCCCAGCCTATAATCACTTCTCCTTCGAAAGATGTATCTATTTTAAACGATGAAATAACATCACCAATGATATCGGAGATTTCACCAGGTGCACTATTAACGAATCGTGTAGCAATCGGTTCCCAAGTTACTTCCAACATATCCCCTTCGGGATCAATAAGTTTCATGCCATTATCAGCAGCAAGATTATGAGATGCTGTGACCATAAATCCGATCACTTTCTGCTTGCATTTAGAACGTAATCCAGCTAAGACACCGACTCTGAATGCCACATGTTCCAGAATTGTAGCTCTGGAAGATTTCAAATTTAAATTAAACAGAGGGATTATAAAGCTGTAGGTAAATAAGTTCGGATTGCTTACTTTTCTCTGAAACCTGCGGTGCCGTATTGGAGCGTTTTCGAGGATCGAGGGTATTTTTCATAGCCAGCTAGCACTTTGGATAAATCCATGATTGTAGTTTGGAAGGCAAACAGCGACTGACTTTCACTTTGCAACTATCATTTCGTAGTAGAGTTCTGACGATTAGGTTCCGGTAGATTAAAACGTGGCTTAATATTTACATAAGAATTTTTGGAATTTACCATTCACGATTCCAATTTCCATTTCAACTATAGATTCTAACTGTTGTACTGTCGTCGTGTTTTGACATGGAATTTTATGAGTGATAAAAGATCACGAAAAAACAATTCATCTGTTGTTGCTTTCATGAAGGGGAAGGGGAAGGGGAACTACTCCAGATTTATATTTATCTTATCAAAATTATCAAATTTGAGTTCTTGAAATTTTTGAAATTTTCAATCTTTTTGAGCTTCGCACCACCTGTGCCGATATACTGAACGACCGGTATAGGAAATGCCCTGCAATAACGACATGACATGATAACATGCCGGATATTGATGTCCAAATGAACCGGCACTTTATTTAATATTGATTAATTATCATTATTTACGAATTACTCAATTTTTTTGTAATTTGAGTCGATAATTTAATTTTCAATGATTTCACGTTGTTTTTTTTTACCTCTGAATTCCAACTGAGGAAGATTCTGAACCCATTGAATTATGGTACGTATCAGTGGCATCATTTTAAAATTCCATCTCCAACAGGTGCACGTGTTACGTGCACCTATTTGGCAACAGTGCGGTAAGCCAATAAAATGTGTCTGCTTGGCGAGGCTTGGCGTGGTGAGTTGCCTCGGTTAACGCGAACCGACTGTTGTAATACTGGCCCTAAATCTTTATTAATATGAGAGGGAAGGGAGGTGCCTCTACAACGTCCACAGTATCTGGCGCATGCGCGCGATCGACAACGCGACGCGCCGTCATTTCCCCCCTTGCCCGCTCGCCCAGGCGGCAGCTTTATATACCGTACCGCAACGTACCCGAAACACACTTCATCGGCCAGGAGGTCAGCGTAACCACGTCAAGCGTTTCAACCGGATCGAGCTATAGAAGAAAAAAAATCATCTCTAAATACGAGCGGCGAAAAAGCGAGCACAAGAAGAAATCAATTATTTCATCGAACTTCCCTATTATTAATATTTTTATAACTTAATTATTTAAGTACGACGCGGCTACGGCCAAATTGATGTAAAATAAGATCGTCTGTCATATTAACTTCAAATAAAAACGTCTTTCTACGACTTGACTTCGTATACGCGCGTTGTTCTTCCAAGATTATTAGTCTCTGCTTACACCGATAGGCAAACCGTGGTAAGGAGGGTAAGTATTAAATTATATCTCCCCCTTCAAATATATATTTTATTCTAAGGGCCATTATTACAACAGGCTGTTATTCCACTGGTTTTCTGACGGACTGTTGAAACGGTAACGCTCCGTTAGTTACAATTCGTTATTACAACACATCTCTCTGTAAGTTTTCACTAACCCACTGTTGTGAGTGAAATGACTTCAAAGCCTAAAAAATTTTTAGTGATAATTCCGCCAAAACCTCGAAAATACTTTGGAAATCAGAATCAGCGTCACCGTTTTCGTTTTCATCATTACTTTCACCAACGTCATTCAAGAAATTAATGTCATCCATATAACAATGAATAGCACAAAATTATCAAATGGAAATTCGTTTTTCAAGAATTTATTAACTTTACTTGTGAAAAATTAGAAAAAAATGATAACGCTACACTGAACGCATTTTGACTAACTCAAGTTACATTATCCAAAATTGGTGGGGAGGGAGGGGTCCAATCAAAATTTTTGTCATAAGTAAAATTATTTATAAAACTTCAAGCTACAACTTTTGTTTGAAAATTTTTTCAAATCCCTCCCCACCAATTTTGGGCAATGTAACGCATTTTGACTAACTCAAGTTACATTGCCCAAAATTGGTGGGGAGGGAGGGGGCCATTTTAAAAAATTTTCAAACAAAAGTTGTAGCTTAAAGTTTTATAAAAATTTTTAGTAATGACAAAAATTTTGATTGGACCCCTCCCTCCTCACCAATTTTGCATAATGGAACTTATTTTGACCAACTCAAGTTACATTATCCAAAATTGGTAGGGAGGGAGGAGTCCATTTGAAAAAATTTTCAAACAAAGTTGTAGCTTGAAGTTTTATGAATAATTTTAGTTATGACAAAAATTTTGATTGAACCCCTCCCTCCTCTCCAATTTTGATATCCGGTATCTACGTAGTGGCAAGGCCTGGGACTTAGTAAAATTTAAGAGCGAGGCGGATTGTGTTACAGTGTGAAATGCACCCTCCGTAAAATCTCGCCACTGGCAACAAAATTATCAAAAGAAAAAAAACTTCCACATCACGTGATCTCAGCAGCCAATCACAACAATAACCGAGCCTTACCTTGATCATAACCGGCCAAAAAGAGGCCGTAAGATAACCGAGGTTCAAAACGTCAGTCAAGAGAGGTTTTGTGATTGTAATATCGGGTATCGTCGCTAACGGATCCTTAGCGGACCATTGATGAATAACGGCCTGTTGTAATAATGGCCCTTAGCGGACCATTGATGAATAACGGCCTGTTGTAATAATGGCCCTTAACCGGCCAAAATCGGGCCGTTAAGAACCTCGGTTAAGCCGCGTGACCAATAACGTAGCTCAGTTTGATCACGTGACGCTGCTCACGGAACTTAATCGACGATTGTAATAATGGCCCTAAGTTGTAATGTGGCTACATAAACTTGTTTGTTAGAATGTTAAAATATATTTCTAATTTTCTATATCCGGCTATAATAATTCGTGATTTAATAATTCAGTGATTTACATCCAAGATTAATATAACTTCAGCAGGTAAATTCTCTTTTAATTCATCACTTGTCTCGTAGCGAGTTTTGTACAATTTAGCAAAAAAATAAATAAAATAAAAAACATTCAAAATTTGCAAGTCGTGCAGAAAACGCTCAAAAGCGCAGCTGGCTTTTGTACATTTTTCTCACCAAACTTTATTTTGATGTGTTCTAAGGTATTCGCATCATTGCAACATATTTTGTTTCCCCTTTCATCAAAAATCTCATTAATCTTGATATTCGTCATTTTATGTCGCACATGCGATTTATCATAATTGCATAAATAAGTGCAAATGTTAGTTATCAACTCTATCTGATCGAGAAAATTTTCATTGCTTCACGTGATTTATTAATCTTTTCTGCCTTTTTTTCTTCATTCTTGGTCTGCCACCCACCCACCAATCTCGGAAAACATGTACAGGGTAAAAAGAGTTTCGACCAATTATTTTCCAAAGGACAGATTACATTTTAAATTAATTTTCAAGATTTTTATCAATATTCTAACGAATTCTTGAAAATTTGATTTGTAAATTATAATTGATTTTTTAGAAAATAACTTTGTGATCAGTTTCAACTCCTAGAAGAAATGTGTGCAGTGATTTTTACAACGAGAATGAATTAAAATTGCAATGCTGCGTGCTAATGTTGGACGTCGTATTAAAACAGGTCAATATTCTAGTCATTAAATTTGGAAATATTTTTTCCAAATAAGTTATTCTTAGCTTTGGTTTCAGATGGAGCTACATAATATAGAACGCTACATTGGAGTTCATTCCGTGATGGCTCAGGATATAGCAAGACTGTTGCATAAAACATCATCAGCATCCTGGTTCATGAATCACGAATGTACGCCGCAACAAGATTGCGTATTATGCGAATGTTGCATAGTTTGGCATCAGCTGGCTTTAATTTTGGTGGAATATGTTTGTCCCGAAGATCTGGCTCATCCTCCTGATGTAATTTGATTTTTTTTTCAATTCATTTATTTATTTATTTAAATCTGTACTACTCGCGTTGTTTATAATTTTAGCCACCTCTGGAAGAATCCACGGATGAGTCGAAAAATAGTCCACCCGACAGTGACAAAAAAGAACAAAAAGGAGATTCGCTAAATTCGCCTTTTATGGAAATAAATACCGTACGTTTTTAATGTTGTGATTTTTTCGTCATATGTTAGTGGCAATTTTTATTCTTTCATTTTGTTTTAAACAGTTACAGATTATGACAGCGACTGTAGAAACAGTTGTAGAACAGCTTGACCTGGCTCCTATTATTTTAACCGAAAGAGTGATTCCTAATATGGCCCGGGCAGTTACGTTGCCGGATTCGGAAATCGGTACGAATTATTGTTGTATTTTGAACACTACAGCAATCAAATATTGACGTTTCTTATGGCAGGTGGATCATCAAGAGTTTCGCGTCCAAATATCTTCAGTGACATTGATTCATCGGAGCAGCACAGTGGAAACTAAGGCGAAAGTTATGCAGAAGATTTATGGCACACTTCTGTAGGAAAATTTCGTTTTTCTTTGGACGAACTGCCTCCTCAGTTACAGTATTTACATTTTTTATTGAAGGTAATTCAAATTTTTAAAAATATTCAAGACTATGTGAGGCATAAATCACTGATATATTATTTTTTATTCACGTGTGTATAGGAATCGGCCAGAGTTGAAAATCCAAATGTTTTATATTTCATTTTACGATCTCTTTACTTATTCATTTTGCATGGCGATATTTTATCGAAGTCGTTAAAAGATAATGCTGGTTTTATTATATGGTGTCAAGAGAATTTAATTATTAAAAAGTAGGTAATCCATATTTAAAATTTTAGCCCCTTAGAAAAAAAAAGTTGAAGCACCAAAACTAACGAATACCTAATTACCTACCCTTGTTACAGCATGTGGGAATTATGCAATGCAGAATATTCAAACGTTTGTGAAGTCTGTGTACCAATTTTACTACATTGTGTTACTTTACCTTCGGGATCGGATGTATTTTGGAAAATTTTGCAAGACGAATTTCATAGTTCGGATTGGAGAGTTCGTTTTGTAGCAGGTAGGCATTGACTGATATAAGGGTTTTTAAAATGCAAAATTTTCATGCTTCTATTCTGATTAGTGGAAAGAGTTACTGTAATGGCGAGATTCATGGAGACAACCCCGTTAAGAAATAACTACCACCTACAAGCAGTCCTCACGAATGCGTTTTGTTACTTAATTTTGAGCATGGATGATTATAATGAACTAGTGGCTCAACGTGCCACTATTTATTTGGGAACTATACACGATTACGCCATGAAGGTATAAGAAACGAAACATTTTTACTCGTCTCATTTGCTTGAACAATTTTAATTTTTTTACTTTTCAGTCTCTATGTATGTGCTTGGAAACAATTCGATTGTGTAACAGTGGACAGGCCGATGGTTTTGCAGTCACTTTACCAGTTACATAATTCGCTTAGCGACCGTAAAATTCTCAGTTGGGAATTCTTTTTGAATCGTTTTGATACCTTGTTCATAGAAGCCCAACTGCATTTAGAAAAAACTGGAGATATTCCTCATTTCAAAGGTATGGAGACTAGAACAGATTCCTATAATTTTTTATAGAAAAGTTACAACACCATTCATTTTGCAGATTTAAAAGATTGCGATCAAACAAATGAAACGTTTGTGAAAAAATTACAAAGGGCTCAAGAAGCTTTATCTCAAACGTCAGATTCAAGTTTGGTAAAAACTCTCAGTGCCAGCTTCGGCACAAAATGGCCTTATAAAAGAACAATGTCAGCACCCGCGTCGATGTTATCCAGGCAAGATAGCAAACTAGGTAATGAAACGTGTAGAATTTGCATATTTTTATCGTTATTGACGGCAGATGCGTGAAAATTCAAATTTTATTACAGAAAAAGATAAAGTCTATAACCGCCAGTTCTCCGCTCCAGTTTTAAAACGAAAAAGTTCGCGATTTGGTTTAGGTAAGAAAATAAAATTTATAAATTTTGTTTCATAAAATATCGCCAAACGAATTTCACTACCTATGCATCTTCCACCGCGGCCCGCGAGGCGGCGTCTCCTATTAACACTTTCGGTGCCATGTGTATCAAAATGATACACATTTGAACTTTCCGTTTTTGCCATGTGCATCATTTTCATTTATATGAAAAGTTCCAAAGCTCCAAAAATTTTCCTTTTGGCTTTTCATCAAAAAATTTCAACCAATTTTATACCTTAACAAGATTATTGGTATTTTTTCCAATCCGAAAAATGGCGAATTTTGAAAAAATTTTCACCAGTCTATCAAGTCCAAAGTTCAACTTTTCGTTTATATGAAAAGTTCCAAAGTTCATTAAATTTTTCTTTAGAATTTCATCAAAAATTTTCAAACAATTTTATATTTTTGGAATTTTTTTCCAAATTGAAAAATGGCAATTTTTGAGGTATTTTTCAGCAGTCTATCAAGACCAAAGTTCAACTTTTCATATGAATGAAAAGTTGAACTTCGGGGTTGATAGACTGATGGAAATTTTTTCAAAATTCGCCAGTTTTCGGATTGGAAAAATATTTTAATAATCTTGTTGAAGAATAAAATTGGTTGAAATTTTTTGATGAAAAGCCAACAGTAAAATCTATTGAGCTTATGAACTTTTCATATAGATGGAAAGTTCAACTTAAAGCTTGATAGTCTGGTGGAAAACTTTTCAAAAATCACCATTTTTCTGTTTGGAAAGAAATTTTAAAAATATAAAATTGTTTGAAATTTTTGGACAAATTCCAAAAGGAAAATTTAATGAGCTTTGGTTCTTTTCATATAAATGAAAAGTTGAACTTTGTACTTGATAGACTGGTAAATTTTTTTTTCAAAATTCGCCATTTTTTGGATTGGAAAAAATACCAATAATCTTGTTAAGGTATAAAATTGGTTGAAATTTTTTGATGAAAAGCCAAAAGTATAATCTAATGAGCTTATGAACTTTTCAAATAAATTAAAAGTTGAACTTTGGTCTTGATAGACTGTCGAAAAATATTTCAAAAATTGCCATATTTCAATTTGGAAAAAAATCCCAAAAATATAAAATTGTTTGAAAGTTTTTGATGAAATTCCAAAAGGGAAATTTTTGGAGCTTTGGAACTTTTCATATAAATGAAAAGTTCAACTTTGGTCTTGATAGACTGCTGGAAAATATTTCAAAAATTGGCATTTTTAAATTTGGAAAAAATTTCTAAAAATATAAAATTGTTTGAAAATTTTTGATGAAATTCCAAAAGGAAAATTTTTGGAGCTTTGGAACTTTGGGGTTGATGAAGCGGTGGAAATTTTTTCAATATTCGCCACTTTTCGGATTGGAAAAAAATTCCAATAATCTTGTTAAGGTATAAAATTGGTTGAAATTTTTTGATGAATAGCCAAAAGTAAAATCTAATGAGCTTATGAACTTTTCAAATAAATGAAAAGTTGAACTTGAGTCTTGATAGACTGGCGGAAAATATTTCAAAAATTGCCATTTTTCAATTTGGAAAGAAATTCCAAAAATATAAAATTGTTTGAAACTTATTGATGAAATTCCAAAAAGAAAATTTAATGAGCTGTGGTATTTTCATATAAATGAAAAGTGAAACTTTGGTCTTGATAGACTGGCGGAAAATTTTTCAAAAATTACCAGTTTTCTGTTTGGAAAGAAATTCCAAAAATATAAAATTGTTTGAAACTTTTTGATGAAATTCCAAAAGGAAAATTCAATGAGGTTTGAAACTTTTCATATGAATGAAAAGTTGAACTTTGAGGTTGATAGACTGTTGGAAAATTTTTCAAAAATCACCAGTTCAAGACTCTATAAAGTCTTCACTATTAAAGATATGCAAATTGTTCACATGACTTTTTTGTTCTTTTCAAAAAGTTACACCTGTTTCGGCTATTGTCCTGATAGAATTTTGCAATTTTCATGTTGTCTCATGAGTGTACCGTGATAAATTGAGATAGGCAATATTTTTAACCGGAATTTCGTATGGCTGCAACTCCTTCAATTTCAGAGATAGGCAACCGAATGTGCTTAGCACTTTTTTCGTTTTTTCAAAGTGCTATGTACTGCCAGAACAGAAATTTTTTTGAAAGCGGTGTTGCCATCCAATTTTCCTTGGAAAAATATCAATTTTCAAAGCTTTGTAGCTCCTTCATTTTCAAATTTAGGCACCATAATATTATGTGCATTAATTTTTTTTGTTAATTGTACTCGATTTTATCAAAATCTCAAGCCTGATTAGTGATTATTCATTACCAGGATACCCTGTACAATTTTTATTATCGTAATGATAATTTTTATCATTTTTTCGGTTTTCAGCCCACCAAATTAAACGTTTTCAGAAACGATCTGGATAGTTGGGACTTCACAGTGGGTAAGTTTTATAAAATGCATTAAGTATACCATGTACTCGTACTCACAAAACGTACTTTTTCGATAAAGTATAAAAAACAACTTCGTTATTTATGAAATAACCAAAACCACCACCACATTAAGGATTTACGAAGCAATCGCCTATATAGGAATGTCTGTCTGTTGAGAAAATCATTACATGTAAACCAATCAATAAGTTTCAAATCAAAGTGAATTGAAAGTAAGAATACCAACCTAGATGCACGTAAAAAAAAAAACCTAAAACGAAACAAATACGAGCTCGCGAATGCTATCTACGTATACGGTTAGAATGACGAAAAATACGTGGACGGGATCTTTGTAGTAAAAATGCGAGACAGTCGGTGAAATGGGATCGTGTTTGAATTATGTTGCCAGACGATTAATCTAAATCGATTATCATTAAAGATTTCAAATCGGTGTTAAAATCGTCGTAAATATCAATCGAGTTTAAAGCCCCACGCGTGATTTTTTTCCTAATGTTGGTTCGCCAAAACGTTATCAAAGTTTTGAAAAAATTCCTCTATTTATCATCGACTCTCCCTAATTGGTCAGCGTACCGTCAGTTTTATTACTTCGGACGACATTAGCAGAATTAATGAAAAGTCTACTCCATCATGTGACGTCGACAGTACAACTTTTCCGACCTGAATGAAAAATACATACTGGAGATGGGAGCTGGCATGATGGTAGCGTTGAGATTTTTCTTTCGACGTAGACCCCTGTCTTGGAAAATAAAGGCGCTGAATGAAAAGAAAGAGTTATTTTCATACGTCTGACAAGTAATAATTTTGAAAATTGAGGGGTCATTTGATGAAAAATAACCTGGCAAATGAATAATAATTTGAATGCGACAAAAAATGTATGTTTTCGAATAGTCGGTCGGTCGGTCGGTCGCTGGTCACTTCTCAACTTCTAATTAAGGAAAGGATCAAAAGAACGTGGATTTAAATTGATGCAGGCGGATTGAATGGGAATGTAGGCGTAGCGTAGAAGGTCTATGAACGAGGGAAACGAGAAAATGTAAAAAAAAATTATGATTGAATTTAGGTATATTTTGCGTTTTTATTTTTTGCAAATATTTGTCACAATGTTGACTCGTTGATAACTACATAGAATTTGGATTTACTTAATCCAAGGCTCGAAGTAGTGATTTTTTTCAATTTTTAATCCTTTTTTTGAGAACACAGTTTTTTACCCTTTGGTCATCAATCTCATCTTTTCGCTTTCTTAATTCTTTAAAATTATCCTAAAAACTTATTTTTGAAAAAATTCTCAAGCAAAAAAAATTGGTAAAAAATTTATACCCTCCAAAAAATTTAACACGTTGAAAAAATATATGATGCAGATTTTTTTTTAAATGTAAATTTGTAGTACCAACAAAGACGTGATTACTTGATGAAAACGTTGAATTTACAGATGGTATTTTTGCAGTAAATTTGTAGTAAATACATCGACGTAATTATTCTTTAAAAACGTCAAATTCGCGAGTAGTATTGTTATTGTAAATTTGTAGTAAATACGACAGCGTAATTACCCTTCAAAAACGTAAAATTTGCGATGGGGTATTTTTGTCGTGAATTTGTGGTAAATACGACTGTGTAATTACTCTTCAAAAACATCAAATTCATGAGTGATATTTTGTCGTAAATTTGTCGTACATACGACAAGGTAATTACTCTTTAAAAACGTCAAATTTGAGAGTGGTATTTTTGTCGTAAATTTGTAGTAAATACGACAGCGTAATTACTCTTCAAAAACGTAAAATTTGCGATGAGGTATTTTTGTCGTAGATTTGTGGTAAATACGACTGTGTAATTACTCTTCAAAAACATCAAATTCATGAGTGATATTTTGTCGTAAATTTGTCGTATATACGACAAGGTAATTACTCTTTAAAAACGTCAAATTTGAGAGGGGTATTTTTGTCGTAAATTTGTAGTAAATACGACAGCGTAATTACCCTTCAAAAACGTAAAATTTGCGATGTGGTATTTTTGTCGTAAATTAGTAGTATGTACGAGAGTGTAATTACTCCATGAAAACATCATTTTATAAATGGTATTTTTGTCGTAAATTGGTGGTAATCACGACGGCGTAATTACTCCTTGAAAAGGTCAAATTTAAGATGTGGTATTTCTATAGTAAATTTATAGTATGTACTCTTGTGATTACTCCTGAAAAACGTCAATATTACGAGTGGTTTTTTTGTTATAGATTTGTAGTATGTGCAACAGTTGTAATTACTCTTGAAAAACGTCAATTTTACGATCAAAAATTTATAGTTTTATTGACGTTATAAGGTCCTAATACAAAATTTTTCTAAGTCCAGAGTGTCTGGCAGTACCTAACTATTTACTATAAACTGTTTATGCCTTCTACACCAATGAAACAGGGTGGCATAGTAGTTCTAAGGAAGTTCCCCGATCTAAAAGTTCAGGGTTCGAATCCCACCAGTGGAAAATTTTTTTATTACTTTTTTTACTTTTTTAAAAATTTCTATATACTACTATATGAATTGTGTATGTAGGTATCATTAAATGCCCCATTTATGCTTATTAAAAATTTTAATTAATTAAAATTTAATGGCGGAAAATAAGTGATGTAAACTTGATGTAGGTACGATGGTTTTCTTGTCATATTTACTACAACATTACGCAGTAAAAGTTATTAAATAATCTAAAAAAAAATCCTTCATCATGCCAGAAGAAACGAGATGTATAAATGACTTCTTGAGTTTGTATTTTCTTTATTTAATAATTGTATTAACGTATAATTATAATTTGTATATCGAGCAAACCTGTTTATTGATTTTATTAGGTATTCAATATTCGCTAAAATGCAATATTGTAACTGGCTTTGTAATGTTTTCTTTTATTGTTTTCTCCTCATACACGACTACACGAGTATATTATACATATAAGCATACGTAGGTAGATATTATCGTAAAATTAATTATTTTCCATACCTTTCAAAAAAATATCTTCTCAACAAAATCGCCATGTTACTTTATGACATTTTAATTAATTTATAACTCGAGTTCTTGGAAACTGAAAATTGCCTTAGGTGGTGGAAAGTTCAACTTTTTTCTATTTTCATTCGTTTAGAAATTCTTTATTCTTCTTACTTTCCTATTTTTGCAGTATTTCTGGGAAGTATTGATTTTTCTCCGTCTGCGATTTATTAAAAACGTTGGAAATTTTTTTGAGCACTTCTTTTCCAGATTTGAACATCTTGATCTCGTCTTCTTCCGCTTGGATGGAAATTTGATACATGAAAAGTAATTTCAAGCTATCTAAGATGATTTCTCAACTTTTTGCTACTTTAAAAACAAAAAA
This sequence comes from Balanococcus diminutus, assembly GCA_959613365.1. NCBI lineage: Eukaryota > Metazoa > Arthropoda > Insecta > Hemiptera > Pseudococcidae > Balanococcus > Balanococcus diminutus. The sequence continues at coordinate 23,074,250 of OY390715.1, forward strand.
AAACCAGGTACTGCTTTGTGTTTTTATTAGGATGCCCTTTATTTTGTTTGAACTTCTTGGTTTTTTTTAAATGTGTTATGCCCCCTCTATTTTTTTTTCATTTTTTTAATTTCGTGAGAAAATAATTCTCCATTTTTTATTTTTGTACTGACTAAATTTTCAAGTGGACACTAGTTGCACCCTTTTTTCAGAAAAATGAAAAAAATTACTGATTTTCAAAAATAATATTGTCTTTTTTTGGTTATAACCCGTCAAAGTTGTTCTTTTTCATGAGAATGAATTTAAAAAAAAAATATTTTCCCTACTAGACGTATAATTTATGAAGTAATTTTATTAGAAAATAATTCCATATATTTTATTTTCCCCTAATTTAATTTTAAATGGGGCCACCAGCTTACCTCTCAGAGAAGCGGAGCTAGAGGCTCTCAAAGTAGGGCCACTTTTGAAAAAAAAAAAAACGAATAAAAAATTATATAAAATAAATTAAAAAATGGTGAATTTGAGTAGCGTGACAAAATATTCCAGAACATTCACTTTTTGGTAAAAACATCACATATTTGTGTAAAATGTTTCTTGTCTCTCCTGAAAAGTTAACTTTAGTGAAAACACAGACTGCAAAAGAACTTCAAAACAGTTTAAGAAAAAATTGAAAATTTTCTTCTTTTTATTCACAACTCTCTTGATATCTCGGTCCTCTCCCTGTAAATTTTTCGATAGTCTTCTAGTTAAAAGAAATGCTCAGTAGGGTGGTTCATAATTTTATTTTTTTCAAAATATCAAGGGTTGGACCCTCTAAAAATGATAGCCCCTTTTATTGAGAAAATGAAAAAAATTCAAAAAATTAAAACTGAATTTTTTTACAAAAATTTTCAACAAAATGGTCACTAAATTGGTACTTTCACCCAACAAGACCATTTTCGGTGGTTTTTCATCTTAACCCCTGTTTTTGAGGGCACATGAAATATCCCTTTTTTGCGATTTTCGAAAAATTAAAAAAATTAAAAATCAGGTAGAAGGAAAAGCAATTTTTTGGATCAAAGTGGTTTTAACATACATATTTTTTACAAAAAAAAAGTTTTCAGGAACCTTCCTGAAAATCATTAATGTTTTTTTTTGGGGGGGGGGGGGGTAAAATATGTATGACAAAACCACTTTGATCTCAATTTTTTTTTCATTCTAGCTGATTTTCAATTTTTTTAAACGTAAAAATATGGTCTTCTTGGGTAAAGGTAGTAAAGTACATACATATTATTTATGTACCTAGTGACCATTTTGTTAAAACTTTTTCGCAATTCTGCCATAAATTTCTTCAATTTTTTTTTTCAACCTGGCATCCCCAAATACTTGTAAATTTGTAAAATTTTTGTAAAAATCGTAGCGAAAAATTCATTAACTTCATGAAAACTTTTATTCTAAAATCTCACAAAAAGTTGTTTTCATTTTGTGAAAATTTTCCCAATAAATATTTTATTAAAGAATTTTTTAAAACATTTTCTAAAATGTGGTAAAAAATTATTAAATTATGTGAAAAATTTTCTAAAATCTTTTAAATAATTTTATTACATTTTGTGAAAACAACAACAACAACAACAACAAATTCAATTACTTGATGTAGGTACGATGGTTTTCTTGTCATATTTACTACAACATTACGCAGTAAAAGTTATTAAATAATCTAAAAAAAAATCCATCATCATGCCAGAAGAAACGAGATGTATAAATGACTTCTTGAGTAAGAATAAAAAAATAAAATAAAGTTAAAATAAATAAAATATAAATTATTATTTAAATTAATTAAAATTATTATTAAAGGAATTTTATTTAAAAAGTTAATTAAATATAAATTTAATCAATTAATTTTTAATGATAAATTAGTTATTAAAAAATGAAAAGGAAAAAGATTTATTTTAAAAATTAGAATATTAATTAAAATAATTTTAATAATTTTTAATTTTATAATAAATATAGAGTTAAATAATATAATTAAAAAAATAATTGTATTTTCTTTATTTAATAATTGTATTAACGTATAATTAAAGTTGTTTTCATATTGTGAAAATTTTCCCAATAAATATTTTATTAAAAACTTTCTCCAAAATTTCGGGGATAAAATTCTCTGAAATTTTGTCTATTTTTTTAAGATTCTTTAAAATTCTATATAGATAAGTTTTTTTTAATTATTTGAAAAAATCTGAAACTTTGAAAAGTTTTTATTAACTTTGTAAATATTTTTCCAGATTTTATATTAAAAAAAAAACTTGAAAGTTTCTGTGAAGAGAATTCAGTCGAAAAATCAGCAACATTTGTAAAAAAAATCAGAAATTCTGTGAAGAATTCTCTGAAATTTGAAAAATGTCTGTGATTAGGTACGTATGTCAAAAAATTTTCGTCTGAATTTGCAAACATTTTCTAAAATATAATAAAAAATTATTAAATTTTATGAAAATTTTTATAAAATCTTTTAAATAATTTTCTTAAATTTTATGAAAATTCTCCCAATATTTTATAAAAAACTGTCTCCAATTTTGTTATTTTAAAAAAAAATTCAATTCCAATTTTTTGAAGTTTTTTTTGTTTTCTCAATAAGAGGAGATCTGCGCCACCACTCAAAATAATTTTTTTGAAAAAAGAATTTTAGGAAGTTGAAGAATTATTTTTAGAGGACCAACCCTTGACATTTCGAAAGAAATGAAAATATGAACCACCCTATTCCAATGCAATTTCACAAAAAAATCGATGCCTATATTTTGAAATATTGAAGCTTTTAAGAACATTAAAAAAATTAAAAACGTTTTCCGAACTTGCCACTGCTTCTAGGTAACTACTCAGAAATTATCTCAACAGTTTTTATTTATTACCTGCAGGTTTCATCCTCCCATCTGCGCCGATTCTGAGAAAAACTTTTTTTTTAATAAAAAATTTGAATTGTTTCATTCACAGACGATATCTCAGTCCCTTCAATTGTTGGATTAGTCAAACATACGTACATATTGTAAAAACGAGTTGTCAACGTACCAGTTTGAGGAGGATATTTTTATAACCGAAACACCCTGCATATATTTTATTTTCCAGACGTACTGGAGCCCTAAACCTGAATTAAATTCTATCCAGCATTTTGGAATGTATCCAGAAAACGTAAAAATCAACTCGCGTGGTTGAAAATTTTCAAAACCCCTGTTGAAATTGAAAATATTTGGTCGAATGGTTCCCATACAAAGTGTAGAGATCCTTTCGCCGATTTTTTGCGGGAAAAAAAAAAAAAATACAAAATGACAAAAAACTTCCACCAATGAAATTTCAAGTTTTTTTTCTCTCGCGTCGTAAAATTACTACAATTTCTCAGTTTTTCCAAATCATAAATGCATTTCCCAAGGGGACAGAAATAAGTAAAAAAAAAAAAAATTCCCACGGAATTTGACGTTTTTTCGAAAAAACTTGTAAAGTATTTTAAAGAGTTCATTGGTTTAAAAAATTCACTACGGTCTGGCGAGTCAATACAGCATATCTAAGCTGACTGAAAAAATATAGCCGGATGTCGTATGATATTCTGGGTTCGGGTTAATCAACGGAAACAATGACACTTTCGCGTATAAATTCGTATAATATTCGGATAATAAAACACAACGTTTACATCTGCGTCTACTTAATTTCTCTGTTCTAATCCTAATTTCCCATTTCCTATTTATACAATTTATCTATCTCTTATACTTCCTAATATGGTCATATCGTCACCTTACGATGTACGATTCCATTCACAATATTATTAAACAATATTTTTCCTGGTGTACGTTCGATTCGCTTTGTCAGCTCATCGTTCGTTCACCTATTCTATACCTATCGTATTATTTACACATTATTTACACAACAAATTTCCTCCCCTAAAGTAAAAATGTCCCCATTTTTCTACAACTTTAAAAATAAAAATAAATATTTATAATATTTCTTATACTGAATTTTTTCGTTTTACTAAGTATCTGTGGAAATATTTACATTTGAACTAAAATTTACACAGTATTTACAACATAGAATTTCTTCCAGCATCCGAGTCCTTTGAGTTTGTCTTTGAAATACGTCGTTGAACTTTGATCTCGGAGTTGTAGAATTGGTCAATCTTGTAGAATTTGGTGTTGTATGGATTTTCATTTGGATACGTTTCTCGTCACATGGTGGTCAATTTTTGATTGGATTTTTGACTAACGTGAATTACATCTTAATTATAATAATGCGTCCAGTCGGATCTGGGGATTTTTGAAGTAAAGTACTCTACTTTTCCAATACTTCTCCCTTTCACACTGAGGTAAAATTTTAAAACGATGTTATTTCTAATTTTCTACCTACCTCCGGATAGATTAGCCGTGAGTCCCATAGGCCGGAAAGGGTTCGTCTTTCCGGACACGCTCAAAATTTTTGATCTGATTAGACCCACTTTCCGTTATCGATTTATAAAAAAAAAGAAAAAAAAATCACCTACGCTACCACCGAGATCGCCCACAAAATTTAGGACTCATTCACACCAAAGTACCTGTCACATTACCCACCCTTTACCCTATCTAACTAATAATACATTATACAGTACATATTACCTTGATAGAAGTTTTATTTTACGGGAACAACAACTATACAACGAAAACTATACATGATTACAAAAAAAAAACATTTTCATTTCAGCCTAGGCTTCTCATCAAGCTCGATGATTTGAATTTTAGGTAAGGTGGGAGGTCTTCGAACGGTGTTACCCGTTCGGTGAGGTCCAAAAGTAATAATTTTCATAACAAATTATCCCCCCACCAGAGCTTGATGAAAAACCTTGACTGAAAAAAGTAAAAAAAAATTAAAATAAAATAACAAAAAAAAAAAAAAACGAAATAAAAACAAAAATAATAATCAGGTTATACGGCTAACAAGCAGAGCTGGCGCGACTCATCTCTTTTGGGAGTCGAACTCTTTTAGTTCGACTCTTTGCTAGTTGAGTCGAAGAGTTTTCAATTTGCGACTCTTTACAAATTTGATTAAACTCATGAGTCCGACTCTTTTAATGAACGACTCCTCGCGACTCTTTTTTTCCAACTCCTCGCGACTCTTTTTTTCCGACTCCTCGCGACTCTTTTTTCCGACTCCTCACGACTCTTTTTTTCAATTTATTATTTTTTAATTTTTAATTTTCAAGTAAGTAAAAAGTTTGTAACGTTACTAACGTTAATTTAAAATTAAATTAAAATAATTATAAAAAAATCAAAATGCAAGAAATACAATTTTTATTTTTCACATTTTTATAACATCAAAAATGTCATTGTTTAATGTTTATGAAAAAAAAACAACGGAAAAAATTTAAAAAAAGAGAGGAAACCTCCTTCTCAACTTTGTAATCTTAATTAAATTTAAATTAAAAAATTAAAATATAAAAAATCAGCAAAAAAATAAAAATAAAAATTTTCAACGATCTGTCATCTTTCACATAAGAAAAAAACTGAAAGAAACCATCGTAAGTTCGCGAACCTAGAATTTTTAAAATATAAAACAAAAAAAATTACCAATCTGGTTTATGATTGGTAAAAAAACTACGTAAAATCAACGTCTTTTCAAAATTTGAGTCCAACATTGAACCCCTTCTATTATTTAAAATCAACTTGGCGATTGAGAATAATCGTTCAACGGATGCCGAGCTACTGAGAACGACGTTTGTTTTAAGAAATACTTTTTTGACCGCAGGGTAATCGTCTAACATTCGCAGCTGAACACGCTTATCTTCGAAATATTTGTTAATTTGACGTTTGGTTAGTTCTTCAAAACGATTATCATCATCCCTAGTGCTGGTCAAAGCTATGAGAAATTAAAACAACAAAGTTAGGTAATTTTATAATGATTTTTCAATAATAGCTAAATTATGTCTAGTCTAGGCTGGAAAATAATGCATAATAAAACCATGAAAAAAGTTATTGAATTATTAATTACGTACATGCGTTAGCAATTTCAGCATTTTCTCCTCTCCTTCGCCTGCATTTTGAAATGAATAAATCTTGCTCTGAGACTTCTTGCTGAACGTTCTGCTCCTCACTTTCTGCATTTTGTTGTACATCGTTCCAATCCTTCTCCACTGATGAGATCTAAAAAATTCAAAACATGAATGAATTCAAAATTTTAAATAAAAATTGTAAAAAAAAACTGAAGCCAACATACCAGTAATCGTTTGAATTTCTCTTCTTCGTCTTCATTAAAGCAGGTTAATTTATATTTGGGGTGGGTTAAAGTGGCTAGAACAGCCATATTAACCTCTGTTTCGTTTTTTAAACTGAGAAATTTCCTAAAACGGGTTTCAAAATTTGTTTTAAGTTCGTTGGCAATGACGACGACGGATTCTTCGTGTTCTGTATCCATATTCAATTCCGAAGAACTCGCCAATTCAGATAACGTGACTTCAGTGGCGAATAAAGTTGGTAGAAACGAACCGTATAACCTTTCTTCATTTTCGAAAATTTCCAAAGAATCGGCAATTGGCTTCACCGCTTTTACATACGCATCCAAGTAATCTTTTTCTAATACAGTGAATTCTTCCTCCCCGACACATTCTAACACGTCTGGCATTTTAGCATTATTTTTAACGAAAAATTCTAAAGCCTTATATAGAGAATTCCACCGAGTGATGCAGGGATATGGTATATTTCTTCTGAGAATTTTGAATAGGGTTTGATATGCCAGGTACTGCCTACTTCCTTTCCATATTTTGTTGCATTTGTTCATCAACGAGTCATGGATAGTTTTCAAATCATTTTTTTTATCGTTAATAAATTTTGGGTAATCTGCACTGGCGATTAGGTTCAAAGTGTGACATCCACACCTAAAATGCGGAGGTAGATTTAATACTCTGCTTGCCCGACTATTACCATCACGTAAAACTTCGTCATCGAAAGTCAAACATTCGGAGCACTCGTTTTCAAGATCAATTTCGATAATTTCATCGAATTCACAATCTTCGCGTTCTGCATAGTAAACATTTTGCAGTCCAAACTCCTTGAAGGCTTTAACAAAATTGCTAGCGTTATCCGTTGTTATCGCTGATACTTTACTAGGTGTAATATTGAATCTCGCGAGTACTTGGCCAATAGTTTCAGCTATATTGGCATAATCATGTCTACCAGACATTTTTTCACACGCTATAGCAGCGGATGCTCGTTCAAGTCTGTAATTAAATAAAAAATAAAACATAAGAAACGAGAATTAAGAACTGGGAACACGTGTCAAAAAAAGAAAATAAAAAAAAAGGTAGAGGAAACTTTAGAAATTTGCATTTTCAATGTAGGTATTTTAATTTTTTTATTTTTATGTAATTTTTTTTGTAGTTTTTTAATTTTTATTATTTTTTATTATTTTGTAATTGAATATTGAAAGCGCCAATGATTCATATTCATACGTGTAAGTGTAAACCATCCCTGCTTTTTGAATATTTTATTTATGCAATTCTAAACGTTGACTCAGTAAACTTCATAAGGTTGCTACTTGAAAAAAATAAAAAATCAATTAAAATGCTCACTTGTCATCGATCCAGTGCATGGTTACTCCCATGAAACTCTTCTTTTGATTAGCGGTACTCCAAATGTCGCATGTTAGAGACAAGTAAGGGTATTTTTCGGCTATATTTCGATAAAATTTAACAGAAGTTTCGTAGCTAATATTAATCTCCTTCATTAAAGTTTGGTGAGAATAGACATTTAGATTCGGGTTCGCAATCTGAATTAATTTCTTGAAATCTTTTTCGTCTACGATAGAAAATGCGTGGCAGCCATTTGTTACGAATCTTACAAACCCATGGTTAAGTAACTTTTGTTTGTCTTTAATTCGCTTGAGCCGCCCATATTGGGTCATATTAGGATCATCATCTTCATCGTAAGTTTGATTATTGCTAACAGGATGAATATTGAAATCTTCAAGTTTGAGTTGCCCCGGATCCTGATGCACAGGAGTAGTATTTTTTTCAATGGTGGTAGAATTCGAATTTGATGTCGCAGAAGGAGCCGAAGGTGGAGTAGACTCGGAGCTGACAGTTTCTGTATTATCGTTACAACGTTGTGCTTTCTTATTCTTCCTTTTCTGATCTTTATAATTCTTATATTCTTCTGTGAAGTCAAATCCGTGTTTTCTCTAAACAAACCAGATAGAAGGACTAGTATATTTATAACTTAATTTTTTTTTCAATAATTGTAAAAAATTTCAAATTACCTTCATATGACGAGTTAAATTGGTACGAGAAGAGTTAGTTACGCTGATTAAAACTGAACATTTCGCACATCGACTTGTAATCTTTTCCGTATATTTTCCATTCTTCACTATTTTTTCAAGTGACACAAAGTGGAAATATTTTCCATCAAACAGTGGTGATTTCTTGATATTGTTTTCCAAATTGGCGATTTCGGTGGATGGAAGAACTCGGAGGAGCGGTGGGGGTCCATTTGTTTTCCCTAATAAAGAAATAAAAACCAAATTATTCGTTTATTCATCAATTCAAATGTTATAAAGTTATCAAATATTTTAAAAATTTGAACTCACTCTTCTTTAAGAGAGGACCATCTTTTTGTTTTTCTTTTCCTTTGACACTAGTAGGTTTGACACGACCAGTACTACTATTATTTTGTACATGTTTGGGTATTCGTTTGGTGGGTACAGATTTGGGTATGGATTCAGCTCCACTCTCCACGTCGTCATCACTAGAACTTTCGCTTTCTGCCGACTCGGAGGACTTAGAAGGATGATAATCAGAATCCTCGTGGTTGCTATTTTCATTTGCTGATAGAGTTCCATGATTATAAGTGGATACAACTTCTTCAACAACATCGTTAACCGAGGGAAAATCATCGATGTTACCATTACCATTATTCAAATAATCGAAGTGATCTTCCATTGCAAATATCTTCAGTACCTGGGAATTATAACAATTAATATCAGTGACTTGGCATATGGTAGTTAAGAAACAACGCAAGCAGTACTATCACCAATTAAGCATCCTACAATTTTTGAAAAATACTACTGAAACGTTCAACTAAGCTTCAAACTTCAAAGAGAAAGCAAAAGCACTAACTAAATGACTAATGAGAATGGCTGAGGAAAATGGTTGATAATTTTAAACTGAACTTCTTATGGTCTTGGTAGTTGGTATGTTGGTAATGACTTACTTATGAGTTATGATTTCGGAGAATACAAATACGAATTTAAGAATACAACTTTAGACTAGTGCAGCACAGCAGAAGCAGAACACCGAATTCGAATTCAATATTCGTAGATAGCTCAGAGTAATTCAAAATCTAAGGTAAACGCTACGGAACAGAGATACAGATATCAGATTAATTTTAATTATTTTATATTATACTTACCACAGTATCATTGCCTTTTGTAGATCTTGTGTGTTTAAAATAGATTTCGAAGTTTTTCATCACGAAATTGAAACAATTCGAAAATTAATTGAAATCAAAACTAAACTTACAACAGTTACAATACAACACACGAGATTACACTACGCATGAATCGCAAAAAAAGGGAGTTTGAGAGATGAAAAGAGTCGTGTGAGTCGTGATATGAAGAGTTGTGAATCAAAAGAGTCGCAAGTGAAAAAAGAGTCGTGAGTAAAAAAGAGTCGCAAATTGAGAAGAGTCGTGAATCAGTTTAATGTTCGACTCTTAGTGAGGAGTCGATTTTTTCAAATTTTTTTCGACTCCTTGTGAAAAAGAGTCGAACTCGGAGTCGAACTCCGAGTCGCTCGCATGCGACTCCCGCGACTCACACTCGAAACTCTGAGTCGCGCCAGCTCTGCTAACAAGTGATCAACCGAAAATAAAAGTAAAAAAAAAACATGATAAAAAAATACAAAAATGTAAAAACAAGATAAAAAAAATCAGATAAGTACAGTAGATATTATCAAAAAAAAATGACAAAAAAAGAAAAGAAGAGAAAAAGAAACAAATTACAGAAGTAAAGAAAAACGAACGAAAAACCAGATCTCGCTGCTGAAAGTTTTCTTTATTAACATACTAGAATAATTCGAAATAAAAAAAAATTGGATCAAGATACTTATGATCAAAATAAAGACCACCTAGATCAAAGAAAGAAGAAAAAAAAAAGTAAAAAAATAAAAAAAATTTTTGAAGAAATTATCGAATTACGAGTTATTTGAAAACGAAAAATAACGAAAGGATTATACGAGGCAGATGTTATCGAACTGGAGAACCAGTGATAGCTTTATTGTCATACGAAGGTTTAGCTGTCGAATGAGAACTGGTCGACGGAAGAGCGTGATACTGCAGCGGTGATTTTACTGAGTGCTGGGGAAGAACCGGTAACAAATTGACTTTCCAGCTGTTGAGAGTGCTGATATTTTCCCAAGAAGCGATTTCGTCAAGAATCATTTTGAAATCGTTGCCTGCTAACCGTGCACTGTATATGACCGAATTGAACTGAGGTGGTATACGTTCACATAGCATTTGCAAAAATACTTTGATTGAGATCTGCTGATTATGATACAATTTCATCATCCACTTGGTAACATAGGCACTGACTCGCTGGCCGGATCGTTCGGGCCATCTCGACTGCATAAACATATTAAATTCTCGAGTTTGGTACGATTCGTCGTAATATGCATTGAGTAAAGTATCACGTAATTTACGATATAACGGAGGTTGTATGTTTTGTAACGATCGCCATTGACGTAAATCTGGGTTTAAAGTTGCCATCAACACCTGTACCCGTTGGCGTTCGTGTGAGCAACTTGGAATCCAGTTCCGTTCAAGCTCGTCGCCATATTCGATTGCAGACCGTTCGTCATCGAGTCCAGTATATGTTTGGATAGTACTTCGAGCAATTAGACCACGAATTGATGGGTCTATCTTCGTATCATCAGTATAAAGTTCATTGTACTTTGGAACTTCTAAACAATTCCAACCGTGCTCAGGCTGTAATTGAGCTTTGGAGTACAATGTCTGCTCTTGGTAATATATGGCAGGTCGATAACCCCAGTCTTCGCCTTCACGATCTCTGTAATGTTGTCGACGTCGCATGGTCGCTGTATTGGGAACCAATTCAGGGTGAACGTTATGATGAGGATTTGGCGGTGATGGAGTCGAATTATAATTTTGAGGTGGTGGATTGGGAATGGCTGCGGTATTACCGTTAGGTGGTAACGGGATCGATTGATTCTGATTAGCGTAGATCGATTGTTGTTGCTGTGCAGAGGGAATGGATTGATTAAACGAATTATGTGTTTTCGTTCTTGCGCCAGTAAACAAACCAGATGGATACGACCAATTTTGCGATGGTGGAACTGGTTGTGGGAACGTTGGTGGCTGTTGCGGCAGTATATATGAGGGGGTATTCGAAAAAGTAGGTAACGTTGGAGCGGCCGATTGTTGCTGCGATTGTGGCTGAGAGGTTTGAGGTGGTGGTATGGAATTACGTATATCACCAATCATCGTTGCTAAATTGTTAATTCTTTCGTCAGAACGTCGTTCGCTGGCGCTAATCATATCGGTCATCTTGCTCATAAACGCGAGCATCGAGCTAACGAATATTTGACCAGGATCGTCAGCACCTTCCGGTATTTCTAATTGAATATTACTGGTATCCGGCGCGACGGAAGTATTTGCAGCTTTGAAATTAGCCATCTGCTGCAGCAATTCAGTGAAATCACCACTGTAACATCGATGACGGGGATTTGACGAACTGGATGAAGTATTAGTCGCAGTTGTCGGCGTGCCGGACGTAGCAGCATTGGTATTCGTAGCAGCAGTCGTAGCGGTATTCGTCGTAGCAGTATCGATTCCAGATGTCACGTTTCCATTTGGATCAGTGTTGCTATTATTACCAGTGTTTTGTGGATTACTGGTGGAACTCGATGGTGCAATGGTGACTGGTGGCGTTTGAGTTAGACCGGTTATATTCGTAGGGGGTGGTGTAACTGGTGTAACCATCGTAGATGATACGAATGATGAGGGATGGAATGATAAACTGGAGCTCTGATGACTGTAGCGAGTATCAGCTCGAGTTTGCGCGGGAGTATACGCGACACCAAAACGCCGATCAGCTTTCGAGTTTTTCTTTGAATACGTCTGATTGAATTTAGACATTCAGACTATAAAACAAAATATTATAAAATAAAATAGGTATAGTTATAATAATGAATAAAATTACGGGAAATCAAATTTAATTTGACCCTAATAGACGAAAAATATCTTTTACAAGCTAATGAAACAATTGCTCAAAGTGTGGGAAGTGGGTAGGCAATAGACAGGCTCTGGTGTGAATATCTCGGTGGTAGTACTCTGAATATGGTTTTGTTTTCAATTGAAAACAAAGCCTACTTATTAAATAAGGGGAGATTTTAAAATAAAAATAAATTATGAGAGCAAAAAAAATTTTTAAAATTGAAATTTGATTTTGTACGAAAACCAAATTTGAATTTCGAAAAAGAAAAATAAAAAAAAATTAAAGCCTCTGAATGAGAAAAATTGAAAATAAAAATTTTTTGAAGGTTAAAAACCAAAATGAAAAATAAGAATAAAAAAAAAGTTGTTGCCTATTCGAGCGCCAAGTAATTTTACGAAACTACTAAAAATAAAAATAACCAAAATCTTAATCAGAAAATTGGAGCATAAAAATTTTGTGATCTTGCGCTCAGATCAATTAATCGAAAATAATTTCGTAAATTAGAATTTTTTAATATCAGATTGTAGGCAATTAAATAATTACTACTACAAATCTGACGAAAAATGGAAAATTAATTTTTTTGTAAAAACGAAGCTCTCTTTTCATTTTTACCTATCAAAAATTATAATTTTGAAAGACGAATAATTTTGAATTTTGAAACAATAAAAGGGGAAAAACGAAAAAGGATAAAAATATACTCTAAACCTATTTTCGAACGAACGTAAAATAACAAAGACGATTTAAATATCAATTCCTAAAACCGAATATCATCGTAACGTACAAATAATCTACACGTTGGAAATTAGCATAAATATCGAGCACTAGAATTAGCTACGTATTCTAGTTCGATTTAAAAATATGGTTTACACAGACAAATTACAAGATAAGAGAGAGAGAAGAAATAGAGTACATACGTAGGTCTGGTTGAACCAGAGATAACGGAAAGTTGGCCTAATCTTATCAAGTATTGAAACAATACTTGAGCCAAAAGAGACGAGATTTCAAATGTAAATTTTCAAACACATTTTCGAAAGACGGATTTTGGGATTTTGGGCCATAACGAGAGTATGGAGTCCCTGTTCTGGGCGCCAAAATTTGAGGTAAAATTTTAAAACGATGTTATTTCTAATTTTCTACCTACCTCCGGATAGATTAGCCGTGAGTCCCATAGGCCGGAAAGGGTTCGTCTTTCCGGACACGCTCAAAATTTTTGATCTGATTAGACCCACTTTCCGTTATCGATTTATAAAAAAAAAGAAAAAAAAATCACCTACGCTACCACCGAGATCGCCCACAAAATTTAGGACTCATTCACACCAAAGTACCTGTCACATTACCCACCCTTTACCCTATCTAACTAATAATACATTATACAGTACATATTACCTTGATAGAAGTTTTATTTTATGGGAACAACAACTATACAACGAAAACTATACATGATTACAAAAAAAAAACATTTTCATTTCAGCCTAGGCTTCTCATCAAGCTCGATGATTTGAATTTTAGGTAAGGTGGGAGGTCTTTGAACGGTGTTACCCATTCGGTGAGGTCCAAAAGTAATAATTTTCATAACAACACGACTACCATGATAAGTCCTCAGATGGTATTTATCATGTCCTACTTATTCGTCTAATTTTACACATATTCGTCATAAATAGGTAATCTTCTACGTCTACACTACTTGGAAAATGAAATACGCTAAATTCTGCTAATCATTTGTTCACTCATTTTGGCACGATTTTCTTCCGTTTTATTTTTTCTTTTCTCTCTCGAGCTTTTTCTCATTTTTCTCTTTTGAGCTTATTCGCTATTTGGCATGTTGCTCTTTTAATTTTCTTCTCATTTTTTGGTTTTCAATTTTTTTTTTTTTTTGCGAATGTCAACACAATCTAGGTGTCTTTTCGCCTTGTTTAAATTTTTTTCTTGTCATATCATCAGTTTCTTTGCTGACTCTTTCTCTATTTTTCCTTACATGCTATTTTTCATAAACTTAAATTTCGTAATAATTCTAGTTTTGACCTAAATTAATCCAGTCTCGTACGCAGACCTTCCTATGCTAATTACGTAAATATAATCGCTTATAAAAATATTTCAAATAATTTTAACCTTAAATATACACAGTCAGCAAAAATTTTTTACACTCGAATTATGTATTTCTTCAATCTTCTCACGTGCACAGTTTCCTTTTTTCCGTCCTTTTCTATTTCGTAATTCAAGTTGGTCAATTTTCGGGTAATTTTGTAGAGACCCGTATACTCTTCTGCAAATTTTCCTTTGTGCTTAAAGGGAATTTCCAAAAGCACAATGTCTCCTACCTGATATTCTATCTACGTCTTTGTGGGTTTTATCATAATTATTTTTATCTACCATTTGATTTTTAAAGATGATTCCTGGTATGATTTCTCTGATTTTCCTTAATTCCTCGATTTCCTTCAGTCTACTTATTTTGGCCCTTGTGTCAATTGCTAGTCTATTTTCTATTGGTTGGTGAGGGTTTTGTCCGTAAAGAATGTAATATGGGCTAAGTCCTTTGAACCTCGCCAAGGGAGTGGTGTTGTACGAGAAAACCACAAATTTCACGTACTCACTCCAGTTCGAACAATTCTCATTCACATAATGAGCCAAAGTTTTGCAGAGAGTGTGGTTGAATTTTTCAACCCCTCCCTGAGACTGCGGTGAATATGTTGAACTATATTGAATCTTTATTCCAAGTTTGTTTAGCGTGTTTTTAAGGTCCTCATTTTGAAAATGAGTACCATTATCACATGAAATTTTCTTCGGGCATCCATAAGTAGTGATAATTTCGTATAGGAATTTTATTTTCTTCACCATTTCATCAAATGATTTTGTAGCCAAAAGTAATTCCCCTATGAATTTTTTAATTCCATCTTCATCAGGAATGATCTCGTTGATCATTTTGATGAATTCTATTGGGGCGGTTTTTACACCTTTGGGCATTTGACAAAATTCATAGACTTGGCCATCAATCTGGAAAGCAGTATATTTTCTCGACGCTTCGTTGAGAATCAACTGCCAGACATCAGCCACAAAGTCTAATGAGCAAAACCATTTGTACAGGGTATTATCAAAGTTCAGAGTTTTAATAGGTACAGCCTCGATTGGCTGAGGTTTTAGCCAACTATTCAGACCATCTGCAGCTAAGCAGAGTTGAATTTCGCCATTCTTTTTTACAACCGGTGCAGTTGTATTTAAATATGAAGATTTGGAGAGTTGAATATAATAGCCTTTGGCGAGCATAATTTTTAAAGTTTCCCTAATAGCAGGTAGAAGCTTTTTTGTAGGTCGAAGTTTTTCTCCTTTCCATTCTTTCATATCCTTTTCCTCACCAAGAAATTCAAACCTAACAGTGCGACCTGAATATGCCCCTGGATACTTGCTAAAAATGTCACTATACGTTGACAGTAATTCAAATGTATCTTTAGCAACCTCCTCGGTGATGAGTTTTTCTTTTACCAGCTCTTGAAGATCTCGAGCCATGCTCTTTTTAAATAGCATAGGTCCGTTATCTTTATCTTCTGGACCAAGGTTTGCCCAGTGGACAGTTTTTGTATTTTTTGTAATTTTATTACGAGTTTCTCGCTCATACTCTTCAGATGTATCACACTTGAAAATATTCAAACCTTGGAATTCCTCAGGTTCGAGGAATGCCAGCCTAACAGGCCATTTCGATTTTTCATTTTTAATAATCGCAACCCCCTCCTGAAGCATGGGTTGAATACCAAGAATTTTCATAGACAGTCGTCCAATGATACACGTCTGAGTCGACCCCTCGATAACATAGAATGGAATTTTTAATTCTGCAGCACCAATAGTCATTAACATTTGAATCATAGTCGCTCTGGTGTGAATGAGCTTATTATCTGCTAATTTTAATTTAACAGGACGTCGTAATTGAATATATTGTACAGAATTCCTCTGGTTTTCAGTCCATTTTTCCATCGTTGCACGTGAAATGACGTTTGGAAGTGCCCCAGTGTCTAGCTGTGCTGCATATATTTCATCGCCAACTAGCACTGGTATCACACACGTCGGATCAACAGTCGATTCGGTGACTATTTGCTCACGAACATTTAAATCGCAGGCATCTACCTCGCAGCTAGCATTTTCGATAGGTTCGATATTTTTTACTGGACATGAAAAATCTTCAGCATATTTTTCCGAGGTTTTTTCGTCACGTTTTAAAATTGTAATTTTTGAATCGAGTACCAAAGTATCTGCTTTGGTCGACCCAGAAGGTTTTTCACTGGACAGAGTGTCTTTATCTAAATTGGATTTTTTATTCGACGTTTCGTCGAATTTTTTGAATTTTTTATCCGACGTTTCGTCAGATTTTTTGTCTGGCGTTTCGTCAGGTTTTTCATCAAATTTACGTTCAAATTTTAAAGGAGGAAAAAGTTCATTTGGTTCAAATAAAATTTTTAACCCACCTGTTGTTTCACAATTACGTGGCTTTTTAACATACGATCTCATCTCACACTCAAAAATATTTTTCACTTCTGAATAACAGGTAGACTTTATATGATACTGAACATGGGAAGGTATATACAAAAATTTTTCATCCAGGGCAATAACCTTTTTATCCTCGTCGGTCATTGGACGTTGGAATTTTTCCCCACTCGTCGCCGTTGCCATTTCACATTTCAAAAAAGATAACGCTGGCTTTTTCCAAAGTGTGATACGACTATCCTCGCTCAATTTAGTCATCATTTTACGATATGTAATATAACGATGAATGCCTAAAAATATTTTTCACTTCTGAATAACAGGTAGACTTTATATGATACTGAACATGGGAAGGTATATACAAAAATTTTTCATCCAGGGCAATAACCTTTTTATCCTCGTCGGTCATTGGACGTTGGAATTTTTCCCCACTCGTCGCCGTTGCCATTTCACATTTCAAAAAAGATAACGCTGGCTTTTTCCAAAGTGTGATACGACTATCCTCGCTCAATTTAGTCATCATTTTACGATATGTAATATAACGATGAATGCCTACCTTGGGATCTGATTTTGAACGAGGTTTAATAATGGGAAATAATAAAATAATTTCCTCAGCACCATTTGTGCATAATAGGTCGAGAATTTTTATCATATCCGAAAAAAATTTTTGATAGGGTTTTTTGGAATGATTAATTTCCACCTGGCCAAAAGATAATACAAATTTTTTCTTTGCAAATTTTGTCACTTTCAGGGCGTCAAAAAGTTCGTCTAAATAAATTTGATTTCGGCGATATGGCAACGCTGCATTTATTCCAAGTTCATGGTACTTCATATAATACACCAAGCCATCACCTATAAACTCATATTCCTGAAACATGTTCCAATTTGGGTCCATCTTTTGGCGAGGAGGAGACCCTTTTTTAGAGGTAATTTTACCTACTCCCCGCCCCCTTGTTTCCCGACGTCTCGTCATCAGACACGGAGATCTTGGGGGAATTAGGGGTAGAATCGGGAGTACTCTCAGGTGTGTACTCTTTACCTACTTCTTCGGTATCAATTGTATTGACTGAAGGTACCTTTGATTTAATTTTCAACGATTCGTCGACTTTTTTATTTTTAGAAAAAAATTCAGGTTTTGTGTGAGACTCTTTTTTCGAGTTTTTGGCGTCGTACTCCCTATGCGTCATTTTACCATCGTTACGAGGTTTAAATTCAAATTTTTGGTTGGTAATCGTGATCCTGGGTGGTTTCTCAACATCATCACTTTCTTCCTCAATTTTCTCAAGGTCCTGAATTAATATGTCAATATCCTCACGACCTTTTCTCGAAATTCTATGCATACATACTAGAGGTAGCTTATCGCACACGAGCTCAACGAGTTCCTCAGGTGTTCTATTTTCTACGTTTCGTAGAGTTTCGATCCACTTGAGTATCATTCTAGCCACCTCACATAGATTTTTAGCGAACTTGAGGTTATCTCTAAAATACTCCCAGGCACGGTTCTGTTTGGTTTTAGACCAGAACTGTTTGAAGAAAGCTCTCTTCATATCTGTGTATGTATTTTTACATTTAACGTGGTCTCTCCAGCTTTGAGATCCCTCAATTTCTACCAAATTACGCAATAGTGTACATTTGCAAGCCTCGTCCACACTCTTGCCTTCTACACCCGCCTCAAACATTTCGATAAATGCATGAGGGTGGAATTTCTCTTTCTCATCAAACACAATACCATGTTCTTTAAACGCAGCAGCAGTTACTGGCATCGTTTTTACTTTATTTACGACACTCGTAGTATAATTCAAATTATTTTTCAAAATATTTTTAATCTGATCTTCAGAATTTTCGAAAAAACTATGAATTACCTCTGCTTGCTGATCTAAACGATGATCATACTCTCGATACTTGTACGAGGCGATATCGACTACCTCAGCGAAACGCTGACCTAGCTCACTCACCTCACTCTCAATGTTTTCGCATCGATCGTTTGTGTTAACTTGCATCTCACTCGTCTTATGTATGAGATGAGTAATTGCACACTTATTCTCTGCTGTATGCAATTCGTTATCAGACACTCGCATACGCAAACCACCAAAAGCTTCACCTTGCTCTTTTAATTTATTGCTAACAAACGAGTAACCTTTTGCCAAGCTTTCGATTCTATTGGTTTGATCTGTCATCGTTTTTTTTATACTATCTTTAAGGGTCTTAAAAAATTCTAAACCGGGTCAGGGTGGGAGGGTATGCATTTCTGCATCCTTGTTTTCGAATTTTTCCCAATCCCAATTAAATTCAACACGAGAATTTTCGACTAAATTATCAGTTTCAGTCCACTCTTCACTCACGCTCGAATCATACTCATCAACTGAGTCCTTTACTCGCGTACACACCGTATTTACGTATGCATTTTCATCATAATCATACGCACGAGGATTCGTCATTTGCTTGGCACAAGTATAGGCCTTATAATGAAGCGAATGATCCTTCATGCGAGAGTACAAAAATGCTGACGTGGGCTTTTGAGTTGCGATATTCGACTGCGTTGCGCTAGTCGTATTCCTACATAAGTCATTATTCGAGCTAGGTACATTTTGAGACACATTTTTGGTCGACATTGTACTGGCGGGCGTTTCAGATTTATCAGATTCATTCGACTCGTCAGACATTTTTTCGCTGGTTTTCGAAATATCTTTCTTATCTGAATTATCCATATCGAGTGATTTAATTTTTTTAGGACGCCTCCAGTTGTCGTAAGTGTCAGTAAGACGCTTTTTTGCGAGTGCACCTGCTGTGCGAATAGGTCTAGGGGTCTTTTTCAATTTGATTTTCGGTGACTCCTGCACGAAAAGATTACGTATCAATTTCCATGCATTTTACACACGAAACCAAGATCAAAAAAAAAAATCAAAGTCGAGAGTAAATTACGAGTCTGTAGACGAAATATACGATACGTATATCCACGTCGATACGAGATTACTTGCTTCGATCGCACAATGTACAGTGTGGTGCTCGACGAAGCTGGTACAAGTAGATAAGCTCGTACCTTACCTAGGTTCCCTATTGTTCTAGTACTTATGCACGAAAGTGCAAACTGGCAAAGTAACGACTGTTTTAGCAACGATTCGTTGCACGTTTACGGTTTGAAAAATCACTATTTTTGCTACGATTCGTAGCACGTTATAAAGTCGAGAAAAATATTATGTACGAGGTGTACATTCGTATACGAATTCACTCATAAAATAACACATTATACGATACCCAAAAAATATACGATTTTACTGATTTGGCTTCGCCTACTATGCCACCTCCATCAGGAACTGGACCATTTTCTCAGATTTCCCAAATGTCGACGACACGTAAAGCCTGGGTTTTCGGCACCAATGTAATGATCTCTGAAGATTGATCTGCCACGTTGGGTGACCTTGCAGGATCGAAACCTCCTCTGTCTTCACATACCACTTTTACTAACCATTACGAAATAATACACGGTTCGCGATACGAGTAAACGAACTATATTTTGTAGAATTCAAATTAACAGATTGGGTATAGGAACACGTTTACATGGGGGAAATTATCAAATACACAATTTACATGCCACTTTTACTAGGGATCTAGGATAATAAATTTATCGAGCTGTGTCGCGTCCGACCAGCTTGAGCCTCGAATATCTAAGAACGACGTTTTGAGCTTACGTACAATCAAACACATTCTCAGTGTTACCACGTAAGTAATTGGGCCACGTCTCCCCATGACAAATTCAATTACTTGATGTAGGTACGATGGTTTTCTTGTCATATTTACTACAACATTACGCAGTAAAAGTTATTAAATAATCTAAAAAAAAATCCTTCATCATGCCAGAAGAAACTAGATGTATAAATGACTTCTTGAGTATGTATTTTCTTTATTTAATAATTGTATTAACGTATAATTAAAGTTGTTTTCATATTGTGAAAATTTTCCCAATAAATATTTTATTAAAAACTTTCTCCAAAATTTCGGGGATAAAATTCTCTGAAATTTTGTCTATTTTTTTAAGATTCTTTAAAATTCTATATAGATAAGTTTTTTTTAATTATTTGAAAAAATCTGAAACTTTGAAAAGTTTTTATTAACTTTGTAAATATTTTTCCAGATTTTATATTTAAAAAAAAACTTGAAAGTTTCTGTGAAGAGAATTCAGTCGAAAAATCAGCAACATTTGTAAAAAAAAATCAGAAATTCTAATCATCTGAATTTCAACAGGTGAAAAGTATAGTAAATTTTATAAGAAATTCTCGCGTGGGGAAAGATGTATTGAATTCAAAACAAAAAGCTAAAGATAAACCCACCATACAAATTAGAAGGATATAACGATACACGATGAAATAGCGAATTAACTATGATAAAATCTTATTTGAGAATCAAGGATTGCGTTCTAAATGTTTTGGAGAAAGTAAGAATAATTATTGCAACCTATTTTGTTTCACTTTTGCTTACATTAATTCAAAATATTTTATAAATACCTAACTAGCTGGACTAAGTAGAAACGTTGAGAATCAGAAGAACCGAATTAGTTATGTTGGATCGCATGGTTAAAGTTCTTGAAATCTATGAATGAACTACCAAGAGTTTGGAAGTTGGAACTCTACCTACCTCCAGCGAAGTTATACCCACGATAGCGATGATTTGTACAGAACTAAAAAACAAAAAACAGAAATCCGGCAATCAAAACGACGATATAATCAAATTATTAATTGAAACCTTGGAGAAATATTATAAATGTGGTACTGGCGGGTAATATGGACCATGGACCAATTTTTTTTTAAATCTGATTTCACTGGGTAATAAGGTTTGAGAGGGGAGGGAAGTGCCCATGTTGCGCTCGCCTTATGCGGCACACGTCCGCCCTACCAGCGCGCCGATTCCACAAACGCAACCGACGATAACCGAACGTAACGCTACCCCTTACCCCACCAGATGGCTTTATAACGCGATGTCGAGAGTGAAAATTAGGTCATTCGTCGGCCTCCGCGGGCCTAGTACAATATGCGAAGAGCCAACGAGCTTCGGATTGATATCTCCGGGCTTAGGCTAACGTACGCGAAGAAAACGGCGAAGACCAAAACGGACTTGGAAAAATACTCGGACGCGACTACCCGGAACGGAAACGCAAAGTCGAAATCGGACTTTACCAAAATACGACGACTCTCAAACGCGCAATGGCTAAGTCCGTAATGGAAACGAAAACATATACGCGCATCAAGAAACAAACTCGTACCTCAAGATCAAGACAGAATTTGCATCAAGATCCGGCCACTGACCGACGCCTAAGGATTAATTTACATCGCTCGCGATATGATTAAGTCCAAATACGACGACTCTCGAACACGCAATAGCTAAGTCTGTAACGAAAACGAAAACATATACGCGCATCAAGAAACAAACTCGTACCTCAAGATCAAGACAGAATTTGCATCAAGATCCGGCCACTGACCGACGCCTAAGGATTAATTTACATCGCTCTCGATATGATTAAGTCCAAATTGTAACATATTCTGTAAATATATCAACTTTAAAGGCAAAAAATTGTCATTGTGGTTTTCATTCGGGTCCAATACGCCTCCGACTGCTGCTTCCGCGGTATACGGGGTGTATCAAGGACTTTGTGTACCCCTACAGGTTTACATCCCTTTAAAATATCACGATATGTGACTAGGCATACAAAAACCAGGTTAGTGTCTAACACGTACCCGACACTTGATGTTATTACGTCATTTTTTTACTGCCAGGGATGCGACGATCCTTGATCCTTATTGATCCGGATCAGTAATTTGATCCCAGTAAAGTATTGATCTCCGATTGATACGGAAAGTCGCATTCCTGGGAGTAAAAATGACGTTATAATAACATCTACATACAAGTGTCAGGTACGCGTTGGATACTTGAATTCGGGGAAATTTTATATCAAAAAGATAGAAAATTTAATGAGCTTTTCAAATATATGCATGAATGTTGTTTTTGAGATCGGAGTCTTGAAGTAATTCCACTTCAAAAAAAATCCTACAAAAATGGCATGGCAGGGTAATATGGGCCAGTAATTTTTTGTTCTGAAAAAATTAATTTTTGCCAAAATTTATTCAGAGGGGTGTACTGTATCCACATATCAAATTTCAGCAAGATTGGATGAAAGGAAGTTGTTCTACAGCAATTTTTCAATTTTTTAATAAAATAGGTTCTATGGGCCGGATCTGACTCATTTTTGGTATGTACATTCATGGGGACCTAACACACTCCCATACCAAAAATAAGCGGGATCCGGCCCATAGAACCTATTTTAAGTGAAAAAGAGTTGAATTTTCCTTGTAAAAATTGAAAAAATCGCTGTAGAACGACTTTTTTTTTATCCAATATGTGGTTTGTACACAGCGTTGTAATCACATCGTGCATTTTTTATGTTTTCAAAAATCGTTTTATGTGCACACAAAAGGTATGTTTTGCAGAATCTGTAAAACACCAATCAAACGAAAGGCTGTGTCGATTCAACTACACAACGCTGATGTAATCATTGAAAATAATAATGCGTCTGAATCGAATAAAAGAATAAAACCCTGTTATTGTCTAGGGAACCTGCCGCAGCCAGCTCGTCAACCACTGCGTGGAAGGGGTTATGCGAATATCGGTAACTGCGAATCACGAAGACCTGAACAAAAAAATAACTCAACAAATCGAGTACAGCGTAGAAATTCTCGAGGACGAACTCCACTGTCTCCCAGAGCTGGCGCGACTCAGAGTTTCGAGTGTGAGTCGCGAGAGTCGCATGCGAGCGACTCTGAGTTCGACTCTTTTTCACAAGGAGTCGAAAAAAATTTGAAAAAATCGACTCATCACTAAGAGTCGAACATTAAACTGATTCACGACGCTTCTCAATTTGCGACTCTTTTTTACTCACAACTCTTTTTTTACTTGCGACTCTTTTGATTCACAACTCTTCATATCACGACACTTTTCAATAGGAGGGGTTCTAGTCCGTCGGAATCTCACGACTGTTGCGCACCAAGTGAACCTAACCTCCTAAGTGATACACGCTACCGTCACGTTTTGCGTTAGGCGGGTGCTATACGTATGAAGTAATGTAGAATGGAAGGATTACGCGTTTCAAAGTACGCGCTATTAAGCAATTAAAAGTCTCATTATTATTATTTCTTGCTTAAAAGGAGTAAAATACAATTAATTAAACACTTTTGGTGTTATATTAATTGTTTTTATTTACCAGAACACCATTTCCAAGTATAATTGTAGGGTTTGGCAGTTTCGGCGTATCCTTGTATTGTCGTACGATTTTTAAAATTACTTGTTGAAAAATCTATCTCGACAGCATAGTATTTTTTTAATATGACCTTATAGGAAATTTTCACCTCTTTCTGATGGAATAAAAATAATTGCTATCCGCGGAAATACTAAAAAGATACATAGCTAAAACTTTCGCATAAAACTAATTTTTGTCTTGTTTCACAGCCTATTTGGATACAATTGAGCTTGTGGCTTAAAAACTAAATCGAGGCCCCCATTTTTTTTTATACCACCGTGTAGGATTTTTCATCCTCTTTCCAGTGGTATAAATTTCAACACATGCCTCAAACTTTACAAAAAGCTATAAAGCTCAATAGAAGCGATACTCGAGAAAAAACTACTGCTTGGTTTGCAGTCCGTGAGATGTTAGGATTCCAGGTACACATTGAACGTGACCAGCGAATATCTCTAAATTTCTCCCCGAATACCCCATAATATTATTTATGATTCTTATGGCAAATTTCGAGTTCTTTCCAATGGCATAAGAAACTTTTCGCTAGCTT
The DNA here is from genome assembly GCA_959613365.1 of Balanococcus diminutus. Lineage (NCBI taxonomy): Eukaryota > Metazoa > Arthropoda > Insecta > Hemiptera > Pseudococcidae > Balanococcus > Balanococcus diminutus. Next base: position 23,098,732 of record OY390715.1, read on the forward strand.
AATTATTTTCCCTGCAATTTGATACTTTATTTTTGGAAAGGTAGCGGGAAGCGCGCATAAAGTTGTCGAGTACAGTCCCCGGGAAAGAGACCGCGTTGCTCGGGCTACTTGAGACGGCTCGATTTTTCGGTACATATGAAATGTTTCAGCCTATAGCTCAAAAACTAAATCGAGGACCCCCATTTTTTTTTATACCATCGTGTAGCATATTTCATCCTCTTTCCAGTGGTATAAATTTTAGCACATGCCTCAAACTTTACAAAAAGCTATAAAGCTCAATAGAAGCGATACTCGAGAAAAAACTACTGCTTGGTTTGCAGTCCGTGAGATGTTAGGATTCCAGGTACACATTGAACGTGACCAGCGAATATCTCTAAATTTCTCCCCGAATACCCCATAATATTATTTATGATTCTTATGGCAAATTTCGAGTTCTTTCCAATGGCATAAGAAACTTTTCGCTAGCTTAATTATTTTCCCTGCAATTTGATACTTTATTTTTGGAAAGGTAGCGGGAAGCGCGCATAAAGTTGTCGAGTACAGTCCCCGGGAAAGAGACCGCGTTGCTCGGGCTACTTGAGACGGCTCGATTTTTCGGTACATATGAAATGTTTCAGCCTATAGCTCAAAAACTAAATCGAGGACCCCCATTTTTTTATATACCATCGTGTAGCATATTTCATCCTCTTTCCAGTGGTATAAATTTTAGCACATGCCTCAAACTTTACAAAAAGCTATAAAGCTCAATAGAAGCGATACTCGAGAAAAAACTACTGCTTGGTTTGCAGTCCGTGAGATGTTAGGATTCCAGGTACACATTGAACGTGACCAGCGAATATCTCTAAATTTCTCCCCGAATACCCCATAATATTATTTATGATTCTTATGGCAAATTTCGAGTTCTTTCCAATGGCATAAGAAACTTTTCGCTAGCTTAATTATTTTCCCTGCAATTTGATACTTTATTTTTGGAAAGGTAGCGGGAAGCGCGCATAAAGTTGTCGAGTACAGTCCCCGGGAAAGAGACCGCGTTGTTCGGGCTACTTGAGACGGCTCGATTTTTCGGTACATATGAAATGTTTCAGCCTACAGCTCAAAAACTAAATTGAGGACCCCCATTTTTTTTTATACCATCGTGTAGCATATTTCATCCTCTTTCCAGTGGTATAAATTTGAGCACCTGCCTCGAACTTTACAAAAAACTACAGCGCTTAATAGAAGCGATACTCGAGAAAAAACCTACTAAATTGAGGACCCCCATTTTTTTTTATACCATCGTGTAGCATATTTCATCCTCTTTCCAGTGGTATAAATTTGAGCACCTGCCTCGAACTTTACAAAAAACTACAGCGCTTAATAGAAGCGATACTCGAGAAAAAACCTACCACGTGGTTGTAAGTTGTGAGATGTTAAAAAAAACACATGTTTTAGATTGTTTAAACCTTCAATGTATCGCTTCAAAAAAATTTTTGCGGTGACCTATATTTTTTTTTGAGTAATCTTATTTGAAATTTACTCCTCTTTCCAATGCTGTAAAAATTTTTTTTTCCAGATATTATTTCTGAAGCTAGAGAGCCAAAACGTAAATTTTTCAAAGTTTTTCCGCCACTTTTTTACTTTTTTTGACCACAAATTAAAATGTGATTTTTTTTCTCTCATCACGTTATTGGATTTTTCACGCTCTTTCCAATGATGCAATCGCCATATCCGTACCTTTGTCCGTTCACTCAAAATCGAGAATTTTCTCAAATTACGTAGAGTTTTTGCTTGAAAAACTCCCAAGCGAAAAAATCTGCGTGTTTACATTGTTCAAAGCTTGGATTGATCGCCTCAAAAAAATTATCGCGGTGACCCATGTTTTTTTTTTACTGCGTCTTATTGGAAATTTTCTCTTCTTTCCAATGGCATAAATAGAACAAAATTTCAATAACTATTTTAGAAGATAGGGAGCCAAACTGTGAAATTTCCTCAATTTTTCTTCCATTTTTTCTCCTATTTTAACCATAAATTAAAATTTATTCATTATTAATTTTTTTTTTGACAACATGTTTTTGGATTTTTCAAGACCTATTCAATGGTGTAATCGCCATATCCATACCATGGCCCATTCTCTCGCAATCAAGAATTCTATCGAATTCAGTCTCGATTCTATCCAAAAAATGAAAAAACTCACAAAAATTAAACTGCCACGTTTCCATTCTGTGCAAACATTCCACCGTTCGCCTCAAAAATTTTATCGCGGTGACCTATCATTTTTTTCAAGGAATCTTATTGGAAATTTACTCCTCTTTCCAATGGTGTAAAAAGAATTTTTATTCCGTTATTATTTGGGAAGATAGAGGGCCAAAATGTAAAATTTTCGTAATTTTTCTGCCAATTTTTCAATTTTTTTGACCACAAATTAAAATAAAAAAAAAATTTTCACATATGTTATCGAATTTTTCATGCTCTTTCCAATGATGCAATTTCCATATCCGTACCTTTGCTCGTTCACTCACAATCGAGAATTTTCTCTAATTCAGTAGAGTTTTTGCTTGAAAAACTTCCAAGCAAGAAAACCTGCGTGTTTACATTATTAAAAGCTTGGATTGATCGCCTCAAAAAATTTATCGCGGTGACCTATTTTTTTTTTTTGAAGTAATCTTATTGGAAATTTACTCCTCTTTCCAATGGTGTAAAGATAATTTTTATTCCGTTATTATTTTGGAAGATATGGAGCCAAAACTTGAAATTTTTGCAATTTTTCAACAAATTTTTTACCTATTTTGGCCATAAATTAAAATTTATTCGCGATTAAGAAAATTTCCCCTCATCATATTATTGGATTTTTCTCGACCTATGCAATGGTGTAATCGCCATATCCATACAATGGCCCATTCTCTCGCAATCAAGGATTACCTCAAATTCAGTCTCAATTCTATCCAAAAAACTCGCAAAAAAAATAAAGCCACGTGTTCATATATTCTGACTTTCAATCGATCGCCTCAAAAAATTTATCGCGGTGACCTAAGTTTTTTATTAAATCGCTTTATAGGAAATTTCTCCCTCTTTCCGATGATATAAAAATTTTAATTTTTCCATTATTTATTTTTGAAGATAGAGAGTAAAAATGTGAACTTTTTGTAATTTTTCATTGAAAACATTTTTATTTCCGCCATTTGCATGCATAAATAAATTGAGAATTGAAATAATTTTTACACCATTGAAATGAGGATAAAATTTCCTATAAAGCGATTTAATAAAAAACATAGGTCACCGCGATAAATTTTTTTTTTTATGGTTAAAATAGGAGAAAAAATGGAAGAAAAATTGAGGAAATTTCACAGTTTGGCTCCCTATCTTCTAAAATAGTTATTGAAATTTTGTTCTTTTTATGCCATTGGAAAGAAGAGAAAATTTCCAATAAGACGCAGTAAAAAAAAAACATGGGTCACCGCGATAATTTTTTTGAGGCGATCAATCCAAGCTTTGAACAATGTAAACACGCAGATTTTTTCGCTTGGGAGTTTTTCAAGCAAAAACTCTACGTAATTTGAGAAAATTCTCGATTTTGAGTGAACGGACAAAGGTACGGATATGGCGATTGCATCATTGGAAAGAGCGTGAAAAATCCAATAACGTGATGAGAGAAAAAAAATCACATTATAATTTGTGGTCAAAAAAAGTAAAAAAGTGGCGGAAAAACTTTGAAAAATTTACGTTTTGGCTCTCTAGCTTCAGAAATAATATCTGGAAAAAAAAAATTTTACAGCATTGGAAAGAGGAGTAAATTTCAAATAAGATTACTCAAAAAAAAATATAGGTCACCGCAAAAATTTTTTTGAAGCGATACATTGAAGGTTTAAACAATCTAAAACATGTGTTTTTTTTAACATCTCACAACTTACAACCACGTGGTAGGTTTTTTCTCGAGTATCGCTTCTATTAAGCGCTGTAGTTTTTTGTAAAGTTCGAGGCAGGTGCTCAAATTTATACCACTGGAAAGAGGATGAAATATGCTACACGATGGTATAAAAAAAAATGGGGGTCCTCAATTTAGTTTTTGAGCTGTAGGCTGAAACATTTCATATGTACCGAAAAATCGAGCTGTCTCAAGTAGCCCGAACAACGCGGTCTCTTTCCCGGGGACTGTACTCGACAACTTTATGCGCGCTTCCCGCTACCTTTCCAAAAATAAAGTATCAAATTGCAGGGAAAATAATTAAGCTAGCGAAAAGTTTCTTATGCCATTGGAAAGAACTCGAAATTTGCCATAAGAATCATAAATAATATTATGGGGTATTCGGGGAGAAATTTAGAGATATTCGCTGGTCACGTTCAATGTGTACCTGGAATCCTAACATCTCACGGACTGCAAACCAAGCAGTAGTTTTTTCTCGAGTATCGCTTCTATTGAGCTTTATAGCTTTTTGTAAAGTTTGAGGCATGTGCTAAAATTTATACCACTGGAAAGAGGATGAAATATGCTACACGATGGTATAAAAAAAAATGGGGGTCCTCGATTTAGTTTTTGAGCTATAGGCTGAAACATTTCATATGTACCGAAAAATCGAGCCGTCTCAAGTAGCCCGAGCAACGCGGTCTCTTTCCCGGGGACTGTACTCGACAACTTTATGCGCGCTTCCCGCTACCTTTCCAAAAATAAAGTATCAAATTGCAGGGAAAATAATTAAGCTAGCGAAAAGTTTCTTATGCCATTGGAAAGAACTCGAAATTTGCCATAAGAATCATAAATAATATTATGGGGTATTCGGGGAGAAATTTAGAGATATTCGCTGGTCACGTTCAATGTGTACCTGGAATCCTAACATCTCACGGACTGCAAACCAAGCAGTAGTTTTTTCTCGAGTATCGCTTCTATTGAGCTTTATAGCTTTTTGTAAAGTTTGAGGCATGTGTTGAAATTTATACCACTGGAAAGAGGATGAAAAATCCTACACGGTGGTATAAAAAAAAATGGGGGCCTCGATTTAGTTTTTAAGCCACAAGCTCAATTGTATCCAAATAGGCTGTGAAACAAGACAAAAATTAGTTTTATGCGAAAGTTTTAGCTATGTATCTTTTTAGTATTTCCGCGGATAGCAATTATTTTTATTCCATCAGAAAGAGGTGAAAATTTCCTATAAGGTCATATTAAAAAAATACTATGCTGTCGCGATAGATTTTTCAACAAGTAATTTTAAAAATCGTACGACAATACAAGGATACGCCGAAACTGCCAAACCCTACAATTATACTTGGAAATGGTGTTCTGGTAAATAAAAACAATTAATATAACACCAAAAGTGTTTAATTAATTGTATTTTACTCCTTTTAAGCAAGAAATAATAATAATGAGACTTTTAATTGCTTAATAGCGCGTACTTTGAAACGCGTAATCCTTCCATTCTACATTACTTCATACGTATAGCACCCGCCTAACGCAAAACGTGACGGTAGCGTTTATCATTTAGGAGGTTAGGTTCACTTGGTGCGCAACAGTCGTGAGATTCCGACGGACTATACCTGTACCGGTCCCTTTCCTCCCTTCGCCTCGTCGTTGATTTTAATTTCGTATCAATTTTCGAGATAAACCAGGATTATTATGTTTCTTATTTTTGTACTGTATAGTTGTATCATTCGTATTTAATTTGTATCAATTTTTAAACCGCCTCATCATGTGGTTCGAGGTAGAGCGGGTGTTTGTCAGTGATTAATAAATGGGTAAATAATTATTTATTATTTATTTAGATTACCAACGATGCCTATACTTTTCCCTTGATCCCTTGATGGGCGGACATTGAAGCCAATTCGATATGGTCTATCAAAAGATCTGAATCGCTCATCACAACCATTTTACCTTATGGTCAATCAAATGATCGGTAAAATTGGTAACCCCTTTTTCTTTTCTTTTTTTTCAATAGGTCAATTTATCATATGATCAATCAAATGATCGGTAATTGATCCTAAATTTTCTGTTTATTTTTATTTTCCAAATTTCAACCCAGATTTAGCACTATGCCCCAATGGGTGGCTAAATCCCCGTTTTTTATTATTTTATACCAAATTAAATAGGTTTTTGTAAAAAAGACTTGAGCCTTATAGTCAATCGAATGACTGGTGAAATTGTCTATAATTTATCCAGATTTAGCACTATGCCCCAATGGGTGGCTAAATCACAGGTTTATTTCAATTTATCCTTTTCTATAGTCATTATTTACCTCTATAGGTTTTCCCCCCCAATTTCTTACTTCGTTTAATTTTAAAGGTAGTTTTCGTACCTGGTTAAATACCTAGGTAATTGATCTAGGATCGATAAATTTATATATTTTTTGACTTGTAGTTTCGAGTCAGGCGAAATCATCTGGTAAGTGGATTTATTGCATAATTTGTGTCTGTGTATCTAGCCACTTCTTGTCTATTATTTTTTGACTTGGTAATTTTACAGCTTTTTAGTGGAATTTCAACTGTTTAAAATGTGTAAGATAGGTAATGAAATTTCATGTAGACAGAGGTTTTGGGGCCTGTACCCGCGCCCCAATTGTTTAGATAGTCCTTAGACTTTTACCAGATACACTATGCAATAAATCAGGTGGATGAGATTGTGTATAGTTAAGGAATTATTTAAATATTCGTGTTATTCGATTAGGTGATCTTAAGAATATGTGCTTCTAGGGTGACGATTTATTTTGGTATTATCCAATTATTCTTTTCCATCGTAGTCATTTCAGAGCACATGATCAAAATTCTGCATCCTATTTGGAATTATTTCTAAATAGGTATTGTGTAAAAATTATGTGTAAATAATGCATTCTGGTAGAAATGGGAACAAAAAGTCATCACACATATCGTCAAGAAGAGTTAGCTTCAAATCAATTCGTATACGAATTTTTTGGTTTGTTTGGTATGCAAAAAGCATAGGGAAGTAGATGATGTATGTAGGTTTTAATGTGTGATGATAGTCTGATTTTTGTTCTTGTTTGTACATGTACATAGGTTTAATGATAGAAGTGAGCTTAATTAGAATAGGTATTATTAATTTGTATTGGTGAAGAATTATTCGTGTCAAAAAGATTAGAATCGTATACATAGGTATTTGGTTTTAAATCTGAGTATTAAATCGAGTTCATCTTTTTATTAGAAGTACTCTTTATTGCGTCAAAATTGAATGTTTAGGCGTACGAATGTGTGTGTGTGTGTGTGTGTGTGTAGATAGAAAAAGATTTTTGGTACTCGTTTTTCGTTTGTACTGTTTGCTATTAACAGATAGGACATCATTGTCGATAGCTGATTATTTTCTTCACCAATACTAAATCTGTTACTTGAGACTATGCGTTACCTTGTCACAAAAATGATCAATAGTCATGTTGTTATTGTCTTATCCGTAATATTTTATTTTGGTCCAGCTATGTGCTAAGACAAAGGAACAAATACGAGCTCAATATTTTTTAGAGTAATATGCTTCAACAGTGTTTAGTTATTTTTAGATAGCTAGTAGATAGGTAGTTTTTAGAGATATGTAAGCTAAGTAGGAATAGGTAAAATCGTGGGTTCGAGCCCCAGCGTTGGTTTCATATACGTGGGTGGGTAGAACCTACCTAGGAATTATTTCTATAGGTACCTACTTAGCACAGACACATTAGGTGTTTTTGCACGTTTCAACGTTGAAAAATTTAAAGGCTATAATTGTGTGTAGCTATTGTGTGCGTTACATACATACGTACGCCGAGTGCAAGTTAAGGACCGTTCACAATGGACCTTAACTTTTTGCTTTTGCTTAAACTTTAACCAGCTAAAGTAAAAGCAAAAAGCAAAAGTATGGCCTATGCAGTGTTACAATGCTGTGGACACCATCATCTCGATTTTAATTTTTTTTAATTTTTATTGCACTGCACAAAATTATTTTTAATTCATGTTTAATTATGTGGGTGCTTTTTTTCAAATTTTGTACATTGTGTGTGATATGTAAACATGTTGTATAAGGATTCTTGGTAACTTTTACGAACTTTTATGAATAATAATTAATTACAAAATTTAAACACAGACATGTTTCAACAAAATAAAAACAAAAACCCGCTCAGCTAACCAACTGTTTTCGAATTAAAAATAAATTGTTATCGGAGTATTGTAACACTGCGTAGGCCATACTTTTGCTTTTTGCTTTTACTTTAGCTGGTTAAAGTTTAAGCAAAAGCAAAAAGTTAAGGTCCATTGTGAACGCTCCTTTACAGTGTGAAGTTTGTAGCTTGTATCTTATCGCTGTAGGTACATGCATTTTCGTAGGTATATGCGCTTGTATGACCGTATGACCGTACGTAAGTACGTACATATGTACAGCGAAATGTTACCATACGTGCCGAGTGCAAGTTACAGGGTGAAGTTTGTAGCTTGTATCTTGTCGCTGTAGGTACATGCATTTTCGTGGATATATGCGCTCGTATGATCGTTCATAAGTACGTACGTATGTACAGCGAAATGTTACCATTATGTTATCTCTCTCCGTTCGCATTATTTTTACTGGTTTTTAATTTTCAGATTTATACGTATGTGTGCGAAGTGTGTGTGAGTACGAGAGAGGATGATTGCGATTAGACGTATTTTTGGCGTGTTAATTTGTTTCCTTTCGTATTGGAATAATGTAAATGCTTGGGCAAGAAATTGATCACTTTGATCTGGCGCCCAGCATGGATGAATTATTCCACGTTTTCTTGGACAGCCTGTGCAGTGACCAAGCAGTAACATTATCCATTATTGGTATTTTTATTTGCATAAATTAGTTGTTTTGTGTACTTCCATTTTCCTCCCTAGGCATCGTTAGTGGTTAAATAGGTAGTGTATAGTTAGGTATTCGTATACTTGCAATGTAAATTCTAAATATTGCAAAAATTGGCTGGTACATAAATGTGTGTTAGGTATTGTTCAGGTATCGATGATTAGAATTTGGACAATCTAGATTGTCTACTGGACTTATTAATAGGCTGATTTTTTATCAGATTGGTGTTGAACTTGTATCCTTATTGCAAAAGTGAATGTGTGTTTTTAGATAGATTCTTGTCAAGAGTCTATCGATCGATTTGAGTTGGATTTATTTTCATACTCGTTTATTTTGTCACCTCAGTGGGAAGACTTCTTTCAATAGGTACGTTTTTGTCATGTAGATGAGGCCAAATTGGATGGATGTTGAAAATTGCAAAAGTGACTGTGGTGTTTTTAGATAGATTCTTGTCAAGAGTCTATTGATCGATTTGAGTTTGATTTATTTTCATACTCGTTTATTTTGTCACCTCAGTGGGAAGACTTCTTTCAATAGGTATGTTTTCGTCATGTAGATGAGGCCAAATTGGATGGATGTCGAAATTTCTATTGATTCTAGCTATTTTGTTTTCGTATGACTTTTTACATATATCAGAGTAGGTAATTGAATTTCTTTTGGAGATTTCCTGATTGTAGCTATCGCCAAAATTCGTCTGTCTTAGTTTAGAGATTATCGTCAGGTGTATTCTCATTTTGAATAGAGCAGTGAGGAAGTCATTCATGAGAGAGGGTAATTTAGGTTTCTTTTTTGATCAATTTCACAAACGAATTCAATAGCTGAATAAATATTTATTATAGGTACATAAGTGCAACTCTGTGGTAATCAAAATCATTTTTGAGTTACTGATTATTACTGTACATCCATGATTAACGGGTAAACAATAGTTTAGTAAACTGAAAATTTTAGTTTATCTTATTTTCATAATGAAAATAGAAGTTTTAAAATCTTATCAAAATTTATTAGATTTTCAATGGTTGTTTTAGTCTGATCTAAAAGTGATGGAGGTAGTTTCTGGTTTATTTTTCAAAATTGTGCACTTTTGAATTGTAGATATTGAAATTATTTTCTGATCGGATTGGGCAAATAATTTGAGTAAAAATAATTAAAATAAAAAATTAATTAAAATAAATAAATAATTGAAATAAATAATTTAAAAAAAAAATTGAAATAAATAATTTAAAAAAAAAAAATTAAAAATTTATATGTTTTAGAATTTGTATTAAAAAAAAAAAAAAAATTTGGATGATTTTCGACGTAATTATTTTTGGAATTCATTTTTTGATGTCGGATGAGTCAAAATTTGATTTTTTTTGATTTGATATGTACTTTCAAAAAACGTTGAAGACGCATTATTTTTACCGAGATGAAGCAAAAACTTCAGTTCTGTGTCATCCTGAATGTGTTCTTTCTGAGAGTGACTCCCATCACTGTTTTTGTAATTCCGGATGGTTTTCCCCAATTAAATTCAATTTACCCATGTATATGTTAATTTAGATATTGTATTTAAATTATTACCAAATATTCGAAGTTGTGTGCAAACCAATCATACGTATGTCATCGCTGAGGAAAATCTGGAATTTTGTATAATGGTTCGACATGGATGGAAATTTTGCCTAGTATCCAATCGACATCGCCATAGAAATTCGCCATATCTGTACCTATGGTGGCCAAAGATTATCGCCAGTTACCAGTTTTGAAAGACCATTTCAGTTGCTATTGACCATTTTGTCAACTTTGATCATTGGTCGTCGTCGTCATTCAATCCATCTATCGCAGATTCTAATATTGGAGTTTTTAATCTCTGGAAACATAGTCATTAGCTCCGAGTTGATTGCACTAGTTCTATCCTTACTAATCCCACCAACTGTCGTAATTCAGTTCCTGCCTTATTATTTCTGAAAGATATTACTGTTCTGTTGCTGATTTTACCATTGTCAATTGTCAATCCTAGCTAATTCAGTCGCTGTAATTCCTAAAGTGATTAACAACAAATCTGAGTTTCCAGAAGAAGTAGTCTGAATCGCAGTGTATTTACGTCAAAGATGGCTAAAAAATTCAAGAATCTAATATCGATGTACAGTGTTGCCAAAGTCCTAAACGTGTATGTTTTTAAAACATCATTAATTAGAATGCTATTTCTTCTTGTTGCGAATGCGTCATTGGACTGATGCAGATTGGTTGTCAGCAGAAAGTTGTTTGGTGTTTAGATTGCCACTGAATTTGCTGACTGTTTCTATGTTGAGAATGATTTCTTGTGCAGTCTTTGGATAGCAAATGACTAATTCTATGAATAGTCTTCCAAAACATCAGAAGAATTCAACTGTCAGAACTTTGGGTATTGTCGAAATCCTGATTGGGAAACTGATTTGATTTACATTTGCTGATCCTGTCGTTGTGTGTCGTCATAATTTTGCGGAGCATCAATTACCTATTTACCAGAAATGGTTTCAACTCCATGTTCGCGATAGGTAGTCCAGATCCTGTGCAGTTTTGGAATTTACAGCTCAATGAAATTTCGTACTAATTTATGTATCACCCTGTTTCTTGTGTACCACCGTGTTGTTGCATAACTGTCTACTTACTATATTCGCCTGTTTTTTGCGATGTCTTAAATTGTATAGTTTGAAATATTTCTCCAATTATTTGTATAGGTATTAGTTGCTTTTGTTCTTCTGCTTTACCCGAATCACAATTTTTTTATGTTGTATGTCTTTCATGTCATGCTGATTTACTTATTAATGTATCATTTTTTCTCTAATTTCAATAATTAGGTACATAACTTTTATTTGTTAAGATTGTAATATTTAATTAACCCCTTTTCAAAATCATTAATTTTTTTTGCAAATTTTTTCTTTTGGTAAAAATTTTCCCTTTATGGGGGGAATATATGTGGTATAATACACCATAGGGGTATTTGAGATTTTTATTTTAGAATCGATTTAGAACGAACGAATATTACCATCTTATCTTTTATTTCCCTCTACCTGTACCGGTCCCTTTCCTCCCTTCCCCTCGTCGTTGATTTTAATTTCGTATCAATTTTCGAGATAAACCAGGATTATTATGTTTCTTATTTTTGTACTGTATAGTTGTATCATTCGTATTTAATTTGTATCAATTTTTAAACCGCCTCATCATGTGGTTCGAGGTAGAGCGGGTGTTTGTCAGTGATTAATAAATGGGTAAATAATTATTTATTATTTATTTAGATTACCAACGATGCCTATACTTTTCCCTTGATCCCTTGATGGGCGGACATTGAAGCCAATTCAATATGGTCTATCAAAAGATCTGAATTTGGCGACAATGTTCGCTCATCCCAACCATTTTACCTTATGGTCAATCAAATGATCAGTTTTTTTAATTATTTTATACCAAATTAAATAGGTTTTTGTAAAAAGACTTTTGAGCCTTATAGTCAATCGAATGACTGGTGAAATTGGCTATAATTTATCCAGATTTAGCACTATGCCCCAATGGGTGGCTAAATCACAGGTTTATTTCAATTTATCCTTTTCTATAGCCATTATTTACCTCTATAGGTTTTCCCCCCAATTTCTTACTTCGTTTAATTTTAAAGGCAGTTTTCGTACCTGAGTAAATACCTAGGTAATTGATCTAGGATCGATAAATTTATATATTTTTTGACTTGTAGTTTCGAGTCAGGCGAAATCATCTGGTAAGTGGATTTATTGCATAATTTGTGTCTGTGTATCTAGCCCCTTCTTGTCTATTATTTTTGGTCTATTCGATAAATTTCGTTTATGTTTTTCCCACGTCCCTTTGAACCCAAAATTTTAAGGTAATTATGTTGTAGCACAATATCTAAGGATATTTTCATTTTCTTGATTGTGTAAATTGATATTTGCAATTTTTTTGTTTCTTTTTACCTTGTGCATTTTCTAATAATTTTATCGCTATGTCTCCTTGCAAACTGCATCTTATTATATGTATATTGAAATGAATTATCTCACGTTGAGATTCTTTTTTCTAAATAATAGTGTTTTTTTTTTTGCATTGTTTCGCGAAGTTGATTTGTCTCTGATATTAATATAAAATTTCGCGATGTAAATTTATTAATGAGGTTTGATTTTTCTATTTTCTTGTAACTTGATCTTATTTTTCATCAGTGTTGATTAATAAAATTCGTATTGTCATTTGGAAGTTCCAAAAATAACAAATAGAAATTTATAATTTTTTTTTTTTAAATATTTTTTTTTCTGCTAAGATTTTGAAATTGAAATTGCTATGATATTGAAATTGCTATAACTTTTTAACCAAGTGAGATAGAAGAGTCTGGTGTGCGGCATTCAAAAGGTCGATCTTTTTTCATCAAAGGCATGTCATAATAATAATACCAAATGATGAAACTTTTTTGAGATTTCCTCAAAAATTTCATAAAAATTGCAATTTTTGAACATGTTTTAAGATAATTAATGCAGTACTGACCCCCCCTGATTACCTATCACAATGATCAACCCCACTAAAAAATTCTACATAAAATTTCCTTTCCAACGCCGCAAAGCGCAACTTTCTACCTATCTCGGTTGTCGAGTAACGCATGGTTAAAAACCTGAAACGAAACTGAAAATAAAAATTTTTCAGTTGGGCATAACTTTGCCCCTTCAATTCACAGGGTCGGCAAACATGCATACATGAGGTTAGTTTGAGTTGACTATATCGCTGGTGAAGGGGTCTCAACTGGTGACAGGACACCCTGTATATTATCAAGTAACATGTAAATATTTATAAAACTTCAATATGTACTTACGTCTCTTGTATTTTGTTACGCTGTATCGTTGCTGTACTCGATTCCCGAGCTGCTGATTGATTATTGACTACCTGAACCTATGCGCCGAAATAGCCATTCAAATCGCTCACATATTACGTTGTCGTACATCAGTATTTTCTTTCACCATTCGTCATCGCACTTGCAACAGAATTTATGTCGTCGTATATTTCGTATTGTAAAATTCTTGATTTTGTATTGAGTTTTGTACCTGTCTCATTATCGATTGTATCAGTCTGATTTGAACTGCTGAAATAGTAATATCCTAGTAATATCCTTCGTTTTGATGAAATTATAAATTTTCATTTACACTGTATTATACCATGTATATTTGTGTACAATATAAATTTGAATGTAAAGGCTCGTTCACAATGGAGCTTTACTTTTTGCTTTTGCTTAACCCTCTATCAGTGACATGGGCGGCTGTCAGCCGCCATGACACCAAATTTTTTTTCTCGCAAAATTGACTATAAAGCAGCACTGATTCAAAAGTCATAGGGAGGGGGAGACCACATATAGTACGCAGTGCGTGCTATGCGAACTATTATGTGGTCTCCCCCTCCCTATGACTTTTGAATCAGTGTTGTTTTATAGTCAATTTTACGAGAAAAAAATTTGGTGTCATGACGGCTGACAGCCGCCAAGACACCAAATATGGTTTTGGTGTCATGGCGGCTGTCAGCCGCCCATGTCACTGATAGAGGGTTAACCAGTACACTTACAAACGTGTAAATACACAAATTTCTGGCCACCAGATTGGTGCAGACAGTAGTGAGTGTTAAGCAAAAAGCAAAAGCGTAAAGGTGCATTGTGAACGATCCTTAAATGTGTACAGTGAATTTTAGTACTTATATTAATTATGTACATTCTTGTATCATTTTGTAAATTTCCATGTATATTATCAATGTGTATAGTAGAAGCTATGTGAGTCAGTATACTTACGATATTTCTTGATTTTCGATCTATTTTTTTTATTTTTCGTATAAAAATATCTGTCAAAAAATGTCGCATCGACATTCACTACAGGCATATTTTTTTATTATTTTTTTATAATGCCTTTTTTTAAATTTATTTATTTATTTATTTTTTTAATCAAACCCAAGGATTTCTCCACAGGGGATATCATCATAGCATTAATTAATTTTGACACACCAATACCAACGGTTTATACGGCGTGTTGCCTAATTTGATTACAACGTCAATTTTGTTTATTATTTTTTATTATTGACGTCACGTTATTATTTCTTCATAAATTTTTTTTAATTTCAAATTCGACAGATATACTCGAAAAATCTAATTATTTTGTATTAGGTATAAATTTTTTTTCCCCTGATCGTATTATCCGAATCTTAATGATGTATTCTTTTCAGCAATAGATATTCGATTGTAAATTTTTTTTTCTCTTTTCTCCCCTTTCGTGGCCCTAAATTGAATTTTTTCTGGAATATTGGCATGTAACCCAATGTTGTCCCGTCCATGTAGAGCGCGCTGCTTTGCAAACTCTCCCTGGTACTTCATGCGTTTTATACGCGTTTATATGGGGAAGGATTTGAAAAACACGTAATTTTTCATTTTTTAGGGGTTTAATTTTTTTTTGAGATTTTTTTTTCTTCAAATATATTTTTAATGCAATGTATACTAGCATTTACAGCGGAAAACTCATTAAATATGATTAATTTGTACATCTATATCCGTATTAAACAGTACAATACTACGTAGGTAGGTACTTATTTTTAATGCAATGTATACTAGCATTTACAGCGGAAAACTCATTAAATATGATTAATTTGTACATCTATATCCGTATTAAACAGTACAATACTACGTAGGTAGGTACTTGTAATTCAAAATTAGAGATGAATTACATGTCCTATCTGAATTATTGTGATGACCAAAATTATTCCTACGACTTCAAGCAACAACTTTTGTTTGAAAAGTTTTTTAACTGGACCCTTCCCTCCACCAATTTTTATTTTTAATAGCATATAATAAAGTATCCAAGTCATGTCTATTATCAAAATTGGAGGGGAAGGAAGGGTCTAATCCAAAATTTTATAATAACCAAAATTATTTCTAGCACTTCAAGCAACAACTTTTGTTTGAAAAGTTTTTTAATTGGACCCTTCCCTCCGTCAATTTTTATTTTTAATAGCATAATATTATAGATAATTAGCAGGGTTCGGATTTTCATGCTCGAGCATGTTTTTTTGTTTAATACTAGATCGAGAATTTTCAAGTTATCTTTACGTTTCAGAAAATTCTAAGTAAAATTGACCCAACTTGTTTTTGCATGTTTGAGCATATTTCACCTTTCAGCGCATATAAACGCATATTTTGGGTATTTTTAGGGAATATTTTAGGTTTTTCGAGAATATTTCACGATTTTCGAGTTTTTTCGAGCATATTTTGACAAATTTGCAATTTCTCACCTAAAAATTTAGCAAAACTGATACAGCTATTTTTTTTCACCCGAATGTGCAACACTGGTGGTACTTTTTTGCATATGCCGGCTTGGCGAGTCGATTTAATTTTCAAACTTACCTACTTATTTTGATAAAATACAATTTCGTTATTTTCTCTGATTTAATTAGAATTACCAAATTAGAATTAGAATTAGAACGTTTTTTGCTTTTGAGTAAAAATAAAATTCATTTTTCGTTCTTTTTTGTGTAATTTCTCAATATGTGTTCTAAATACGTCCAATTATGAATCAAAATCATGTAGCTGGCGTTTTCCTCTTTAAATTGACACCCATATCGTTCGAGAATATTTTTAGGTTTTTCGCGCATATTTCGTGTTTTTTAAGGGAATTTTTATGCGCATATTTCCCGTTTTTTCGAGAAAGAATGTCCGAACCCTGATAATTAGTATGCATAATCATGTCATATTTGATATTATTAAAATTGGAGGGGAAGGAAGGGTCTAATCGAAAATTTTATAATAACAAAAATTATTTTCAAGACCTTAATCTACAACTTTCACTTTGAAAAAATTTCAATTGGACCCACCCTGTCTCCCACCACCAAATTTTTAATTTGTATCTTCGGTGTGTTGTGCAAAATCAGTGGGGAGGGAGAGCGGGAGAGGTGCAATTGAAAATATTTTCAACCAAAATTTATACGTTGAAGTCTTAGGAATAATTTTGGTCAATATAAAATTTTCGATTAGACCCTTCCTTCCCCCCCAATTTTGATAATAGACATGACCTTGGATACTTTATATGCTATTTAAAAAAAAAATAGGCGAAGGAAAGGGTCCAATTGAAAAACTTTTCAAACAAAAGTTGTTGCTTGAAGTGCTAGAAATAATTTTGGTTATTATAAAATTTTGGATTAGACCCTTCCTTCCCCTCCAATTTTGATAATAGACATGACTTGGATACTTTAAATGCTATTTTTTTTAAAAATAGGCAAAGGAAAGGGTCCAATTAAAAAACTTTTCAAACAAAAGTTGTTATTTGAAGTCGTAGAAATAATTTTGGTTATCACAATAATTCCGATAGGACACGTCCTTCATCTCTAATTTTGAATATCAAGTACATACCTATGTAGTATTGTACTGTTTAATACGGATATAGATGTACAAATTAATCATATTTAATGAGTTTTCTGCTGTAAATGCTAGTATACATTGCATTAAAAATATATTTGAAGAAAAAAAAATCTCAAAAAAAAATTAAACCCCTAAAAAATTAAAAATTACGTGTTTTTCAAATACTTCCCCATATAAACGCGCATAAAACGCATGAAGTACCAGGGAGAGTTTGCAAAGCAGCGCGCTCTACATGGACGGGACAACTTTGGGTACGGATTTGCTAGCACGAAGATTTCCATCTTCCTCTTGACTGTCTATAGCCACGACCTTCTACACTTAACAGGCCCAAGTTCGAAATCTGGCAACATCGCATTTGGAAGCTGGTTTTTTGAATTCTCCATAAGATGTAATGTTAATTCATGTCGCAATAACTTGAAAAATATGAACTTGACCAAAAAAGTGTAAGAGACCTTTTTTGTAGAGAATTAAAAGAGCTTTCGATTCATATAAGAATTTTTGAATTTTATAGAAAATTTGGAAAATTTTAATAAAAATTCGAAAATTCGTAAATCTTTATAAAATCCAAAAATTCTTATATGAATCGAAAGCTCTTTTAATTCTCTACAAAAAGGTCTCTTACACTTTTTTTGTCAAGTTCATATTTTTCAAGTTATTGCGACATGAATTAACATTACGTCTTATGGAGAATCCGGAAAAGCCTTCAATGATAAAAGAATGCGGCGATGCCAGGTTTCGTACTTCGGCCTGTTAAGTGTAGAAGGTCGTGCTATAGCCCAATATAAATTATATACGGGTCATTTCAAAAACATTTTCCTGGCGACATAATCTTTTACCGGCCATTTCGGGTACTTCTGCTGTACCAGTCGTTCAGTATACCGGCACAGGTGGTGCCAAGCTCTTTTTGAGTTTTACATTACTTTGATAACTAACTAGTGGACCCGAGGAAACAATACTGGATCCTTGAAAAAAGGAGAAAAAATGAATTTCAAAAATAACATGAAAAAAATATGTGCATGAGTAAGTTTTTATATAATTTTATTATCTGGAAAAAAAATTTGTTGAAATTTTTTAAAGACGAAATTCAAATCAAAAGGTTCAAAAAAAATAATAATTTAAAAAAAATGATGAAATATTTCGAAAACCTCATTAAAAAAAACTAATTTCTAAAAAAATTTCATAAATGTAAAAAAAAATGAATTTTGAAAAAAAGAACGTTAAAATTTTTCAATGACAAAATTCAACAGGTTTAAAAATAGAAAAAAAAACAATGAAAAATCACGGAAAACTGATGGAAAAAACAGGATTAGAAAATGTTCACTGAGCTTTGTTTCCGAGTAGCTTGGATTTTAGCTAGAACCCACTGGACCAGTGGATGACCCGACAACCCATGGGGGTACAAAATTATATTTTAAAAAATCTAAGAAATTCGCATAAATCTAAACAAAAAAAAATAATGAAATTTGACGGTTGAAATTATTGCAACGAATTGAACCCGTGAAGTACAAAAATAATTATCAAAATCAAAATGATTTCTTTAAAAAATTCTCATAAATCTAAAAAAAAGTAATGAAATTTGAAAAAAAAACAATGACATGTTAGAATTTTTTAATGACAAAATTAAAAAGATAAAAAATAAAAAAAACGATCAAAAATCACTGAAAACTCAGGGAAGAAATCAAAAAAATCTGAGTAGAAAAACTTCACTGAGCTTCATTTCCAAATAGTTTGGATTTTAGCAATTTAGCTACGACCCTGTGGACCCGTCTCATAATCTAAAATTGAAAATACAAAAACAAAAAAAAAAAAAAAAAAAAAACAACGTTGAAAATTCACGAAAAACTCATGAAAAAAATGAGTAGAAAAAGTTGGTTGCCCTCCTTTTCTGACGATTTTCTGAGTACGTAGAGTTTTAGCTACAACCCAGTGAGCCCGTGGAAAAAGTACAAAAAATATTCCCCTTCCCCTGGAAAATTCATACTTGAAAAAATTCAAGCCCCGTTGCCCAATGTACTGTACTGGTATGTACGTATGTATGTAGCATGCATGTACCTACTATGAAAAATTGAAAAAACCTTTTCTACTATTAAAAAAAATTTCCCTTCCCGGTGGAGTAGCCTATCACCCTCTGTCCAGCTTGAAATGAAATCTTGCAAGATCGACGACAGCAAAAAAAAAAAAAAAAGGAATTCCTACCAATTTGTCCTACTCTTTTGCCCCAAAAAAATGTTTTTCTTCCAATCGGCGACAACGAAAAGTCAAAAAAAAATGAAACGGTTCCGTTCAAAACGGCGAAGACTAAAAGTAAAAAAAAAAACCTATTTTTCATGGGGAAGAAATCCTTTGATATTCGCCGCGAGAATTAATCATTCGTTTATTTATTTTTCACCGAAGATCCCAACAATCATACTGTTGGAAGTATGGAACATTCGGAGGAAGAAAATTTAAATCCTAAGAGATTAAAATTGAGTGACTCGAATACCAGTCCTTATTTCGAAACAGAACGACTCTCGGATGATTTTTACAATGTTTCTTGTTTAGACCTCGCGAAGAATTTATTAGGAACAGTTCTAACCAGAAAATTGGAAAATGGTACGATTTTGAAAGCTATGATAGTAGAAACCGAGTGTTACCCGGGCGGTGAAGATAAAGCTTCTTACTCCTTCAATGGTAGACGAACACCAAGGAATGAGCCTATGTATATGAAACCTGGAACAGCTTTCGTGTACAAAACGTATGGAATGTATCATTGTTTCAACATTTCCAGTAATGGTACGAATAAAGTATAATATAATATCAACTGTGCAGATTTTTTTCGGTTTTATTTTGTTCCGAACTAAAATAAAACTTCTCTGCATAGGTGATGGCGCAGCTGTACTTTTGAGATCTGCTGAACCCATCATCGGATTAGAGTCTATGAATTACAGCCGACTGACTTACCATCAAAAAAGAAAAAAGAAATGCGAAGGTGAATCCCAGCCAGGATGCGATCAGAAAAAAATTCTGAAGTCGAATGAATTATGCAATGGTCCGAGTAAATTATGCATTAGTCTCGACATCACCTCTGAAAATTGTAATAAACTTGACCTGTGCGATTCCGATCGTCTTTGGATTGAAAACAGACCTAATGTTATAACCGAAGAGAATATTGTAAATAGCACTCGCATTGGAATAGAATCTGCCGGAGCTGAATGGGCTAATAAATTATTACGATTTTATATTTCTAATAATTCTAGCGTTAGTGTGCTAGATGAAAAAATTAAAAAAAGCAAACTGGGTAAGGTGAAAAAAAGTTAGTGGAATGTGAATGCAACTTATTTTTTATTTGCCGGTCTTTTTGTCATCTTGTGTGATACCTTGTACCTTATGTTTTCGTCTTCATCTCAAGTTCTAAACTAATGTTTAAAAGGTCGTCTTTTCATTGTACATAATCTTCATTTTTTTTAGAAAGTAATTTACAAATAGTTATTTGAAATCTTGTTTGTTGTTTATAATTTTTGTATTGTATTGAAAATGAAAATAGATGTCATTTTCATTCATTTATCCAGTTTATTTTAAATTTTCAGATTTTTAGTACGAGTTAAATGAAACTGTTGAAGTAAAACGAGCATGCGAAAATTCGCTTCAGAAAAGAAAACCATTTCGGCGTCTCTTCATTTTTCAAATTGAAATTTGAAAATCCTCTGAATAAAAATTTATTAAAAATAAAATTTTTTAAAAGAAATCGTGATGACGATACATTGTATCGGCCAATCAGAAACGCGAGACTTGCTTTATCTGTGAGTTCACAGATGCTGCTCTTTTCAAAATCTTCAAAAAAATGATAAAACTCTTTCTTATCAATAATATCGACATGCAGTTTTCAAAATTTTGGAGTAATTGATCTGAAATTTCATCATTTAATTATGTGATTTATTCGCCAAAAATGTTGAAAATTGTACCTCTTCGCGTGGTCAAAATTGGCCTCTCATCCAAGGTGAGATATTGTACCGCCAAAACTTTAGAATCAACTGCAGCTGCACCGAATTCGACCGCAAATGCTCCCAAGACGTCACTCGCACAGAAATGGATCTCATATTGGAAAGCATTGTTGAATGATTACAAAGATGTTATTGTAGAAGCCGGAAAGCATGCTAAAGATCATCCTGTGAAAAGCACCATTTGGCTGACTATCTTCTCCAGCGCGTACACCTGCGCTGTAATGAATCCAGACGAACATAATTTCAGAGCTCATATCGTAAATAGCGCCAACAACTTGATATTTATCGGAAAACCCATAAGAAATCCAGTAGCTGTAGAATATTTGCAAACTGTAGAATCGTATTATAATAGCGGTCAAATTAGGTACATAAGTTTGGGAATTTTTTCTGTAATTTTACGTGATTTCAAAACCAGAACAAGTGGTGTTTATAAAGATAATTGTTCCTATACCCAACCTACTTATTTAGAAATTATTCGCGATCATGTCATCGACGTGGGATTTTTTAATAAGTGGTGGATTTTAGAGAGTAAAATGGTCGATTGTGATGTTAATGAAACCGAATGAAAAATATGATTTCAGTTTGTTAATTTTTTTGTGATGTAAAATATATTGTTGAGTATTTCGTTTTGATTTTTCAAAAATTGTTTACTTGGGTCTATAAATATATATATTTTAAATTTTCTAACAATAAATAAACTACAAACATAAATAAAAGGTAAATGGTAACAGGATTTATGACAGCATATAACACTAATCATCACGATATCATTAAACTCTAGCAATTAATAAGAATTAAAATAAGAACGAATAACTGTCAAATAAATATTATAGAAAAATAAGAATCTTACGAATAATAATTGACACGAACAAAATGAATATTGCTTCATGATTAAAAAGTCATGCCTGCTTACGTTAGTTCTTATCTTATAAAAACACAGGATCAAATCTTGGTAAAAAAATATCACATCGAAATTTGGATTATTTCATTTTATAATGATGTGTTGAAAGTTGATAATAGTCTAAAAATAATCAAATATAGGGTAATTTATCGACTATTCGATATCTAGAACTTTGATACCTACTTTCGAGTACATGTGATAAAATATTGTTTGACCAAATTACTACTGAAAAAATGATAAAGAATATTTCTCTACCATTGCAATGAAAACTTAATCCTCGACTATAGTATCGTATCTCGAGATCAAGAATGAATCTGAACAGTAGTAACTTCAGTCTTTTCCACAGGATTTGTATCGTCACAATGTTGATGTACATCTGCTGTACTAGAACTCGCTCTTTCTTCGTCATTACTGGCTTGTATAACTGGTGTAGAATCTCCATCTAGAAGAAGAGATTAATTTCGTGAATTGTTTCAAGAATTGAATGAAAATTATTCATTTTGAACCATACCAGTGTTTCTGATTTGGCAACCTTTGCATATTTTCGCTGCAACTACTTGAGCCGTTACATTAAACAGAATGGAACCGAATAATAGATACGCTAATCCAGCTCCTACAGCTATGGAGATCATTATATAAGCATTATATGTCATCGCTATAAGCATTAAAATGTAGCCAACGACTAATTCGCAGAAATGCGAAAATAAATCGCTTATTCTCCATATTTCTCTGAAATCAAAAATACCATTTTTACATAGACAGGCATTTCCAACCAAGTAGAAAATTTCATTATGAAAACCGAATATGTACCTAGAAGGTCTGAGATGTTCACGACCCTCTAATAAAGTTGATTTTTCGGTAGATCTTGAGAAGGCCAATTTGAAAAACGAACTAGAGGAAGATGTTTGGCTTTTCACCGTCTTCATGATTCTATTTGTCTTCAAAGATTCGTACAGGATAACTAAAATCATCGTAGAAATGCATACCGCGAGCATACCTAGAACAGAGATTTTCGTATAAATTCTAAATTAGATTTTGAAATGTGAAAGTGCATATTGAAAGACCATCAGAGTGTTATGCCTGAATAAAGAAAAACACCACACGTGTGAATACGACACGGAATAGTGATCTCGGATGTAATAAAAACTGAAAAATTATGAAATAATTGGAAAACCCAGATAGAAAATTTTCATATTCAACGTACCTAGGGTAGATGCAATTTCAAAATCTGGAAAAAGAAATTCTGGAATATTGTCACCGAACCAAAACGAATTTCGCATCATTTTACCCAACTTTTATATCGTTCATGAATTGAAATATAAAACACCAAAAACACGGTTGTATCATTTATAAATACATCATCATGATCAACGTAAAACTCATTACTATGCATGAAAACGAAAGTAAAACAATACAAATTTTACATCTAACCACAAATTGACAACTGTTTTTTATCAGGTAATAACAAAATTATTATCAACAAAGTTGAATACGTAGACAACTGGATTGGTGTTTGGTGTTTACGTTCGTTTGTATTATTTTTTCAGGTATACGAGTAGGTAACTTATCGTGTACTTTCCAGTTTCCAATGTTTCGTGGTTTTCTTGAGCCTGAACATCGAAAATTAGGCAATTTATTATACTTCAAAATTGAGAGAACGAGAAAAGTTATTTCAAATTTTCTAATGTCTTTACCTATAGTCAGATTCACGTAAGAAACGCTAATAAACACGGCACAAAACTGAAAGATTAGGAGTGAACCAACCGTAGCTGTTGAGACGTTTTCATTCTTGTGCAAGAGGCTTTGAGCATTTGGGATTTTGAGCGTTTAGGAAAGTACACATTATTTTAATTTTTTTTTTAAAATCCTGATGAATTAATTATTTTTTATTCATTATAAAATAATAATAATAATAGGTAAAAATAATGCCTCTACCTTACATATTATGAATGAAAACGTCTTCACAGCTACTCATGAATACAAAAATACTTGGTTAGTTCGCTCCTAATCATTCAGTTTTGTGCCGTGTTTATTGGCGTTTCTTACATGAATCCGACTACTTGAAACTTGCTGACTCAGCAAACACTCGTTTACGTGTCGATGTCATGAAACACCTTTTCATTGTAAGTATGTATTTGCTATTTTTTTATTCTTCATATTATTTTAATACTTTTTTGCATTCATTTTTAGTAGGCCTAACTCGAAAGTCGAAACGTAACGTTCCACCGGAGATATATTTTCTTTGTTTGTGGTTCGATGTAGACTGACTGTAAGTATAAGTTTTCAAAATCTTTGTAAAGGTGAACTAAGATTTATGTTTTTATTCTAGGGTGAAGTGTATGAGTAAATCAGCTTGTATACGAAGACGAAATCACCGGAAACACGTCGAATAAGATCTTGAATGCTGTTGACCAGGTCCCACTGTCCCACATCAGATTTTAGTTTTTATAGGAAGTGTGAAGTGAGAATCTAACAACGGCGAATTTCATACGTTATTTGTTTGATTCACTAGGATTTACTGCATTTTGGCTTAATGGCCATGTCAGAAGTGCCAGAAACCGATTAAAATGAAAACATGTTTGAATTGTTGTATGTACTACTCGAGTAGGTAAGTTACAAAATCAAAATTATTATAGGGCCAGTTTCCATTAAAAAATTTTTTAGGAATTTTTAAAAATGTGAAATTTTGAGGAAATCAAAAAATGATTTAAATTTTTTTTGCACGCTACCGGATAAAACTTGAAAAAACAAACAACATTTATTATCACATACTTTTGCCTATATCTAAAATTGAAGAGGCTAGGCGAAAATTTTTATTTTAATTCATTCAAAAAAAATAAAAAAATTATTAAAAATTATTTCTTGGAATTTATGGTAATTAATGTGTATTCTTTCTGTTGGCACGAGTTTTGTAGTGTGTATGAAAAAATGTTTACCACCCTTTCGTAGGCGCTGTAAGTAACATACAGAAAGGATAATTACACATTACCATAAATTCAAAGAAATAATTTTAAATATTTTTTTATTTTGAAAAAAATGTAAAAAACTGCAGCCTTTCAATATTGAGGGATTTTTCGAACAGGTCAATCTCGATGAAAAAAATTCAATAAAAATTTCACCTAAACCCCCTCAATTTTGAGAAAAATCAAAAAATTGTGTTTCTCCCATATTATATAAACTAATGAAATTTATCCTACTCTTTCTGATGTTCATAGAATATTCACACATTGCAATCATTCGCACAAGTTCAAAGTTCAAACTTCTCGAATGTGAGGCACTATTTCAACATAAGAGGTCTACATAGATACATGCTATACTCGCAATGAATCGCCATCAAAAAATTAAAATGATTTTTTTATTCCAAAAAATTGAAATGATTTTTTTTATTCCAAGAAATGATTTAATTTTTTATTCCTAAAATTTGATGCCTATAATTTTTTATCCCAAAAATTTGATATAATTTTTGAATCCAGAATATTGAAATACCTTATGATTCCAAAAAATATTTTTTGTTAAAGTAAGTATAAAAAATTATTTCAATTTTGTAGAATAATAGAATTATTTCAATTGTTTTGAATAAAAAATACTTCATCTTTTTGGAATAAAAAATTATTATTTTTAATTTTTTTTAATAAAAAATTACTTCAATTTTTTTTAATAAAAAATTACTTCAATTTTTTTGAATAAAAAATTATTCCAATTTTTTTGAATGAAAAATTTCCTACTTCATTTTTTTTGGAATAAAATATGAGTTGTCCAAGTTCCACTGTCCTAGATCAGATTTTAGTTTTCATAAGGAGAGAGAATCTAACGACGGCAGGATTTATTATTTTGCAATATTTCGGATGTGAAGAAACAAATTATTATTTTTTTTTCAAATTTTCATGAATTTGTACTCATTAAAAAAATTCTAACTCAAAAACTAAAAGAGATAGGAAGATAATGCAGAGGAACATTTTGTAGAGGAAGTAGAGGGAAATCATCTGCTGACAAAAAAAAACTAGGTTATTAATAATTGCAAAATTTCGAATTTTTTTACCCAATTTTTTTGATACCTAAAAATAATTTGTTGAACACCCTATTGCATCGATTTTGATGAAAAAATGTTCAGGTATTACTGCAACTATCCTACTTTATTTCCCATAAGTTTCATCTTTCTATCTGTCTCCAATCAGAAAAAATAAATTTTTTATTTCAAATGAAAAAATGAAAAATATATTTTTTCCACCATGCAGTATCTCAGCCCTTCAATAGTAAGGGTATGCAAACATACCTACACTTTGTTGAAATGAGTGTTATTCTCAACTGGGGTCTGGGTCACTCTGTATATTATAGCGAAATAATAAACAATCTACTTCTTCATTGCCAAGTTTATTGTAAAAAAATAAATTGTGACATAGACAACTGTAAATTTTGATAACAAATACCACGTAACTTGATTAAAACTCGCCTTCAAAATTCAAATACCCACTTGGGTAATATCATCGACCTAATCCACAATCAATAAAGATCGTAATTCGGTTTTCGAAACAATTCTATTTCATTATTAAAAAAAAAAAAAAAAAAAAAAAAATGCTAATGAAGGAAAAAACTGCTCGTACTACGAGTAAATATTACAAAGTAAAACTTACGATTAAAATCTAATAAACACTCGTAAAATTAAATTAAAAATACTGACAAGTCTATTGAAAAGTAATTAGGAATAAAATAATGTTAATATTTTGGTATAGTAAATATTCATTACAAACAACAAGGAAAATATTAAACGTAAATCGAAAACATAAACTAAACCTTAAAATTGAAATTTTAGGATCTAAGATACATATAAATAGCTAAAATATACATACAAACTGACGTGCTGGTAACTTAACAAAAATCCTACGTCGAAATAATTCATTTTACTGTGCGCTTATCTACATGTAATCGTAATATACTGCGATAGAAAATAAAATAAATGCATTTGTTTCATTCTATAACTGAATAGGTTTGAAAAAATTCGCATTATTCGCGTAAAATTTATAATATTTATACTAGTAAATTGAATAATAGGTAGAGACGTTTTTCGAAATCAGAGTCGTCGCATTTCTAGAGATTCGATTCTTCATGAAAAATCGTATGAACTCGTCTCCTCTTCTCCTTTACGTACCTGAAATAACAATTTGTACACGAGCGATGCGACGCAACCTCCGATGATAGGCCCAGCCCAGTAAACCTGCGAAAGCATAACGACAAATTAAAATATAGGTACAATAAACATAAACATAGGTACGTTCGAATAGTGTCTTTAAATTTTTCGCTAAAGATTCTCTCGAGATAGTTCGAGATTACAAAACTGCGTTGAACCGTCGACTTCAAATTATAGGCTAGTTTTATAGTATGAAATTTATACCAAGAAAAAAAGTAATATCGTATACAGATATGAATAAAATTGTTATCAGTTTAAACGAGACATCGTTTATGGAAACGGATCTGTTAAGCCAGTATTCGTGAAAACGTATGTAGTTGTATCAATTTATTATTTTCTATTTCGCTGCATGGTAAATAAATTTCCAACGAGTGCGATGTTGTTACATGACGTATTGACACCTGTTACACGCCAATATAGGTGCGTAATGGCGACGTTAAATTTAGCTAAAAATGATGTATCGCTTATTTTGAAAAAAAAGTTGAATTTTTCAACACGTAGCACTTGCAGGTATCTGGCGTTATCATACACTTACCCAATGATTTTGCCAATTTCCATATACGACTGATGGGCCGAAAGAACGAGCAGGGTTCAAACTCGAACCGGTATATTTGATCTGGAAAAACATACGTATGTACGTTGGAAATTAAAATTATCGAGGTCAAAGACGAAGGTGAAAATGAACACTTTTCTCCACATGAATTTGCGCAACAAAACTTACAGCGAATAAATGGCAAACGACGGCTGAAAGTCCGATCAACAAAGGAGCGATCATTTTCACATCTGATCTTCTTTCGTCGCAAACCGAATGGATGACGAAGCATAATAAAAATGTGGCGAAAATTTCGATTCCGAGTCCTTGCGATGGGGTCACATTCGGTCCCAAAAATGTATTTCCGAGGTTCTTAGAAGGAGCTTCGATTCCGGTCGGAGTCAACAGCTGAAACAAGATGAGATTTTATAGTAGGTGTGTTTTTTAGGGCTGACGAATTGCAATTTTTTAGGGTGTAGGGAGACCTTTTTCTCG
Source organism: Balanococcus diminutus (assembly GCA_959613365.1). Taxonomy (NCBI): domain Eukaryota; kingdom Metazoa; phylum Arthropoda; class Insecta; order Hemiptera; family Pseudococcidae; genus Balanococcus; species Balanococcus diminutus. Next base: position 23,126,960 of record OY390715.1, read on the forward strand.
GAATGACGGGTTAAAAATTTTAATGCTGAACGTGAAAATATTACATTTTTTTCTCTCTAAAAAGATAAAGAATTTTTTTTACCTGATTTTATTTCAAAAAAAAAAATGAAAAGATCTCTTTCCAAAAAAAATTATATTTTTTCTCTAACAAATTGAAAATCCCCCCCCCCCCCCCCTCCATACTAAAAAGTTGAAGATCACCAAAATCGAAATTTTTTTCTTTAAAAATTGAAGATCCTACCCACAAAAAAATTTGACAACTTTTTCTTCTCCAAAAAATTTAAGATTCTCCCTCCAATGAAGTGCCCTCAAAAATTCAAAATTGAAGATTTTCTCAACACTGAAAATTTTTTCTCCCAAAAATTGATTTTTTTTCCAATTCTCATACAAAATTGAAGATCCACCCAGTAAACAATGGAAGATTCCACCTCCAAACTTGAAAAAAAAATTATCCAAAAAATTGTAGATCCTACCTCCAATGAAGTCTCTTTCAAAAAACCATTTCCCCAAAATTGGAAAAAAATTTCCGGAAAATTGAAGATACTTTTTCCCCACCCAAAAAATTTTAAAAATTGAAGATATCCTCAAAAAACTGAAGGACCCTCCAAAAAATTGATTTTTTTCAATTTTCATACAAAACTGAAGATTTTTTCTCTCCAAAAATTGAAGATTTCTCTCCCGGATCTCTCCCCAAATTGAATATTTTTTCCTCCATCAAAAAATTGAAGGCCTTTTCTCTAAAATTAAAAAAATTTCCTTAACAAAATTGAGATCAGCTATCCTTATCAAAAATTAATTGTAAATTTACCTGCCAAAAACTGTTTTTTTCCCGAAGAATTTCAGATATTATTTCACCAAAAAATTTGCATATTTCTTCTACAAAAAAATTTACCTAGACATTTTATTCCCAAAAAATATTAATTTTTATTATTTTCAAAAATACTGAGACAACAAATTAAGAATTTTCTTTCAAAACAATTGCGAAATTTTTTACTCCAAATAAGTAATTTAAGAAGTGTACAAAAAAATTATCTTACGCGGGCGAACGTATTTACTTATTTATGTATTCGCGTCGGGAAAAAAATACCCCTGCAAGACAGAAAATGCAAGTTCAACGACGTGACCAAACTACTTATTCACAACATAGAACAACATTTTTTTTAAATGTTCTACTTCAACAAATTCTTCAAAAAAACATAAAAAAAAAAAATTTTCTCAATTTTTTCAAATGCAATAAGAGATTTTTTCTATAAAAAAATCTCCAAAAAATTGGATTTTTTTAAAAAGTAAAAAAATGTTTTTTTTTAAAAAGTAAAAAATGGAGTTTTTAAAAAGTAAAAAAATGGATTTTTAAAGACAAAAAATGGGAATCTGGTAAAAAATTGGATTTTTTTGTAAAAAAATTATAATTTTGTTTTCAACTAAAAAAAATGGATAGGTATTTTTTTTTTAGTAAAAAGATAGTAATTTTATAAAAAAAATTGGTATTTTCCTTCCATAAAATTTGGATATTTTTTCTGAAAACCAAAAAAGTGAAATACTTAACACACCCCCCTCCCCGGTTAAAAAATTGGTAATTTGTTTTTCATAACAAAAAAAGAATTTTGGTAGAAACTGAGGGATATTTTCTCCAAAAAAATTAGACAACTAAAAAATTTTCTCTCAAAGAAATCCAGAAATTGGTTGCTTTAGAAAAAATTGAATTTTTTTCTCCAAATTTGAGAAACGAGTTTATTCCGCGTTAGTTAAAAAATTGAAATGAAGAGGAAGACAATGTATATTAGGCCTCTTACAAAATTGAAACCAGAGAAGAGATTCTATAGTTTACTTAAAAAATGAAAATATAAGAGAGGGGCTTCAAACCGCTTGAAAATTTTTCAATTTTTTCAACTCCTAAAAATTAAGGTTTTTTTTCTCCATAAAATTGAGCGATTTCTTGGAGGGAGATACAGATACTTAAAAGCTAACATTTAAAAAAAAAATTAGAGGATTTTCCCCTAAAGTTAGGAGATTTTTTTTCTCTAAAATTAAGATATTTCTGGAGTGAGACAATAAAAAAATTTTCTCCCAAAAGCTCCAAATAAAATTCAGAATTTTCTTTCGTCAACAAATTAAGAAGTATTTTTATTCCAAAAAATAATAATAATTTATTTTTGCTCCAAAAAGGCGTCCTACTTTTTGAAAAAAAAACAGAGACAAAAATTACTATTTTTTCTCAAAGTTAAAGTTCAAGAGAATTTTTGTCCATAAAGAGGAGAGTTTTTTTTTCACACCAAAAAAAAACTGTAATTTTTTTTCTAAAAAATTGAAAGCTTTTCTCTCAAAAAATAGAAACAAAATTTTGATAGGTTATTTTTTTCTTGGAAAAATTAAAATATTTTCTATTTCAAGAAAATTTTGAATTTTTTTTATCAAGTTTTCTTAAAAAAGAACATAAGTAAGTAGGTAATAGGTATTTAATAGTTGATGTGCATTAAAATTTTTGCATTTTCAAAGTTTTTTAACTTCTAAGCAGAACCTCATTTCACTTTCGATATTTTAAGCGTCTTAGTTCGAGCACCCGATCTACTGCAATTACACCGCGACCATGATGTTCGTAGACTCGGTCGATGAACGAGTAAAGAACTATCACTCTGTAACAATGAAAGCTGCGGTGTGATCTCGAACGCGGAGAAATAATTAGGTGATAATATTCGACAACGGGTATTAATCATTCATTCCACATCACGATTACATAACTCGATACGGATGATAGGACGATAACAGTAACAGCACAGGTACTTTACGTGCAAAAACTGCACCCATTACTCATAGGAAAACATTTTAAAGAACTAGTACACTCGTAAGAAGAAGAAAAAAAACACCAACCATCAACCAAACCTATGTCTACGAGTACGAGTATATAGATGTACTTACGAGTAAAACAAAAAATCCAGCCGCTGCTCCAGCGCATTGTAAAACAATGTAACATAACGATTTCAGAATCGAGCATTTACCAACAACCAGAAAACTGAGCGTAACCGCAGGATTTATGTGACATCCACTCACATGGCCGATACTCTGAAACAGAAAACAATTTATCCGTATATGATCGCGTTGAATATGATAAATTTTCTTTTTGTAACAATCATTAATAATAAAAAATAAAAATGAAATAATAAAACCGGCGTTAATACGCGAGGTGATGGATAATACACGGTAAGCAATATTTCTTCATTAACATTAACCGGCCGTAAAATTGTGTACAAGTTGTCTTAAGAAGTGTGTTTCATTTTTCAATCAACTGATGAGACCGGTGCGCGGTGCGACGATGCCATCCAATATTTTAATATTATGTGTAAATGAGATTTGTCATTGTTAAGTTCGCGGTTATAACCTACTTTGGTTTTTTTTTGTGGGTACAAATGAGTAATACTCTCGGTACTGCAGGTATCTTGAGGTACCTAATAATACCTATTCCCAAATGTCAATTTTTTTTCTAAAATAAATGACTTATTATACAGTTTTAATTGTTGTAGTTAAACGATTACCTGATTCTCATGGCACTTTGTAAAGTGTCAAAAAGAGAAGAAGTCGTTCGAGATGAGGGAAATCTCCGCAAATTTGGAGCAAGAGTCAGGGAAATCAAAATTGAAAAAGAAGGACAGAGACATCGGATAATGTTGAAACTATCAAAACTCTTGATTTTTTTTGATTTTTCAAAAAAAAACACAATTTTTGAAAAAAAAAAGTATAAAGACTACTTCATCTTGTAGGAAATCAGAACTTCAATTAAAAATATTCTCACGACTTTTTGCCTATCTCCAATATTTCAGGGGATATGCGAGAAAAAATAAATTTTTTTTATTTTTTCCAAAAACTTAATGAAATAGGTATTTCTTTTAAAAAACATTGGAAAAAAATCATAACAAAAATGTTTACCAATTTTTTGGTATTTTTTCGATTTTTCATCAAATTTTAAAAACTTTGAATTTTTCGTTTGCTTTTCTAAATATTTTTAAATTTTTTTTTTCTAGAATTCAAAAAAAAATTAAGCAAAATTTCACTGTGGTTTTTACAAAAAAAAAAAAAAAAAAATGTAGGTATTTTTCGTGCGTACGTTTTTATTCGCCAAAAATAATTTTTGGTCAAAAATTTTTTTCTCATTTTTTTTTTTAATTGAAAAAAAAATGTTTAATTCAATTTTAGAAAAATGAAAAAATCCTATTATTATAAAATTGTGTTTTTTTATTTGCAAAATAAAAAAATGAAAAAATAAAATAATTATTAAAAGGGTTGAAATATATTTTAAAAAGTTGAAAAACTGTAAAATCAACTGATTTTCATTCATTATTCAGACTAGAAGATTTTTGAATGTTAAAAAAGGTGAAATCTTTCTTTTGAAAAACATTGAAAAAAATCTTAACATAAATGTTTACCAATTTTTTTGGTACATAGGTAGATTAGGTACCTACTTTTTTCAATTTTTTGTCAAATTGTTAAAAATTTGAATTTTGCATTTTTTTTCGAAATAATTGTTTTAGTTTTTTTTGCAAGCATTCAAAAAAGAAATTCAAACAAAATCGTGGTTTTTACCAACGAAAAATATGAATTTTCTTGCGAGTTTTTATTCCTCATCAAACTTAATTTTTAATGAAAAAGTTTTTCCTCATTTTAAATTTTTTTTATTGAAAAAATTGTGTATTTTTATTTGAAAATTGAAAAAAGTAAAAAAAAAGTTGAAAATTAAAAAAAAGTAATTTTAAAAAATTGAAAAAAAAAATCCCAAAAATTGAAAAACTGTAAAATCAGCTAAAATTTATTCAATATTCAGATTAGAAGATTTTTAACGGTGTCTAGGTAAATTAAAACAAAATTGGAAAAAATCTAGAATTTGAAAAAATCTTGAATTAAGTTTAAAATAAACACAGAGTTTAAATTTTAAAAATGAATAAACCTGTCAAAATTTAGAAAACAGTAAAAAACAAATTGTACATAATAAATTATAATGAAAAATTTTCTTTATTAAAAAAACGAAATTGAATTTAAAATCAGAAACTGAAAATAATGGGGGGGGGGGGGGTAAAATCAATGAAATATAAAATCATAATGAAATCACCATTTTTAAAATGAGATAAAATCAAAAATGTAAATGGTTTTAAATAATGAAAAAAGAACTCAAAAGAATTATAATGAAGAGTTTTTTTTGAGAACATCAAAACAAAAAATTGATAAAATGAAAAAAAGTTGAAATTTTTTTTCAAGTTTTGAAAATGGAATAAAAAATTTCAACATTGAAAAACCATGAAAATGTGTCAAAATTACGAATTAAAATAAAATTTCAACTCGAAAATCATTTTTAAAATTTTTCATTGGAATAAAAAATTTTAAAAATTTAAATATTGGGAATTTTTTTAAAGTAATATAAGTGAATATTTCATTTTTTATAAAAATAAGATTTTTTAAACTAATTAAAAAGAGACTCGAATTGAAAGAAAACCAAAACTTGAAAATTGTTGAAAGTTAGGATGCTAAAGAAGACTTGAACTTTAAAAAATAGTTGTTTGAAATTTTGAAACCTTAATGAAATTAAATCATGAATTAAAAAAATTGCACAATTTTGCCCGCAAATTTAATTTTTTTTACTCATTAAAAAAGAAATTCAAAAAATCACAAACAATTTTTAAATAGGTAGGTAAGTACTAAAGTTTTAATTGGGAAAAAAAAATGTAGAAAATTTTTCAACTTAAATTATTTCCCATTTCAGTTTACAATTTTTTCAGTGACTTTAAAGACCTTTTTTTTAGGAAAATGTTAAAAGAATAGGACCCAAATTTCAAAGACTAGAGAGCATATTAATTGAGATTGCAAGTTAGTAGCCACCCCTCCTCCCCCCCCCCCCCCCCCCCCGATGATCCAATTTCCTTAAGAGAAAATGTTTTAAAAGTTTTTTGGAAATAATTCAAGAATTAATCAATTAATTTTTTTAAATATTCACAAACAAATCATCTGAAAAATTAAAAGGAAATTTTTCAAATTTTTTTGAAAAAAAAATTAATACTATTAAAAAATTATCAAAAAAATTTCTTTTTGTAAAATTAAATACAATATTTTTGAATAGGTATTAGTTGGAATTTTCTTTTATTCAGAAATTTTTTTAAATACTTAAGTACTTTACTTTTTTTGAAAATTACTTTTTAGGATAATTTTTTGTAAATTAAAAAAAGTTGATAAGATTAAAAAATTCAAAATTTTATCGAAATATTTTGAATAATTTTCACAAATTATTAATGGTTGCTCTAGATGTTTTTTTGAGGATTTCAATCTTTCATATTTTAGGGGGAAATTTTTGGAAATTGGGTAATTCTTTGCTAAAAAAATTTAAGACCAAAAATTAAAAATAAACGAAATATTTTCTTCCAACAAATCAGAACGTGTCGTCTCAATGTCTCATAAATTTATTCTGCACGAGCGGAGCGTGCACTGGGATGCTGTAAAAATACATAAATCATAATCGACGATACGATCCTCGAATAAAATCAATTGTATAAAAATAAAACCTTCATTTTGCGGACATCCTATGAAAGGTATTCAAATCATTCACAGGTACATACATACACGGTGCATGCATACGCATAGATTGCTTTACACTACACGTACAGACCTACGATAAATGATTCATTCGGTAACTTTTGTTAAACGACGATACCTGTTGATGGCCGGAGGGTGAATGAAAACTGGGTCAAAAACCTACATTGAACCATAACCCAACATTAAGCGCACTATTTTTTAATACTATTCAATTAAGCGCAACGACATTTTTATACCTATCTCTATTTTGTATTCAATTGTAAATGTTTCGACTGGTAAATCTCGTAGCTTGTACTCGTACTCTCGTACATAATGAATCATCGCAATCTGAGGCTACTTTCGGAATAATGGGCTTTTATTTTTGTGACGTCGACTTAAAGGACATTGGAATTGGTACGTACTGATTTACCGCTCCATGACATTCGTACATGATATGTCTGTGTCTCGTCTCGTCTCGTCTCGTACTGTATTATAGTATTATGATGATGATGACATCACTTGCGGTACTTCTACTTACATATATCTGCCTATCGAAATTCCCATGATTTTTCAAAATGTCAAGTTAATCGTGTTACGTTCAAGAGCACTGTTTTTTACATTTCTTTCAAACTGTGCTGTGCTCTTTGAGCTGGCGTATTATGACGATGAGCTTATCTAATTAATTTTCAATTAAATATACCGTAGCTAAATGATACACGCATGTGCCTAGACCCTCCTAGATCCTCCGACTACGAATAGGTACATACGAGTTACGTAAATAGTGCAATCTCGATATCCCTGCCTCGCTGCTTCGTCCTATGCATGCGGTGAATTCATCTCATTATCATCTTTTGTGTGTATCTAGGCAAGGTATCTAGTGGTATTGTTCGAGCTGATAAAATACTCATAATAATATGTTATCTGCCTAGTTATTGTTTATTTTGTTCAACTGATCTAGAATTTTCAACTCTAAGGACTTTTTAATACTACTTTATCGATACGACAAATATACATTGTAATTCAGCCTTTGGTTAGTTTTAATTAATTACTTTAATCATTGTTTTAATAAAACTGATAGCGATATTTGATATCAAGTATACATACCTATGTGCTCAACGGGTGTTCTTTTCGTCGAAAGTTTCAAATTGAAATCACTTTTTGAAATCAGAACAAGGCATTCCTTGGGGTTTTGAAAAATTTGTAACTCTCTGGGTAATATTTACAGGAATGGATTATTTTCGAGATTGGTCGCTTTTGGTATTTTTTTGGAGAGAATATTTTTAAAATTTTCATTAAAAATTCTTGCAGAAAGAAACAGAAAAACGGCTTGTTTGAAAAAAAACTTTTAAAAATTTTATGGAATAAAATTTGGAAAAAGCTTATTTTTTGTTTGAGTGGATTTTTAAAATTTTTGATTGTTTTTTTCTGGAGGACTTTTTCAAAAAGAACTTTTTTTCATAAAGTTTTTTCCTTGCAGATTTTTTTGCAAATTTTTTTTTCAAATTAATTTTTTTCGGGATTAATTTTTTTTTTTGAATAAAAAATATTATTATTTTTGATTTTCACGAAGGAAAATTTTTGGATTTTTCGAGATTAATTTTTTTGAGAAAAAAATTTCTCAAAGTTTCTGGAGTAGGTTAAAATAATTTAAATTATCTTTTCAAAAAAATGTTGTTTTTTTGTAGCAAAAAATCTTCCAATTTTCTGGATATTTGTTTCAATTTGTAGGATAGAATTTTTTTTAAAGAGTAGAAACATTTTTCATAAAAAAAATAATCATTTGGGGGGGGGGGGGGGTGAAGGAAATTTCTTATTTTTTTTCTGGTGCAAGCACCTAGGTATGTACTGTTCATTTTTTTTTTTTTTTTTTTTTTTTTTGAGAAAAGATTTTTGATTTTTTTGGAATAAAACGATTTTTTTTTTAATAAAAATCTTTTAAATAAAATATCTCCTAATTTATTGAATAGAACATCTTTCAATTATTTGAAAGATTTTTTGGGGGGAGGGGGAGCCGGGAGTTCCCAATTTTTTGGGAATAAAAACTAGAAATAGGATTTCTTATCCATTAAAAAAAATTTTCTAAAAAAGAATTGAAAGATTACTTCCCGTGTAGCAACGTCGATGCTAATTTCGATATAAATGTCGACACATCGAAAAGTGACCGATTTCGATGTGTCGACATGTATATCGACATCCACATCGACATTTGCAATGGTGAGATTTCGAAAAATATGCTAAGGTCAAATATTCAATATAAGTATATATTAAAATTACACCAAAAATAGTGTTGAAGCCAACATTTCGACATTTTTTGTCAAATATGCGTCATTGAGGCCACCTTTGTAGCTGGATACATGCGAGTGTCCAACTAACATAGAGATGATTCTTAGACCTTATGTACTAATTCACAACACACTTTATCTGCGAGTATCACAATCACCCTCAAGACGTCGACAGTCAAGTCGATGCATTATTCGACCCTCGACAATTAGATCGACATTAACTCGACTTAAAATTCCTCTGGTCAACACTGTCGACAGTTAAGTCGATGCATAATTCGACCCTCGACAATCACATCGACACTATCTCGACTTAAAATTCCTCTGGTCGACACTGTCGACAGTGAAGTCGATGCATTATTCGACCATCGACAATTATGTCTACAATAACTCGACAAGTCGTTGTATTATTCAAAACTTTGAAAAATAAGAAAATTTTGTGATTCTTTCAAAAATTATTTATTCCTGAGCTTAAAATGTTCTTATTAATTGTTTTTAGTTCTTTTTAGATATAAAATTTGTAAATTTAATTGGCAGAAATTGTCGACATAAATGTCGATGCGTTTATCGAGTATCGATTTTTACATCGACTTGTCTATGTAGAAAAACAACGTTTTCTAAATTATAGGAAAATACTGAGAAAAATTCAAAAATTTTGATTGAACAGTTATGTTTAACATAGAACATTACTTTAAATCTCAAATATCATTTTTAATTCATCGTTAACCGAGAAAAAAATGTGTCTGAATTTTGTCGACATAAATGTCGATGTCGACAATTGCTACACGGGTTACTTATTCCAAATTTTATTCTAGAAAAGGAATTGAAAAAAAATCTAAAAAATTGAAAGATTTCTTATTCCATTTTTTTTATTCTCGTTTTTTTTATAGGTAAGTAAAAGTAAGTTACTTCTCATTTTTTTAGGAAAAAAATTCTAAATTTTTTTGGAATAAGAAAGCTTTTTATTTTTTTTTTTTTTTTTTTTTTTATTTTTTAAAATTCTTTTTTTAGAATAAAATTTCTAGTTTTTTGGAAGATTTATTTTTTATAAGAAAATTTCATTTTTCTGATGAAAAAATTTCTCAATTTTTCAAGTGTTCAGGTATTATATAATTCCTACGTATGTCATAAATAGGATTTTCAAATGTGCTTTTTTGTATTTTTAAAAGAATTTCATGCAAAACAGGTGATTTTTTATCCTAAATAATTTTTTTTTCTACATTTTTTTCATTTGTGGCAATTTTTAATAAAAACGAAATCATCTAATTTTTTCCTGTAAAATTGAAAAAAAAAATTATTAATGATTTCTTTAAATGAAAAAATAAAAACTAGAGTTGTTACTTTACAAAGGCGTTCATGCTAATTTATCGCCCAATTACTATATTCATTTGGGGGAGCGGGTACCCGTAAAAAATAGTTTAAAAAAAAGAGGGTACATGAGCAAATGTAATTGAGAACCATACACTGTTCTAAAATCTAAAATATGACCTTGATCCAAGGTGAACCTTGGATTCTTCTGGGATAAGTTTTGAAATGTCATGGATCTAAGGAGGGCATCTTGGATCCAAGTGGGAATGTTCTGAATCGATCAAAAAAAATTCTGGACAATTGCAGAAAATCGAGGGAGTTCTCTAGATCAATGAAGTATAACATAGATCCAAGGTCCCTTACTTGAATCTCGCACTGGGGTAAATTCAAAAATATAGCATGAATTCAAAGGGAACTCCTGAATTCTCAAGGGAATATTCTGAATCGATTTTAAAAAGTTCTGAATTATTGTGGCAGAATTTGGAGGGGGCATTCTTGGTCATTTTGCGTAAAATTTATAAATCATAGGATTTGTTTCGGAAAATTGAAAGATTTTTTTAACTTATTTTTTTGCTTCAAATAAGTGAAAAAAATTTTCACGTTGCACGTTTTCCAAAAAAAAAAAAAAAAAAAAATGGGATAATCATTACTTTTTATTGTAAGAAATTGTTTAAAAAAATTTCTCCAAAAATTTAAGTAATTTTTTACCTACTCTAAAAAAAATTGTAGTTTTCTTTTACAAAAAATTGAGACAAAAAATAAAGTTCAATTCCCCAAAAAAATAGGGATTTTTTCTCTAAACTAATTGAGAAATTTTTTTCTTCAATTTTTTTTAACCATTGTTTCATTTTATGAAATTGGGGTATTCGTATTTTTTATTCTAACAAAATTTAGTTTTTTTTTGGAGAAAGTAGGTTGTTCCAAAATACATTTAGCATAACTTGCAATCACATTTTATGGATTAAAATCTTTCAACGAAATAAACCTTCCACAGAAAATCGATTAAAAATTGAAAAAAAATCTCCTTGGAGAGAAAATTCTCTGAGAGAAAAGAATTTCTTTGAAACGACCCCCTTCCTCAAAAAATGTTGCTTTGAAAGCAATTCCAAAAAAATCAAGCAAATTTTCCCATTCAATTAAACTCTTGGAGCAAAATTGCTTAAAAAATGCACTTTGAAAAACCCTTTAGGAAAAAAAATTCTGAGAAAGAAACAAAATGATTGCTCTAGTTTGGGGGAGGGGGAATTGATATGAGCGTAATTTAAAAGTTTTTATCTAAAAATCCCTTTGATTTTGATTTTTAAGCCTTACACGATAGATCCGTGTTAAAATTCATTCAGACATTGTTCTATTTACATTTTTAAACCCCCTCCCCCAAAAAAGAACCACATCATACATTACGTATAAAACAAACAAATCTACGAGCAGAATAAAGTGCTTTCGTGACTCCACGTCCTCGTCAATTGTTTACCTACTAATCATTAAATTGTATTCAAAGTTGCCAATAGCTATAATAAAATGGATTCGACTTCGAATCACACATCGATACTTCCACGTGATAATGAGTAACAGTTTCTTTGTTTTTTCATACCTACTCGTATATCAAATCAATGTACTTGAAAAATGAATAAAAAAGTTTCATTTACCACTTTATACGAGTACATCCCTTGCGGAAAACTACAAGTTGTCACAAGTAGAATTTATGATAAGTTGTAAATTCGAAGGTGTTATGACAACTTATAACAACTTATTTTAGGTATGAGTTGTCTCAAGTATTCCTAATACAAGTAATCAGGACAACTACCAAAAACAAATCTTCGAATACTGTTGATACCTTCAAGTTGTGATAGTGTCAACTAACTTGTAACAACTAACTGAGGTATAACAACTATTCACTACATATACATGATATACATAACATGTTCACAACAATACATAATGGTATAACTATTCACAACTTATTACAGCAAGTATTCACAAAATGTGAGGTACAAAATGAGTATTTATAACATGCTTATTCACAACACACTATATCTGCGAGTATCAAAATGACCCTCAAAATTTCTGAATGGATAAAAATCTCACAACTCCATGCAAAATTGTGAAAATCGGCTTGTGGGGGTTTTCCGCAGCGCTGAATCCATTTTTCATTTTATTTTGACTCTAGACCCAAAAGGGACTTCAGGGGGGAGGAGCAAAACTCAAAATTACCAATAATGGCATGTGGGGTGTGTAAATCTAGGTTTTCCTAGGTGCTGAATCCGTTTTTGATATCGATTTTGACAAATTCTCAATAGGGGCTTCGAGGGGGCAGGGGCAAAACTCAAAATTAACAAAAATGACATGTGGGGTATACAAATTAAGGTTTTCTTACTTCTTGAATTCGTTTTTGATATCGTTTTCGAAAAATTCTCAACTGGGTCTTCAAGGGGAGGGGCAAAACTCAAAATTCATCATAATTTTGAAGCATTTCTGGTACATTTTCGATGGAAAATTACTGATAAGTTTTCTATTTCTATTTCGAATTGAAATTTCATATTATTATATTTTTAAATCAAATTATTTGTACAGTCATGCTGGAAGCCTAAGACCACGATGATCGATGGGGCAGCAAAAAAACAACTGTTTATGAATTATCAAAATAAATTTGGCGTTATCCATCATGAGAAGGGTACGATTTTCTTTAAAAAATGAGGTGGAAAACAATCCTAAAAAATGTTTAAAATTTCAACTTTTTAAAAGAATACTTTGGAGACCTGTATGTTTCATGAATCATGATTTACATAATCCAAGAGTGATGGACAGTTATAAAAAAAATCATTTTACAAAACGAGTTACTGAATTTTTTCAAGTTGTATGAAAATACGATATAGTGAGATAATAATGGTCTGAAACTTTTGTCAATAAGTCCAAGTATTCAGTTGAATACTTGTCCATTGAAAATTTTCCAACTACAAAGTATTCAAAGTTGTAGAATACTTATCTACTGACAACAACTTCTGAAGAACAAGTTGTTTTCACATTGAAGAGTTGCTACAAGTAAATGAATACTAATCCATTTACAACTATTCTTGAAAAATAAGTTGTTTTGTAAAATACAACTTGTTAACAACTATGGATTACTTGTTGATGACTATTTACAACTTGTACTTTTCCGCAAGGGCAGTATTCTTTATCATTTTTATTCAGGTGTAAATATGGAGTTTTTCCAAACAAACTTCATCGTCAAGCTGATGAAAGTAAAAATGCGAAATTCCGACTGGAATTCATACACAGAGTCTTCGAGCAATTGAAATTATTTACAGAACGATAAAAATGTTGAAGTGAAAAGTGTCGCATGTTGAAGAATTTCTTTCGATGACTTTATAACGTATGTACGAAGAACTACGAAGCTGTTACGACGCCGATCAACCGTTTAGTTCAAACGAACCAAACAATACCTACCAACATCACGATTCGAGTACTTTTTCAAGTAGGCATAGATGTTGTTTCTTTTTTAATGCAAACAATTGCAACGACTTTGGTTTTAATTTTTCAAAAAGAAAAAATAAAATCAAAATTGAAGCACTGACACCTGTTTCCTAAACGTCGCGTCGCGAGATATTAACCTTTGTGAGATGACTCTCACAATCGTGGAAATTGTACTATAAGTAAAGTTTGAATTTGATAATTTAACTTGGAAATTATAATAATAATAATGAAAAAGAAAGCAATAATCCAAAAAAATGCCGACCTACTACGACACTCGAACTCGAGTTCGTATATCTAAGTATCGGGCATCGGTTCGACCAGACAATGGCGGATACTCGTAGATACTTGTAACAAACTCATTAAAACAAAAGATCTGCTTAACCTTGTCAGTTTAATGCTTCATTACATAGCTTTGAAAATAAAATGACAGCTAGGACTAGGAGTCGTGCGAAATATCAACATGCGTATTCAAATCAGACGCCTGTTTTCGTTTTTCGTTAATCGTTCTTGTTTACGTTTGCGAATTTATGCAGAAGAAAATATTATGTATTAGCTATTCTATCATCTTTAGCATTAACGGTACCTACATTTCATTTCATTCGCAGTGAAATGAAATCAACCAGGTTGGAAAGCGTTTGCATTTTTTGGATACGATATGCATGAAATGCGGCACGTGAGCTAGAAAGTGAAATCTTTTATGCGATTTTTGCTCTGCGGTACAGATGTGTACGACCAGGCTGGTACAGAGTGAATTTGGAATTTGGCGGATGCTGCGAGACGTGCGAGTGATTTATGATTCATATTTCGAGGTATTTAGTTTGATTGAGATTGAAATACGAGTGTTTTGAGAATTATTAGAGTTGGTTAAAAAAAATTCATTATGCCTGTTTGATTCATATGGGACTTGACTGAATGAAAAGAAAACATAATTTAGCGAGTTGAGCACAAAAGTGTAAATTTTTGTATTTTATTTTATTTTATTTTATTTTTTTGGAAAAATAATAATTATTGGTCAACTAATTGAAAATTACGTATCTACATATTATGGTAGGCCTACACCTTTAAAATAATTTTTTTTAATTCTTATAAAAACGTATTTTTTCAAGAAAATTTTTCAAATTTATTTTTAAAAAAAATAAAAATAAAAATTCGTTTTTTCAATTCCTTCAAAAAACTCTTCAAAGCTATCCTTAGTTATTTTCAAGATGATTTCAGAAATTTTCTTCTGAAAAGAACTTATTTTTTCAAAACAATTTTTTTTTCTTAAAAAAATAAAACAAACAAACGGAGGAAGGGGGACTACTCTCATTAGAAAAAGTCGTTATGCAAAAAAAATTTCAGAGGAAAAGTTTAAAAAATAGGATCGTTTTTTTGAAAAATTCTCCATAAAATTATTTCGTGAAGGTTTCTTAAAAACTCATTTTGAAAAAAATATGAGATTCTTTTGAATTATTTTTTCAATGATTTTGACTATTTTTGCCAAGTACGAGTTTTGTCCAAAAAAAAAATTTCTGTGATTTTTTCCCTTCAACAGTATCCCTACTTCATAAAATTTCTTTCCAAGAGAATTTTTGGCATAAGTATTTGGTGGGTAATAATATGGTTTTAAAAATGGGTTATTTTCAAAGAAATGGTCTTTTCATTTTAAAAAAAATCAAGAAACCATTTTTTATTAAACAATTTTTTTAGAATAATTTTCAAGAAATTTTCATTTTCCGAAAGCATTTTTTCAATTTTTTAGAATACCTAGGTAGGTACTTCAAAACTAATTTTTTTGAAATTTTTTCGAGTACATATTTAATGCAATATACAAATAATTTTCTGTACTGTTCGATATTTTTACAACACTTTCAAAAAATTTTAAAACAAATTTTCCCTGATAATTTCTTGATTAGGTAAGAACAAAAAAAGTAAAAAAAATATTATAGAACAAAAATTTTTTTAAGAAAAAATCATTTTTTTAAAACTGAAAAAAATTGTGAAAAATTTTAACAAAAATATCAGAAGAATTTTTTCAAAAAAATTATAATAAAGAGATTTTTCGAAAAAAAACTCCTGAGAAAAAAAAATCTAAAAGATTTAATTGAATAAAAAATTGTTTTATATAAATTCTTTTGGAGAAAAATTTCAAAAAAATTATTAAAATATTGAAGCAGTTTGAAAAAAAATCAAGATAATTTTTTAAGAAATATAGGTATAGTTTTACAAGTGAATATAAGCTTTTTTGAAACTAATTAATTGTGAAAAAAATCTCCCAACAATTAATCGAAAATAAAATTGTTTTAAAAAGAATTGAAATTTTTTCTCATGTGCTCAAAAAAATATCTAAATGAATTCAAAAATATCAGTTTTAAAATTTTCCTAAAAAATTGTAAAAAAATATTGAAGCTGCAGTTGAGAAAATTTCATTTTCAAAATTTTCTAAAAAAAAATTGATCGAAAAAATATTGTGTAAGTAACACGCTAACACGTAGGTAACCAAAAAGTTATCTACTCTTCGTTTGTGAAAAATCAAAAATTCCATTAATTTTTTTTTTTTTTAATTTTTTGAAATAGGTATTGTAAAAATATTGAGAAAGTTCAAAAAAATCTATATTATCAAATTACTTGGGTAAGTACCTATAGTAGAAATTTTCTTAAAGAATTGGCAATAGAAATAAAAAAAAATTTAAAAATCACATTCAAAAATTTTCTAATAAATTATAAAAATATGTACTGAAGAAATCCGTAGTAAAATTCCTACTTCTTTAAACAATTTTTTTTTATCCACTTCGAAGAGAAATTCCTAAAAAACTCTAATTTACTAAAAATTGTTTTGAAAAATTTTTCAACAAGACGTGTTCAAAAATTTACTGTGTAAAAAAATCGAAAACACCTGTTTAATTTTTATTAAATTGTAAAAATATTGAGGCAGTTCAAGAAAATCTATAACACCAAATTATAGTTAGTAGGTAAAAAATTTCTCAAAAAAAAAAAACAATACTTATCTACCAATAATTTAAATTTAAAAATGGAAAAAATTGACGCAACAAAAATTTCAAGAGGATTATTCACAAAAAAGCTCTAAAAACATTCCTTGAAAGAAAAATCTCTAAAAAATTCTAACGAATAAAGAGTTATTTTAAAACAATAAATTTTGGAAAAATACGAACAAGCTAACAAAAAAATATCTTAAAAAATCAAAAAAGTTTGTTTTAAACCTTTCTAAAAAAAAAATAATAATAAAACGAATAGGTAGGTAGGTATAAGAATATACATGAGCATTGAGCAAGTGGCTCGAAAAAATTCTATGCCTAACATAAAATTATCATAAAAAATGTTTCTAGAAAATTTTTTATAAAATAGTTTTTAGTTTTTCAAATTCCCTTAAAAAGAAAATTGAAAAGGAAGAGAAAATTTTAAGAAAAATTTCAAGAGAATTTTTTTCATGTAACTTCTCTAAAAAGGATTTCTTTAAAAAAATCATGAAATTCTAATTATACTTACAAGTTACAAGATAAAGAATTGTTTAGAAAAACATTCTAAAAATCTATGTTTGAGCCTTCTTTTTTCTGAACGAAAAAATTTCTTAAAAATTATAATTCTTGAAGAAGAAAATGTTCTTGTACCTATATAGAAAAATCTACCTACATATTTTCCATAAAAATTGAAAAAAAAACAGGGAAAAATTTTGAGAAACACTTGCTTAATATGTAGGTAATTGCTCATTGAAAAAAGACCTCTTGAAAAAAATACTAAAAAGGTACTCTCATTTCAAAGCACATGAGTAAAAAAATATGAATTCTTTTGAAAAGTTTATTTCATAGAATTCAGAATTCAGCATACCTACTTGATCATTCAAAAGATACTAGAAATCATTCCAAAATCTACCCATTAATAAATCAGAATTAAAATCATCACAAGGAAGAATAAAACAATACGGAAAAATGCACCAAAGATAAAGATACTTAAATCAACGCGGGTGTATTGATGATTTAATTACCTACTGTCGACCACGATAGTGTATTATTCCCACATCGCTGATACGATCAATAATAATAAATAAACACAATACGAAAATAATACTAATTAAGTATTGAAAAAATTGCCGATCATCTTTTGATTTGAAAGATACGTACGTCGTACTACAGTATTCTAAGCTGGAAATACGTATACGCCTAATAAAATAGATATCACGATAATTCAAGGCGAACGACTCCAATCAAATACAAATAATAAGTAAATGCAATTTGGAAAAATAGAATATAATTATTTGCGAATCGCCAGTTTAATTTGAAATTAAAATTTATCGTTTGTTTCAATAGATAGAAACGACGATGATTCGTCAAATAATATTTAACAAATTACCATGGCACATAGAACAGGTGCGTTTTGTGTGGTCTATTCACTATTCAGTTCAAATGATAAAATAAACCCATTTGAATACATTAAAGTAACATATACATGACATCGCGTCGCATTAGAGTTCTTCAATTCGTCAAAGCCCTCGAGGGAAATAGTGATCGGTGTAAAAGAAGGAGGCAAACTCATACATAGTATACCTACCTACCTACCTCAATAACGAGACGAGAGATCCTCAAACCAAACCATCTCGTATAACGAGTAAACGATTGCGAACTCGATTATTTAGATCCTATCGTGCAAAAATGATCAGCAAATTATCGACTAAAATCTTTTGAGGACGAGGTAAAAAGAACAAAATAGGTCGATTTATCGAACGGGCGAAAAACTCCCACGTAACTCGCGATAATCATCCACATAATAAAGGCTCCTTCGGAATATAGAAAAAAATTCAAATACTCGTACCTACGTCGTATTAAATTCGCAAAATGATTTAATACCCGCGAAGATGAAGAAAAAAAAATCACGAAAAAAAATTTAATTACATCTTTTAAAACGTTTACCCATCACACATCGCATCGTATTGTAACTCGCACGTGTTATATTAATTTATGAGCCAACGTGTTGCCAACTCGAGCGAAAAAAAATTACCGTACTTATAAAAGTCCGGAGCAATTGTTGGGGAAAAGTGATGCAATTGAATCGTCAATATGGACGCGAACAATGATGAATTCGCGTCAATAAAATATTACTATATAGCCAAAGAGTGCCATAGAACAATCTGCACCTTTATGGTGTGTAATATATATTAATGTATTCATGAATACTAAATGAGATTATTGTAGAGTCAATTTTCTGCATTATGTCATTAAGTAGAACGTAGGCACGTGAGCGATTTGCCATTGCAATTAAATAATAACCGATAAGTATTTAAATAATAAAAGATTGGCACGGCGCGGGTACTTTCACGAAGGTAGGCAATTTTTTTGCACGATTCGAGTTGCGAAATTTTTTAACACTCGACAGCAGAGTTCTACGAACGCGATATTGATTTTAAATTTTTTTTACTCTATCAATAAAAGCCCAAAATGGTCCTGTAGGTATGGACGAGTACTTCTCTCTTGACCGCGATATTAGGTATATTCGTGACATTGTAATTTGGTTTAAGTAATAGAGAGGGGAAGGGTTAGGTACTGGCAGGCTGACTCATTATTTTTCAGAAGGTATCTTGCAAAAACATAAATTTTCGAACGTGTAGGTATTTTTTATTTTTCTAATATAAAAAAGTTTAAGAAACATGTCTTATCTTTCAACAGAATAGTTTTTTGTGTGTAGGAAAAAAATTGAATAATCGTGTCTTATATATTCACCTGCATATTATATTTAATTTTTTTTTCAAAAACACGTTTTAAGAAAACAAAAAATTTTTTAAAAAATAGTTGGAAATTTTTTTGAACAAAATACTTATTGAAAGCCTTAAGATAATAATTATTGTTCATTATACCTATTTAGGTAGGTAGGTATTTATTTTTATTTATTTTTAATTTTATTGTTCAATTTTTTTTACAGATTTTGATTTGAAGAGATGTAAGTAATTTGCCTATAGCTACATTATTTTTAAGAAAATAGAAAAACAATTCTTTAGAGAAATTCAATGCTAAATTTTTTTTCATTTTTTCAAAAGTCAAATTTTCTCAATTTATTTTTTCAAATTTCAATATCAAGCTCTGTTTTTAAAAAATTAGTTCTGAACAACTAAAAAAAGTTGGATTTTTAATTTTTTTAATAAAACTATGAATTTTTTTTTGAAAAATTCAAATCAAATTTTCCAAGTAGGTTTTGCACCAAAAAAATTTAAAAAATTAATTTTTCTCAATTAAATAAAAACGTGTTTCACAGAAATTTATATTATTTTTAAATTTTTTCCAATTTAACAATTAAATTCAAATTTAATTGGTAGCGCAATAAAAAACTATTAAAAATTGATAAAAAAATTTCTCGACATTATTTTGGTATTTTTTTAGTAAAATTTCCTTAAGCAACGTCCTAAATTCACACTAAATTCAATGGTAGACTTATCCTAAATTTTATGATAATTTTATCACAAATTTATGATACATAGATAAAATTTTGTGATAACTTCATCCCAAATTTTATGATATATGTAACTTGATCCTGATACCCTTATCCTCATTTTTACGATAACACTATCCCAAATTATGTGATAACTTTACCTCGAATTTTTTGATAGTCTTATCCCAAAGTTATGATAACCTTATACCAAATGTTGTGATGACCTTATCTTCAATTCTATGATAATCTTACCCATCTTAAATTTTGTGATAACCTTATCATCGATTTTATGATAACCTTATCCCAAATATTTTGATGACCGCATCCACAATCAATGATAAGTAAGCATTCAAGCAATCTTATCCAAAAATGAATGATTTGATAATCTTATATATCCTTCTTATTCCAAATTTTGTGATGATCTTATCCTTCATTTTATGATAACCTCATCTCAAATTGATGGTAATTCTATCCCAAACTCATGATAACTTTATCCCAAATTGTGTGATGACCTTTTGAAATATCCTTAATCCAAACGTATGATAACATTATCTCACATTTTGTTAATTTTTTAATAACCTTATCCCAAAAGTATGACAACCTCAACTCAAACATGATAACCTTATCTCTCTTATTCCAAATTTTGTGACCTTGTATTTTATTGCGATAATCTTATCCTCAGTTTGATGATAACTTTATCCTGAATTTATGATATTTTTATCCCAAACTCATGTTAACTTTACTTATCCCTAATTTGGTAATGATATCGTCCTCAATTTTATGATAACCTTATCCCAAATTTTATGGTAACCTGATCTGATCTCAATTTTTTTTTGATTACCTTAAATCCTAAATTTTGTGACGATCTTATCAGTTTATCATCAATCAATTTTATGATAGCTTTATTCAAAATTCCGAGATAACCTTATCCCAAACTTATGATAAACCTTACCTCAAAGTTATGACAATCTTATCTAAAATTTTGTGATGACCATTTCCTTAATTTTTTGATAACCTTGAAACCTGAATTTTGTGATAACGTTATCCCGAATTTTTTCATAATATAATCCCAAATTTTGGGATGGCATTATCCTTATTTCTAAAATAACCTTATTCAAAAATTCAAAATTCTGTGATATAGTTAACTTCATCCAAAATTCAGTTACATCCCTAACCCAAACTTATGATAACAAATTCATAATAGGTACCTGCAAACTTCTCAAGAAATTTACTACCAAAATCATTCTGTAAAATATATTTTTTTAATTCTTTAAAAACGTTAATATTTTTGATTTTGCCTAAATATCAAGTAATTTCCCAACTAAGTATTTGAATTTTCATTTTAAATTTTTTTTTTTTTTAAATCCAAGTGCCTAAGTACACAATTTTTTTCTTGGAAAAATTGTTCATTAACATTATTTTTCAATGATTTTTTTTCTAAAAACATTCGAAAAATCAATTGAATTATTTTTTTTGATATTTAGGTAAAATTATTACCTAAGAAAATCGATCAAATTTTCATTATCTTTTTCTTCAATCTTTATTATTTTCTTAAAATTTACACTTGAATGTTTTTTCTTTTCAAAAATCGAAAAGGCGTCAAAAATTATTGAATTTGTTTTTGAAATTTGTTGTACTCAAAAGTTATGATTTACATTCAGAAAATTATTGAATTATTTTTTTAAAGTTGAAAATTTTTAATTTTCATTTTTTAAACCTGATTTCTCCAATTTCTGTATTTTTTTTAACATCAGATCTGAAGAGTTTTACCTCAAAAATTTAAAAATGTTGTTTTTTCGTGTTTTTTTTTTGTTGTTTTTTTTGTTGTTTTTTTTTTGCAAAAAACCATACTTTTGAATCGACTCATGCAAGAACAGGTAAGTTACATTTTTTTGAAATTTTAGAGGAGACGAAAAAAACGTGTGCAATACACATTTTTTTCATGTTTGCCTCCTGTACATTTGACGACATTTTCAAAAATGTGACTTAACCTGTTTTTGCATGAGCCGATTCTTTTGTTACTTAAAAAAATTCCCCAAGATTTTTTATTTCAAAAATTTAAATTGAAATAAAATCGAACAAAATTTCAAAATTTGTCAAGAAAAAATGTTTTTTCCTTTTTTGATCAAATTGTTTTTCAAGGTGGAATTTTTTTACACAAAAAATATTAATTTTTAATGTTTTAAAACTTCTATCAATTTTTTATTTGATTTTAAAACATTAAAAAAATGCTTTTTACTCATTTTTTTCATTGATTTTTTATTTTTATTAAAAAAATTATCACCTCAATTTTTTTTAATTGAAAAAAAAATGAAATAGCCACCTATTCTCCTACTTTCCTCCAATTTTAATCAACTTTTTAAACATCCCAAGATTTATTTTCAAAAATTTGGGACGATTTGAACAGAATTATAGGATATCTTTTGAGAGAAAAAAATCATTTTCAAAGGACTTGAATTTTTCATAGCCAAGTACGAACACTTGTCTCCAAAAAATTGGAATAATTTTTCTTTTAAAAAATTAAATTTTTGCTACCCCCACATATAAGAATATACTTATTTCACATTAAAATTCACCGATGCCCTTACCAGCAAATCCAAACGTTTTAAAATGGAAACCACCTTATCACAAAAAAAAAATAGGCGAGGTTTTCATTAGCCATTTATATGTAAGTACTTAATATACGTATAGACCTACACGCGCGTTAAATTTAATCGACATTCAGAATGCAATTGAAAGTGCAAGATAAGAAAACGTATGCAAACGTATTTACCATTTGTCCTCTTCTGACTCGAATACCTACAGCAGATAGTAGCTATTTGCCCTAATTATGTTATCTCGAGCTTTACCTGTCGTACGAGACACATTAACATAATACAAACATGGTACTTTTTCGATAGCTTCTTAACACACTACGAATAATAATTACCTAATTACACGAGTAGAAGAAGAGAAGACGAAATTAAACCAATTCGAAGGAACTGCCATGTTGCATTTTTATAATATTATGGCTATACTTATAATGATGCAACTGTACGAGAGAAGATATTCATTTTCACTGTATCATCTTTTCGCATACGTACCTCGAATTTCTGATATTGAAATTACGTATACTTATAAATTGTTGCCAATAAAACGTCTCGCCGTGTGGTATGGTACGTAATTAACACGATCAACGGGTTTTTTAATCGTATGTACAAAAAGGAAGCTGCATAATTAAATAAAAATTTGACGCGGAAGAGCCACAGGTATAGGTAGGTCCAGGGATACGTTCGTGAAAACTTGATAAAAGTTATTCATCAATAAAAAACAAAGTACGTACGTACTTATCTCGATGAAATGGAATGAGAAATAAATCAATCAACAATCGAGTCTACTTAATGATGTTTAATTTAGCCAGAGAGCGGTTCTTATTCTTTTCATTCTTATAGAGTATAGTTTTTAGAGTACGATTTATGTACGTATTTTATTTATATTATACTCGTACTACTGCCTTGAATGACAATGTACTCGTACGAATATTACAATAGGTACAGCTAGACCAGACGTAATTAGACCTACAGCCAAAGTACCTAATTTTATTCCTAATGTAAAGACAATGAATTTGTTGAGTGTTTACGTTTCTAGTCTATTATTTACAATGTGAAACACTCGGATTAAATTTTATTCGTAGAAGTTTGACTTTGGGTGAAAATTTCGAGACCTTGGAAAACCACCGATTAGTATATTAGTTCTCGAGTAAATTGTGAGAAAAATTTTTTCCCTACAAAAAAATGCCAACTCGATTATAAATCTTAATTGGATATGCATTTACGATGGAATTTTAATACAAAATTTTCACCTTTACAAGTACCTGGTTGCTAATTCCGTCATTTCGAATCACCTTCGAGAATAAATAAGCAAACCCTGGAAAGAAAAATAATTAAAAAATACGCAATAGTTTACCTATCGTTGACAGAAAAATCACAAGCGAGTATACTCGTAAATGACCAAGTTTTTCAATTCAAATATCAAACAATACTCTTAGGGATCGAATACGTGCTCGAATATAATTAAATTACGCCGACATGATTTTATTCGTTTCACGGGTATCAAATATTAATATTTGAATCAATAGAGGAGACACTTTTGATAAATTTTCAACCGTGTAGAAAAAATCTCCGCGAAGATGGACGCGATGATTTTGCACGTTCGAGGTATAAATTATACCACAATCGTGTATTTCTGATATTGTGCCGTTGAAAATTTTTCGCAAATCAATTCAAGGTCATTGTTTTAGAACTGCTAGGCGGAGCGGTATCATCAAAAAATCTCGCACGAATGAATATGTAGGTACCTTTCAAGTTGATAAATGCGGTAGATTTTTGAATATTTCATTAGATGTACCTATGTTGGAAGTTGAAATATATGTGTATATTTCCTGTGTAGTGTCTTGTTAACATATTATGCGGGTTTCCGAATAAGTATGCTCAAGCTCAGGCTCCTAAAAATATTTCATACCTGTGTAGCGAAAATTTTTGGATAAATTTTTAATGGCGAAAAATTCGACAAGAAATGGTCTGCGATGAAAGAAATTTGTGGAAGTCTTGAAAATGGCTCGTATCATGAAAAGTATTCAAAATTGTTGTAAACATTTTTGGAATTCAACCAGAAGATATTCGAAATTGGCTTGGCAAAAAATACGTCCAGAAAATTGGGAAACATTTCTTGAAGAAGTGGTCATCGAGGCAAAAAAATTCTCGACAAAATTACAAAAGGAACAGGGCAACCAAATTTATTTTTCACATATTTGACAGCTGATTCGTTGAAATTAACATTTCCTATAGAATCACATCGCCCTGATTTAAAACTGGCGAATTTGGAAAAACAAGTTTTCACAAAATAGAAAAAAAATCAAATACTTAATTCAATTTTTTAAAATAGGTACTTAATTATTTTGTGCAAAACTACCTCTTTTTTTTTGAATTTCATTCGAAAATAATGAGTTTTCAAATTTTATTTAGAGAATTTTTTTTTGAAGTTGATGCAATTTTTTCAAAAACAATTTCTAAATTTTTCTCCTCAATAAGTCAAGAAAATGAAAATTTTAAAAAAAGTTTTTTTTTTAATTTTCCAGGACAATTGATTAATTTATTTTTAAATTGAATTTTTTGAAAAAAAAATACTTATATTTTTTTAAATTTCATTCAAAAGCATTAGGTAGGTAATCATTATAACTCGAATTAAAGATGCGAGTATTTTTTTGGATCTTGAACATTTTTCATTTTTCTTCAAAAGTGAAAAGGATGAAAATTCTTAAGATTTTGTCAAAAAGTTTTTTTTTTTTTTTTTTTTTTAATTTCGTTTTAAAATTTTTTCAAGATTTTGTTTCAATTTTTTTTCAAAAACAACAAAGTTTTTTTCAGACTATGGTGTTAAATTTTCTGAGATATATTTCGTTTGAGTTTCCCTTTTTCCTTGTTTTGAATTTAGTTGACAATTTTTTGATAGAAAAAAGTACCTAATTTTTTTGAATTTCATTGAAAACGAATTTTTTCAGTGTATTAAGGTACATAAAAAATATTAACTAATAGATATTTTTCGGCTTTTTAAATCAATATTTCGATTTGTATCAGCAATTTTTTTTTTTTTTTTTTTTATAGGTAGGTAAATCCTCACGAATAAAAAAAATTTTTAGAGCAAAAAAATTATAAATTTTTCAAAAAAATTCTTTTTGGAAAAAATCTAAAGCAATCATGACGAATTTGAATTTCACAATTTAGTAGGTGCTGGTAAGCTCGAAACTTATTAAAAATTGATCAATTTTGAAAAATAACACATTTTACCATATTTTGACAGATTGAAATTTTGCGAATTTTCTTTGAAAAAATCACAAAATAGACGTTTTTTGAAAATCGATAAGTATCTAATCAAAAAAATCCACACACTTGATAATCATCAAAATTGATCAATTTTGAAAAATAACAAATTCAGCTGGTATACCTTCGTTAATCAAAAATTTTCAAAAATAGTTTTTCAATTTTTTTCATTTTTTTTTCAACTAGGTAGATAGTTAAATATACAAACGAGAAAAAAATCAATTCATTTTTAAAAATAAACAATTTTTCGGAATTTAAGAAAATCTACACTGGAAAAATATAAAAATTTATCAGTTTTAAGAGACAAGCACAATTTCCTGTTTAAATAACAATTCAAAATTTTTGCAAGAATCTCTTGTTTTCGGATTTTTTTGAAAAATCTGTCGAAAATATTTTTTATTGAAATAATATAGTTATTACCAAGGACGTACAAACTACACAAACACACCATCAACTTCAATTTAGACCAAATTCGTTCATTTTTTCCATTTTTACTTATTTTTGGAAGTTTTTAACAAAACTTCACGTTCAACCCCCCCCCCCCCTCTTCCAAAGAGTAAGGGGTAAGATATCGAGCTAAAAATTTTGTCACGGAGTTTTTAGACCTCAAGGGCCAAATTTCACTGGGTACCAATTACCTAACTTCAAATTCGGTGCTCAGGGACACCTCCCCCCCCCCAAATAGACCCGACTACGTCCTTTCACATTTTCCCCCCTGATTTTTCAATATTTTTTCATAGTTAAAAAAGTGATTATTGCCTGACTTTTCAAAATGTTCAATAAATCTTTTAGACTTGAAAATTTTTAAAGTTTGGTAAAAGAATTAAAAATTTGAAAAAAATTGGAATTTTGGTCATTTTATAATTTTATTAAATTTTCAAAATAGGGTCAATTTTCAAAATTTGATGACTTTCTACATTTTTTACAACTTTTAAAATATTGGTAATTTTCAATTATTTTCATGAAGTTGATTAAAAATTTCAAATGTTAATTTTTGAAATTAAAATTTAAAATTTGGAAAATTTCCAACATTTATTTTGATAAAATCTGAAATTCTGATAATTTTTAAATACATAAAATCTTCAAAAAAATCCTGTATCTATCTACCTACTTAATTTTTTTTTTTTTTGGTAAAAATTCGAAATTTGTTGATTTTTAAATCTTATATTATATACACTTGACTTAATAAAACTGGAGTAATTTTCTAAGTTTGATGAATTTTCACGATCTCATAAATTTGAGAAAAATTGCAAATTAAGTGAATTTTTGAAATTTAGAATATTTTTTATTTTAAAATAGTCTTGTTGAAGTTTCTGCAAAAGTTTTGCTTTTTAGGGTTCTAATCTGAGTAAGTCTTGGTACCCTAAAACCTCTCATAAAAATTTTAACTCATATTTTAATCTAAAACCCAGAGACTTCAAAAATAAAAAATAAACCAAAATCCACCGAATGAGATTTTTTTCAATTTGCTCGAAAACCTTATTCACAAAGTGGGTAAATGGCGTGATTCGAAACAAATACAGTGATTTTCATTCGAACGCAACATGCACCGATGCGTTAAGGTTAGGTAGGTATAATGCGACTGATCTGTAACGCATTTCCTTTTTCCTTGCTTTCATGATACCGATCGCTTAATATCGAATCGTTAATCACTCTGTGCTCGATTACGTAGGTATAAAAAATTAGTAAATTTTCGACCATTTTTGGTTCACACGTAGGTATAATTTACAAAATACCCATGTTTACCACGTTCAATTCACGCAGCGTCTTTCCAGAAATTACCAGCAAATCGCTTTAGTATAGTTAAGTACAAGTCTGAAAATTTCGCCAACATAGAATTGACCGACAATAAATTTATTGCATGGAAAACGTTATAAGTGTTTCCGGTACATTGTATATTGTGTTGAAGAGCAAGGACGTCGTGCCGCGTCGCGTCGCTAAGCGCCGATGCGGTGGCCGGTGCGCGGATATTTAAACACGTTAAAGCGTGTCTGAAAAAAAAAATCCACATGGTTTTTAGCCCGTGCAGAATGCAGATACAAGGTACAGGTAGACGAGTGTGAGTATAACCGTCATGGATTTTACCATTTTAACCAAAACAAATGGGTTAACAAAAATTAAGGTGCTGGGCTGGTTAATCTTCGGGTGTGTTCGGTAACTAGAGCTAATGCTGTGATTTTTTTTCTTCGTCTACAAGCAGGGTAATTACATTTTTATATGGATGGTTTTTCATTTCTATGATAATCACCTCGATGTCCGATGTACTGAATGCAGTTTGGGTGTAGAATTTTCCATTCACTCTAGGTCACCTTTCTTATCGCTTTGATTATTTTATTTGTCGATTTTTTTACCATTTTTTTTTGTTACAGGTAATGTGGAAAATTATAAAACTGCAGTTTTATTCCTGGAACTTTTTTTAGAAATATTTTTATGTGGAAAACTTTTTAAATACTTACTTAAAATCATTTTTTTTGGTCAGAAATATTTTTTTAGCAAAACGAATTTACTTCCAGTCAGATTTCTCAGATAAGAGAATTTTTAATTCAGAGGAACGAATTTTTCTTCGAAAAATCCCCCTCCCCTCTTCAAAATATTAGTTTTTGGTCGCAATTTTTTTACGACAGAATTTTTTTAACTGCCAAAAAAAAGTTTTCAAATACTTATGGCAATTTGCTGCTCAGATGATTGTAATAAGATAATGTTTTTTGTGTTGCGGCCTGCGGGCCAAGCCAAAATTTTCGAAATCAAACTTATTTTGTGAGGTGTATGATCATACTTCATTTTTTGAGGTGTACGATCGTGCATAATTTTTCTGAGGTGTACGATCGTACATCATATTTTGAGGTTTTTGAGGTGTACGATCGTACATCATTTTTTGAGGTGTACGATCTTGCATTTTTTTTTTAGGTGTATGTTCGTACATCATTTTTGTGAGGTGTACGATCCTACATCATTTTTTGAGGTGTGTGATCATACATCATTTTTGTGAGGTGTACGATCGTTCATCGTTTTTTGAGGTGTATGTTCGTACATCATTTTTGTGAGGTGTACGATCGTACATCATTTTTTGAGGTGTAAGATCTTACATTTTTTTTTTGAGGTGCATGATCGTACATCATTTTTGTAAGGTGTACGAGCGTACATCATTTTGTAAAGTGTACGATCGTACATTTTTTTTTGTGGTGTACGATCGTACATCATTTTGTGAGGTGTATGTTCGTACATCATTTTTGTGAGGTGTACGATCCTACATCATTTTTTGAGGTGTGTGATCATACATCATTTTTGTGAGGTGTACGATCGTTCATCGTTTTTTGAGGTGTATGTTCGTACATCATTTTTGTGAGGTGTACGATCGTACATCATTTTTTGAGGTGTAAGATCTTACATTTTTTTTTTGAGGTGCATGATCGTACATCATTTTTGTAAGGTGTACGAGCGTACATCATTTTGTAAAGTGTACGATCGTACATTTTTTTTTGTGGTGTACGATCGTACATCATTTTGTGAGGTGTATGTTCGTACATCATTTTTGTGAGGTGTACGATCCTACATCATTTTTTGAGGTGTGTGATCATACATCATTTTTGTGAAGTGTACGATCGTTCATCGTTTTTTGAGGTGTATGTTCGTACATCATTTTTGTGGGGTGTACGATCGTACATCATTTTGTGAAGTGTACGATCGTACATTTTTTTTTTGTGGTGTACGATCGTACATCATTTTGTGATGTGTGAGATCGTACATCTTTTTTTGAGGTGTACGGTCGTACATCATTTTGTGAAGTGTACGATCATACCTTTGTTTGAGGTTAATGATCATACATCATTTTGTGAGGTGACCAATTAACATCATTTTGTGAAGTGTACGATCATACCTTTTTTTTTTGAGGTTTATATGATCATACATCATTTTGTGAGGTGTGAGATCGTACATCTTTTTTTGAGGTGTACGGTCGTACATCATTTTGTGAAGTGTACGATCATACCTTTTTTTTGAGTTTTATGATCATACATCATTTTGTGAGGTGAACAATTAACATCATTTTTTGAAGTGTACGAGTTTACATCATTTTGTGAAGTGTACTATCGTACATCTTTTTTCTGAGGTGTAAGATCGTACATCATATTTTGAGGTTTTTGATTTGTATGATCGTAAATCATTTTTTGAGGTGTATGATCGTACATCATTTTGTGAGGTGTACGATCTTACATCATATTTTGAGGTTTTTGAGGTGATCGTACATCATTTCGTGAGGTGTACGATCGTACATCATATTTTGAGGTTTTGGATTTGTATGATCGTACATCATTTTTCAAGATGTATGATCATACTTACATCATTTTGTGAAGTGTACGATCGTGTATCTTTTTTTTTTTAGGTGTACGTTCGTACATCATTTTGTGAGGTGTGCGATCGTACATCTTTTTTTGAGGTGTACGGTCGTACATCATTTTGTGAAATGTACGATCGTACTTTTTTTTGAGGTTTACGATCATACATCATTTTTTAAGGTGTACGATCGTTCATCATTTACTTACTTCTGATCCATTTCCACCCCAGTATATCAAATTTCAAAATTTTACATTCATTTTTGGATATTCAAAATTACGAAACAGATTCTATACGGCCTCGACGGAGATTCATTTTGGGGCCTCCTCAATTTATGGAATGAAATACGCAAGAGCACGCGCCTGCTGTGCATGAACTTGAAAAAAATGACGTCAATGGGAATGGTTACGGAGTACAAGGAAATAGTGAAATTTAGCCAACTGTTGAATAAGCGCAAAATTTTAGATTTAATTTTTTTGATTTTTTTTTTACTAAATTCATTTACGAAATCCTCAAGGAATCTCTCAGGTCCGTATTTTAACAATAATGGAGTAAGAATTTATTAAATGGTTTAACGTAGAAAATCAATTATTTTTCAAAAGAATTTTTTTTTTCAATTTAGGCTAGGTAATTATTTTTCTTCAAATTTGAGGATTTTTTTTCAGTACTTCTTCTGTAAATTTTCATTTTTAGACGTTAGATCCCGTTTCCCAAAAGCTTCTGAAAAAATTTGAATTGCTCAGACTTGAATTTCTTGAATATTTTTTCAATGATTTTTAATGGAAAACAATTATTTTTAAATTCATTTTTTCACTATCAAGCTTCGAAAAAATTCTGGAAATGTCACCAAAATTGCTGCAATTTTACAAAAAAAAAAAAAAAAAAAAAAAGTTGTAGTTTTGAAGAGACCTTCTACTGAAAAACAAAGTTTTCAACAAAAATATAACAGAATTTCAAACTTCCACCTTTATTCCATGGCATCTTCTAATTCTTCAAAAAAATTAGTTTCTCTACAGAATTTTATACCTAGGTGCTCTGAACAATGAACGATAAAAATGGAAAATTTTGAAAAAACCGACGCGCGACGTTCTTTTCAAAATTGAAGCTCTTCTCTCACACGCCCTCTTCCACCCTCACATAGCTTGAAAAATGAACTATACATACATACGTAAGTAAATCAAATTTATCGCCTTCAACATAAAACAACAATCGACGACTAAATTTATCGACTAGGTATTTACGATTTGATTGATTTCTCGAGCCGAGTTAATTCTTATGACGTTATTTCGCCAATAAAATCGATTAACTTCTTATCAGCTTATACTACTCGTACGTGAGAAAAATATAATTCATTATGTTTGACACAGAAAAAAATATATCTATAAAAAACTTGGAATATTTTACTAAACGTAATAATGTAGGTATTACACGCGATTATGACTTTTTTTTTTTAGGAAATAACCCTCTAAAATAATTCAATGTTGATAAATTGGCCTATAACTGAATTTAATACGTGACGTATAATTTCACGCCATACGAGGACAAGAAGACTGCAATAAGATCAGCGATCATCCAAATCAAAGAAATACCGACCGCTTACCGGTTATGAAAATCATACGAAAGAAACCGTTCTCCACCGAAATACTCGTCTGATTTTTTTTAATACGACTGCAGATCCATTGTAAAGGCGACGAGTGATGGCAGTCAAAAATCGAGATTTATTCCACACCACAAAGTAACGGTTAATTCGCATTTTTAATAAATTTATCAACTCATATTCGTTCATTCAGCAAAACACGTTTATACCGAAAGGTGAAAAAAAGCACCTCGTAAAAAAAATTCGACACGACTTCACGTGCCAGGCCTAATAATATACTTATACGATTATTTATAGCTGAGAAATAAATGATATTTAATCAATCAAGCACATTTACGTGATTCAGCTTTAACACAATATTACTAGGTCTAGATCCCTCGTCAGTGGCAGAATCACCCACGTACTCCTATAAAGATCCCCATGGTCATCGCAATCGCATGACAAACAATCATTCGCGAGCTTTGCCTCTGAAAATTTTTACTTTCATTGATAAAAAAATGAAAGGTAATATCAAAAATAACCATCGCACGCGGTAACAACGTAATTATATCTATACCTAAGCCAGACGTGACTCAATTTTACAAGATAACTTGTCAATGGCTTCGAGTTCGACTTTGACTCCCGCGAGAAAGTGTGGAGAAAAAACACTCTTTTAATGATTATTATTTTATAGCTACAACTAGATTCGAGCTACTCGTATATTTACAGTTTCACCTTTAATTTGCCATTGTAAAGAAAAATTCGTAATTCGTTTAAATAAGTATATAGGTATAGGTAAGCTTTGATCTTCGCAAGTCGTGACTATGTCTTCTGCGTAAACGTCGGTAGCAGATTTGTATTTTGTACTATTTTTTTCCACCGATTAAAAATAATTCAAATTAAGAGAGTTCTTATACTACGTAGACTTATGTGATAGTGAAAGTCTTTCTACGATTAATGCGATTAAAAAAAAAGTGCATGAGGTAGATTTTTGATGCTGGAGAATGAGGATTGATTGAATTCGAGAGTAAATCTGCTCTGCTGAAATTCTGCGAAGTTTTTGAAAGTATCGAATATACAATCGAATTCAACATCCTTGATAATATATTTTTCTACTCGCAAGGTTGAAAAATTAAACGTTATAAAAAATTTCTAACCTCATTCATCGCACTACTTGCATACGTAAGAAGAGTATATAGAAATAGATAGGTATAGAACTAGAGGCACTATATGAGTGATATACGAATAGGTATATCTATCTATCGTATTAGAAAGGAAATACTTTAAAAGGAAAACTACAAATTGGAATATTTAAATAGGTAGTGCCAAATTATTATGAATTATAACTGTTTAAATTTTACAACGTCGTTTCGACCATATTAAAGGTAAGTACCTAAACCTATCAGTTCATCGATGATTGAAGATGAGACCGAAAGTGAACCTTCGCTGGTAAGATGCGACAATATTTTAATCCTACGCCACGGGATATGATTTAGTAATTTTTATCGTTATTTAATTCATCTGTGTATAATCCGCATCGAGGGTAAAATAAAATTGTATTATTAGGTCATCTCAGCTGTAGGTACTAGAATCCGGTTTAGGATAGGGCTTTGTTTTTGAAAATAAAAATGAAAAAAAAAAAAGAATGGCCAGGTCCGAAAAGGGTAAAAATAATACTGTGATAGGATTATTTGATTTTTGATTTATACTTTGTCAGATTTAAGAGTTAAGGTATTAATTTTTCATGCATCTTGAGTGGATTTATTTCAACTTGTGATTTTTTAGAGTTGAGGATTTTTTATATTATAAATGATCAAAAATTGTAACTTGCAAGGTATCTCAGAATTTCGAAAGTCATTCTACTCGTATATGAGTAGAGAATTTTTTTAGCAACTGCCTAAATTTATTTCTCAAAAAATTGAAACCGATTTTTTAAAATAATTTTTATTTTTTAATTACATATTTTAAAACATAACACTAAAAAGAAAGATTTTTCTTGATAGATCTTTTTTTTCAAATAATCGTGGATTTTTTTTTTCAAAATTGCCTCCATTTTTTTCAATTATTTAAAAAGCTTGGCTACCGTTACCCTCAAAAAAAAAAAAAAAAAAAAAAAAAGAGATTTTTTTTTGAATATACCTACTCAATTCCCTCTTTTGATTTTTTTTTCACAATAATTATCGTATGCTGCTTGGTAAAAATAATTTTTCACCCCCCCCCCCCAACCAAAATATATTTTTGAATGATTAAAAATTCAATAGAGTTTTAGGATTTTTTTTTAAAGAATTTTTCTTGACTTGTTGTTTTCCTACAGAAGAACTTTTTAAAAAAAATTGCCTCGTTTTTTCCAAATTAAGTCAAAAAGTTCTAAAAATAGTTTTAAAAATAAACAACAACAACAACAACAATTTTAGCATGATTGGTAATAATTGTTGAGAAAAAAAATTTTCATAACATTTTTACATGTAAAATAATGTCCATACTTTTTCCTATAAAAGTATTAGGATTTGGTAGCTTTTTTAAAGATTTTTAAAGAAATAGTTTTTCTTGATAAACCATTATCTTTTCGAAAAAATAACAATCAAAAGATTTTTCTCAATTTAAAAAAAAAAAATTAGTTCTTGAAAACATTTTTTCGATTTTTTTTTCAAACCAACTTTTTCATTTTTACTTAATAAACGATAAAAAAAGTATAATCTTTTCAAGAAAAATCATTTTTCTCATCTTTTCCCCTTTCAAACGATACTTTGATTTTTTTCTTAAAAATTGTTTATTATTTTTTTCGATTATTATTATTATAGAATGTTTTAAAAATATTTTTTTTGCATTTATATTTCAATGGAGTACTTTGTGCGTTCAACAGTAAATTTTTCAACAAAAAAAAAAGAGAAAAAGAGAATAAAAATCATGAAAAATAATTTTCAATTTAATCAATTTGAAATTTTTCAGTTTTTTTTTTAAGAAGTTATAATAGGTAGCTTATTTTTTGATGAATGTTTATTAAAAGTACATACCTACTTGAATTTTTTGGGGGGTTCCTCAAAATTCTCTGTTTTTCAACTATTTATAATGCTAAATTTTATTGAAATTTTTTTTGAGGATTTTTTTTTCATTCTTACTAATTGGTAATTTTCGAACAGTTCTCAATAATTTATTTTTCGATCTTTTTTTTCAATAAATTTTCTGTATGATTGGTAATTTTTTTGGGAAGTTTTTTCATCATTTTTTTCTTTTAATAATTTTTTGTTCAATGGAATTTTTCAAGATTTTTTTTTTTGGAAAAAGTTTTTTTCTAGAAAAATTAATAGATATTGGTTTCTTATTCAAAATTTTCAGTTTTTCAACAGGGTTTTGATGCTTTAATTTTTCAAGAATTTTTTTTAAACAGAATTTTTAAAAACAAGTTTTTTTCTCCAAACAAATCTTGATTTTTCCCAAATTGTCTGATTTTTATTCAATTATAAAGATAGTTTTAAAAATGTAGCTAATTCAATTTTTTGAAGATAATTTTATTGATAATTTATTACTCGTAATTGGCAATGGGAATTTTCTTTTAAAATGTTTAAAATATTACATTTTTTGATTTTTTTTAATATTTTTTTTTTGAAGAAAAAATTGACTTGAAAATAGAGCGTTTTTCGGGGGGGGGGGGGGGATATTCACCAAACAAATCCATCATTCATATTTTAATAGATCTCTTATTAGGTATTTTACATTGCAATGTTTCAATCAAAACAAAATCAAGTTCTTCTAGAAAGTCAATTTTATAAATTTTGGAATCGATTTTTTTTTTTTTTAAATCCTTAAGTTCTGCGTTTTGTATATTTTTGCCAATTTATTACAGTAACTCCTATAATAATTCCCTTATAAACAGGTAAGTACGGTATCAATGATGAGACTTATTTGATTAGTAACGTATTAATCACACGACGCGACGACACGAGTGCAATTTTTAATGACTTTTTTATTGCAATCTTCAGCAAAAATAATTGAACGAGAAGAAAAAAATTCACGGTTATAAATTTTATGTTCACGTACGAGATAATAGTAAAGCTCCGGGGCTTAAACAGGTGTTAAAATATTGTCGTATTAATTTTCGATCGAAATAATTTCGCGAAGAAAATTACCTCACAACTTCGCGCACATAAGACCTTGACATTTGAAACAATTTGGCCGAGCGAAAGCCATAATATAGTGTATAAGTCGCGGTCGTCGTGCGAATACGAACACCCAAACATCGATGATATTGCATAAACTCTCGATAAAGAGGTGTAGGTATCGTAGGTAATGGTCGTTATCGTAAAATTGACCCATAATCGTCTTCGTCTTCATGAATGAATCAACCTTACCGCACGATAGTGGATTTTTTTTCCATCGGAGTGATATCATCTACTTATATCGTACTTAATTTTCAATTAAAAAAACTAAACTGGTACGTACCTGTGCTAAAACTGCGATCGTTAGGCCAAAAGTTAAGGCTACTTGAACTACGAGCACTGATGCTTCGACGTACATGATGGTACCGCAGCCGAAGAACAGTAACGCGAAAGCGCCCAGGAATTCGGCGCATAGCATACGCCAAATTTTATTGCTTTCGGTGAATTCTTCTACTCCTAAGATTTTCATGTCTGCAAAAAAAAATACAAAATATTATGGAGATGTAATTATTATTGAAGTTTAGTTTAATTTAAAAAGTATATTTTTTGGAAGAGGAATAAAAAATAAAAATAAAATTGTAAAATCATGAATAAAAAATGTATACTGAGTAAAAATCTTGTAACCTAAGGTAATTAGGTATTCGTACCTCGTATCTTTCCCTAGACTCCCTTTTTACTACTGCATTATATTCGGAAATGACATTTTTAAAATGTCTCCATAAAAAATCGGTTATTTATATCCTTCCAAAAAAAAGGATATTTTGCATAGGTACAAGGTGTTTCATGAATTTGTCACCAGTAGAAAAATGACTCTAGAATATTTATCACTGATGGGTGAGGGGGCACATATAGGTCAATGATATCAAAATTTCAGATGAAAAAAGTTCCAATCTCAAGTACGTGTACATATTTATAAGTACTTTTTGCGACAATTAAAATACCAGAGCCTCTTTTAGTTTTTGGGCTATAAAAATGCCCCTCCCCGAAGCCCCTACAACCCCAAAAATTGTTCCTACTGGCAAAAGAGAGTATTGATACTGTACCAAAAGAAAGCCCGAAATTCAAAAAATTCAATTTTTGGCGAATTTTTGAGAAAAAAAAATGAGCGCTTTATGTGGTTATGGTCTTCCTTAAATAAATCGGAAAAAAAATCGTCAAATGAACATGTAAGTTGTAAGTATATAACATAATGAATAATAATCAAGTATTTAGAGGAAATAATTTGTCGATACGTATACTAATACTTGAAGAATTCAAATTTTGGTCAATTAAAAAAAATGCAAATGACTTTTTTTTTCTGAAAAAACAAAAAAATGATGTAAAAAATCCATTGAAAAATAAAACTGTTATAAAAACTTTTTTAAGACCCCAATTGAAAATTTTTTAAAACAAACGTGGTGTATTTAGATCTCAGGAATAATTTTTGTTATCACAAAAATTTTGATTGGACCACTACCTTCCCTCCAATTTTGCCTTATACGTATGAAAATCACGTAGGTATGTATAATGTAAAATTATTGTATAAAAAAAGCAAAAATATTGGAGAGGAAAGAGTGGACGAATCAAAATTTTTGTGATAACCAAAATTCTTCTAAAGACTTTAATATACAACTTTTGTTTGAAAATTTTTTCAATTGGGACCTTAGGTACAGAAATATACAGATTTTTTTGGAAAAGAGAGTCCACCTCCCTTTCCATGGGGGGGGGGGATAAAAAAATATTTGTACCAAGCTCACAATAATTATAACGAAAAAAAAGTTCAAAAGAAAATTAAGAATATTCAAAAAAAATCTCTTGAAAATTTTTTTTAAAAAAAGATTTGCAGAATTTTCTGTAATAATATTATTGCAAAAAATGGAGGCAATTTCAAAAAAAAAAAAAACAATAATTATAACGAAAGAAGTTCAAAAGAAAATTGATAATATTCAAAAAAAATCTCTTGAAAAAAAAAAGATTTGCAGAATTTTCTGTAATAATATTATTGCAAAAAATGGAGGCAATTTCAAAAAAAAAAAACAATAATTATAACGAAAAAAAGTTCAAAAGAAAATTGATAATATTCAAAAAAAATCTCTTGAAAAAAAAAAGATTTGCAGAATTTTCTGTAATAATATTGCAAAAAATGGAGGCAATTTAAAAAAAAAAAATAAAAAAAAATCATTTGGAAAAAAAATTGTCAAAATCAGATAAACATCAGATCAAGAACACGATCTTCGATCTGCTCTGATTAAAAATTTTGTGATTTGATCTTCGATCAGATTTGGTTAAGAATTAGGTGATTTTTTTGATTTTTTTTCCTTTTCAATAAAAAGATCTTTTATTTTCACAAATAAATAAGTAAAATTGTTTCAATTTTGAAAAAAATAAAAAACCATCTCCGTAGCCTATTTTTATTGCAATTTTTGAATTCGTATTTTGTTTATATTTTATTTTAGTTTTATATGTGAAAATAAAAAAAATTAAGTTGATTTTTTAAGCTATTTTTTTGTTGAAAAAAAAATCAAGATTACCAAATTTTCAACCAGATCTGATCGAGGATCAACCTCTACAAAATTTTAAATCACAGCCGATCAAAGATCGCGATCTTGATCTGATTTTGATTTTTTTTTTCAAAAGCCTCCAATTAAAAAATGTTTTAAACAAAAGTCGTAGTTCGAGATATTTGGAATAATTTTGATCATGACAGAAATTTTGATTAAAATTATTCCAAAGTTTTCGATATACCACTGTCTTCTTTTTGAAATTTTTTTCGATTGAGGCCTGAGAGGTGAGATACAGAGATAGGGAGATTTTTTTGGAAAGGAGAGACCCATTGGGAAAAAGAAATCTTTAAAAAAATGGAACCAAAGCACTTTTTTTAGAAATACCTATTAGAACTTTTTTTACAATATTTGTTGATATTTCTATTACGAGCACCCTGTACCTTCGCCGGTCTAAATAGAATTTAAGATGCTTCGAGCAATACGAAAAATGTAAATATTTTAACAATTCATCACGAATATGAATTACCAAAATTAGACCGTTAATTTTCAACAACTTTGCAAAACGACAAATTCGTTGATTTTACGGATTGAAAAAAATTAACGATGAGTCGATGACGTATCTATTGTTATTTGTTTTATTAAAAATTAAAAATAAATGGTCAAATGAAATATTATACAATTTTTTGAAATTTGAATGATAAAAAAAAAAACATTATTGATAATATTAAGCATCATTCCTTTTATGAGAGATAAAATTATTATTATTTCTATTTTTAATTATTTTCTATGTAATTCATTATTTCAAGCTCAAGTTCATTTTTATCTCAAAAAAAGTCAAAATGAATAGATTATTTTTGAAAACATAAAATACCTATCGAATTTCAGAAGAAAAAAACTGCAAAAAATTCA
This sequence comes from Balanococcus diminutus, assembly GCA_959613365.1. NCBI lineage: Eukaryota > Metazoa > Arthropoda > Insecta > Hemiptera > Pseudococcidae > Balanococcus > Balanococcus diminutus. The sequence continues at coordinate 23,166,296 of OY390715.1, forward strand.
ACGAAGATAGGTACCTGTATCAAAAACATCGTTATACCTACATCATTAATTACCATCTCGTCTAAGTACACCCTTCACTTCGAAATTCTGGATTTTCTAAGAAATTAAAAATGTATAAAAATTTCAATAGGTAACACATTACTGGATATTGAGTCATACTTGCAGACTTGCCAAATTTTTCTACGATACAAAAACCAGTTAAATTTTTTTTTTTTGAAGAAAAAATTTCAGCCACGATGGAATACAATTAAAATACTCGTTTACCTAAAATAATACTGTCTCGTCCAGATGTTTCTCCTCAGCATAAATCGTCTTACGGTTAACAGTTTAACGTCGATTACTTTGAAAAATAAATCGTAAAAATATACTAGAAAGATGATTTCCCATACTTATGGTTTATTAACGAGTCGTTCATTTTCGAAGAAAATTTGCTAATTTTTGAAATACTCGTACGTAAAATTTTATCTTGGAAGACATCCATTTCGAAGGATGTGATTTGGAATAGCTGAGAAAATATAAATGACACCTTTTTCTTTAAATTAAATAAATTATATACTCGTTTAAAATAGTAATGTACCGAGTTGTGAAAGATACCTGCTATTACTGAATACTTCGATCGTATGATTTTTTTTTAATAAGTAGAGAAACTGAGAATAAAATTGAAAGTTGAGAGAAAAAAATCAACTATATTTGTAAGTATTTTTATGGACGAAATCTCGTAGGTACTTGATGGGTGAATTATTTTTAATAAAATGATTTTAGTTTAGGTGCCCCGTTGGTTTGAATATTTTTAGATTTAATTCACAAAATCTAGAATCTAATTTACTAGAAAAATTTTCCCAAGCAAATTATTACAATTAAAAAAAAAAAAAAAATGAATTGAAATCTTGGCTTTTGGTGCATTTACTTTGGAAAAAAATGATAAAAAATCAGCTAAGCAATACCTTACCCATGTTTTCTTTTTTATTCTGCGGCCCTTGATAACCTCCGGTCATAATTCGCGAAATAAAAATCAAACCCAAGTTACTCGTTTACTGACAAACCGTCGAATGAATTTCGATTAAAATGCATGAAATCAAAAAAGCTCGACTCGAAGTTATCTCGAGTACTCGAGAGAAGAATTTCTAAAGTGGTGGTTCGACGCGGTCAAATACAAAGCAATTTTTCCCTTTTATCGTGTATGTAAAAAAATGTCGAAATTCGAGACGACAAACTAGATAAAATTTCCACGTCTTTGAAATCGACGCGGCTCGAAGTGAGTACATATGCGACAAATCAAATAAAAAATCCCTCGATCGATGGGATCGTGTAAAGACTTAAAATACCTACGAGATCTCGACGATGAGAGAGGTGCAAACCTGATTTTTCGATAACTTAATAATAATATTTTAACGTATGAGATAGATAAAATTAGTGGATTAAAACTCACCTAATTTTTATTTTAATAACTAAATAACGATTTACGGAATCGCGAACGCGAATAAAATCGAAGCGAATCGCACTCGCACCGGTTTAACGAATTAAAATAATTTAATTCACGCTTTACGAATGTAACCAACAAAGTCGAAGCGACTGATAGCGAGTTCGCAGGTATCTTTAAATCCGCGAATACAGTTTAGACGCCTGAGGACACCGAGTACGATATGTACGTTGAAACGACGTCGTCGGTCGCTTATGCCTGCGAAATTTACCTACGCTAGGAAAGCCAACATGTACCTGTACCTTTAGCATTGGCTTTGGCTGAACCGAACGAATCGACGATCATAACTGTCGCGTACACCCGTTACATTTACGATACGTCGTGTTCATGTATCATGCGAGCGTGTGACCAATATTCCATGGTGATTTTTCTCCTTTATTAATACGTCGCGATGAATGTACGTCAAATTTCACGAATTAAATCAACACGCTATCTTTTTCAGCTCGTCCCGAGTCCGCGACTACGCAGCAGGAAGTAATAAAGCACTCGCCGAAATTAAGCCAGTCCAGAAATATACCTATGTGGGTATTTGAATCGCGAGCTCATTGACGTAGCACACGTGTAGGTATCATCTGTATCTGTAGCTTTTTCTATAAAAAACAAAACAAACAAAAAAACAAAACTCTCGGTTATCGATAAAAAGTATAAGTAACTGTAAGTACTCTTATTAGTTAGAATATAGAGCTACATGAACCATAGAGCGGTTTCTCATCAAAGCTGCGATTAGTAATACGAATACTTGGAATCTTGGAAATGTTCTACTATCAGTATCAATCATGCAAAACAAATAGAATACAACCATCATAACTCATAAGTACAATAATTATGCAATTCAGATAACCACAAGTACACCCATTTCCTTTCCACGACTGCAATTTCAGTTACCTACGAATACGATATAGATGATTAGCGAATAAATGTGGCATCTATTTACATTCATTTTTACCGAAACACCTTATCGTTGAAATTTTATTATTCGAAACAGCTGTGAACATATAAATTTCGGTTGACGAGAGAACGCAAAACGAGAAATGAGAAACAATGTTATGTTGGAAAAATGTATCTACCATTGTACCGCCTACGAACGAACAAAAAGAATAACAAATTTTTTTTGAAAAATTATTATAATATAATGTAACTGAATGCAGTTCGTAGATTGAGCGATCGTTATATTTCGTGACAGTTGATCATTTCGGTGATACATTTACGATACTTAGTAGCATAGTCGGTCTTGAGAGCTTTTAATTATGCAAAAACCCTGACTAGTTTTTAACCCATGCAAATTAACCAGGGATGATATACTTACTGGTAATCATCTCGATTGTAGAAGATTTAGATGAGCATGAGTATGAAAAGTATATCAAGGTTTCAACGTTCATCTTATTTCGTTCTGCTGGTGGTTTTGATGGTCGAATACTATAGACAACTTTCATTGACGAGGTTTAAATATTGGCAATTTTCAAAGACGATGGAATCTTGATACTTAGATGAAATTGTCGAATCTGTTTCAAATAAACATGATCATGATTACTAAGTATAATAGTATATTCTTCTACTTCTAGCGACATATTTGATAATTTTGTACTTACCTTTCTCAAAAAGCTCAAAGTCAACGCCTCAAAGGATAAGTTAGGGTAGGTGTTGGGGTGGGAGTAAAATTTTTCACGTGTCATTTTAAACACGAATACAAAACTACATAAATTTCCAACAACAATAACCACGAAGAAACTGAAATAAGTCGAATAAAGTAATAGATCACAACCGATTTTTAAATTATAGACTATTGTCTGTTATTGATCGCGGATTGATCATTCACATTCATCAACTGAATGAAACTGATAACATTTTGCCAATTCGATCAACTTCCTCCTTGAGGGTGGAAGGTGGTTGGGTCGGTTGGGTGGTATTGTTATCATTTCTTAGGCATGGCTCCACGAAGTGCACAAATTGCATAACGATTCTCCTTCTCCTTTTGAAAATTTTTAATTTTTTAAAATTTTTATTACGATTTACGAGTTCATCTTATTTTTCTCGTTGTCAAAAATATTGTCAATATACGAGGAAAATAGTCAATAGGTATCTACATGTCACATGTCTTTACCAAAATGAAGCTAAAATAAATGCTGGGCAAGGTCGCTCTGAAAGTTGATCCTATTAGATCACTCGAACGACTTGAAAATTGATTCAAGATCACTGTCAAAATCACATTTTTCGAATTGATCTTTGTTTTCTTAATTGATCATCAAAATCACTTGCTCTAAAATCGAAATCAATAATTGGGTATAATTATTTTTTTTCAGGAGTGATATGAAGTGATTTTGATAATGTTGTTAACTAGAAGATCAATAAGTATAGGTACTAACATCAACCAACATTACTACCGAAAAATTGATCTTATATAGATCTTCAGCATTTCCGGATCACTTAGGAGATCATTTTCATTTTCATTTTTTTTTTTTTGAAAAAATCTTTAGGTACATAGGTAGATACTTTTTTTTTAAATTTATAGAAAAAACTAAATTTTCGCAGAGAGAAATTCTCCGAATTTTCCTAGAGTATTAAGGGAGAGCTCTTGGAAATATCCGGATGTTAACCGGTTATTTGTTTAAGAAATCCAAATTGCGTTCGATATTAGGATATCCGGAACCGGATATTTATTTGTCAATCTCTGTTGGAGAAATTTTATTTTTTATTTTTTTGGGAGTAGGTATGAAAGTTGTTCATTTTTTTTTTCAAGTAAAAATCATTGAAAAATCTGTCAATTTTCATACTTACAGAAAAATATAACAATAAAAATTTCTCAGTTTTTATTCAGGAAAAAATGTAACTTATCAACTTTTTGTAAAATTTTTTTTTTAATATCGCAGAAATCTCAATTTAAAAAAGTCTTATTTTTTTCAAATACCTATTTTTTTGAAAAATATCTCTTTTTTGAAAAAAATGGCGGAATGTTTTTTTTTTAAATAATATTTTTCAACTAGAAAAAAAGGGTTTGAATTCATTAGGAGAAGGAAATCTCCATATTTTTTAAGGAAAAAAAATCTTAGAAATTCATTGAAACGTAAGGATTCTGTTAAAAATATCCGGATGTTAACCGGTTATTTGTTCACCAAATCCAAATAGCATTTGATATTCGGATATTCGGATTTTTGGCAATCTATTTTAGTAGAAAAAAAATCATAAACTTTTCTTAAGAGTACAATTTTAAAAAAAAAAGTGAAAATCTCTCAATTTTCATGCAGGGAAAAATCAGTTGAAAAAAGTTTTAAAAAAAAACTAATCACAATTTTTAGGAATTTTTTTTTCTTTTTGAAAAAATACTTACCTATTTGTCTGTTTTTAATTTTTAAAGTCTCAAAACTTTTTAGGAGAAGAAACAAACGACATCGACGTGGACGTGTCAAAACCTCGTATCTTCAAAAATCAAAATTTTAAGGAGAGACAAAAAACATCGCCAAAAATACACACGACTTACGTAGTTGTTAATAGTAAATAGGCCAATTGGAACGTTAGAGTTCGACTACGACATACGAGGTGATCAACATTAGATTTCTCCATTTTTTTCCTATAAGAAACCCCAAAAAAGTTATTTTGCTAAAAAAGTGGAATTACGACATACGAGGTTTTGACACATCCACGTCGACATGGCAATACCTAATCTCTTTTGGAGAACTTATCAATTTTTTTAGCCGATTTAAAAAAAAAAAGATGGCTATTGTGTCCGACCCTGATTTAGAAGGAGGGGGGGGGGGGGGTAGAAAAGTTCTGACCCCATTTCTCGACGTTTGGGACCAAAAGACGACGATCTGTCACATGTCACATATTTATATATATATATATATATATATATATACATTTATTGGAGTAAAAAAAACATCATACTTTTAAAAAAATTCGTAATTTTTATTTTCTAGAGTGAAAAATTTTCTGCCTATTTATTTGAGAAAAAATCTCTCAAATTTTTTGAAAAAAAAATCTTAGATTCTCTTGGAGAACAAGAGTTCTCTAAAAAACTTGAAATTTTTCTGTGACATAAAAAGTGTCGCTTAAAATTTTCTGTTTTTTTTCTCCAAAAATTCAAGAGATTTTTTGGAGAAAAAAAAAACTAAATTTTATTGAGGGAATAATTATTTGGTTGGAAAAAAATCTTGAAATTTTTCTATGACATACAATAAGTGTCACTTTTATCTCCATTATTTATTCCCATTGATTCCGGCGTATAAAGTACGATCCTGTCAATCAGATCTAAATGTAAATAAATTTTTAAATATAATCCAAAATATTTATCTCTGAATTTATTGTTACCCGCGTTTATTATGAGTAAATCTCACATTATAGATGTCGAATAAGTTGTTCCTACCTAGATTTATTCAGCGGCAACCTTTTTACAACGCACTCGACATCAAAAGAAACTTTAAAAACCTGAAGTACAATTTTACAAGTGCAATTTAAATGGAATAATCAAACAAATTCAAACAGTGAAACTCTACACGCACGCATGATAAAATATCTTATCGTAAAAAAAACAACTTCAAAACTTGCTCATTTCTGAACCAAAATTTGGTAATTTCACAGAAGTTTGCGTATAATAAACGGGTAGGAAACTATAAATTCGCATGTACATACTTATCTTATATATTGAGCTACTCACCTGAATTATTTAAAAATTAAATCACAATCCAAATTCGTGGTACGAGTACTAACGTGGAATTTTCGTGATTGTATTCCACGAACTTTTTCTTACTATGTTAATTTGATAATTCGTGCACTAGGTCTAGGTTCCTGCAACCTTTGAATTCTTATAGTAGATAATTTTATTACCCTCAAATAAGTAGGTAGGTATAACTTGTGTGGAGAATTTTTACGATACCTACGAAAGTTGTTTTCGAGTAAATAAGACATTAAATAATTCAAATAGAGTAATACGGTCTATAATCTTTATTCATCATTTACTTGAAATTCTATTTGTAGGTATCGGTTCATGAAATGACTACTTTACGTAATATTCGCTTCGACTAATAAATTAAGCAGGTACTTTTGTACTTTGAAACCTATAAATAAAGTATAAACGTTGCAAATCAACGCTTTTAAAAATTTAACGAAAACGCCGTCAAATCTAAGTCATACTTAGCTCGGGTTGAACAATTTATGCTCAGTTAATGAGAAAATCATAAAAATCATTACCTACGTAATGTACCTAGGTAAGTTCCTTCGTAATGATGATACAAATCGAGAAATTATAAATTAAAATTTTGAAATTCAATTAGGTACTATACGTATACTTACTTCAAAACATAATAATTTAGAAAAAAGCGAACATTTATACTGCAATTAGAAGTACAAGTTAAACGCTATACCTACTTATAAAACTTGTGATACGTATTACTTCCACCAACGTACGACCTTCTTCGCCATTTATATCGCGTATTTAAAATTAAATGTAAGTAACCGTTGGGAAACGTTTTCCATCGAGTGTATTTCTAATGAAAATATTTTTGTAATTTTTCAAAATTTTCTGTAAAGAAATCAAATTTGAGTTTGTTTTGCTTCAAAAAGCAATAAAAACAATACTCTTATTCGTCGAAAAATTAATTCCAAAAAATAACTAATTTGTTAATGGAATTATTATACAGTTTATGAAAACTTGTAAATGAACTTTTTCAAGTTCAAGAGTAAACGAATGCAGCACGATTCAGAAATGATGTAACACACTTGGCTCGATGCAAATATAAAATACCTAAACGTGATCCTTAGATCTTCTCTGGCAGTTTACAATTATAAATGCTAAAACACGTAAAAATATCAATAATAAGTATAAAAATTCGACTTCCGACATCGCACGCATGCAAAACTTATTAAATATTCTAACGAATAAATTTATTATTTGTAAATTTACACGTTGTCGAGGAAACAAAAAGTATCACGTATAATTTGTTCAAAAATACTACGAATGATTATCTTTCGTTATTAGTTATTTTACGAAAAGAAGGAAAGAAAAAATTCGACACGACTGAATAAAATTTATTCGTTGAAAAATTTGAGAAAATTAATTGTCCCTTGACAAATTAATTATGTAACTTGATACCTTGATGAGGGCGATTTTTGTTTTCAAAGTGAACTCGCCAGGAGGGTTAATCGCCATTTTGAAAATTGGAAAAATTTCTAACATGAAACTTTTTTAACCAGTTCATTTTTCAAAATTGTCGACATTAAATTTTTATTTTTTTAAAACTTGCCATGCAGAAAAAAGTTTTCCAGTTAAAAATTGATTTTTTGACAGGTGTTCTAAAAAAAAATTCGACAACCTGGAATCGATTATTTACTCATTTTCGGCATTCGACATCCAAAGTTCTAAATCGATCTGGGTACAATTTTTTAAAAGTTATACTCCAACAAAAAAAAAATTCCTGCAAAAATTCTGCATATGCAATTTATTCAACGCGTCGACTAAAAATTTATATAATCGCAAATGAAAGCTGGTGATCGATCTGTGATCTAATATGTAAGATATATCTATTTCTGAAAAAATGATCTGCCGTTCCAATTTTTTTTTGCGACCCCCTCCCCCCTTCATCAAGGGTTCACCGTCTTTTCCAGAAAAACTTCCATATCCCTGCATACCTAAGACCCCAGTCAGAAACATTTTCAAACAGAAGTTGTAGATCGAGATCTGTGAAATAATTAAATACGTCCTAAATTACGAATCGGTTCTAAAATCATTTTCAACTTTTCGATCACTCGGAAGCTAATTTTTAAAATTAAAATTAAAATTTTTTAAAAATCAAGATTTTATAGGTAGGTATCAAACATCTAATTTGTTTCTAAAACATTGGAATTTATAAAAGAAGTTTTGGTTTTGAAATGATTTCAGCATCTTTTTTTTCAATTTCGAAAAATTAAAAAAAACTTCCTTTCAAGTAATATTTTAGGAAAAGTGTTTTTGTATTTTAAAAATCCTTTCAAAAAATTTGCTCAAAAATTAAAAAAAAAAAAAAAATTATTTAAAAATTTTATCAACGATCAATTGAAAAAATAATAGTTTTTTTTTTAGAAATAACTCCAATAAATTTTTCACTCCACCCCTCCCTCCTCAAAAAAATCCAAAATCGTATAAAAAAAATTGAATCTTCAGAAAAAGTTTTGAAAAATTTGATTTTTTTTCAAAAATTGTTTAAAAAATATTTTTGTTGAAAAAATTCTAAATGGAAAAATGTACCTAATTCGTTCTTAAAAAATAAATTTATTTCGATTTTTTTCAATTCCAAAAATTTGTTCTGGAAAACTGAAAAAAAAGATTTGTTCTCAAAATTATTATTTTTTTATTCAAAAAACTGAAAAAAATTTAAAGTAAATTTTTTAAAAAAGGTGTTTTAAAAAATTTTATTGAAAAGTTCCCTTTAAAATATGAATTGAGAAAAAAATTGTTTCATAAATAATACCTACTCCAACGAATTTTTCATTTGAAAAAAAATAAAAATCTTATAAAAAATTGAAAAGATTATTTTTTGCAAAAAATTCAGAAAAAAATTTTTTTTTTGAGTAAAATTAAAAAATGTTTTCAAAAACAATTGTTTAGCTTACAAAGAAAATATCCACGTATACTGGTATTTAAAAAAAAAAAAAAATTCCAAAAGATTACAAATCCCCCCCCCCCCCCCAAAAAAAAAGACAACTAAAATTTCTTCTAAAAATGTTTGAAAAATAATTTTTGATAGATAGGAATAATTCACAATGTGAAAAAGGTTTCAATTTTTTAAAAATTATGGGAAAAAATTGAAAAATTATTTAAAAATTATTTCAAAAATATTTTTGATGTTAAATCGTTGGGTATTTTTTTTTTTCAAATAAGGATTCAATTTTTTTCCAATTTCAAACATTTTTGTATGGAAAAATATCTCAAAATATGACTAATTGAAGAGCACTTTTTCAACCCCCCCCCCCAAAAAAATAATAAATAAATTTCTTTGAGTAAAATTTTTCAAAGTGTTTAAACAATTTTTGATTAAAAAATTCCCTAAAAAATTTTCGAAAACAAAATCTTAACAAATTTTAATGGTTCATTCAAAAAATCCATCAAGTAGGTAATTAAAAAAAATTCTTTCAAAAAAAATCCTTTGGCGAACTTTTTTTGAAAAAAACAAAACAAAAATGCCAAGCATAAAAAAATTGAAGAATATATTTTTTAGCAAACAATTCAAGTGAAAAATATTCTGAAAAAAGTTCGAAAAAATTGTTTGAAAAATATTTTTGATATTTCTTGGTGAAAAAACAGCTCACACAATGAAAATACCTACGTAGGTATTTTTAAAAATTTTACTAAAGAAAAAAACGACCTTTATTCGTCAAAAATTCAATTTAAAAAAGTGATGAAATAAAACAATACCTACGAAAAATTCAATATAAAATTAATTTTATGATAAATTCAAAAATTCTTTCAAAAGAAATTGAAAAATATTTTTTGATACAATAAATCTCAATTCGCTAATACGTAATAATTTAAATTAAATTAATAAATTACACTCAACAAAATTAAAAATATTTATTAAATGCTTTGACACTTGAGTTACAAAATCGCTTATACATATCGTACTTAATAAACTAGTAGTTTTTATAACTCTGCATAAATGCTACCGCAATGGATGATGACTTAGAATAGAAAGTGATGAAACGTAAGTCCAAGTACCAAAGTACCATGCGTGTTGAAATGAAAATTGGATTCACAAAATGAAAGTAAAATTTGAGATCTTTCCTTCGATGAAATAATTTTGTCGCTAATTGGTGTATTGAAAGTACTTTTATAAAATTAGGTAAAAGAGAAGAAAATTATAAAAACATTTCAGAAAAAGTACTACAAATCTAAGGTACTTTTCATGAAAGATTGCGCTCATAATATTACGCCCTAGTAGGTAAATTCTAGACAAAATACATTTTTATAAAAAGGTACGCGACCTAGTCAACAAATACAATAAAATTACACACATACGAGTATAGAAGGAGAAAAGTAATTGTATACCAATACGTTAATAACACCTTTTAAAAACAATTACAAACTAAACGCAATCTTCGTTAGAAAAACAATCGGAAACATTTATGAGGTAACTTCTCGTTTAAAAATTGTGCGATGGTTTTTAATAATAAATGAAATAAAGGTAAATAAAAAAATTAAAATAGAAAAAAAGAACGAATAATAACATAATGAAGTGCAGTAGGTACAATAATATGAAAACCGCTGTGACGTACAAAGCCACTATATTACGATAATTAAAATACCGTGGAGAAAAAGACGCAAAACCGAACATAATGAAGTAGAAGAGACAGGGAAGATAAATTTCTAACCGGAAGAAAATATTTATTTCAAAATATCGTTTTGGATGCGTTTCTCTCTGGGTACGTGTGATCGAAAAGGAGGACTAGTTGGAGACCTTGGTGATTTTGGTGATCTTGGAGACTAATCAGACGGAATACTAGGATTAGTTGAATGAGTTCGAATTTGGTCAGTCGGAAGAGGTGTTTTTGAAGGTTTTCCTACACTGTAATAAGCTCAGTATATTTTATATTAAGAGAAAAACATGAACAACATGATAGAGACTTGGTATCCTTAAGTAATAAATGGCGCAAGAAAGCGCTGACAAAGCGACGCTTACTTTTTTCTCAATTCTGGCAAGAACGCTGACAACAAGTCGATTGGCAGGGGGAATATGATGGTAGAATTCTTCTCGGCCGAAATCGTATTCAAAGTTTGCAAATAACGAAGCTATAAAAGAAATAGGTTCGTATTATTAGGTTATTCGTATTTATTTCGAAACGATGGAATTGGGAAATCAATAAAACGAACCTGTAACGCGGCCGGGCTTTCCATGATCACGTCCGAAGCTTCTTTCAACGCTCTCGATGCCTTCATTTCACCCTCGGCAGCTATCACTTTGGCACGAGCTTCTCTAGCAGCTTCAGCTTCTGCAGCCATCGCACGTTGCAACTGTGTCGGTAATCGTACATCTTTTCTGTAATCGAATAGGTAAATGGTTCGATGAATTCATTCTCAGCAGAACTGAATTTATATATTCATTTCGTATATATTATTTAAGGGGTCGAATGCAGATTTTTCAAACATTATTTTGTAAAAATGAACAAATATCATTTGAAATATTTTTTGATAATTTTTTTCTTCAATTTTTTTAATTAGGTAAGTATTTTTTTTTTAATTTTAGACGATATTTTGTGAAATTTTTCTGGAAAATGTTCGAAAGAACTTTTGAATTTCTTCAAATTTTTTTTGAAATATTTCCTCTCTAAAATTTTTTTTAGAGGATTTTTATTTTGAATTTTCTTCTAAATTATTTGGAAGAGTTTAGGAAGTTTTTTCAGGAAAATTTTGAAACAAGTAGGTAAATATTCCTGTTTTTTGAAAATTTTATACGATTTTTTGGAAAGTTTTCCAAAAAAAAGTTTCAAAGGATTTTTTAATATTTTGGTAGGAAAATTTTAAAACAATTCTTATTGTGAATTTATTTCAATTTTTTAAATATTCATTTTAAAAAAAAATTAGGCGATTTTTTGTGAAATTTTTCCATGAAATGTAAAATGTAGGATTTTTGAAATTAATCAAGAAAATTTTGAAATAGTTCCTTTTATGAAAATTTTTTTAGAGGATTTTATTTTCAATCTTTTGACAATTTTTGACAGGATTTATAAATTTTTCAGGAACATTTTGAAACAAATATTTTTATTTTTAAAAATTTTAAATTATTTTTTGGGAAATTTTTCTATAAAATGTTTCAGAGCATTTTGAATTTATTCATAAAAATTTTGAAATAATTATTTCCGTTGAAAAAAACATGTAATTTTTTGTAATTTCCACAAAAAAGAGGATTTTTTGCAATTTTTTAAAAGAAATTTTTTGACAGGACTGACATTTTGAAATATGGTAAACTTAAAATAATTCATTTCGAAAAAATATAGAGCTTTTGTGATATTTCTTTATAAAGATTCTTGAATTTTTATCCAAAAAATTTTGAAAACATTTGCGTTAAAAGAAATGGATGATTTTTTTTTGTAATTTTTTTTCAAAATTTATTTTATATTATTATTTTTGTATTTTTTTGAATGAAAGTTTTAAAAATTGGTAGGTAGGTAAGTATTGATTTTTTAAAAATTAAGTGTTATTTTTTTTTTTGTAATTTGAAAAATAATTATAAAATTTCTGAATTTTTTATGATTTTTTAAAACAAAATTCTATTTTTTTACGAAAATTTTTCTACCATTTGTGAAACTTTTCTAAAAAAAATTTTATAGAATTTTTGAATTTTTCTGGAAAATTTATAAAATATTTCATTAAAAATCCTGTTGTTAAATCTTTTAAAAAAATGATATTTTTCCAATCAATTTTATTTTTCAATTTTGTGATATTATTTTGATTTTTTTCAAGGAAATGTTTGAAGTTTTTTCTTTCAAGAAATATAATGTTTTTGTGAAATTTTTTTTTAAAAATTTTGAGATGATTTTTTTCAGAAAAATAAATTGATAATTTTCTTAGAGAATTTTCTTATAATTTTTTCTCAATTAATTGTCAAAATTTTTGAATGAAAACTTTGAAAAAAATCAGTTGGAATGAAAATTTTATTTAGAAATCAAAATAACGTGAAGTAAAAATAACAAATAGGTATTTCAAAATCGTTGAGGGATTTTTTTGTTATTTCAAAAACTAAACGAAATTTTAAATTTTTTTGATAATTATTTTTTTTTAAATACCGTAACATGGGGTTACTTTGGCCCTAGGGGGTAACTTTGGCTCACTTCCGAAAAAAAGATATTTGCCTGTCCAGCCACAACTGTATGAAGGGGAGTTTGTAATGAGTGTCAACGATAGAGGAGCCTTCATACTTCACTTCTATGCGATTGTCACAATTTTTGTGTCGCAAGTTTGGTAAACCTGATTTTTTGTTAATTATGACGTTGTTCATGTGGTTTTTTTACCTCCAAAACTTTTGTTCAGACCAAGTATAACGAATGGTCCAAAAAAAAATGTTTTATGGAAACAGATCGAAAATTTTATGTAGATTCAGAATCTCGTATAGAAAAATCGATTTTGTGAAGTGGTTGTGAGATAAATTGAAATTACTGGTCAAAGGACCGTTTTCGTCGTTTTTTGGGTTACTTTGGCCCACGCATAAATATTATCAAAAAGCGAGAAAAATAAATTTTTCCTATGAAAATCGATCGGAAACTTAACGTAGAGTCAGAATCTATCACGAAAATGACGGTTTGGTGAAGTGGTTGTAAGATAAATTGAAGTTACCCGTCAGAGGACAGTTTTTCGTCGTTTTTGGAGTTATTTTGGCTCAAGCATAAACATCAGGAAATCTCTAAAATACCGATGTTTGATTATATGGTTTCAACTGAACAAACTTTTTTTTAGAGTTTCATGCCTTTGGTGAGTTATTTTTATGCCTAGAAATCGATTTATTGTGAGAAAAAAAAGTGGGCCAAAGTAACCCCAGAGCCGGGTAACTTTGGCCCATGACTTTGACTAACCACTGAAGAGGGAGGGGATTTGACGAAAAATTTGAAAAAATTTACAGAGCTTCTACAAGTGTCCGACACTATTTAGAGTGAAAACCGAACCCCTTGCTTCGATTTTGAAAGAACCAGGATGAATTTTCAAAAAAAAATCTCAAAAAGTGGGCCAAAGTAACCCCATGTTACGGTAATGTTTTTACAATTTTCTCTTAATTTATTGAGAGAATTTTGTAAGAAAAACTAAAATTTTGAAATACTTCTACTTACTTTTTAAAAAAATGTCATAAAATTTTGAAACTTTAAAAAATAAAATAAAATAAATGTCTACTATTTGTTGAATTTTTCTGTAAAAATTTTTATACGATTTTGGAATTTTTTTGGAAAATTTTATTCAATACAAAAAATTGTTGCAGAATTTTTTATGATTTAAAAAAATTGATAGGTAAGTATAATTTTTGAATCATTTTTGTAAATTTTTGAAAATATTTTTCCACGAAAATTTTCAGCCCATTTTTTTCAAATTTCTGAGTGTTTTTTTTAATGTTGAAATTCTTCCTTTCAAAAAATGGGAAATTTTTCATTTTTTCAAAAATTTCTTCGATAGGATTTTCGATTTTTCTCGAGAAACTTTTGAAATATTTCCTTCATCAAAGTTTTTTTTTTCAAGAGAATTATTTTTCATTTAAAAATTTTTGAATTTTTTTCACGAAAAATTTCAAATAGGTAAAGTAATTTTTTTAAAGACGCCTTTTTTGTGAAATTTTTCTAAAAAGCTGTTTTTCATGATTTTCTTTATTTAATTAATTTTTTTTTAATCAAAAATTTTTAAAAATTTTTATTCCTGAACCAAAAAATATTTTCAATACGTTATCCAAAAAAAGTTCGATTTTAAAAAATACAATTTTTTAAATTATCTTCTGAAAAAAATCTTTTGAGAAAGTTGGTTTCTATAAAAAAATTTAAGGAACCCTGGGGGAAAAATTGTGGTTTTTTTGGGGGAGGGGGTGTGCACATATCTGCTCTTTTTTATGAACAGATGTTTTGTGAATAATTCGGTAAGAATTAATACAAATTTTACACCTCATAAATACACGTTTGTCCCAGCCGTAATTGTCATAAGGAGTCAGTGAAATTTATTCTATAATGACAACGATGATTAATACTAACATTTCAACTCGTTCAACTTTGATACCCCATGGATCGGTGGCGACGTCCAGATGAGACTGCATGGTATGGGTGATAGCAGCACGATCCGATAATATTTCCGACAAATTACGTGTTCCCAATACATTTCTCAGCGTTGTTGCAGCCAATAATCGTGTAGAATGACTGAATAGAGGGGAGAAAATTACGTTAGTAAAACAGTTATTAATTTTTATACCTAATTAATCAAAAAAAAAAAAAAAAAAAAAAAAAAAACAGGAAAAAATTACGATTATGAACTATTTTATTCTATCACTACAGGTTCTCATACATCACAATTCTGCATTAAATGTTTTTTTTTCAATCTCGAGCTTTACACAGATCGTAGTCAAATTTCCACCAAAAAGTGAAAATTTCAACCGTTTATTTAATAAAAAATCAACATTTGATTTTTTGTTCAATCATTTCATCGCTGATCAATGAAACATTAATCATCGAAGGTACCGGTAATCGGTTCTATTTAATATTTAAAACTAGACATAATAAGCTTTGGCATTTACTTTACCTATAATCAGTCACATTAACTACAGCATGCAAAGGATTTTGAATGCAGTAATAAACGACAGCGTCGACGCTAACCGTCACATGGTCCTTTGTCAATACCTAGCAAGCCATTCAAACAAAATAGAAAAACCACATGCACACAGCAAAGGATGCAGAGAAAAATCAACAAAAATTTTAAATATTACATACAAATAATTACAACTGTAGACAGGTAAGTAACTTAAATAATCCATTAATACCCTCTCGTAAGTATTATCAAATCATGTACGTAAATAGGCACTCGAAGTATTTTTAAACCATCGCCTCATTTAATGAAAATTACCATTCAATGAAAAGGAAGGATGCTCTCTTTAGATAAGTTTAATCAACGGTGATGACTTCATAATGAAAATACATACAATCATATTAGTCATCTATAATGCTTTTAATAAATTCAAACTCGGGGTAAGTTATACTCGTCAATAACAACGTATCATCGTCAAGGTTCTTCAAACAATAATTTTCAGACGTAGAAAAGTGATGTGCTTAGTTATTTTAAAAGGACGTTAAATGTATCGAAGTAAAAAAATAATAAAAAAGACAACAGACTTAAAGAAATGAATTTTTTAAACTTCTTTATTTACCCACTACACTTCTTTTAAATGTCTTCCTTGTCAAAAAAAATTTGAAATTTCAAGGGTGCACTTCTTTGCACGAAAAGTAGAGTACCGTAAAGTGTAATGGAATTTTATAGTACCTACGTTTGAAAAAAATAGGTCCCCATCGGGCAAGTCCGAAGTGGGGACCCTCGTAAAAAAAAAAAAAAAAAAAAAAAAAAAAAAAAAAAGGTCGTCGATGGAGACATGTTTTTTTCATAAAGCTCATCTTTCGTTTGAAGTACTTCGTTAGAATTTTTAATTAATTAAAACTCATCCAATTACAAATCGTAATTCATGTTTTAGCTTTCATTTCAGAAATAAAGATTATTCGATTAACTTGATATTTTCCAGTCTACAAGATGAACAGAAACAGCATGTTTATTTTAATCACACCCTGCCCCACCACTGCCATTTAACACGATTGATATTCGAGTCGTTAAATTTTGACATCACTTTACACCACTTTTAAAACTTGTTCCTTTTACAATATTTTTTATAGGTGTTTAGAACAAACTGCAAAAAAATCTATACCACCACAACAACGTCTTAATTATGCTAAAAATCACGTACAAAGTACACACCTGTAGCTAAGATGATAAAATAATTATGGGAATTTTTTTTAAAATACACCTAATCTACAAACGTATAGGAAATAAAAACTCCAAAACAACGCGATGAAAACTCCGCCGATGAAGTTCGATTCATTACTCTTTGTAATTTTTTCAAAATTTCAAATCGAACGCCATCGTAATCAAAAATCAAACCTACTAAAAACAGCACAAATACAAAAAGCATAATATCAAACCTATAAAAAGAAACAGAAAGAGAGACATAGAGAGAGAGAGAAAAAAACATCTATAACAAAAAGATACTCGTACTATAGAAAACGGAAATTTTTGAGACGATCAAAACGAATAAGAGAAAAAAATTGCCAAGCTAAGTGCATCTGCAATGGAAGGAACTCGCATGAATTTTACAATACATGGATTCCTTGCTAACCTGTAATCTTCAACGTTATTGGTAGCCATTATAGGACTGTTTACGCGATAAAATACCACCGCGTCAACGTGTACTGTTACAGAATCTTTGGAAAGTACCTATCGCATTTGCCAACATTACAATCTCCGTTAATTTTCAAACACAAAAATTTACAGTAAAAAAAATGCTCTAATATTTTTACTACTGATACCATCGTCGATAAAATATTATTTTTACGTTCTAATTAATCATCAGCAGGGTAACCCCTTCATCATAATAATTGTCAATAAGTTGTCTAGAAAAAGGCATGATCAATATCTAAATACTAGCTCGGATGCTGAAGCAGCATCCAAAATCTCAAAACTGAAATAAAATATGCCATAGAAAACCCAAAAATTCAAAAAAATAATAATAGGTAAGTAATTATTACAAACCAATTGAAAAAATCCCAAAAAATTTTCGTATCTAGTAGAAAATTTCTCAATTTTTTTTCGATAAAAAATAAGCCAAGTTTTTTGGAGTAAAAAATATTCTTCAATTAAATTTTGGAGAAAAAAATCGATTCCTTTAAAGAAAACAATTCTGAATTTTAAAAAAGATGTGCAATTTCTGAATATTTTTGAAAAAACTCTTTCTACTTTTTTTGAAGAAAAAAAAATCTCAATTTTTCAATTTAAAAAAAAAATTAATTTTTTTAAGTAAAAATATTTTAACATGTTTGAAGAAACGTTTTACTTTTTTGAAGAAAAAAAAAATCTCAAATTTTTTTATCGAAAAAATTTCAGAATTCAAGTGGAATAAAAAATGCTGATCTCAGATTTTTTAGAACTGTTGCGTGAAAAACGTTTTTTAATTTTTTGGAAGAAAAAAATCTTTAATTTTTTCAGGAAAAAAACTGAAGAAAAAAAATCAGATTTTTGAAAAAGGTAATATTCTGATTTTTTTTTAGATCTCAAGTTTTTTGGAAAAAATAAAAAAAAATGTTAAATTAATCATCGATTATTTTTTGGAAAAATATTCTCACTGGGCGGGACAGTGTTTGGAATTTTCTTGGGACAAAAAATAACTCGAGTGTTTGGAGCCAGCGTAAAAAAATTCTCAATTTTTTGGAATAAAAATACCCATTTTTTTCAAATTTTTGGAGAGAAATTCTCTGCATTTCTTATGAGAAAAAAATTTCTGAATTTTTTTTTTTTTTTTAGCCAGCGTAAAAAATATTCTCAATTTTTTAGGGAAAAGAATTTTTTGGAGTGAAAACATTTCTAAAAAATTTTCTGAAAAATATCTCATTTTTTGAGAGGAAAAATTTCTGAACTTTCTTCGAATAAAAAATATGTAAGTACATAGGTATTTCGAATTTTTACGAGTAGAATCAGCCTAAAAAATCTCTACTTTTAAAATTTGAAGAAAAATGAATAAAAAAAAATCATACAACATTTTTTGGAGTTAAAATCTCAAATTTTTGAAAAGAGAAACTCAATTTTTTAGAATAAAAAAATTTCAATTTTTTTTATTGGATTAAAAATCTTTTTCAAATTTTTGGAGAAGAAAATTTTCTGTTTTTTTTTTAACCAACAAATCTAAGCAATTTCTAAATGATTGAGAAAAAATTTATTTTTTGGATTTTTTTGGATTTTTTTTTGAGAAATAAGTAGGTATGTAGGTATAGATTTCATATATTTTATGAAAAAATTTCTCAATTTTTATACAAACATATAAAAATCCAAGTTTTTGGAGCAAAAAAACTCTTAACCTTTTTATAAAATGAAATAATTTTCACATTCAACAATCTCCTCCCCCCTCCCTTCAGTAAAAAATCGAGCTACATCCTAGAAAATTCTAATTTACTGATCCTCCAAAAAGAAGGGTATACTAAGTTACCTCTTGAGGCGGCACATCGAACGAAACCGTTCTCAAATCGACTTTGGTGTAGTTATCGATACAAGGTATGATGAAAAATATTCCAGGACCTCGGGCATTTCCTGCTCTCAATCGACCCAATCTAAATATAACAGCTCGTTCGTATTCCTGAACAACCTGTAAAAGCGACAACAACAGTAAATTGAAAACCGTGAAATCTCACAATATTATTTATTTATAAAACGATCAATACTATATTTAAAATCTACTATGGATATAGCCAACAAAAAAAAAAAAAAAAAAACTCGAGTCGAAAACAAGGGTTTCTCGAGTACCTATATCCAATTTGTGAGAGACGATGAAAACAATAATATCGATAGGTATGGGGTATGGGACTTTGGTAACATTCGAGTGGAATTTCTCAAACGGTAATTAAGACGTCGAGCGACCTTTTTTTCCTTTTTAAACGACGACGTCGACGATGAATGAATACTTTTCAAATGGTAATTTTTTACTCGTTAAAAATAAATAAAGTCCGGTCATTAATTCGTGCTCGTATAAAGGTACTATTTACATATTTGTTTTTTTTTTGTTTCGCTTTATTTGTCACGATATCTGAACGTTTAATATGGATAGAAAGTATAAATTTTATTAGTGCTGCCAAATGCAGTGACATATATTTAAGGAGGGTGCAGAATTGCAGATCACTTCGAACATTTTTCAAAATTTATTTTCAAGTAAATTTTTATTTAAAAAAAATATTTTAACGTACCTAATTCTGAAGAAAAAAAAATCTGAAAAATTCAACTTTGGATGAATTTTGAAAAATTAGTTCTGAATTTG
This sequence comes from Balanococcus diminutus, assembly GCA_959613365.1. NCBI lineage: Eukaryota > Metazoa > Arthropoda > Insecta > Hemiptera > Pseudococcidae > Balanococcus > Balanococcus diminutus. The sequence goes on from OY390715.1 coordinate 23,186,318, forward strand.
AACAAAACTTATGAAAATTTAATTTCAAGTCAAACTTTTTGAAAATCTGTTATGAAAAAAAATGATAATGATAGAGGTAATTTAGTAATTTTTTTTTGTGGGGATTGAAAAAAAAGGTAATTTTTTGAAAAAATTTACGAAAATAATATTTAATAAAATTTTTGAAAACTTGAAAAAAAAATGTATTTTGATAAAAATCTAATCAAAAAATTCGAAAAACTCAACTAACTGTTTTTCTAAAAAAAAATAGTTTCAAACAAAATTTAGGAAATTTGATTTTTAACGAAATTAAAAAAAATAGTTTTTAATCAGATTTCGCAAAAAATTTAAATCTGAGCAAAATTTTTAAAAATTCATAAAAATGTTATTTTGACCAATTAAAAGAGCTCATTTCAAACAAAATTGAAGAAACAATACATTTAATTCAAACAAAATTTAAAATTTTTAAAAATTTGATCTAGGTACCGTTCATTTTTTTTTTTTTTTTGATGAAAAAACATTTTCAAAAAATCTTGGCAAAAATGCAACTTGCAACTTTGCCTTACAGTGCAGCCAAGAAGGAAAAAATAAGTTCTTTAAAAATGTTGATTCGATGTAATTTGAACAAACAAGTCGATAAATCTTTTAAAGCTTCCCTTTTTCAATGGTCCATCTGAAAATTAGAGAGGAGAGAGAGGTCCAATCGAAATTTTTGTGAAGACTAAAATTATTCCCAGGACTTCAAACTACAACTTTTGTTTGAAAATTTTTTCAATTTGACCCCTTCCTCCTCACCAATTTCGCATAACACTCCGAAGATACTAATTGAAATTCAGAGGAGTGATGGAGGAAGGGGCCAATTGAAAAAATTTTCAAATAAAAGTTATAGCTTGGAGTCTTGAAAACAATTATGTTATTTCAAAAATCTCGATCGAACTCTAACCTCGCCTCCATTTTAAATATCAATTATCTATCTACATAGTATTGGAATTGATAAAATTCAACAAGAACAGTCCACCACCACAATTATAAACAAATTGAGTGAACTATACACTAGGCCTACTTATAATTAATTATAAATATGACGTTTAAATTAATCAATAAAACAAAGCTATAAATTAACGTTTTAAATATCGACTTACTTTGAAACAATAAAACACTGAAATCGGAAACGTTATCACCAGAAATATAACAGAAGCTACAGTTGCAATTACTTCAATCAATTCGGCTTGATGGGGTTCTACAACAAAAAAAAAAAAAAAAAAATTACCGTAAGTGAAAGAAAAAAAATCCCATATTTTTCTACTTTTCGTTTCAAACGTAACAATTCCACCCACTTCGTACATTTCGTTCTCCGTAGAAAATCATAACGACTTTTTTTCATCGTCGAATTTAATTTCCTCGAGAAAAAAAATTACATCGCGAGCAAAATACAATAATAAATTATTCTCATCAAGTAAGCAAAATTTTGCAACGCGAACAACACATTCTAAAATGCTGACTTTTCTCCAAACTATTGAACTCTTCGACATACCAGGTCATTTCTTTACGACCTGCTAGATGGGAAATTTTTTTGGGTAAATTCCAAGATGAAAAATAAAATGCATGAGTCTGGTACGATATCGGTGTACGATTAACTATGAAAATAAATAAAGCTATACATGCCAATCGTAACAAATACCTCGGGTGGTGTTATTCCCATTCGAATCGAATAATTTAGAAAACACTCGATTATTAGCAACGCAAACTGCGGTACTAGAATTCGGAAATACAACGGAAGTTGCGGGCGGAGTTGAAGGATCCATTACAGCAACAGGCGGCGTTCCGTTCAACATCCAAGTTATTGCATTTGTACGAAGATATTTATAATCGTAAAATTGCTTGGTACACAATGGCTGGATTTTCGTTTACTTTGTGGGTAAATTCAGAATTATTGTGATACATATTTCAACGATAAATCACTTGGAAAACATCGTAGGTATTCAACAAACTGGCATCGAAGAATGAAAGAAGAAAATTTAGAAAAACGATATTTTTTTATACCTCTTGAAAAAATTGAGAGAGAAAAAACTAGACTTCTGAAATCTAATTATCACACATCACAAAACACCAAATTAAATTAGGTATTCCACACTTCGAGATCAGCAAGTTCGCAACCTTTGGGTTAAAACACAAGGGTCGAACCCATTGCAAGATCAAAATCACGACGATAATTCTCGAACCTCGATCGAATTTTTTTGAAAAACAGCCAAATTACTTTTTACACCGATAATAAACAGATGGAAGGCATTTATTAATAGAAATACGATAGTTTCGATGCATATAAAAAATACCACAACCGAGACCAACACTCGCGAATTTTTCACCAAATTTCGATGAAATATGCTTCCAATATCAACAACTCGATTCAAATGCTCGACTATCGCAGTGACATAAAAGGTCTCGTTTATTGTGAAAAAAAAAAAAAAAAAAAAGGAAGACTATTTGACATCAATACACGCACAAAATAACGAAGTGTTTTTTGACTGATATTCAATCGGGTATATGCAAAAATTACAACAGAAAGTGAAAACGCGAGTAAACACTCGGTTCAGGGTTCTCAGACCAGGGCGTTGTTAGGTAAACAAATCAATCTTGTCAAAACTATCAATAATTTTCATTTCCGCGCACGTGATTAATGAGTTAAACTAATCAAAGTATTTAAATTTCGATACATCATCTCTAATTTGTGGCGATTTGAGAGCAATAATGTACATACACGATTACCTATATAGATGAGCACAACTGTTGGAAATTTGGAAAAAGACGCGGACGTTGTTTAGGATTCACTGATCAAAAAATAATACATGTTTTTAATGCTATCTGTCATGTTTCATATTACATTTAGTTGATAAATACACGAAACGTGCATTAAACAAATTATTCTAACAGTTAAATGTACTTCGCTAATTGGGAGTATTCAACCGTGAAAATGAATGTCAAGTTGGTTGTTTTAAAATTTTACACGCTGACCCACTTTGTTCGTCCGATTTTTATAGGCCTAATAATATTGCATAGATACAGAAAAGATTTTAATCAAACGATATGGATATTAATGATTTTCAAATAATTTTTTGAAAATTAAAAAAAAATGTCCTTTCCAATTTTTCCCTAGGTACCTAATTGAAAACTACCCAAAAATATTCAAAGTTAGGTTCGAATTAAAGTAGACAAAATTTGCAACAAAAAAAGTTATATTCTTTTTTTATTTTATTTTAGAAGAATTGGAGAAAAATCAAAAAAATTGAAAGATTTCTTATTCCAAAAAAATAGAGAAATTTTTTTCCTAAAAAAAATAAAAAAATATTTTCACTTCAGAAAAAATTGATTTTTTTACTTGAAAAAAAAAACGAAAATTTTTTCCAAAAAATCGAAAATTCCTACTCTTTAATCTAAAATGTTAAAAGAATTCTTATAAAAAAAAAAATCAATGAATTAAAAATAATTACTGTTTCTAGCTATTTTTAATTTTTACTCCCAAAAAATTTAAAAATTTTTTCTAGAAAAAAAGTCTCTCTTAAGTATGAAAAAATAATTAAAAATTTTAAACACTTTTTATTCAAAAAAAAAAGAAAGAAAGAAAACATAATAATACTTAAAATAGAAAAACGTTTTATTCCAAAAAAAACAGAATTTTTTTCTCTCAAAAAATGAAAAATATCGATATTATACTTTTAGGTACTCCGGAAAAATTGAGAAATCCCCCCCCCCCCCCCCCCGAAAAGAATATTTTTTTTAATGAAAAATATTTCTACCTACTTCCAAAAAATAAGAAATTCTATCCTACAAGGATTTTGAAAAAATATCCAGAAAACTGGAAGATTGTTACTAAAAAAAATATATATATTTTTCTAAAAAAAGATTTTAAAAGATTTTCACTCCAGCTTCAAGAAATTTTTTTCTCCAAAAAAAAGTAGCTCGATTTTTAAACGAGAATGATTTTGTATTCCAAAAAAATTGAGAGAATTTTTAGTTCAAATAATTACAGTTTATGGAAAAATTTTCATTCCAAAATTTAGATATTTTGTTGCTTTCAAAAAATTCAAGGATTTTTTTTCTCTTGAAATTTAAAAAATGCCTATTTTTACCCTCCAAAAAATTAAGGTATGTTTCCGAAAAAATTAGAGAAATTTTTCTAGATATTTTTTTGAAAAAAAAAATGAGATTTTTACTTCTGAACTTCTGAAAAATACTTGAAGGGGTCATTTCAAAAACTACTTAAGTCACAAAAATTTGTAAAAATTTTTTGTGCACTTTTCGGTTTGCCATAGATAGCCGCTCATTTCAAGCCACAATAAATCATGTTTGCACGTGTTGAATCCGGATTTATCAACGTTGATTTCAACATATTGTGATAAAACAGCTCAAGTCATTCGAAAATGTACCGTGCCTTATATACAAAACAAAATGAATAAGTAAGTAATTTCTGAAATGAATAGAGTTATCAACATATTTTTTTGTATTTTTTTTAGACAGTTGAATTTTTCATCCGGCGCAAACGTTTTTCTTTTATTATAAAATAATACCTGAACAATTTACCAATAAATAATTTTTAGAAATTTTTTTGAAAAATTGATTTTCATTTGTGTAAAAACGACTCAAGTCAGATTCGAGTTTTGGTTTCTGAAATGATTCCAGGGAAAAAACACAGTAGCACGATATTTTTTCGAAAAATTCAAAATTTTTGTAATAACTTAAAAAAATTGAAAGATATTTTTCTCTCAAAATTTAAAAAATATTTCAGCTTAAAAAAATTGAGAAATTCATTTTTCTGAAAAAAATTAGAGAAATTTTTATATTCTAAAAGCTAAGAAATTTCTGTATACCTACTTGTTCCAGAAAAAAAAAATCTTTGGAGAAAAAGTGAAATATTTTTATTTTCAAAAACTTTGAAAATAATTAATTTTATTTTTTAAAAATGAAAAAATTTTTCACTTAAAAAAATGGGAAAATATTTTTCTTTAAAAATTCGTAAAACATTTCTACTCCAAAAAATAAGTTTTTTTCCCCAGGGAAATTAGTAGTTTTTTTTAAAACAAAAATTCACGTAAATCTTCTGACAAAAATGAAAGATTTTTACTACTGTTAATTTAACCCCCCCCCCCCCCCCAATAAACATAGATTTTTTTTCTCCGAAAAACAAGATTTTTTATCTTCCAAAAAAATTCATAATTTTTTTTCTTCTAAAAAACAGAGATTTTGTATTGGGAGGTGAGACTGAGGGCTTTTTGGTGATTAATCAAGATACCAAAAGAAACATTTTAAAACGAAAAAATCTTCGTTAGCTCAAAATGCAATTTAATTTCCTAATTTCAATTTACTAGCTGGCTCGTGTGTATTACGATGAATAAATCGAAGTATAGACAATAGCAAAACAATATCGTCAAAACCAATTCACAACAAATATCGACTGTACAAGCACCGTTAAAACTTTACAACCCAAACGTAATTTGTTTTCCCCCAACAAAACGAAATCAAATATGACAACGTCAAACTAGTTTTGATAGGTAATACTGTACAGCTATAGGTATTATAGGAACATCCCCAGTGACCTATGGACCACCAGAGATCGAATAAAGTTTGAAATTGCTCGTTTTGATTACACTCAAACAACTCATTATTATAGTAATTTATACATATATTCGTATAAAATACGAGTAATACTTACGGTTTTCCTCGTATTTATTTTCCATACGTAATGGAGCAGTCCCCCGGCTTAATCCAGCTTCGGTATCGGCCATGTTCACTTTTTTGTATTTTGCACTATTAGGACCTATTGAAAAATGAAACACTTGTTAATCGTGTACGATAAACTTGCGTCATAGCGTAGTGTAATGAAATTAAAATGTAATAAGTCTGCGAGAGAAGTATATGAGTCATGCTATGTCGTTAGTAGATATCGTAAAAACCATCAAAATGTTAGATACCATAACACTACACGCGATAATCGTCGTTACTCGTGTACTGCATATGCCTATTTATAACTTGTTGGCTGCATTTTTACACGTTAAGTACATGGAACTTAGCCTTTTTCCAATGCATATAAAACAAAACACGTCGTGTACTAAAGGCAAGTTAAAAATGTACTCATCTACATATTAAAAAATTAAAAAATTTAAAAAATAGGAATAAAAAAAGTTATCCAATAGGGACCTCCTAAAAAATGGCCGCCCGTTTGTTTACATACGCTGTTACAAAACCACCTAGAGATACAAGCCATGAACGTAGAAAGGCAACGTCGCATTTTCGAGTAGTAGACGGCCGGCTTTCCAATCCGTTATTTGACGATAACTCAGGAAATATTCATCGAATCGAAATTCTGACAACACACTAACGAAAGGAAATTTTCTGCTCTACAATTTTGGTTCAGATCAATTTTCACGAAAAATGCTTCGTTCGCTCTGAAAATTTGCATATCCAAGAAAACATTTTACGCTGAGAAATCGAGGTATTTTCGTCAAATCGAAATTTCAATAATTTTAGAGTGAGAGGATTTTTTTCGCTCTACAATTTTGGTTCGTATCAATTTTCACGAAAATCGTTTCGTTGACAGGGAAAATGGGAAAATTTGGTAGACGGCCAACTTTCAAAATCAGTTTTTCGACGATAACTCAAGAAATATTCGTCAAATCGAAATTCCGACTACACCAAACAAAAGTAAATTTTTTGATCTACAATTGTGGTTTTTATCAATTTTCACAAAAAAGGGGTCGTTGACCTCGAAAATGAAAAAATAAATAGTTTTTTGACGATAACTCAAAAAATTGGTCGAATCAAAAATTTTAAAAGCACTGAAACTGAAGGATTTTTTCTGCTCTACAATTTTAAAACACTTTGTTTATCCGCGAAATAGGAAAATATGAAAATTTGCATATCTGAGAAAACAGTTTTTGCTAATGAATCGAGGTATTTTCGTCGAATCAAAACTTCAATGATTTTAGGATGAAAGGATATTTTTTGCTCTACAATTTTTGTTCTTATCAATTTTTACGAAAATCGCTTCTTTGACCGGGAAAATCTGGTAGACGGCCCATCTTCAAATCAGTTTTTTGACCGTAACTCGAGAAATATTAGTCGAATCAAAATTCCGAATACACTAAACGAAAGTTAATTTTTCCCTCTACAATTTTGGTTCCCATCAATTTTTTCGAAAAACACTTCGTTTGCCCAGAAAACGTATTTTCAATTGCTCAAGTCGGCCGTCTTCGGCAAGGTTGCCAAATTTAACTTCATAGCTTGTAGTGTCTAGGTGGTTTTGGCTGTTATCGTTTTCGGGGATTTTTTTCTTATCAATATTAGTAATATTAAAATAACTCGTAAAATATTAACTTTACACAAAAATTAGAAAAGAACTTTTGTTTTTAAAATTAAAAAATCTATCCACTCATATAAAAACATTTCGGTTTTATGATACTTTTTTAAATCACCCACTTAGCCAAACTCAAGCGATAAAAAAAAAGTGTCATAAAGCCGAAATGTTTTCATATGAGTAAATAGATTTTTTAATTCTAGAAACAAAAGTCGTATCTTAGACTATTAAACTATAATGAACTGTGCAAATCCAATAAAAAATGATAAGAATCGAAAACCAACATAGGAGGCCCTTCTTTCCCCGTACACACAGCAAACGACCAAAAAAATTGGCATAATGTGTTCGTCAGTGCGCGCGCACGCCACACTAACACAAGAAGTCAAGTAAATACACACTAACACAAAGATATTATGCCAATTTTGATTCTCCTATGTTGGCTTTCTCATATTATCATTGGCACAGTCCATTAATAGTCAAAGCAGCGTATGTAAACAAACGGGCAGCCATTTTTTAGGAGGTCCCTATAGAAGAATTTCAAAATGTCTGAAAAAAAATAAAATAATTGCAAGGGTCGCTAGAATAAGGGCCCCTCGCCAAAAACATAGTTTTGAGAAAAACGCGTTTAAAGTTTTGAATGTAAATATCTCAACGAATATTTTAGGTATCAATCTCGGGTTTGAAATTATTTGTAGGTTGAACTGTTGTCTACAAAATGAGACAAAGACCGATTTGAAACGAAGTTTTATTACCGGAGATATTGAGAGTTGAAAAGTTGTGTTAGAGGCCCTTCTTCTAGCGACTGATTTTCACCAATTTTTTTTATTACTTTTTCTTGATCTGGGACTTAGATTGAAGCTGTCAGTAAAGGTTAATGATGACAAAAACTTACCTACGATCGTTTCGAAGCTACCAATAAGCGTTTTTGCACGATTATTCAATTTTCAATCACATTTAAGTGATGAAAAAAACTGAATTTGCGAAAAATGAATGAATTGAAGTGATTTTTTTTATGATATAAAAATGAGTATTTTACAATGTAGCTACCTTGAACTTTGAAGTAAAATTTTTTTTGTAGCTATAAACATTATGTTGTAGCGCCACCTAGGGTGATCGTATGAAAGTAAAATTTTGTAGGAATGAAGTTCATGACATAACGCTTCCAAAAAGCGAGTCTCCGGAAAAAGGGCATTCGGGTCCAGAGACCCTTATTCTAGCGACCCTTTCAATTTAAAAAAATAAATAAACCAATTTTATAAATTCATAATAAATTATCAAGTCTGGAAAAATACCCAAAAGCGTTTTGTATCATAATTTCATCACTCCCCCCCCCCCACCCGTTTGATCATCGTAGAAAACATTAACATATAAATTATGTACTATGCTAAAAATATGTATGTAAGCATCGATAAAAATGGTAAATTTTGAGGACACATGAATTACTACTGGTTGAGCATAAAAAGTCCATTCAAATTCAAATTGGACCAATTTTTCAAATGGAGAATGGAGAAGCAGAAATACTTAATATCGTCACCTATCAGGTAAAACCCACAAAGTTCATCTACTTCGGGTTTTGAAAAGGTTCCTAACTGGCAAAAAGTATAGTTTTCATATTTTAGATGTTTTCAATATTTTTTTGTAAAAAAATAAAATAAATCGAAAAATCATCAATTTGAAAAACAACTTTTTACTCCTTAGGTACCTTTCCAAAAACCGGATCAGGCGAACTTGGTGGATTTTACCTGGCAGGTGTGGTCCGACTTATGAATTTTTTTTCAAGTCTTTCCCCCAATTTTTTTTTCTTTTTATGAGAAAATAATTCTCTATTTTTTCAAGTCTTTCCCCCAATTTTTTTTTCTTTTTATGAGAAAATAATTCTCTGTGGCAGAAAACCTAGATTTTTTTTTACGAACTGGCCCTACTTTGAGACCTCTAGTCTAGCTCTGTTTCCCTTTGAGATAGGGGGTCTAAATTTTTTTCAAACGAAAACATTTTATTAGAAAATTATTCCAAGATCGCAACGGCGCAACCTCAACGTTTCAAACTTTTGGATTTTTCTGTTTCCCCCTCCAAAGTTGTTTTTTTTACGAGAAAATCATTTTTTTTAAATTGTTCCTCTAACTGAATTTTAAGTGGACTGTTTTTCGAAATCTTGATTATTTTTGGTTATACCCATCAAAGTTGTTCCTGTTTATGAGAATGAATTCCAAATTCTCTATTTTCCCCCCAACTCAATTTTAAGTGCTACTTTGGGGCGTCCCAATTTTTCAAAAAAATGAAAAAATTTATCAAACTTTTTTTTATATGTATAGCATTTGAAGTTGTTGCATTTTATTTTTTTAGAAAATAATTCCCTATTTTTTATTTTTCCTCTCTCCCCTGACTAAATTTTAAGCGGTCTTTAAAAAAAATCTAAATTAAAGGCTACACTACTATTGATATCGACCGTAAACCGCAGGTTTCAAATTACTCAGAAAAGTAAGTATAATGATGCAGAGTGCAGATATTTATGCAACGTCGCGTCGAGCAAATAAAAATACTACAGCAGTCTCATTATAGAAGTCTTTTTATATACCCTTTTTTTTTTCAAGACTCATTTGTAAATCAGATCCGGTAGAAAATGCTTTCAACAGAATATTTCTGCATTTTACGTCTCATTTTCGTCTTCTTCCGTTCATTTTACAGTACTTTTAATGTAGGTATTAATTTAAGCAAACTTACAGAAAGATTTACCAATTCGATGGAATTAAAATCTCAAAACGAAGAAACCTGAAGGTACAAAACGATTTACCAAGCACTACACGATAGCGAAAAACAATGACAACACTCCAAAGAAACTACATTCAAAATCGTTGAAATTATCGAAAGGAAGTTCAACTAGATTCATGAACATGATAAGTAATGATTCATATCGCTCACAACCTATATTATCTAATCATAGTTTCATAGACACGTACCTTTCTATTTTTATAAATAAATACCAAAATGAGTGAACGAATTTTGCATCCTAAGTTGAATGGTAAAAGATTTCCATGTAAGCTAATTTTTTCTATTTACAATTAAATCGATTGCATTGCAGCAGGGAATTATCTCACTAATGAAAAAAAGCTGGGAACTACTAAAGAAGTCATCAAACAAATTTAAGAACGAAAACTAACTAACAGGAATGTAATATTTTTATAAAAATTATTTCAAATTTTCATTTAAAACTTACAAGACAGCAACTCTGCTCGTAGACTTTTCCGAAGAACTCATTCAACAAAAACACATTATATACAACTTACACAATATTTTTTCTCTTCAAATTAGTATAATTTCTTAGAACTCTGCATTATCGAACAGTACACTATTCAGAATAATGCAAACGTGTGGAAAACTATAAATAAAGCGCGACAGCATAAAGCGGAGTCGGCCAATTCCAAACTGCAATTCCATCAATTCTTATCGTGATAAGCGATAAGATGACTGAAGACTAATCACGTGAATGTTTACATACACAAATCTATATAACTCGTACATTGAAAACTGTCGTATGTGGAAGTATGGTGATGTATGATTGTCTGATTGAGAACATTCTGTATTATAGCGAAGAAGACGGTGTTTTTTAAATAACGTATGGTTTTCCAGCGATATAACTAACTATTGCATGTGATTGGTGATAACAAATCGAGTAAGTACACAATTTTTGAAATTTTGAAAGATTTCCATGGTGATAACGAGTAGACTTCAATCTTTATCAAATTTCCAGGAATATGGAAGTTGTACGTGCGGTTTTGAATACCGAACAACCCCAAATGTGGGAAAGAAGATCCGTCGAAAGTTACAACAACGGCTACCTGTTGTTCGATATCGATAGATACACATTCGAATGGGGAAGAGTTATTGAAGATTTTACATCTCAGGAAGGATCAATTATTTCCATACAGCGCGTCCAAAATCCCGTGCAATGGGGATTGTTTAAAATCCAAGAAGAAAAGCGAAGGGAGGAGTACGTCTTTGTAGATAAGGTGAGTTCGAGTTGTGATTGTTTATGATTTCAATAATGTGACGAGCTCGTGGCTCAACGTCAAAAGCTATGTACTTTGGAAGAAACCCTGTTGAAAATCAACGAAAAAACGTATACTACTCAACAGTCCCAACAGGTACTACGAAATTTAGAATCCATTTCAAGTTCAGTCTCTGTGACTACGAATAAATCTACGTACGAGATGAATCACCCAATATTGCAACACGTTTCATCATCATGATATAATTATAACAACGCTTCTCATCAGATTAGTTTCAAAATTTGACGGAGTTTCTGGAGTTTCGTACAAATTGACGTTGAGTTCATCCTCCAATGTTTTTTTCAAAAAATTATCAATAAATTTGTACTGCCATTATCATTTCACTTGTGTGTACTGTGTTTACATGGAGGAGATGGAATGGATCGTTTGTTGTTGAATTTTACCTAGTCCAACACTACATAGATACTTGATATTCAAAATTGGAGGCGAGGGAAGGGTCCAAGTCATATTTTTTCAAAATGGCGGGGAGGGAAGGGTCTAATCAAAAATTTTATAATGACCAAAATTATTCCTAAGACCTCAATCTACAACTTTTGTTTGAAAAATTTTTCAATTGAACCCCTCCAGCAATTTTGAAAAAGTATCTACGTACCTGATGTTACGTGAAATTGGAGGAGAGGGAGGGATCCAATCGAAATTTTTATAATGACCAAAATTATTTCTAGCACCTTAACCTACAACTTCTATTCGAAAAAATTTTCAATTGGCCCCTTCTTCCCTCTCTCCTCTAATTTTGAATTACTATCTACGGAGTGTTATGCGAAATCGGTGGGGAGGAAGGGGTCCAATTGAAAAAATTTTCAAACAAAAGTTGTACCTTGAAGTCCCAGGAATAATTTTGGTTATTACAAAAATTTCGATTGGACCCCTCCCTCGCCACCAATTTTGAATATCAACAATCTATGTAGCATTGGACTTGGGTAAACTTGAACAGCAACGATCCACACAGTAGTTTTGAACTATCCTGTGACTATCCTCCATAAACATACTTAAGCTGTAAGCATCCAATTGAGCATTAACTGGGTTAAAAATAAATCGAGTAGCATACGTAATACTATTTTTTGTGGCAGCTAAAAATATGCCTAATTCTAGACCGCCTAAAAATGTACATTCTCACTACGCAGTAAAAGTGATGCAGCCGCATGAAATTATTTCCAAATACAACTGAAATGATAATTTTGTGAAAATTATTTCAGATGACTGGATACCATGTAATTCACGTCGAAGATCTTCAAACAGCGATGAAGTATCCATTAGACTACAGGCGATACAGTCATCGCAATACAGGAATTCAAACCGATGGTAATAAACATCCGAAATTTTACGCCAGTTTTAGCACTGCATTCGCGAATGCACATTCTTCGTTATCTGATGCTGGTGGAGAATTTTTAATTATAAAATGCGAGTATTATCAACCCCCTAAGAATCAGGGTGATTACTACCCTTCTTTTGTTATTCGCGTGACTGCCTGAGTTATACGTATTACGTATAATTATGATAGTTTAATTTTTTTCAAGTTTTGTATTTTTTTATAAAAATTAGCATTCGTTTAATATATTTTTAATCGACGAATTTATCTCTTAGATGAATTTAGAAACAATTATCGTGTTGAGCGGTTTTCTAGAGAACTGCTGCAGATGAGTTTAGAAAATAATCGTTCCTAGTTTCCAGCGTATCGTTGCATTTAATGGATTCTGAGCATGATTTAATGATACTTAAGCAACAAGCTAATATAATTCATTGATTAGCATTACCTGCGGTACTATAAAGCTTGTCAAGCGAGCAGCATAAATCCGAATTATCCAAAATAAGGCGAAAATTTATCTCGTAATGGTAATACCTGAATTCATTGATTCAGTGCAAAACTGCGATTTTTTTGTCACTCCTAATAATTTATTCTTCAGGTCACAACTGTATTAAAACACTGAATTATTATGAAGAGTAATCATCGTAAATGCATCGGAAATATCATCTAATGGTTTTAAGTAATTAAATTTCAGTAACGTTTTTTCATTATCTTCATCTAATCTGTTTCTGTGTGTAATTTTTAATTTACGAAAAATTTTTATCCAGATTACCGCGCTGCGTGTGCAGAAAAGAGAAAGTAATCGATGGTTGCGCCGTCTGGTGGGTTTGTTAATGACTAATATGAAGCGATGCTGAATCGAAGTATACTTCGTCAAAAAAAAAAAAAAAATAGAGATTTTAAAATTTAAATTTTATTAAATATTTAAATTATTATCTACCTATTAAAAATATTAAAATTTAAATCAAATAATAATTTTAAATTTTATTTTAATTTTTTAATTTTTTAAATTTTATTTTCCTTCGAAGAAATTTTAAAAAGTTTCAATTCTAAAAATTAAAAAAAAAGGTACCTAGCTTATAGGTAAAAAAAATAAAAAATTCTATTCCAAAAAAAAAATGAAAAATGCGAGAAATTTTCTCCTTTTTTTTGAAAATTTTTTTATTTTATAAATACCTACAATAAATAGTTAATTGGGAAATTTTTTTCTCGCAAGAATGAAAACTTTTTTCCCACTCTCAAAAAATGGAATTTTTTTACTGTAATTTTTTTCAAGTTGTTTTGTTTTTTAAAATTACCAATTTTGTAAAAATTTGAAAATTCAAAAAATTGAGAAAAATTCAAAACTGCATTTAACCAATGCAAAAACCTACTTTAAGAATCAATGCAAAATCTTCCTCTGGCAAAATTTTTTAATTTTATAAAATTACCAATTTTGTGAGAATTTAAAAATTTAAAAAATTGAGAAAAATTCAAAACTGCATTTAACCAATGCAAAAAGTTACTTTAAGAATCAATGCAAAAATATCCTCCTCTGGTGATTTTTTGAAATATTTTTATAAAATTATCAATTTTGCGAAAATTTAAAAAAAAATGAGAAAATTTTAAAACTGCATTAAACCAAGGCAAAAACCTACCCTAAGAATCAATGCAAAATCCTCCTCTGGTAAAATTTTTTAATTTTATAAAATTATCAATTTTGTAAAAATTTGAAAATTCAAAAAATTGAGAAAAATTCTACATTGCATTCAACCAATGAAAAAGCCTACCCTATGAATCAATACAAAATCCTCCTCTCGCAAAATTTTGACATTTTATAAAATTGTCAATTTTGTGAAGATTTAAAAATTCAAAAAATTGAGAAAAATTCAAAACTGCATTTAACCAATGCAAAAATCTACCCTAAGAATTAATGCAAAATCCTCCTCTGGCCAAATTTTTTAATTTTATAGAATTATAAATTTTGTAAAAATTAAAAAATTCAAAAAATTGAGAAAAATTCCACATTGCATTTAACCAGTGATGCCGGAACGTAACGATAACGGTAACGAAAAACGAAAAATAACGGAATTTTTTTCGTTACAAGTAATGGAACTGTAACGGAACTTTATTTTTGAACAGAAATTGTGTAACGAAATAATAACGTTACAATAAAATGGTCTTTATGTTACGTAACAAATAACGAAAAAATTTCGTTACGTTCCGTTACTTTTTTTCGTTATTTTTTTCAGTTTTTTTTGTATTGCCTGCACTGCCAACCGCAGAAAATGTTCTTTTGGTTCGTTGTAACTCACTAACGTCTAGTTTGATAGTTTTGTTTACATTCATGGAGGGCAACTTCGATAAATTTTTACCAAGTCCAGTGCTACATAATACTTTATAGTCAAAATTGGAAGGGAGGAAGGGGTCTAATCGAAATTTTTGTAATAACTAAAAGTATTTGTACAACTTCAAGCTACAACTTTTGTTTGAAAATTTTTTCAATCGGGCCCCTTACCTCCCCCCTGTTTTTAAAAATGTATTTGAAGGAATTGGATTATCCAAAATTGGTGGGGAGGGAGGGATCCGATTGAAATTTTTGTTATTACCAAAATTATTCCTAGTACTTCAAGCTACAACTTTTGTTTGAAAATTTTTTCAATCGGGCCCCTTACCCTCCCCCTGTTTTCAATAATGTATTTGAATGAGTTGGATTATCCAAAATTGGAGGGAAGGGAGGGGTCCAATCGCAATTTTTGTCATGGCCAAAATTTTTCCTAAAACTTTGAGCTACAAGTTTGTTGCAAAAATTTTTCAATTGGACCCATTTCCCCTTCCTCCTTCAATTTTTAATTAGTATTTTGGGAGTGTTATGCAAAATAAGTGGAGAGAGAGGGGCTCAATTAAAAAAGTTGTAGCTTGAAGTTTCGCTAATACTTTTGGTTATTACAAAAATTGCGATTGGACCCCTCCCTCCCCTCCAATTTTGGATAATCCAACTCCTTCAAATACATTTTTAAAAACAGGGGGGAGGTAAGGGGCCCGATTGAAAAAATTTTCAAACAAAAGTTGTAGCTTGAAGTTGTACAAATACTTTTAGTTATTACAAAAATTTCGATTAGACCCCTTACTCTCTTCCAATTTTGAATATAAAGTATTATGTAGCACTGGACTTGGTAAAAATTCATCGAAGTTGCACCCCATGAATGTAAACAAAACTATCAAACTAGACGTTAGTTTGTAACTCTTGAAAAATCTTAATTTCACTTACACTTATGTGTAGGTACTATGGTACTGCCAGGCCCTTGTAACGTTATTTTTTCAATTAACGTTATTTTTTTCGTTCCGTTCCGGTTTTTTTTTTGTTACAGCGTAATTTTTTCAGAAAGTAGGTAGCAACACCTCCAAACTTGTATTATTTTCTTCTTAGTTCTTGATGTTTATTTTATTCTATTGGACTTGATAGTTATTAATTTACATTGAAAAATGAAGATAGCAATTTTTTTATGATTTCTGGCTATTTCGGAAAAAATTACGTTGTAACGAAAAAACCGGAACGGAACGGAAAAAAATAACGTTATTTGAAAAATAACGTTACAAGGCCCTGGCGGTACCATTTTCGTTCCAAGTAACGTAACTAATAACGAAATTCAGAATTTTTAGTTACAGTAACGGAACGAATACCGTAACGGGAAAAAAAATTTCGTTACTGACATCACTGCATTTAACCAATGAAAAAACTTATCCTATGAATCAATACAAAATCCTTCTCTCGCGAAATTTTGACATTTTATAAAATTGTCAATTTTGTGAAAATTTAAAAATTCCAAATTGCACTTTAACCAATGCAAAAACCTCCTCTCACGAAATTTTGACAATCAAAAAAATTACCAATTTTGTGAAAATTTAAAAATTCAAAAAATTGAGAAAAATTCCAAATTCCAATGCAAAAAGCTACCCTAAGAATCCTCCCCTGGTGAATTTTTGAAATTTTAAAAAATTACCAAAGTGCATTACATTTTACTTAAAAATTAATTTTATTGGAGAAACAGCTAAAAAAAAAAATTCTCATTATTCGGGTCCATTCTGAGAGGTTTTGATTAAAAAATTCATAATTTTTCAATTTTTTTCATTTCTGGGAAAAATTCAATTTTGCCATGAATTAATGGTAAATTTCCCATTTTCCTTAAAATTTAATTTCTTTGAAAACACTGCTCAAAACATTTTTTTCTCATTATTCGAGTCCATTCTGTGAGGTTCTGGATGAAAAAATTCATAATTTTTCAGTTATTCCCCTTTTTTGAAAAATTCATTTTTACCATGTGATAAGTACCGGTCGGTACTTATCACATGGCGAATTACACATTTTCCTTAAAATTTAATTTTTTGGAAAAAAATTGCCCTAACATTTTGTTTTTTCAATAATCGGGTCCATTTTGAGCGTTTATGATAAAAAAAATCATTTTTGCCATGATAAGTACCGGTTAGTACTTCCTAGGTATCAGTTTTTTTATACTTGATTTTTTGATATTTGTTGCTAAATAAAATAATTTAGCTAACAGCCATAGCCAAAGCCAATAGTTACCGCCAGTCTTTTATGTTAATTTAACCGCATGAAATATATTCGAAGAAAATTAATTTATAATAGAATCCTCGCTGTTAAACATTTGTAAATTTGTTGGGATGGACATATCACACTGTGAATATTCCAATTCATCAAGTGATTTAAAATTAAACACTATCATTGGCTCTAAAAAAAAAAAACATGAGATAATTTTCAAATTTTTAACACCTCTAGCGAGTTACCTTCCAGCGAGTCAGACGCATTTATTATTACACCGATGTGTTGCGAATAATATACGTAAAAGCAAGGCGTAGTAGGTATCTCTTTAAAAAATTACAATGTTCAGAGTAGGACGACACTCGACACTGTACTTGATCGGTTAGCCTAATTTTACTCAGTGATGTTGTCCTTGTGGCAGTGCGAAAATTAATTGAACCAATTTAAATAACGTTTTTAAAATTCAAATATTTCGGTCAAACATTGTCAATTAATTAAGGGTCGATATACGAAACGGAATTTTTTTTTTTACCATTAGCCATCAAGTTGTGTAAACAGATACATGAATCACACATTTTTCTTCATTAAACATTTCCGACATATTCGAAGATGGATTTTTGCCAAGTTCAATGTAACTGGTTTTATACGGTCAATACTTACTCTATGCTTTATCTTCGGCGATTTTTATGCAGCTGATTGCATCTTGCGTCTGTGTTAATTTTCTGTTATTTTCTCAAAAATTGCCACTTCTGCGTCCCACACCTTACTTATCTTATTGATCGAGATATCTATGGGAAAAAAAAATCTTATTAGGATTTCGATATCACATCTGTATAGGAAATATGTTCCCTGCACCATATTTCATGATACCTACCTAGTACCTACTGATAAAGTTGGTAAAAAATAAAAAAAAGTATTTTTGAAAATTTTGGCCAAATTCTCCAGGGTTGGGTTTTTACCATCTATCACCGACTTATATCAAATTCATAATGGTCTTTAAGTACATCCACAGAGGGATAAGAATCAGGTTATCGTAAGTTAAACTAGTTGAGCCGTAAACAGAAAAAATTGCCCTCTCATGCAATGTCGAGTATTAACTGTAAATTGCGTGAATTATTGCATTTTTTTGTTTCCTGTTGGAAACGCGTGGTCGTGAATCAAGTTTTGTTTTGAACCCTATTTCTTATAACGATCAATTTGTTATTTCAAACTGCAACTGTGCATATTTTTCCTAGCATTTTTTTCCTAGCATTTTTTTTTCTTACTTACCTACAGTTTGCCAAGGTGACAAATTATCGTACATTATGAGTAGTATACCAACCTGGAAAGGTTACTCGTTGAATGTGAAGGAATTCGGAATCATAAGACCTATCCCATAACAGAATATTCTTTCTGAAAGTACCTACAAACAATTTAAATTTTATTACTTAGAAAATGGCAATCCGTAAAAAATTTTGAGTAGGGTAAAGTCACCAGATTTTGACACATCTCCAGTTATTGACACCCAAAAAAAATATGGCTTTTTTTGTATGTGAGAGTTTGTTGTGGCAACCCTGGTTGCCTTTAAAAATAAGTTCACAACTTGCTTATAATGGACCATGACTTTTCGACCGCGACAGCAACGAATGTTTTGAGTGTTATCATTTTTTAGTTTACGCATGAAAATTTTGATATTTTCTTAAGAAAAAATTTCGAAAGCTAATGAAATACAGATTCTATTGCGCATATTGACATTACTGTTGGCTCTTTTAGTCCACGAGCTGATCACTATGTCAATAATTGGTATACAAAAAGCTGCTCCTCAGCTAGTTTTTGACATATCATTTTTATTTTTCTAATAGGTGAATTTTTTTTCAGATTTACTATCAAAATGTCTCATTCTAAACTACAAAAAAAATTAACGAATATGAGATGCAGCAAGAGTTTAATAGACTAAAAAAAAAAAAAGTCTATCAAACTCTTGTTGCATCTCATCTTCGTCAAATTTTTTTTTGGAAGTAAATCTGAAAAAAAAAAAAAATTGTTTTTTAAAATGTTTACGTATTTTTTATGGGTGTCAATAAATGGGGTGTCAAAACCTGGGGTGTCAAAAACTGGAAGACCCATGTCAATTACTAGACCCAATTCATAATCGCATTAAAAAGGCAATAATAAGTTCAATTATGAATAAAAATACACGAGGGTTACATTAAAATGAAGAGGAATACTTGGCCTTTATACAGCTTCAACCATTTTCAAAAATATTAAAACCCAACCTAGAAAAAAAATTTCAAAAAAAAAAAAGTCCCTTAGGTATGTCAAAATCTGGTGACTTTACCATACATCTTAAGAATTAACAAAAATGACCGGCAACTTAGCAGTAGCTCGGGTGCTCGAGCACATCACACATAAATATCAGAAGTGAAAAATGAACAATAGGTACCTACTTACAACCTAACTTTTTTTTCAAAATAAAAAACTTTGTACCTACTTTTTTTGAGTAGGTGAAAAACCCCTCAATTTTTTGAGTAAAACACCTATAATGCTCAATTTTTTGTGTAAAAAAATCCTCATTTTTTTAGGTTGAATCCTCAATTCTTTGGATAAAAAATTGAGCTTTTTTTTTTTTGGATAAAATGAAAAAAATCCTAATTTTTTAAATAAAGAA
Source organism: Balanococcus diminutus (assembly GCA_959613365.1). NCBI lineage: Eukaryota > Metazoa > Arthropoda > Insecta > Hemiptera > Pseudococcidae > Balanococcus > Balanococcus diminutus. Next base: position 23,206,205 of record OY390715.1, read on the forward strand.
ATTCTCACCTTCTTGGATTAAAAAATTCTCATTTTTTTGGGGGTTAAAAAACTTCTTAATTTTTGGGTTGAAAAATTCTCAATATTTTGGATTTAAAAGATTCACATTTTTTTTATACCTGTAAAATTTTTTAAAAAATTGAAAAAAATGTTTTTTTGGATAAGGTAATAAGGAAAAATTCCTCGTTTTTTGGAAAAAAAACCCATCACTTTTTTTTTGAATAAAAATTTCATCAATTTTTGTGAATAAAAAATTCATCAAGTTTTTGAAATGAAAAAAATCATCAATTCGTTGAATAGAAAATTAAATATTTTTTTGAACAAAAAATTGTACCTACAATATTTTTAGATAAAAGCCCTAAATTTTTTGGACGGTGAAATGCCTTACCTTTTTGGATAAAAAATTCTATATCTATTATATATTTTTGGATAGAGTCCATCACTTTTTTGGATTTAAAAAAAATCCTCAATTTCTCGAACACTAAAAAAATTCTAAATTTTTTTGAATGCAAAATTCCTTTATTCTCTTGAGTAATAAAATTTATTTAAAATAAAAAACCTCAATTTTTTATATTCAAATTATTCTTTATAATTTTTGGATAAAAATTCCTCATTTTTTCGGATACCTATTCTTAATTTTTTAAGTTGAAAATTCTTAATCTTTTTGAGTGAAAAATCTTAAATTTTTTGGATTTTAAAAAAACTCAATTTTTGGAATAATAAAAAATTCCTTATTTTCTCGAATAAAAAAACTCCTCAAACCAATTTTTATGAATAAAACTCCTGAATTTTTTGGATTTGAAAAAATTTCTTCATTTTTTTGGATAAAAAAATATCCTTACTTTTTCGGATAAGTACTTAATGATAAAAAATTGCTCATTGCTCAACATATAAAAATTCCACATTTCTTTGGATAAGAAATTCCTTAATTATTTTGAATGAAAAAATTTTTGGATAAAGAAATCCTGAATTATTTTGGTGAAAATTTTTTACTTTTTCAATGAAAAAATGTGATAATTAGGTACCTAGGTAATTATTCTATTCGGTGGAATAATTTTTTTCGATGTTTTTGAGATTAAAAAAATTCCCAATTTTTTTAGGAGCAAAAAATATTTAAACTACTTTTTTTGGACTAGGTGTCTAGGTGTAAATGTAATTTTTTGTAGTAAAAAAAAAAAAATGGTTAAAAAAATCTTTACTTTTTTATTTTTTATTTCTTGACTCCCTAATTTTATTTCAACTTTTTTGAGATAAAAAAAACTTCCATTTGTTTAAGAAAAAATTTTTTTGATTATAATTTTTTTCAAATAAAAATTCCCTCAACTTTTAGAGAAAAAATTATTTTGATTTTTTGCAACCAAAAAAATCTCAATTTCTTTGAAGCAACAAAAGATACTTCTCCAATTTTTGGAGAATTAACATTCTTGATTTTTTCTTTTTTGGAGCAGATAAAAAATTTTTAATTTTTTTTAAAATAAAAAATGTTTCAAAAAGATTTTTAAATTTTTTTTTGTGGAAAAAACCTCTATTCTTTCAGGAGAAAATTGAGCTTTATCCTTAAAAACTTTAAGTTTCCGGCCCTGTTATAACACATCATACCTACGACTTTTTTGAAAAGTTCTACATAATTACATTTATGTAGGTAAGGTACATACCTAAGAAAGACATAATTTTAATCTAGACGTACCACAATTCCATAAATTGAAAAGCCGTGTTTGGTGAGTGGAAAAATATAACAGGCTTCTTAAGCATAACCCGGAATGCTCAAACGTATCAAATATTCCAACTGGTTCTATAACGAATTCGCTTTTTTCGGCATCCTCGAAACTAGAACCGTCGCGCCATAAGTTTATTATAAATCAAATGCAGCCAGAGCCACCAAATGGACTCTACCGATAAATTCGATTTTATAATAAATATTCTATTGAACTTTGAATCTTTTCGGTTGATATGCATTTGCAAATGGCATACAAAATTGGCAAAAAAGTATACGGAAACTTTCACATAATAAATCTTACTCGTACGTGATGGAAAATTTAAAATATTTTGCCTTTCCGACTAACAAAGAAGCAATAAACAACTTTATCAACTCACCATTATCGTCTATCATCCGCTACTTGAAAATTGAAAACAAATCTGTAACAAAATTTTAGAATCAATTAAATATTCATGTCGATGGTAATTTCCAGTATGACCCGGTCAACGGGAGCGGCATTAAGCTCGTGTAACCTGGCGCCTGAATTGGTTTAATATGAGACTAATAATATGAAGATATAATTCGAGTAATTTGCTCTTTCGTATACTTATAGGAATAATAGATAATATCTTTTAGAGTAAACCTTTTAGCTTTAATTTATACTTTTCTTTCCTCGCAATTTTAGAAAAAAAAAATCCAATCATTCGATGACTTTTGACAAACGAAGTTCGTGGGTAAATTATCTATTCCCACCCACAAAAATAGACGCATTAAATATTCAGTTATTTAATACTATGTCCGCAAAATACCCGAAGGATTATGTGTTACCATGATGTAAATGTCCTCTTGAAAATACTCGTACCTTGACTATTTCAGCCTCCACATATCTAGTTGTCTATTGCACTTTTGGCAATACGAAATGTTGTTATATAGCGATTTGATTTATGAAATGGCATTTTTTACTACCTATCGAATTTTTCATCAATGACTTATTAAATAAAACATTCGCCCAAGTCTGATCGCGAGGCGATGGTTAGAAACACTGCAATAATTTAATTTTAGTTTTTTTCTCCCTTCAATTTGTCGGTTGAATATGACGTACTCCGAGAACACCATTCGACGAAATTTAAATAAGAAAAATTTCAATCACTAATAATAAAATTTTTAGAACCCTAAGACAAGATCTAGAAATCAGTATCTTTTATTCTATCTTATGTAGAAACAGCGTGATAGTGCGATATGAGATGGGGGAGGTCATCAACTTCACACTGGCACTTAAACGTTATGGTAGCTTGTCATTAGTTCAACGGTGCATTTGACTGGTTTTTCCGCTGCGGGTGATTCGCGAACGCAGCGCAGTACGAGATGGTTGGTGTTAATTAAATTGCATATGTTGACGTATTGAAGGGCATGGCCGCGGCTGGCAAGTTCGAAGTACCTCAGGTGCTCATGCACCCAAAATTTTAAAGTGAAATAAGCTATTATCTTTTAAAAAAAATCGAAAACACAAAAATTAAATTTACCTAGGCCTATGCCTAATAAAATACCAGTTTTTCTAAAAGAAAGAAACCCGAGCAGCACACTCGACAAATTATCGAAATAAAAAATCGACAGAATATCGAATTCGATAAAGTGTCGCGTTAGTTCCGCATAAATCGTGAAATTATCTTTCGATATATAGATAGATTATCGACGAATTATAGTTAGCAAAAATTTCGAGATTATAGTAAGATATTTTATCGATAATATATCTATAATATCGAAAGATAATTTCACGATTTAGGCGGAACTAACGCGACACTTTATCGAATTCGATATTCTGTCGATTTTTTATCGATTTTTTATTCCGATTTTTCGTCTTTTACTAGCTTTTTTCTATAATTAAAAATCATTAATTAGCATAATTAATACATTAAACTATGCCTAAACACATTATTCATGTTACGGTAAGAGGATCATTTCAGAAAAAGTCAAAAAAAATTATAAAAAATCTGCCACCCGTGGGGCTTGAACCATTTACCTCCTGCATGGTAATCCTCTTCCTTAACCACTATGCCATACCTTATCGTTGAGGAATTCGCAATAAAACGCTTATAATAGGCAGTTTAGTACTTCCAGACGTGTTGGACTTAGAAAAATTTTCACCAATTTGGAAATAATTTCAAATATCGTCACAAAATCGTTGAAAAATCGTTCGACAAATTTCAGATTATTTGTCGATAATGTAGTTTCAAATATCGCCACAAAATCGTTGAAAAATCGAATTCGAGGAATTTCAGATTACGTGTCGATAATAAAGTTTCAAATATCGTCACAAAATCGTTACAAAATCGAAATCGAGAAATTTCATATTACGTGTCGATACTATAGTTTCAAATATCTTCACGCAATCGTTAGAAAATCGAATTCGAGAAATTGCATATTATGTGTCGATAATATAGTTTCAAATATCTTTACAAAATCGGTAAAAAATCGGATTCGATAAATTTAATATAATCTGTCGATAATATAGTTTCAAATGTCGTCAAAAAATCGGTAAAATATCGAAGTCGAGAAATTTCATATAATCTGTCGATAATATAGTTTTAAATATCTTTACAAAATCGTTAAAAAATCGAATTCGATAAATTTAATATTCTTTGTCGATAATGTAGTTTCAAATATCTGCACAAAATCGGTGGAAAATCGGAATCGATAAATTTAATATTCTTTGTCGATAGTATCGTTGACGAATATCGTCATAAAATCTTAATAATATCGAATTCGATAGTTTTTAGATTTTTTGCCTATGAAGTTGTACCGATAAATCTTTATAATATCGTGAGAACATCTATAGATTTTCAAACGATTTTTTATCGATACGTTACATCTTCCGATATTATCGATCGAGTGTGCCGCTCGGGATGTCTAAATTTTCTCAGATTTTTAGAGAAAAAAAATTTCTTAATTTTGGTAAATAATTGAACTCAGAATTTATCAATTTTGTGATGAAAAAAATATCAATTAACTTTTTTGAAAAAAATATTATCATTTTTTGGAATGAACATGGATCTCAACTTAATGGAGCAACAAATCTTGAGAAAAAAAATCCTGACTAGTAATAAAAAAAAATTAAATCGGTGAGTATCATTTTTTTGAAGTAAAAAATTTTTCATTTTTTTTTTAAATCTCTTTTTTAGGAGGACTTGAGAAAGAAATTTCTCAATTTTTTGCAGTAAAAATAGCTCTTAGGTTTTCAGAAGCAAAAAATCATTTTTTTAGAATAAAAAGTTGATCAATCTTCCTAAAGAAAAAAAATCTTTGTTTGTTTAGGAAAAAATTAAAGTTTTTTTTTTGTTCTTTTTTTTGAATTTTTCAAGAGTGAAAACATAATTTGTTTTTTCGTAGTCGACGGAAAAAATTTCCTCAATTTTTTTAAAGCAAAAAATTAGTTCCAAAAATCTTTAGTTTTTTTAATCTAATATACCTACTTTCTTTTTTTTGTGAAAAAAAATCTTTCTTTTTATAGAATGAGAATTCTTTTTAATTTAAATTTTTTGGAATAAAAAAATCTTTCTTTTCTTTCTTCTTATGGACTAAGAAATGTTCTCAATTTCGTTGAAGAAAAAATTTGTCAATTTTTCTGAATGGAAAAAAAAAATTTGGAGGTAAAAACTACTAATTTTTCAGGATTGAAAAAACCAGATTTTTCAGGTTTTTCTTTTGGAATAAAAAATTCTTGATTTTTTTAGAACAAGAAACTTTCTCAATTGAAAAAAATCTCAATGTTTAAAAAAAAATTGAATTGGGAATGAAAAAAACTTTCAATTGTTCATAATAATTTTTTTCAGTTAAAATGTTCCATAAATTTTCAAAAAAATATCCCATTTTTTTGGAGAAAAAAAATAATGATTTTGGGCTCAATTTTTTTGAAAAAATCTCACAATTTTCTGGAATGAAAAATCTTTCACTTTTTTAGCAGTAAAACTAAATTATTTTTCAATTATTATTATTATTTTTTTTTATAGAAAAAAATTTAATATTTTGGGAGATATAAATTTCTCTATTTTTGAGGAGTTTTTAATAGGTATGTATTTTTGTAGTAAGCATAAAAAAATTACCGATTTAACAAAAATAAAACAATGATTTTAGAAATCTTTGTTTTTTTTTATTCTAGGTATAAATTTTTATTTCATTTTTTTGGAAAAAAAATCTTCACTTTTTTTAAAAGAAAGTTTTTGAATTTTTAAAAATATTTTATCTTTTAATTTTGTTGTAGAAAAAATTTCTAATTTTTTTGGAGCAGCGAAAAAAGTTTCGCAAATTTTTGGATAAAAAAATTATAAATTTCTTATAGATTGGAGAATAATTATTCTTCTATTTTTTTGGAAGCATATTATAGGTCACAAAATTTCCTATTTTTTTTGGAGCAGTGAAAAATATTTCTAAAATTTTTGGAGAAAGTTTTTTATATTTTTTTGAAGAAAAAAATATTCCAAGTAATTTTTGGCGAACTGAAATTTTTTCAATTTTTTTGAAACAATGAAAAATATTTATAAAATTTTCTAAGAATTAAATCTTCATTGTAGAAAAAAATCGTATCCTTTTTTGGATTAAAAATTTTTCAATTTCTTTGGAGTATAAATTTTTCCAATGTTTTGGAAAGAGAAAATTTCTCAATTTCATGGGGTAAAAAAGCCCAATTTCTTTGAAATCTGCTTGAAAAATTCCTCAAGAAATCTCTTTTTTCGGAATGATTAATTTTTCATTTTTTTTGTGTGTTGAAAAAATACAATTATTTTTTAGAGTCAGCAAAAAAATCTGTTAATTTTTTCTTGAAAAAATCCTTCTTTTTTTGAAAGAAATTTTTCAAAATCTATGTTTTTTTTAATAATTTTTTTATTATTTTTCAGAGTTTGTTGTATTTTCTTTTTTTTTTAGAAAAAAGAAAATTCTTCAATTTTTTACGAGCAAATAATTTTTATTTCTTTTTAAGAAACAAAAAAAATTCTCAAATTTTTGGAAAATGAAAATTCTCGATTTTTTGGGAGATGGATGGTAAAATTCCTATTTTTTTTTAAATGAAAAATATTCTAAACTTTTTTAGAAAATTCCAAGTTGCCGGCCTTGCGAAAAAAAATTATTACAAAGATAAAACTTACAGATCAACGATTAAAATCTTTACGCAACAGTGGAAAATTTAGAATCGTAAATAAAAATGCACATTTAAAAAATCTGATAATCCATTGATAAAAGATTAACGACACAAACAACGGTTTCAACCCATGAACTCCTCTTTTTCCACGGTTCAACATCAGTCCAATGGTAGTTCAACCATTAAAAAAAATCGTTTTACAACATGGACCTTATATTCATAAGTGACAAAAAAAGAACCCAATAGGTTTGAAAATTTATTCGGCCGGAAGATATACGACTAGTACGATATAATGCGTGTAATTTGTCAATCGGACATTAACGAGTGTAATCCGATGATATGCGAAAATTTTGACCAAATATTTCTGACGTCAGCCATGGCCATTTTTAATTACAATTCAGCTTCGCGACAAGGTGCAAAATATCTATCGGAATAGTTTTGCGGATTGGCGAACTGAAGATGACGTATTTATCATATTATGCAAATACCTCGCTAATAAAATTGCTTTATCTGGTCTCGGCGAATTTTTAACAGATTATAGAAAATATTTGCATGATATTGAAACCGCAGAAGACGAATTCGTCCGGCAATAGGCCATTGGAGAATTTCGTAAAAATTCATTTCTACGAAACCCCAGAGAATTAAACTAGTTTTTTGCATACTGTTGTCACAGTTCCTTGACCTTGCCATTATGATAACTAGTCGATTTGAACCTGTTCAGAAGTCCGGCAACTGTTGGTGATATTTTTTCCCTTTTCCTTCTTTTTCGCTAATGCGGTCGATTAGATACCACCTACGTGCCCCGCCTGTGGTAACTGTTGTCCAATATACAAGCACTCTGCTTAAATTTACTGGACATACCGTTAGAAATGTGCTTTTATTCGAGGTATTCGTATTACTGCTGACCCATATTATCCCAGTCTGGAAGATTTGTCGAGTGGTTTTGAAAATACCGACAGTGTTTTGGGTACTAAAAAGCAAGCCTCGCGTTAAATGAATCATTCTTTTTTTTTTTGTTTGTTGTATTTGGTAATTGATCCTACCTTAATTTTTATTATAAGAGAATGGTTTTTTTCTTCTCTTCAGCTGTCAAAGTTTTTGAACGTGTTGATAGTATGATGATGGTGGAGTCAAATTTCTTCGATGAGATACGGAATCGGAAGAATTATGAAACATCAAATACCTTATAGGGACTATAATACAGTTAATCTTCCAATATTTTTAGATTTGATTTACATTACCTACGTTGAACGCAACGCGATTCGGTTTTTGACTTCTAAGTTGCATTTGAATTTGAATACATATTATATTAATCTCCCATCGTTTAATTTTCCACATTTCAACAACACTCGACGACGAGTTCATTCAAAGCGATTATTATTAATATGTAAATGATGAACGACTTAGTAGCACCGGACAGTTTTTTCCCTCTCGGAAATGCATCTTTGACAAATTCTGCTTTGCAAATCGGTTCGTTAATTAAATAACGTTATCGTTTCGCATTAGCATACGTCAATGCAATCACGCATTTGTTGAGCATCAATTTAAAAAGATCAAGCCTTCGTTTTATAAGCAGAGGCGTAAATCCCTATACTTAGTTTATAGCTTAGGTAAAACAGATTATTTCTTCTTTTTTTTTTAATGAGTGGAGGGAAGGTGGGAACAACAGAGACTGATTCTTGTTAGTAACTTGAAAACCGACTTTTGAGATGAAAGACGACGAAATTTTAAAAAAAAAACTTTTTAAAAAATTGAAAATTTTGTTCTAAAAAAAAATTAATTGAGTTTTCTACGAAAAATGTACCTAAAAAAATACTTGAAAATTTCAATTTTAAACAGAAATTCAAAAATAGGTAGGTATAGGTTTTATTTTTAATCAAAAATTTAAAAACATTGAGCAGCGAAAATTTAATTTTTTTTTTAACAATGATGTAAACTTTTTTTATATAAAAAATTCAAACATTTTTGTTTCCAAGATGTTCAAAAATATTGTTTTTCAAAAAAAATTAGTGATCTAAAGAAAAATTTTTTAAACTTTTTAAAAATTTGTAGAAAAAAATTGACAAAAATTCAACATACCTACCTACCTAATTAAAAACCTAAAAGTTTGTTTTTCAACAAAATTGAAAAAAAAAGTTTTAAAATTAAAATTTTAAATTTTTGGTTTTGAACAAAAATCAAAAGAATTTGTTTTTAAAAGATTTTTAAATACGTTCTGGTTTTTGCTTTCGAATTCAAATTTTTTAAAAAATGTTTAAAATTTGAAAAAAAATCAACAAAAATTCAAATATTTGTAGAAAAATCAAAATAATTTGTCTCAAAAAATATTTTAAAAGTTCTGGTTTTCAATAAAAATTTGAAAACATTGTTTTTATCTCCCTAACAAAAAAATAATAATTTCACCAAATCCATAATTATGAGGCTCCAACATACGTACAATGTTACAGTGCAATAATCTAGGGTCCATTTCGCCAGCCCCGCCCATTTCGAATTTGGAATTTGGAGTAGGGGCATTCGTTTGTGCTCGGTTTGTGCTGATTTGTGCCGTAAAAATTTTCGTTTGTGCTGCCCCCCTTCCAGAGATATTTTGAAAAACCCTTGGGCGGGGCTGGCGAAATGGTTTTTTTCAAAATTCGAATTTTGGGTCAAAATTGGTGTCATTCGTTTGTGCTAGGTTTGTGCTGATTTGTGCCGCAAAAATTTTCGTTTGTGCTGCCCCCCTTCTATGGGCGGGGCTGGGGAAATGGTTTTTTCAAAATTCGAATTCGGGGTCAAACTTGGTGTCATTCGTTTGTGCTCGGTTTGTGCTGATTTGTGCCGTAAAAATTTTCGTTTGTGCTGCCCCCCTTCCAGAGATATTTTGAAAAAACCTTGGGCGGGGCTGGGGAAATGGTTTTTCAAAATTCGAATTTTGGGTCAAACTTGATGTCATTCGTTTGTGCTAGGTTTGTGCTGATTTGTGCCGCAAAAATTTTCGTTTGTGCTGCCCCCCTTCCAGAGATATTTTGAAAAAACCTTGGGCGGGGCTGGGGAAATGGTTTTTTCAAAATTCGAATTTTGGGTCAAACTTGGTGTCATTCGTTTGTGCTAGGTTTGTGCTGATTTGTGCCGCAAAAATTTTCGTTTGTGCTGCCCCCCTTCTATGGGCGGGGCTGGGGAAATGGTTTTTTCAAAATTCGAATTCGGGGTCAAACTTGGTGTCATTCGTTTGTGCTCGGTTTGTGCTGATTTGTGCCGTAAAAATTTTCGTTTGTGCTGCCCCCCTTCTATGGGCGGGGCTGGGGAAATGGTTTCAAGTAAGGGGAGAAGAAGGGGTCCAATGAAAATTTTGATACTGTCAATCGTTTGTGCTAAGCGAGTAGAGATTTGTGCCGTACTCGATTTTCACCTCTACCCCCTCCATCCTATTTTCAATAATATTACCATCGTTAATATACGATTGGGAGCAATGGTTAGGTTGCATAATTTTCCATTTTTTTTAGAAAATCTTTTCTAATGAAATGAAAAATTTTTTTTGAATTCGATGTTATTTTTTTGAATTTTGTAATCAACAAATTAAAAAGATACGTACTTATACATTATTTCATAAAGCAGACCCCAAGAGACTTTTTAACAATTTCTTTTTCTTCGTCATACGTACTTCAAGAAGTGAACCTACATGAAAATTAAAAAAAAAAAAATCTTTATTCAATTTTTTTAATTTAGGAAAATTTTGACTTCATGGCCGAAATAGAATGGCCAGATTTCGAAAATCGAAATTTTTATGGCCATTTTTGAATGAAAAATCTTAATTCTGAAATCAAGTATCTTCACTCAAAAAAATTACTTGGACAAATTAAAGAGAATACACGAACTTGAGAAAGAAGGTTTTAGTACCTATACACAGGCTCAAATAGGTCCAATGGCTCGAATACCGTTTGTAACATACATCAAAATGTGAAATATTTTCCATGCAAGATTGGCTGTGATTGGCGGGTGGAAATTAAGTACCTTCTGTTGGAAATTATTCGAAAACATTATGCAAAAGATTGCCAGGGAAAAATAAATGCAAAAAAACTCTGACGCATTAATGCGTCAGAAAAGCTGATTTTTTAAATTATTATTTTATCAATTATCATTATTAAATATTATCATTTTTTCCATTTCAAATCAATAATTTTTGTCAAAATGTTTTTTACTCGCATTCTCATTTAAGTATCAAAAATAAATAAAATTTCATTTTTCTCAATAACTTTAATATCATTATAATATTTTCAAATTTTCATTTATTTTCATCATTTGAAAAAACAAAAACTAACCAAGTTTCGTTTTTCTTTGAACTCCAATAATTATTTTTAAATTATTTTTTTTCTTTTTCAATTTATTTTATTATTTTCTCAGAAATTTTCAAAATGTTCATTTTGTATAATTTAGTCTGTTTAAAAATATGGTATTTCTTTCAATTTTCTCCAATCCAGCAAACTTTTATTTCAATCCGCAAAATTTTATTTATTTTGCCTAGCATTTTATTTCAGGTCGAAAAAAATTAAAACTTTTCTCCCCTCCTTAGACGTCGACGAGCACCGCGTCGACGTCATATCATTTTTTATTTAAATATGCTAGGCATTATTAAAAAAATGCATCAAATTTTATAAAAAACCATTTCCCCAGCCCCGCCCATAGAAGGGGGGCAGCACAAACGAAAATTTTTGCGGCACAAATCAGCACAAACCTAGCACAAACGAATGACACCAATTTTGACCCAAAATTCGAATTTTGAAAAAACCATTTCCCCAGCCCCGCCCAAGGTTTTTTCAAAATATCTCTGGAAGGGGAGCAGCACAAACGAAAATGTTTGCGGCACAAATCAGCACAAACCGAGCACAAACGAATGACATCAAGTTTGACCCAAAATTCGAATTTTGAAAAACCATTTCCCCAGCCCCGCCCAAGGTTTTTTCAAAATATCTCTGGAAGGGGGGCAGCACAAACGAAAATTTTTACGGCACAAATCAGCACAAACCGAGCACAAACGAATGACACCAAGTTTGACCCCGAATTCGAATTTTGAAAAAACCATTTCCCCAGCCCCGCCCAAGGTTTTTTCAAAATATCTCTGGAAGGGGGGCAGCACAAACGAAAATTTTTACGGCACAAATCAGCACAAACCGAGCACAAACGAATGACACCAAGTTTGACCCCGAATTCGAATTTTGAAAAAACCATTTCCCCAGCCCCGCCCATAGAAGGGGGGCAGCACAAACAAAAATTTTTGCGGCACAAATCAGCACAAACCTAGCACAAACGAATGACACCAATTTTGACCCAAAATTCGAATTTTGAAAAAAACCATTTCGCCAGCCCCGCCCAAGGGTTTTTCAAAATATCTCTGGAAGGGGGGCAGCACAAACGAAAATTTTTACGGCACAAATCAGCACAAACCGAGCACAAACGAATGCCCCTACTCCGAATTCCAAATTCGAAATGGGCGGGGCTGGCGAAATGGACCCAATAATCTAGTAATGATATTTAAAGAAATATATTATTTTTCAACAGGAATTGTAATTTTCTTCAGATAAAATCTTAATTCATAACAATAATTTTCATATTCAAACAAAATTTTCAAGTCAATTTTTGAAGAAAAAAAACTTAAAAATTAGTTTTTTTTTCCAACAAAAATTTAAAAATTTTGTTTCCCAATAAAAATGTAAAAACTTTGGGTTTTAAAGAAAAACAAAGGGATTTGTTATTAAAAAAACCCATAAATGTTCCAATTTTCAAAGATTTTTTTTTTTTGAAAATTTGTTCAATTTTTTTCAAATTAACAAAATTTAAAATTGATAAAAATTTCAAATTTTCTTTTTCAAAAATTGAAAAAAAAAATTTTTTTCAACATAAATTTAAAAAATTAAAAACTATGTTTTACAACAAGGAATAAACGATTTTGCTTTAACGGTTCAAAATTTCTGGAAATTAAAAAAATAAAAGTTCCAAAATTAAAAAAGGGTTGTTCGCAACAAAAATTATTATTACTATTTTTTACTTAAGAGAAATGTAAAACTGTAAAATTTTGTGTTTCAACAAAAACTCAAAAAAATTTCAAAAAATTGAAAATTTTATTTTCAACAAAAATACAGAAGTTTTTGTTTTTTAATTTTTTTCTTTCTTCTTTTTCAAATCAAAAATAGAAAAACTTTTAAACAAGAATTTAAAAATTCTTTATTTTTTATAAAAATTTTAATTTTTTTTTTTTTAATTGTTGTTAAATACAAATTTGTTTTTTATATTTTAAAAAATCCATTTTTTGATGTAATCAAAAATTGAAATTTTTCAAACAGAAGATTACTTTCAAAATTTTTTTGTTTTAAAAGAAATGAAATTTATATCTAATATTGGGTTTTCAGTAAAAATTTGAATACTTTCAAAAATTTTGGTTTTCAACAAAAATTTAAAAATATTATTTTTAGAAGCAGTTGAAAAAAAAACTGGAAACAAAGTACCTACCTTATGAATATAAATAAATATAAAAATAGTTTTTCAAAAAGCATGTTATTACTTAAAAACTATCAACAGTACTTTTTTTTAAAAATAATGTTCAACAAAAATTTTAAAAATTTGATTTTTACCAAAAAAATAAAATAAAATAAAAATACGTTCTGTAAAAATCAAATTTTCAAATTTCTGTAGAAAAATTTTAAAAACATATGTTTCTTGAAAAACTGATTTTATGAGCCCGTTTTTTTTTAAATATATTTTTTAACTGCTCCCAAAAATTTGAAATGATATTTTTAAATTTTTGTTGGAAACTAAAGTTTTTGAATACCCATATATTATATTTAATGTAACTTTATATTCAAATTTTCACTGAAAACATAATATTTTAAAAACAAAATTAAATTTTTTTTTAGAAAATGAAAGTTATTTCCTTTTTGAAACATTTCAATTTGTGATTCCTACAAAAAAATTAAAAAACAAATTTCTATTTACCCAATGCCAATGTTTTTGAATTTCATAGTTTCCAACAAAAATTTAAAAAAAAAAGTTTTTCAACCAAAGTTTGAAAATTCTGTGTTTAACGGAATTTAAATTTGAAAATTCAGGTTTTGGATAAAAATTTAAAATCTTTGTTTTCAACAAAAATTGTTAAATTCTGTTTTCAGAAAAAATTTTATCTATTTCGAAAAAATTTTTTTTAGCCAAAATTGAAACAATTGTTTAGCGGCAATTTTTTTTGTTTTCAACAAGGTTTCTGAAATTGATGTTTTTGAGCCAAAATTTGAAAAACTTTTTTAAACCAAAAATTGAAAAATATATTTATTCAAAAATTCAGTTTCTCAACAAAAATCTTATTTTGAACAAAGAGTTGACAATTTTTGGAAAAATGAGAAAAGTTAGGTTTTAAACAATTTTTTTTATACCTATCATTTTTTTCAATTAGGTTTCAAGAACTGGTGTTTGAGCTAAAATTTGAAAATATACTTCATTTTGTAACAAATCATATTTGGTAATTTTTTTTTAATTATATAAAAAAAAATTAAAGCACTTTTAAAAAAAATTTAAATGTGTTTTTTTTTTTTTTTTAACATACATAAAATATAAAATCACTGTTTTTTTTGAATTTGGGGGAAAAAATTCAAAATGATTTCTTTTTTCACAAAATTTTGAATTTGAACTGAAATTGAAAAATATATTTTTACCTAATCAAATTGAAAAAATAGGCTTTCCATTTTTTTTGTTTTCAAAATAAAATACCTATCTAATGATGTTTTTTTTACAACGCACTGTGTGCAATTGCATGTTAAAAATAAGCTTCATATTAAATAGCTAGGTACGTATAGTACATACCTCAAAAGTAGTCTGAAGGGGTGAGTGGGTGGTGTTGAAAAATTTCCATCGCTTCGTCTATTTTTATGCATGCAGATAATCCGTTCGCCACTGCATTTAATTAGGTACACATTTATACTGCGGAAAAATACCTAAGTATAAAAAAAATCTTTCATTAATCAATACAATAATAATACATCATAAGGGTACTGCTTATAAATGTACATACAACCTAAAGCATACCTTGCACATTGCACTTGTTTTCATTATTTGTCCCTACAAAATTATGCACGTTTGGCGTTCATATCGATGATGTATTAATTTACATTTTACTTATATGTACCATACACCTTTTTATAATTACCCTTCGTGTAATTTAATATTGAAAATCTATCATCGATTCTAGGAAATTTAAACGCGTGTAATGAATTTTAGCCGGCAGGTAAAAGCTTTAAATCAAAACAAAAGTCTGACTCGGCGTTCGAAATCTAATAAACATATTATTAAGAAAAAAAGATGATTCGGTAAGTGGTATAACGACCTCTTTTTGCATCGGCATCAGACATTTTCGCACAAGTGGTTTACTGACAGCGGCGTTACTCCTACTCCTACGTTTATTTTTAAATGTATCCATAACGAAAAAGAACCAAAGAACGATGATAAGTAGCCAGCAGGTTGATAGTTAACCTTTAAAACGAGCCATTATCATAAAAAGGGTGTTGATAAATTTAGATATAAAGTCGTTATGTTTGATTCCGCGAATAGAACGCGAATTTGAATGAAATGTTGCTCGACGACGTGTGGATTTGAGTTCATTTTTAACAATGTACGAATCGTTTGATTTGGAAAAAACGACACCAGCAATTAACATTAGCGAAAATTCGATATGGGTGAAAAATACAGTGTCGATATTATTCAACGTCGATGAGGAGATGTTTCGTAGATAAATCATTATAACAATTTAGAGTAAAATTTGAATATCGTAGCTTCGTTTCAAAAACTAAGAAACTATGCAGGAAAATTTCTGGATTTTTCATCTGGAATTAATTTCCATTTCCGAGTATCAATTTAAATTAACCTTAAGCAAAATATTCACGAACTAGGCGATTAATTGATATAAAACCGTTCGAAATGTTTTTTTTTTTTTTTTTTTTTTTTTTTTTTTAATTTCTCACTCTTTGCCAACATCTTGTCCAATTCTCTGTATTCCTAGTTGGGCTAACGATGCGAAATACCTACCAGAAAATTTTTCTCATGCGTTAGTTCATCGAATCGTCAATGTGGTTAAAATGATTAACAGCTAGTTCGATGATTCGGCGCTTCTGGGCTGACCTGCAATGAACAAGGTAAGTTTTGGTTCGATTTTAAACACATGGACAGAGGAACGCACCTAAAAACTAACGCTTACTCGAAGAATGGAAATTACATAACATGCAGAATCCTTCCAGTTCCACATCCACGGTCCGGATCTCTGTTCATTGTCAAAAGCCAACACCGCTGGAATAATTCACATTTAAATAGTTACAACATTGGGTGAACGGTGCAAGTTGAGGATCCGTTGGAATATGATATAATTACCTATTAAAACACTGCATCTTGGTTGGCAATAAATTGTAATTCAGTTATTTTATGGCTGGTTCGTGTGCTTGACTTCGAAGCAGCGGGAAGTGATTTATATGTGTCCACCACTTTCGCTGAAGTTTATTTACAAATACTTTTTCTGTTTTATTCGAGATACACTGGTAATTATGTATCCCCTCTCTGCTCTGAAACAAGTTACAAATTTATAAACCAATTTGAAATCCAAGTAGTAATGGCAATGTAAACACGACGTTATTGGTAAGAGCAAACATATGCTGGATAAAGTAAGTAAGTAATTCTTTGTTGCAAAAAATTCTAGCAGCGATGGAGTTCGCCGTATTTGGCTATACGTGCCAAGCATCAGGTACTATAGATCATGAATCGAATAAAAAGTCGTAATTTGTTCAAACATTATACGAAAAATAATGCATTAGATGGTGAAAAAAATTACATATTTTTTTTTCATTTATTTATTTATTTAATATGGTTAAATAACGTCATAGCTGCAGACTCGATGTTGCTCTAGTTACCTTCGAATTGATGTGATGAGTCATTTGTAGCGATGAACTGAAAAATTACTTAAACAAAAGAAATAGCGAGAGCGAGATGAAATAAAACATACTCGTACTTGCCGAAGACAGGACAGGATCGTCTGAAGAATTATAGGCATAATTTAAATTTCACAATTATGATTGTTTTCACGCGTTCGTCGACGTCGCGTCGTATAATTATTTCAAGGTCGAGACTCAGATACACCCCCTGAAAAAATAAGTAAAACAAATCGTAGATTATTATACTTATTATTTTAATTTTTGGTTTATGGTCAGTACTCGCAACATCTCAACTAGGCATAAGTTTAGTAATCCATATCACAGAGAATAAGGAATTTACAAAGTGGCAGTCTTATCCCTATTAATATCGCTGGTAAGTAAAGTGAACTGAGAAACACCGAAAAAAACCCTCAAAAATTCAAAAATTAATGCACAATGCATACTCATTAAAACTTCTGTTTATTTCATTTCAAATAAAAGTGTAGAAAAATCTCCAATTTTTTTGGAGTGGAAAAATATTTCTCAAAATTTTGGAATAAAGGATTCTCAGTTTTTTTTGTAGTAAAACATTTTTCATTTTTTTAATGAAAATTTTCTTAAATTTCTACGAAAAAATCTCTCAAAATCTTGAAAAAAAGTAAGACTTATTTTCTCGGAATAAAAAAAATCGCTCAATTTCAAAAAAAAAATGATTCTAAGTTTTCCCTCCAAAAAACTACTTTTGGGGGGGGGGGACATTTTTTAGAGGGGAAACATTTTTTTAGGAGGAAGAAAATTCTTCACAATGGAAACCTCTTGACAATGTTTTGAAAAACACGCTAAATTTTTTCTCTCAATTTTTTCAAAGAAAGAAATTTTTGCCTATTTGGAGAAAAAAAATCTCAATTTTTTGGATGCAAAAATATTTCTCAAAATTTTGAAGAAAAAATTTTCTCAGATTTTTTTTCTCAATTTTTTCAACAACAAAAAACTTGCAACTATTTTTTTTTAGAAAAAAATGTATTTCTCAAAATTTTGGGAAAGGTTTTCTCAATTCTTTTGGAGTAAAACATTTTTCATTTTTTTTTTTGGAATGAAAATATTCCTCAAGTTCTTGTGAAAAAAATCTCTCAATATCTTGAAAAAATGTGTTTTTTAGGAATAAAAAAATTTCTAAATTACAAAAAAATGTTTCCAAATTTTTTTAGAGAAAAAAATTGTCATTTCTTTGATTTTTTTTTTTTTTTTAAATTTTTTAAGGATAAAAAATCTCGGTTTTTTCTAGAATTAAAATGTTTTTCATTTTTTTCGA
Organism: Balanococcus diminutus; assembly: GCA_959613365.1. Taxonomy (NCBI): domain Eukaryota; kingdom Metazoa; phylum Arthropoda; class Insecta; order Hemiptera; family Pseudococcidae; genus Balanococcus; species Balanococcus diminutus. Next base: position 23,224,260 of record OY390715.1, read on the forward strand.
GAAAAGGATCTCTCAATTTTTTGGCAAAAAAAATCCTTCAATTTTTTCGATAAAGAAATTTTCAAGTTTTAGAGGGTAAAAAACTGTCTCTAATTTTTATAATTCTAATTTTTTTTAGTAATTAGTTAGTTATCTCACTTTTTCGTCTCAATTTTTTTGAAAAAAAAAACCTTTCAATTTTTTGGAGTCAAAACTTCTCAATTTCTCCGGAGTAAGTACTTACTTGATACATAATTCATTCCCTTTTTTGGAGCAAGAAAATCTCTTAATTTTTTTAATTTAAAATTTTTGCAATTTCAGTTGGAGAATGAAATCATTTAAATTCACAGGTGTAAAATACTTTCTTAAATAATAAAAATTAAAAAAAAAACTTTTTGGGATAAATAATTTTTTTTTCTTCAAATTTTTGGATTAAAATTTTTTTGTAATTTTTTGTGGAGATTAAAATCTTTCAAGTTTTGGAAAGTAAAAAAATTTCTCAATTTTTTCGAGGTATTAAAAATTCTCAATTCATCTGGAGTACTTAATAACTGTATAATATGGATTCTCAATTTTTCTGAGGTAAGAGCAGAATAATTTCTAATTTTTTCAGATAGTAAAAATAAATATCTCAATTTTTTGAAAAAAAAATGTGTTTTTTTTTTATAACCAAAAACATAGTTTTTTTGGAATAAAATAATATTTATTTAAAAATTTTGAAATGAATGATAATTCTTCAAATTTTTTGGAGTGAAAAATTTTTACAATTTTTTTTTGAAGAATGAAATCTTTTAAATTTTTTGAAAATAAGAAAAATTTTAGGAAAATAATCTCCCAATTTTTCAAAATGGAAAACTAAGAATTTTTCTTCAAATTCAAAATACAAATATTTCAATTTTTTGCAACACCATATAAAATTTCATAATTTTTTGAAACAAAAATAGGTATTCCATTTTTTTAGGATTTTTTTTTTTTTGATTTTTCGTCTCAATTACAAAATTTTTACAACAAAAGATCACGAATTTTTTCTGGAGTAAAAAATCTCTAAATTTTATTAAAGAAATTTCATCATTTTAAACTTATATGTTTTCTAATTTTTTGTCAATGAAAAAATATTGTTTTGTTGAAGAAGAAATCTCAATTTCTCATCTGAATTAAAATTTAAAAAACTTTTTCATTTTTTCTGAGAAAAAATCTCATACGTTTTTGCACCAAAAAATCACTGAATTTTATTGATGAGATAACGTTTAAATTTCATTGCTCTAAAATTTATAATATTTTTTTTCAATTTCTTTGAATTCTTTTTTTTTTTTGGGGGGGGGGGGCTCTATTAATTTTAGAGGAAAATTTTTTTTTAAATTCTAAAACTTCCAACTTTTTAGCAGTAAAACAATTTCTCAATTTTTTAAGTAAAAATATTAGGTAATTATATTTTAGATTTTTGGAGGAAAAAACCATTCTCATAATAGTCTCATTCAACATTTAAAAAAAATTTCAACCCGCAATCGATCTACACCTTAAAAAATTTCTAATTGTTGGTCCTGAGTATGAAAACGCAGAAGCTGAGACTTCAAAACAAAATGCGACAATAATACGAGACTTAATTATAACAATAGGAAAGGAACCTGTAACTTGAAAATGACACACCGTACAATGTCATTCCCACCCTTTTTTTCAATTTTCGCACCTAAAATAAATGAACAAATCAGACCACCCATAAATACCCACTCTCAACACTTGTGCAGTTGTGCACGAATTTCAAAACAATACATTTGGCGAACTGAACGATTTTATAAATCCATTTTTCCTTCTTATTTTTCAACGCTTCGTACAATTTTTAGACACCAGCAAACACCACACCGGGAAGTGATAATTAATATTACACGACGGTCTACGGGATATGTATTTCTAGGAGGTCTCCAAATCGGATTAATATCCTTTACTTAAAAAAATCAAGGTCTCGTTATAAGAAATTAAAAACAAAAAGAAATAAAAATTATCATTGTATCGCGAACGTATCATTTGTCTCGGGGTTTAATCTCACGGGGCTTATCGCACATACGAAAAAAAAGATAAATGATCGGGACTAATTTTTTTTTCAAACCGTATACTTTTATACGTTGCAAAATTGAGATATAAATGTATCGAATAATACGAAAGGAAAACAATGATATATTTCATAGTTCAAAGAACACAATTACGTTTGCATACAATTCCTATAACCGGTGTAACGACTGAAAGTTATTATTATTGTATTTGAATAAAAAGTATCGATATATCCTTCGATGATGACGAATCGAAGATATAATTTATAGAAACAAATGTGATAACATTCATCCAAATGCACTTAATGTATCAGTTCAAAAACAATCGTAAAGTTTATTGCTACCACGGTGAAATTTAACGTCACCCAAGTTGCCTAATTTGACGCGACAGGAGCAGATTGACGAGTTGCTTCAGAATGTGGTGTTGAACTGTGCCGAAGAATCTGACACCATGAAAATGCACTATTACGAAATACTAGAAATAAGTCATCACGTATATTAAATAATAAAAACTCATCGATTAATATTATTTCATTTCTTCACCTTCAACTGTACGATTATTAAAAAATTTCCTGTACCGGTTACCATCAGTACAGGTGGTTTTGTAATATAACAACAGTACCTTTGAATTCTTCGAAATTCATCTCCACATATCATACTGGATTAATAATTTGGAACGAATTGTATCGGTTTCGTATCATTTAAACGTATCCATTTAAAACACATCCGACCAGACAGACAAAACGTATGTAATGGTAAAATAAGTATTAAGTACCCGAACGTTTTGACGAACCCATTCTAACAAGATATTTATACGATAAACTATTGAAATCTATCGGTTTTATCTGATTTACAACAATAATTTTAAAAATGTCCAAACACCATTAAGACGAATTTATAAATATAGGCATACCTATCTATGCCCATTTCCTACACATTCTTCAACCTATTTAGTTAAAACAGGAGAAAAATATTAGCTAAACATTTTAATCAAAATTAATTTATTCGTTTATTAAAATGACGTTTAATTTGTTTATTTTATTTTTTTTTCAAAAAATAAGATCTCATTCCAGCGTGATCAAAGAATAAATCTCGTAGATAAGACGTTGAATAAATAATTAAAACGTTTAATACGACCATCTATTTGAAAAGACATCTTAACACCCTCTGGTTAACTTCTTACTTGCATTGTAGGTAACTGCATATTCCATGGCATATGTGAATACGGAATATTACCTCCTCGTAGAATACCACGAGGAAAAAAAATACCGCCAATCGGACCACTTGGAGTAAATTCTTGTTTGGCACAGAGAACGGCTACCAGAGCAGCAGTATATTTTCAATTTACCAAGTCGTGATGGTACGAACCATAAGAAGCAAACTGGTCGTTACTTTTCAAATTTATTAACGTCGTCCACTGAAAAGTAAACGATGGTTGCATTGCATTAAAGTTTGCATTTATTCTCAAATCGATTATGTTTTGAGAAATGTACCTAATAGAAAATGTAATTGTAATTATTTCAACCTGACTATGGTACGTTTATATTTTTTTGAAATAAATTGTACTTTTTTTTACTCGGATATCATAATTTTGCTGGTGGTTTTTTTATCTCATCTTACAATGAATGGATTTTAAATAGTAAAATGACATGAAAAATTATTAAAAATAAAATTTCTTGGACAGTGGCATGTTTTGATATAGGTATATATATTTTTTGCAATTGAGAATATCTAATTAAACTGTAACGGTTCATGAATTCTTAACTTCTGAAAAGAGGTTTTAAACATTTAAAAAGGGCTCATTTTAGCTAATTTTTCATTTTCGAATACTTAATTAGTTATTCAATTTGACCCCTCGGAATGAGTTGGGTGGGGGTGATATTGGTCGACGTGAATGTAGATTTGATCAATTATTGTGGTCAAATATTCAAGATTTATTAAGTACTTTCAAAAATTTATCAATTTCGAAAATTCTAGAATAAAACTATAAAAATTAAATTTTTGAAAATTTAGTAAAAATTTACCTATAGTTATGTAAATCTTCGAACAACTTTAGAATTTCAAAAATTAAAATTGAAAAATTAACAAATTTTAAAACTTTTGAAAATTTGAAAAAAAAATTAGATAGGTACATTTAAGAAAACTTAATTTCAGAAATTTAATAAAGCTTTCAAATTTTAAAGATTTACTCATAAAAAATTTACCAACTGTTTTTTTTTTTAATTATTATTTTATTAAACATTGTAAATTTACTTTTTGATTTTTTCCTCCCACATTCGAGTAAAAATTGAAAATTTTTCAATTTTTTTTAACGCCTTTTCTACATCATAAAATTTTGAATTTTCACCAAATTTTAAATTTTTATTAAATTTCAAAATTTAATGAATTTGAAAGATTCCCTGAATAATTTGTTTTGAATTATTGTAAAAATTTAACAATCTTCGAAAATAGATCTTTTTAAATCTGCTTTTAATTCAGGGGAAAACTTTTGATTTTTTTCGTTTTTCTCGTACATAATGAATTCTGATTTTTTTTTTCTAATTTCAAGATTTACTCATTTAAAAAAAAAATTATCCATTGTTTTCAACCATAAGAAGTTTATTCATTCTTGAAAAATTGGCCGTTTCATTTATTTTTTTATCTAAATAAATTTTAAAAATGTGCCCAATTTCAAAAATTTATCAGAAATTAACAAAAGATTTAAGCTTTACTAAGTATATTCTTGATCTTTGTTTTTCTTTTAAATAGCAAACATTCATCCATTTTATAAAACTAGTCATTCATTCTTTTGAATTCAACAAAATTAAAAAAAATTGGATTTTAAAAATTATGATGAATTTAAAATTTTTACCAAATTTTGAAAACTTACCTTGGTTACTAAATTTTAAATACAATCAATGTGTTTTCTAAATTAAACTATGATGATCACATTCGGAGATGTTGCTCCTCGAAACTGAGCTTACATCAAAAATAAAAAATAAATAAAGAAAGAAAGAAAGAAAGAAAGAAAAAAAAGGAAAAAAATGGTACTAAATTTTTAAATTTGATTTCTACATTTTTGAAATATTTGAGCATTTGAAATTTTTGCAAAAACTCATCAATTTTTGAAAATTAGGTAATCCTTCAATTTTTCCCAATTCAAAAAATATTTAAAAATTGATCAGATTTCAAAAATTTACAAAACTTTGAGTTTTTAGCAAATTTTTGAAAATAAATACAAAATTTGAAGAATTTTTTCCAAATTTTAATAATTATTTTCTAATAACACGACTCTTTAATTTTTTTTAATTCAACCAAATTATAAAAATTGATCATAAGCTTCAAAATTAATCAAAATTTTGGAAAATTACTGAATTCAAAAAATTTCTCCAATTTTTAAGAATTACTATTTTTTTTTTAAATTACCAATTTCTTTTTAAATTGTAAAGATTTAATAATTTTTGAAAATTGACAATAATTATTCTGTTTTTTTAATTCAAGGAATTTTGAGAATAGATAATTGAAAAATTATAAAATTTTGAATTTCTACGAAAAAATCTGCTTAATAAAAAAATTGTTTTTAAAATTTGAAAATTTAATAAATTACAAAAATTTACCAAACTTCAATATTTATATTCTAATTTAAAAAACTTATTTTCAGAATTCGTCAAATTTTAAGATTTTCGAAATTGTAAAAATTAGTCAACTTTTGGAAACTGAAATTTGAATTTTTTTTCAATTACAAAAAATTTTGAAAATAGGTAAAAATTTTGATGATTTATTAAATTCCTAAAATTTGATTAATTTCATGATGCACAAGTTTTCAAAAATTTATCATTTTTTAAATTTATCAATCTTAGAAAAATCGCCCTTTTATATTTCAAACAAGGGAACTTCAAGATAATGATAGGCATCATATTTTTTCAGAAATCATCAAAGTTTTGAATTTTTACTTTTTGAAGATTTACTATAAACTTTAAAAATTTCCCAAATTTCAAGATTTTTTTAAAATTTTGAAATTTTTTTGAATTAAAAAATTTTGCGCTAATCTTTAAAAATCAACTCTTCAATTTTTTTTAGATTCAAAGAAATTTTAAAAAATTGGTCAAATTGGTACCTACTTAAAAACTTATCAAAATTTTGAAGGTTTGCTGAATTTTAAAAATCTGAGAAATGTAAAAATTCGTCACTCTTTGAAAATTGATGCTCAATTTTAAAAATTTATTAAAATTCTAAAATTACCAAATTTTGAATTTTTGCCAAAATTCGTAGATTTGCCAATTTCAAAAATTTTCCACATTTGAAAAAATGATACCAATTTCTGAGGATATAAAAATTTATCAAACTTCGAAACTTGCCCTTTTTATTATTTATTAAATTTTAAATGAATTTTAAAATTAATCAAATTTTCAAAAATCCACCAATATTTAAAAATTGCCAAATTTTGAAGATTTATCAAATTTTAAAAATTTACCGAATTTCATGATTCACTACACATTTGAAAATTTCACTTTTTTATTATAAAAATCTATCCACTAAACTTTATAAATCGACTTTCATTTTTTTTAAATTCAAGTAAATTTTAAAAATTGGTCCAATTTCAAAAAGTTAAATATCAACAAATTTTGAAAATTTATGAAAAAAGTTAAAAATCAAACCGAAATTTTTTTTGAAAATGCATCCGAATTTCAAAAATTTATCTATAATTTTAAAACGTCCAAATAAATGGAAAAGAAAACCCAACAAAATCCATTACGAAACGGAAATTTTACTCAATAAAATTTCTCATATCATATCTATTATTATTGGGTATCAATTTGACATCCTATTCTGGTGATACATATTTGTGAAAAATATCTCATAACGACGCATTATTCCATATAGATTATACTGAATGATCCCGAGAGTTAATTCATAAACGCCGGAGCCAAAATGAATAACATGTTTATTATGAATCGGTGATGATAAGGTTCATTCATTTATTCGGTCAAGTTTAAAATTTTCGCGTTAATGGGTTTTTAATGATTAATTTGCTAGTATCGCAATTATTACGAGCTGACGATAAAGCAAGACGTTAGCACGTTATCTTTTGAACTTGACGCCACGATAATTAATTGTAAGCATAATTGACAAAAGTGTACCAGATATACCTATACGTCGTGATCGTGAGGCGATCATTAACTTACCAATGTCAAGGTGAAGATCGAAAGTATTCTCAGGTGTACTCTCAGAGCAATTGCATAAGATATCTTTCATCTTCATCTCAAAAAAAAAAAAAAAAAATCTTACTAAATACAAAAATAAATATACGAGTAATTGAGATGAAAGAAAAATAAATATACCTAATACAAACTCCAACAGGTAGGTAAAAATATTACATATTATAGAAGATCTCACTTGAAACAATCGTAAAAGCCTCGAGCTCACCCTATTCATTTTCATTACAGCATCCACTCGGCGCGAATTAAACCCCCAAGGGGGGATACACACGTGTGCTAAATAAATTACACATTTCAAAATCTACGAACAACCAATTATCGCTTGTCAGACATCGCAGATACATTTTAATTTACAAATTCGCAACCACCCGCAATTTAATTTCAATAGCAAATTCGAATTATTAAAATATTAAAAAAAAAAAAAAAAAAAAAAAAAAAAATCAAGAGTGCACAGCCCTAGAAGCGCTGATAAGCAGGTTTTAGCGCCTTCTTCGCATATGCACAGCACACGTAACCGGACAGGTAAAATTCTCTATTCTCGTTTGCGATCAAATGTACTCCTTCCGACAAGGTATATAAGGAAGAGATTGCTCTCGCCGAGACCATGACATTGGTTATCGGCGATCGACTCGAATACATTGACCGCTAATCCACGTGCGTTTTTTTTACTTCTTTTTATCGACTGTCAAGATTATTATATTCGGTATGATTTCGTTATTACCTTTCGTTTTTCTGTTTACCTTTGTGACTTGCCAAAAGTTTCATCCGAATCAGCATTTGCCTGTGCAAAAGTATCAGCCGCCTTTGAGGTATCAGCAGCCATTACCTTATTATTCGAGCTATCCGACTGCTGCCAGCTTGCCTTATTATAAGCCTTCGCCCACCAAAGGAGGTAAGTGTTTCTTTTTGAATTTTTATATTTAAAAAAAAAATTTTGTCAATTTTTTGTAATTTTAAAATTTTCTATTGAATTTTTTACTGATTTTTGACGATTTTTTCTCGACTTCGTTTATTTGATTTTTTAAATTATTTTTTTTCTTATCATTAAATACGTTTAATTGACCTAAAATTGGAAGAAAAAATTATTTCTAATTTTTTTTCGTCAATTTTTCGTAATTTTAAAATTTTTTATTGGAATTTTTCACTGATTTTTTGACGATTTTTTTCTCGACTGTTAATTTTTCGTTTATTTGATTTTTTAAATTATTTTTTTTCTTATCATTAAATACGTTTAATTTACCTAAAATTGGAAGAAAAAATTATTTCTAATTTTTTTTCGTCAATTTTTCGTAATTTTAAAATTTTTTATTGGAATTTTTCACTGGTTTTTGACGATTTTTTTCTCGACTGTTAATTTTTTGTTTATTTGATTTTTACGTTTAATTTACCCAAAGTTGGAAGAAAAAATTATTTTTAATTTTTTTTCGTCAATTTTTCGTAATTTTAAAATTTTTTATTGGTATTTTTTACTGATTTTTTGACGATTTTTTTCTCGAATTTTAATTCTTCGTTTATTTAATTTTTTTTTTTGATAATTTTTTTTCTTATCATTAAATACGTTCAATTTACTTAAAATTGGAAGAAAAAATTTTACCTAAGAAGAAAAACACAATTTGGGAATATTCCAACACAATAGAGAGGATGTTTCCTATTTTCTACTCATTCTTTACTTATTTAAAACTACATTCTTGAAACCAATTCGAAAATTTAAATAGGTAACTTAATTAAGAATCTCATCGTATCATTCACAAAAACACCCCAGCTTGAGAAAAAATTTACTTAATTAAACGTACCTAATTACTTAATTCGAGAGTTCAATACTCGTTACTATTTCCGTTCAATGTTAAAATACCCATACCTATCCAATGTAACAAGAATAATTTACTTATTTCCATAAAAAGCAACTCTAGGTATACGATTTTTTATACATATACCTCGAGTCCAGCATTGCGTATTCCATAACATGCCCACGATCGAACAAAATTCTCATCTCCCGCTTAGTTTCGTGATTTCTTTCCCCAGATTTATTTATTGCTGCCTCGTGTAATAATAAAAATCGCCCTGGCTAAAGACCTCTCTCTCTCTCTCTCTCTCTCTCTCTCTCTCTCTCTCTGGTAAACTTACTATAAACGGGTTATAGTTTTATTGGGAAGGATAGGTTCACGTCAATTTTTTGGCTCCAAATGTAAGGTCCATAATGATGAGTTAACAATGCGAATTCCATTTATACGTATTAGACGTTACCTAGCGACATAATTTCGTATTTTTATTTTATTCGTTCTCGTTGCGATATTTTATTGGTGTACTCGCGGATGATATGATGGAAAATACCGCGGTAGAGTTGGCCAAATTAATAAAAATCCCATATACTCGATTGTTATTCAATGTTGTAATCATTTGTATGTAATGATTAAATTTGTATTGGAGAACATGTCCGGAGGTATGTAGGTTTTGACGGATGAATAGATGGCTGCCAATTGGCGTGTTTGACATTCCGCTCTATGCGGAAGGTGATATAAAAATTGGATCAGTTTTTAACACCAACACCTGGTCGAGTCGGATTGCCAATTTTTTTTATTACTTGTTTATTTTTCTAAAATGGGATGATGATATTTTTCTTCTCAATTTCTTGGTAATTTTTCTCCTATGAATGAGATTTTAATGAAAAAATTGTGATAATCTATTAGGTCTTGGGCCTAGGTTGTTGAACTATCCGGTACCCCTGAATTGATTTTTCACATTTCCTTCTTTCAAGTTCAAATTCAACAATTTAGTTATTAATAAAATAAATTTCGATAGAAATCCCAGCTGTGCAGAGGATTCTTAATTATCTACAAATTAATGTCAATCATTTTTACGAGCACAGACTATGAAAAGGACGGTATTCAATTGAGATACCCACATCTGGTCAATATTTATAATGATAATCTGAACTAGACAACTATAAATCAATCGATTAGTAAAATATGTCTGTTTGTTTTTTTTTTAATTCACATTGACAAAATTACTCTTTCGGTTTATTAATAATTTGAAAATTTGAAGATATAAATCATCGGCCTGATTCTTTTTAAATTAATAGTTGGGCAGAAAATAGGGAATTTCATTCAATTTTTAGAAAATCAAACTACTCCATTTTCCAAAAAAAAAAAAAAAAAAAAAATAGATCAATTATTAATTGTTCAATTTTCAAAAAAAACAAAACATCAACAAGAAGAAAACTAATAAATGTTACATGAACTTTTTGAAAAATTTGTAATTCAATTTTTTGAAAATGAAATAGGTAGGTAACTGAAATTACATTTTTTAACAAAAATGAAAATTCAATCTTATAAAATCCTTAACATCGATTTAATTTTTCAAAAAAAAAAAATATATATATATAAATACTTATTACGAGTACTTTTTATGACTTGCAAAAAAACACCTTTCAAACGTCAATTATTATTTTTTTTTTTCAAAAAAAAAATTAATCTTTTTTTAGAAATGATACCTACTCAAATAATTTGTTGGAAAAAATGAATAAGTACTTACTTGATCATTTTTTAAAAAGAACAATTGATGATTTAAAAAAAAATTGAAAAAAAAATGTTTAAAAGGAGGTAGGTATAGGTAATTTAATTTTTGTAGATTCAATTTTTTCAAAAAATGAAAAATTCTACTTCTCAAAAAAATAGGTTTTTCAAAAAATATAGATATCATTTACCTAATTATTTTTTGAATTATACCTACTTACTTAAACATTACTTTCTAAAAAAAAAATCAACACAAATAATCCAACGTTTCCATAAAACTTAATAAAAAATTAGGTATTTAATTTTTCAAAAAAATATAATAATAAAATTAAAAAAAAAAAAAAAAAATGATAGTCACCTACATATTTAATTTATTCAATTGTACACAATGTCAACAACCTGCAGTATTCAATTTTAAAGAAATTTTTTGAAAAATGAATATCTACCCAACTTTTCAAAATTCAATTAAAAAAAAGGTAGTTATCTATTTTATTAAATGTATTACTATTATTTTTTTCAAAGGTCAAATAAATTTGGTTTTTCCATAAAATCAATCATGATTAAATAAGCATTTAATTTTCAAAGAAAAACAAAAAAAAAAAACAACTCGATCATCTAAGATACCGTTTCATTGAAAAAAAACTAATCAAATTTTCCGAAACAAAATCGATCATTTTTAACCTTTCAATTATTAGATTAGTAGGTGAATTCTTTTGAAGATTGATAACTTCATTTTTCCTTGATTAACTTTCTATTTAATTTTCAAAGAAAACTATCAGGTATTCAATCTTCTAAAATGTGAATAATTCATTTTTTAAATGATTAATTTTTTGAAGTCAAAAATACAACACCAATAATTTAATTTTTTTTTTAAATCGATTAATTAATTTCTCAAAAAAAAAAAATAATACCTACTCTAATAAAAATATGTTACCAACATTTAAAAAAAAATAATGATTCAATTTTACACAAAATCAATTACTATTTCGTATTATTTTAATCCACTCCCCCCCCCCCCCCCCCATCACAAAAAACTGATCTATCTCAGTGATTTAAAAAAACAAACAAAAAAAAACAATTAACTACGCGTTCAATTTTATAAAAATATTAATCATTAAAAAAAATAATAATCAACGGTTTCTGAAAAAAACGATAACAACAGGTTGATTCAATTGTTCCAAAAAATCGATTGTTTGATTTCGCTCAAAAATATATAATTTGCCTACTTTTCATTTAAAAACCCAATAATTTCCATTTTTCCAAAAATATAAATTATTCAATTTTTCAACAAAAAAAAAAGAAGAAAAAATCATTTTTTTCATAAAGACGATTACTTTTATTAGAGATTTAATTTTTCGAAAAAATGAGGAAATACACGAATAAAAAAAATATTCAATTTTTATAAAATAAAATCGAAATTCAATTCTTCAAAAATTTATTATTAAATTTTTCAAGAAAATAATTAGGTTCTTATCGATAAAATAATATAAATTTTCTAAAAAAAAAAATGGTAATTTAGTAATTCAGTTTTTCATAAAAATTTCAAAAAATAGTCCAGTTTTATTTTTAAAAAATCAAGTAAAAAATAAATCAAATTCTTAGACATTAATTTTTCCAAAAAATGTATTATTCAATTTATCAAAAAAATAATGCATACCTAATTGAATTTAAAAATAAAGAATTCTTATTTCAATTTTTTCAAAAAGTTGAATACAAATACTTATTTTTTCCAACAAAAAAAATAGGTAGATAGGTATATAATAATTTTCTAAAAAAAATAGCTGTCGACTACACTTGAAAAAAAAGTTCATAAAGTGATGCAATTTTTCTAACCAAAAAAATATTATTCAATTTTCGAAAAATTTAATTATACTTATTCAGCTTTCCAGAAATCACGTTTTCAACAAAAATTACTCACAATTATCTTTACCAAAAAACTCCAAAACCTCTATGCCCATTCTGTACTATTCAACTTGTATCTATCCAACATATCCTGTTCGAATGCCCCAAGTTAAAACAAGAGAGACTAACCCTACAAATAAATGAAATCCCCCCAGTTATACCAGATATTCCTTCCGAAATTCAAAAATTCATAAACTTAATAAAACACTCAACCTCACAAATAAAATTTAAAAATCTTCCGATGGGTGTAATAATCCTGTAATTATAAACACCCAAAAAAAAAAAAAAAAAAAAAAAAAAAAAAAAAATTTATCAAAAAGTCGAGCCTATGTATAACTAATTTTTTAAAGAATTACCCAAATACGAGTAGATATTCAACTTTCAGAACATTAATCTAAAATCAATAATTTATGGTACCTAGTGAAAATTTTACCTCTCCAAAAATAAAAAATATTGACAAATTTTTTTCAAACCATAAACTTCTCGAAATTTACCCCCCCCCCCCCCCCCCCGATGTTGATAAATTATGGAAAAATTACAATTGAAACAATTTCGAAATGAGTATGTCTAGTACTCTAGGTATTTAAAATCTGCAAATTTATCGTACATCTTCTATACCCTCTCTTGATCTTGCGAGGAAAAAATTCCACCTAAATTTCTCGGAATAACCGCTTCACGGTTGATTAAGTATCATACATCTAGTGGTACCCTATCACACACTCGATCCATCTGCCAGGTTATTGACAACCCGTATAGTATACGTCTACGTAACGTACCAATAAAAATATTAACCTAATTAATAAAACCAACAGAAAAGATAGAATTTTACCATTTGGGCACTTTAATGTAAACTCTTATCTAAATTACGTCTTCAACTGCGAGCAGACTAATTAAGGGTAAACAATTAGATTCATCATTCCTGACAAGTTTCTATCAAAATCCAAACCGCACGTTGACATCTCATTTGAATTAAAAATCATTAAGTATATTTCTATAAGTCTCTCTCTCTCGAGTCTCTGCATGCCAATACCTCACTTGTAGTCACCTCGATACCTATTCGAAGCATTCATTCATCTCAGATAGGAAATTTATCCAACTCGAATGCCTGATAGGTATATATAAGATCATTATCGTATAAAACTTGAACATCTAGGTACGAAGGTACGATTCTTTTACGTACAATTCAAAAGAAAAAAAAATCGACCAATAATAAAATACTTAGGTCTACGACTCTAGGTACATGTTATACTCTATGAGTATGGAACCAGGTAACTATAGAAGTTGAACCTCGTCAACGTATATCGTATTACGCAGGACAGGTCCGGTTTAAGGTGAACCTAATTGTAATAAGGTTTTATCGAATAAAATCTACGCCATAATATAACGGAGCTTGATCAGCTGGAATTTGCCAACAAACAGAATCGATCTCGTCTGGTTTCCGTAAAAAGAAAAAACAGAAATATTCAAATTAAGACGCGAAATTATACACAAGACTAGGTTTCCACGAGAGGGAATCGGACACCGCGAGTCTGAGGTATTCCAAAATGATTCCCGTTCATTTTCCCGAATCCATCGTCCCGAAGGACGTTTTCCCGAATGAAAAAGTTCCTGAAAGTTGTTCTGCCGAAAATTTTTACCCCGAAAATTTTAAACCCGATTTTTTTCCCGAATCACTCTCTCTTGAACATCACTAAATCAGGAAATTGTCCTTCGGGACATTGAGTTTGGGGTTAATTTAGTGAAGGAAGGGATATGGTACATACCAAAATTATTACTACGACTTCAATCTATAACTTTTGTTTGAAAATTTCTTCAGTTGGAGTCCTCCTCCCCCCCCCCCCTCCTTAATAATTTATAACTTTTCAAGTATCTAAGTCATCAATTATGCGAAATTGGAGGACAGGAAACGGTTTGATCGAAAATTTTATAATAACAAAAATTATATTTAAGACCTCGATCTACAACTTTTGTTTGAATTTTTTTTCAATTGGATTCCTACCTCCACCAGTTTTTGATTATTCAAGTCATATTATGCGAAATTGGAGGGAAGGGAGGGGTTCAATCGAAAATTTTGTAGTAACCAAAGTTATTCCCAAGACCTGAATCTACAACTTTTATTTGAATTTTTTTTCAATTGGATTCCTACCTCCCCCAGTTTTTGATTATTCAAGTCATATTATGCGAAATTGGAGGGAAGGGAGGGGTTCAATCGAAAATTTTGTAGTAACCAAAGTTATTCCCAAGACCTGAATCTACAACTTTTATTTGAATTTTTTTTCAATTGGATTCCTACCTCCCCCAGTTTTTGATTATTCAAGTCATATTATGCGAAATTGGAGGGAAGGGAGGGGTTCAATCGAAAATTTTGTAGTAACCAAAATTATTCCCAAGACTTGAATCTACAACTTTTATTTGAAATTTTTTTCAATTGGATTCCTACCTCCCCCAGTTTTTGATAATATTAATTTGGGGTTAATTTAGTGAAGGAAGGGATATGGTACATACCAAAATTATTACTAGGACTTCAATCTATAACTTTTGTTTGAAAATTTCTTCAGTTGGAGTCCTACCCCCCCCCCCCCTCCTTAATAATTTATAACTTTTCAAGTATCTAAGTCATCAATTATGCAAAATTGGAGGACAGGAAACGGTTTGATCGAAAATTTTATAATAACAAAAATTATATTTAAGACCTCGATCTACAACTTTTATTTGAATTTTTTTTCAATTGGATTCCTACCTCCCCCAGTTTTTGATTATTCAAGTCATATTATGCGAAATTGGAGGGAAGGGAGGGGTTCAATCGAAAATTTTGTAGTAACCAAAATTATTCCCAAGACTTGAATCTACAACTTTTATTTGAAATTTTTTTCAATTGGATTCCTACCTCCCCCAGTTTTTGATAATATTAATTTGGTGTTAATTTAGTGAAGGAAGGGATATGGTACGTATACCAAAACTTTTATAATAACCAAAATTATTCCTAGGACCTCAATCTACAACATTTGTTTGAAAAAACTGCCATCTTCACCAGTAAAAAAATTCGGGAAATCATTCAGGGTAACGGATTCGGGAAAAAGAATTCGGGGGTAAAAAAATTCGGGGAAAACACATTCAGGAAACTGACTTTCGGGAACTTTTTTATTCGGGAAAATGTCCATCGGGAAAAGGGATTCGGGGGAAGAGACGGAAACCATTCCAAATGACTCTACAAATTGACAATTTGTTAGGTCTAGGTCCGGTTTGGCAATGACATTGTCTCAGGTGCCATCTAAACGTGAGCTAGATCTGGCTGATATCTTTATTTAATCAGTGCTGCGTTTTATACTATGTAGTTTAACCGGAGCATATGAATGAATGCTCCAATTTTTATTTCAAATGCATCATATCCAAGTCGCGTAACAAATGCTACGATATGTGCATAGATCTAGGCAAAGGTACCTTACGATATTAAAACAATATGCTAATTCGAATTAAAAATTCGGCAACGAAAAAACCAAAACTCACCTATACCTACATTGTATATGTTGTGGAGAATCGAGAAATGCACGTGAGCTATTTATAAAATGCCATTCTCACGGATTAAAAATAATAAAAAAATATATCATAATCTATACTGTCTTCGTGAGAATTGTGTAATAGTTATATTTTTGCCGACTGGCTTGGCTCTCACGCTTTACGAGATGACCGCGTGTCGTTGCCAACTTTGCAGTTCGATTCTGTTCCTTGGATGGTCGGAAGTTCGCCTCGGCCTATGCCCGATCCGATCGACGATCGAATATTTCCCAAAAGGTTCTCAAACGAAACGAATCACGACCTCAAAGGTCATTAAAATTGTTCGCATTCTAGACGCAACACTCGTATGCTAATAAATGGCTAAACGGATACAGAAAATAAAAGTGAATTAACGCTCCGATATTTATACGAAGACGACCATCACGAAACTATTTTTTTTCAGCCTCTTCTTCCTCATCATCATCACTCTAATTGCATACGTACGTGCACATACTCGTAGGCTGGATTTCGACTCGAGAGCTGCAGTTTACTGGACTGGACAGCCAGTTGATCTTAACATTGTCGGGATATCATTAACGCCACTACGTCCTTGCAAAGTATCGTTGCTCTGGTCGTCTTCGTAATTTTTCCCCTACTCGTGCAATTAACAATGCTCGCGTGTTCTTTCCAAAGCCATTGTATGTACGATTGTAGTGTGAATCCCCTCCATAGCTGAGCCCATAATGTACTAAAAATAATGATTAGGAGATAGGTCTTATGCCTGCGTTGAAAATTCGTAAATCTATCGTTACCTTATTTCACTCTTTAATACCTTAATCTCGTACGATAGCGTTTAAAAGATGGGAACCAGTTTTTTTTCTTTCGAAGGAATATTTTATATGAAAATTTCATTTTAAATGTAATTTGATATATAGCGGTAGTATGTTCGAGTCGATGATAAGCTGCCAACGTGAATTAATCTTTTTAACAATTTTCGAGATTAAAACACGTTCTTCCCCAAATCATCCTATTTCCTACCTCTTTTAATTAAAAATTAAAATCATTTTAACGGTATCGCGTGTAAAAGATAAAACCGTCATAAGATTTGTCGTGATCTTCTATTTTTTTATTTTTCTTTCTTGAAACAAGTTAATTAATATCCGATATTTCGAATAAAAACAAATCTTCTATACACGAATCAATCTATTATATGCATAGGTACCTATATCATACCTTTAAGTATACTATGCGAAGTACTCTTCGTACATGATACTTGAGAACCTGCTTTGAATACTGATATTACGTGTACGAAATTTGTCACAATTAAATACCTACATAATACGCCACGAGTAAGACAGCACAATGCACACCTGACAGGCGATGCGGTGGGTGGAGTGGTGTTCGAGTTGTATACGTAGGATGTACCCTGTACCCGTACATCATTTTTTGCGTCATTAACTGTGGGAAATAATGATCTAGCGCCAACTGCGAAGGATTGTCGCTCGATGGGGTGCGGGGTCTTGGCCTAGCACAAGATTTGTGTATGGTTCAATTTTACAGATTTGAGTGGAAAAAAATTACACTTCAGCTGGGTATATTCTGAGGAGATGAATAATCATTTTATGAAGTTGAACATTTTCTCAGATAGTGAAAAAATTAATAAATCGAGAAATAAATTCATTAAAAATTTTCTTTTGACGAGAATTTAAAGAAAAAAAAATCTGAAAATATAAGTAATTTCTTTGTATAGAAAATTCTCCTATAAAATAAAACCTCTGAGAAAATGAAAAAAAAAATCGTAAAATACCTATAGGAAAATTTGGAGGAATTAAAAAATTAAAAAATTATTCTGAAAATAAGAAATTTTAAATGGCTGAAATTTTTTTAAATTTATATTAGAAAATGAGTAAGTAAGTAAGTAATTTTTAATTTTTTTTAAATGAAGTGATTTGTAAAAATTTTCAAATAATAGAAAAACATTAGAAATTGAAAAAATTTTAAATCCAAAAGGATAAAAATCGCCAAAAAAAGAGAGGAAAATTTGAAGAAATTTAAAAATTAATGAAATTGTAAAATCATAAAAAATGAGGAAAAATGAAATTATTTTTTGGAAAATTTGAACTAAAGAAATTTATCAAGTAGCAGGTACTAATTTTTGAAATTACAAATTTCAAAAAAATTAAGAATCATCATAAACTTTAAAAATGACAAAAAATTTGAAAATTTGGGAAATTGAAAAATTAAAAGACTTCAAAAAATTAAAAAACCGCGAACAATAAGTAATTTTGTGGAGTATGGGAATTTATGGAATCTTGAAAATTTTTAAAGGTTAAAAAAATTCAAAATAAAAAAATTACAGAAAAAAGCATAGGAAAGTTTGGGGGAACTAAAAAATTGGAAAAAAGGATCAAAAATTAAAAATTCTCGCAAAATTGGAAAACTTGAGAAATTGAAAAATTTTAAAAATTAAGAAAGGAAACAATTATGAAAAATTACAAAATTTGTAGGAAATGAAAAATTGAAGATTTTTAAATTCAAAAATTTAAAAACCATAAAAATTATTTAAAAAATTGAAAATTTGAAAGGAACTAAAAAAATATATTTAAAAAAAATGAAAATGTGAAATTTGAAAGGAATTAAAAAATATATTTAAAAAAAATGAAAATGTAAAGTCTTGAAAAATTAGGAAAAACTGAAAACTGGGAAATTGAAAAAATAATTGCGGATTTTCAATTTTTTTTAAATGGGTAATTTCATGAAAAATTTCGAAACGTTGTAAATTCCTATCATAAAAAAAGAAAAATTAATGTCCTGTGAAATTTAAAATTTAAAAAAATTGAGTAATTTCGAGAAAAAATGAAATTTAAAAAAAGGAAAAAATAGGTAGGTATAATTTTTTTTAATCGCTAAAAATTCGTAAATTTAGATAAATTGAAAAATCGGAAGATTTGAAAACATACAAAATTTAATAATTGTAAAATTTTCAAATCATAAAAGATAATGGGAAAATAAAAATTTCAAAATATGTAATTTAAAAACCTTGAGTCATAAAAAAGAAAAAACATTAAAAAATTTTGAAAAAAGAACATGAAATCACATGGAAAACTAAAAATGAAAAAACTAAAAAAGTTCGCCAGAAATTTAAAAAACTTGATAAACTTTTTTTGGAGGAGGGGGAAGGGGGGGGGGTTGAAAAATTAAAAAATTTTACGAATTGAAAATTTAAAAAAATTACAATACGATAATTACAAAAACATTGAAAAATCACAAGGAATTAAAAATTTGCAAGGTTGATAAAATTGGAAAATTTGATAAACTATAAAAACTGAAAAATTGTGAAAAAAAATAATAATTGACGGAAATGGAAAATTTATACCTAAAAATCATGAAAAATAATAAGGTAAGTATACGCACCAATAGAAATTTGAAATAGAAAAAAATTGGAATAGTTATTTCAAAAATTGGAAAAATCATTTTAAAATTAGAGAAATTTACGTAATGAAAAATTCAATTCATAAAAATTTGAAAAAATTGAAAAAAGAAATATCCACTTATTACCAAAAAAAAATGGTACCTACCTAGGTAACATGAATTTTCAATTCCAAAAAATATAAATAATTTCAAAAGAAAATTTAAAAATGTAAAATCATAGAAAAATAGAAAAATTAAATCCATTAGGTACTAATTTATTTTTTTTAAAAACGGAAAATTTAAGAAATCATATAAAATATTTGAAAATGATGACATTCTTTTTTTTTAATTTTGATAATTCAAATCGAAAATAAAAATGTGAAATTCTAGGAATAAATTTGAAAAAATAGAATTAGAAAAAATTGAAGAATCAAAAAGATAAAATGAGTAAAAAAATATTAAATCATGAAAAATTGTAAAATTTACATGACTCAAAAATTTTTAAGATTAGGTACAAAATAAAATTACAAATTACAAAACTGGAAATTTGGAAAATTCCAAGTACAAAATGAAAAAAAATTCGAGATTAAAAAATATAAAATTGTAAAAATGTTTAAAATTAAAAGAAGTTGAAAATATTGAAAACAAAAAAAAAAGCAAAGCCTTAAAAAAATGGGAAAATTAAAAAAATTCGATGAGTAGAAATTTGAGAAAATTTGAAATCCATAACATCTGGGAAAATCTACGTATCTTCACAAGACTAGCAATATATCACTTGTAAAAATCTATTTCTGTAACAACAATATACGTACAAGTATTCTACTTCGCACGAAAAAAAAAAAAAAAAATGTCATCTATTTGATCGATGTATAATGAATTGATGATCTTGAAATAGTATAATTTTCATCATCGAGAACAACAGATAAAGGGGGAAAGCTATATGGAGGTACCCAGGCCTACCAACTCATTACGGTCATCTTCGGTGTTTTAGCCATCACAAAGATGTAGCATTTTGATTGACACAATTCACTTAGATTATTAATAACGAGCTCGCTCAATATCTTCATACGATTCAATCGATGTTAGGTAATTATTTATTGTACGAATGAAAATACCTACATTTGTACTTGCACAAATAGATACATAGACATACATACAAATTTACAAGCACCAGACAGTTGCGATTTTAACTATGTCACGTCTGATCATTAACTTTCGTGAATAGTTTATCAACTACACGGTGGCGAATAAGCGTGCAAAATTATCGCGTA
Organism: Balanococcus diminutus; assembly: GCA_959613365.1. Taxonomy (NCBI): domain Eukaryota; kingdom Metazoa; phylum Arthropoda; class Insecta; order Hemiptera; family Pseudococcidae; genus Balanococcus; species Balanococcus diminutus. Next base: position 23,245,073 of record OY390715.1, read on the forward strand.
TTTTAATTAGCGGAGGAACAGACTACGTCTAGAGAATGCGGAATGCTCGTTTCGAAGCTATTACCATCGTCTGCGGTATCCAGAAGGCCACGGCCACTTCTTTCTTTCGAAGATGATGCGTCCAGATTACGTGATAATGAGAAATTAAATCCGGAGAATTCTTTCCCACGACTTATTCCAAAAATTTGAGAGTTTAAGGAGTTCGATCGTCAAAAGTCATCGTGAAATGGTCCATCGATAAAGCACTGTATGGCTTTGGCCATTGACTTGGAAATGAAAACACATTATAGATATGACTTTTTACAGGAAGAACTTCTCTCAAGTACAAATTCACATTTATCATTGGCGTTGAAAGAAATATACCTGCCCACGCGACCACACAAATCTACGTCCAAAATTGACTAAAAAATCTAATAATTAACTCGCTCGTCGCATAATTCTAGGCAATATAATAATTTACAACTAAAAACCTACCTAAATTAGTAAAAATGCAGGGAAAAAAACTTCACACATACCGCGCCAATATTAACATAAAATATGCGTTTAAACCGGACCATGGAACACCAAAGGTGAAACAAGGTATAACTGTACAAGATATAATTTAATGTTAATATCCTTAAAAGCCATTCAACTGCGTTATTTTGCGAAAACGAAAATAGCCAACTACGAGTACCTATAAGTTTTGCCACAAATCAAAATCAAATAGCAAAATATACGTATTTTATGACATCCTCCTATATTTCCTCTGCCAACATTCTAGTACAATCCACACTGCAACATTTTCCAAGCAAAACGTCACGTTCCAGGTATTTAAAATCTATTCAAAAGTTCACTCGTATTGAAAGAAAATCAGTAAAAAAAAAAACGAGATTCCATTCGACGACCCAAGTAACTATTCGTAAATTAATCGAATGCAACATTGGAGTCTAATTCGGCCTAAGAATGTTCTTCTTGGGATTTCCTAGATCATTTATTCATCCAATCGTGCACTCTTTTGAAATAAGATCGAGTTGATATTTATAGGCATATTTCGCCTGAAACAAATGACACTACTGGCGATAAGATGGCTATTTTTAGATAGGAAATGTGTCCTTCTTGTAGGGTCATGTATGCGTAACGGTCTATTACCCAAGAACTTGTTCCTTTCGGAGACAAATTTGCTCTCTTGGTAGAAAATCTCCAAGTCGGATTTTTTCCTCCTTATGAAACTTTAGAGTGTTTTTATTTTTCGTTAATTTATTATAGCAGCTGTGACCAAACTGGATGCATAAAAATTCTCCGACTTAGTTGCAATTTCGTGTAAATGCTTACGAACCGGTAATTTGTTACGTCTTTTAATGGTACCTAACTAAAATGGATTTTGTATATTGGCTAAATGTGCGTGGACCAGTTATCTCTAAGGTATAAAGTAATGGTAATTTTATGCCTAAGAAATAGTATAATCGTTTGTACTTGGAGAAGAAAACATTTTGTTTTAGATTTCGTGTCGATTTGCTTTATTCGTACAGAAATTCGATTCAAAAATCGACACATTATTGATTTCTCCGCCTACTGTTTGCCTAATGCTTGAATCCATATAAAAAATATGCTCATTCTTGACCGATTCAACTCAAGAAAACGACCTAAATTTTTTTCCCATTCGAGAGCACGTCAAACGAATGACCTTAGCAATCAATGCCTACTCGTTCAACATTTTTAAAAAGATTTTCCCCAAATGAATTGATAACTTTTGTCCATTTTTCACACTTGGTCGAATTCACTAATTTTATTAGTTCAATATTGATTTAAGAAGTTTCAAAAATTCTTTTAATTTTTAGTTGAAAAGGTAGCCTCTAGTCGATTTTTTTCATTTTTTCCCACTTCATTTTAAATTTGATAAAATCATGCTAATGCCTATTACTTAATCAATTTTTATCTATAGACTACAATTTTGAAATATTTTACGCTCATTTCGTTTATTTGTTTTACTAATTTGCCACTTCTAGTCGAATTTGTCATTTCGTTAATTTACTCAACTTAAAAAATTATTTAAATTATTTTTAGCCATTTCGTCACCTTTTCAATTAATTTTTCCCCCATTTGCCAAATTTTTCCCATTTTACTACTCATCATGCACCTTTCCTTTTCTTTTCCCTTTTCTATTTTTTTTTTTTTTTTTAATGAAATTTTGTTTTACGACAAAATTGAATCACTGCGATATGATAAAGACAAAATGTAGTATTTTCAGAAAAGAGAAAAAATTATTTCAAGTAAAATTTTTTTTTAACAAAATTTGTTTCTATACCTACTTAAAAAAAATTCTTTCCAGTTGGTTTTAGAAAGACATTTATGTAAATCATTAGAAAAAATATTTAGAGATTCTTCAAACATTGGCGTTCAGAAAAAATGAGAGAAATAATGGATTTACAAATTCAAAAATTCTATCAAAAATTGTGAAGAAAAATTCAAATATTCTACCAGAAAATTTAAAAAATATATTTGTTTACAAAAAAATCTCTATGGAAAAGGCAGCCTCTAAAAAGAAACACTTAAAAAAATTTTGTATACCTGGATGAAAATCAAAAAACTTTTTTTTTTTTATTCTATCAAATTTTTCAAAAAGGCATAAAAATTTTTTCTGAAAAGATGATTTACCATAAAAAAATCAAAAAAAAGTATCTTTACCTACACACTTGTCGGAGAGAAATTGAAAAATTAGTCCAAAAAATAATTGAAAAAATATATTTTTTGCAAAAAAAATTCTTGAAAAAAAACGGCAGAAAGAAAATACTTGAATAAAATTTTTAAAAAATCGTAAAGAAAATTCCGAAATCGTATCTATCAATTTATAAAAAAAAAATCTCTTAAAAAATTCAAAAATTCAAAAAAAAGTTCAAGAAGTATTGAAAAATGAGTAGAAAAAATTTTCTTGAAATATGTTGCAGAATTAAAATTTTTGTTACAAAAGCATCCATAAATCTCAACAAAAAAAAAAAATTTAAATAAGTTATTTTTTTCCACAGACAATTATCTCTTTAAAAAAAATAATTTTGAGAAAATTTTGAAAATTCGTAGGTACAAAAAATGTTTGTAAATATCTTTTAAAACAATTTCTTTTTGAAAAAATTGTTTTGTTTTTTGTATGAAAAAAATTATCAATAAGTATTTTTTTTAAATCGTTCAAGAAAAGCAAGAATTCATAAATCAGTTCATTAAAAAATGCCGCAAAAAATTGTTCATAGAATGAAAAGAAAATATCAAAAATTTAAGTATGAAAAATTTTCGTATAAATAATCAAAAATCGCACTTATCGAATAAATTTAATTTGAGAACAATTCAAAAAAATTATTCAAAAATGTAGAAAAAAGAATTGTTTTCTTTTCAAAAAATTCTCTTTAAAAAAATCTGAGAAAGTGAGAAAAATTTTAAAATGTTTGAAAAATATAAAATCGCAGAAAGAAAATAATTATGTATTTGGATAAGAAATTTTCATGTAAAGAAAATCAATGAAAAATCATATCAATTAACAAAAAAAAATTCTTGGAAAATTTCTTCTGAGAAAAAATCAAAAATTTGCACAGAAACGCGTTCGAAGATTGTTTTTTAACAGAAAACTTTCTTTAAAAAGATGAAGTTCGCAGAAATGAATTATATACGAAAAAAAATTTCGTACCTATAAAAAATTCTTGGAAGTAACATTTAAAAATTCATTTTTTTTTTTTTTTTTTTTTTAGGAAAAGAAATAAAAATTAAATCAATTTATAAAAAAATTATTTTGAGAAAAAGTTCAATAATTTCTTTAAAAAATGTTTGAAAAATATATTTTTTCAAATTCTCATGCATTTGTTTACCTGCAACAAATTTTTTAATTCTTCCGTAGGTATCTGAAAATTTTTTTGGGAGAAAATTTTCAGAAGGAAATATTTCTTAAAAAATCGTATAAAAAATCGAAAATCATACGAGATGAATAAAAAAATAAATAGTAGATAAGTACACTTTTTACAAAAATTTATTAATTTTTTTTCTTGAGAAAATTCAAAAATTTGTTTAGAAAATATCTGAAAATTAGTTTTAGGTAAAAAAAATCTCCTAAAGAGAAAGTCTTCAAGACGAAATATATTTTTTTAATTTCGTAAAAAAAATTCAAAAATTCGATCAAAAAATTGGAAAACATTTTTATACAAAAAATTCTCTTGAAAATTTCTATTTCAATAAAACAATTTATGTACATAAATTCAATATGTTATAAAATTTAAAAAATTTGAACAAATAAGTATGCATTAGGAATAGGTAATTATTATACGAGTACAAACGCATCCGAATCCTTGCCCCACTGATCAGGGAAAAAAATTACACCATTTTTACCAACGCATCTAGGCTAGCAAAAAAGTTAGCCTACATAAGATGAAAAAACATACATGTAAACTCTATTCGCTCCGCTCACCTCAGCGCGTCCATTATTAAAGCGATCACATCGCACATTCGCAAGCATTAACCTCATACTTAGTTGACAAATAGTTGATAAATTATTTCGGCAAAAAGTCGCCGAACAAGAGGGCCGGGTGAGAAAATAGAGGCGTATTATTCATCGAAATACTCGTCCGATTATTTAAAATACTCGTATAAGCCGAAGCGGGTAAGTATTTAACGGAATGATATTTTAATTCCATCACTGGTCAGTGGCACGCAGCTTATCCTAATTTAGTAACGAAAAAAACATCTCGATCTCGAGCTGGATTCGATTTCATAACAGAGTGGAGAGAAAAAAACAGACCTATAAACATACAACGACTCCGGTCCGGTACCTACATTTTCTTTTTCGCTTTACGAAACCTACGACATACTCGTACAGTGCACTATTCGAGCCCCCGAAGTAAGCATAAAATTTATTATAATAAAGACGCTGCGGCGACCACGCCGCATCGCATGCTGAAAGATTGATCATCCCGTTCTTTGATTTCATTACGCCAAAAATGAGAGAGAGAAAAAAAAGCAGGAAAAGCTGAAAACTGGTTTGTCGGTTAGTTTCCGAATCCGAATGTGAAATGCGTAAGATCAACGAACTGGTTCCCGCTACACGTCACAGCTACAGCCTGCATACGACTACGTACGTGTAGATGGCCAGAAAATAGACATATACAAACACGATTAATTATCATTAAACGACCTTCCAACTTGCAAGTCTGTGGTGTATTTTCCGCTATGCAATTATCGTGTGTACCTATGTTTAGAACTTTAGAGTAGTCTCATCTATAAATATAATGGCGCTCTGCGAACGCATGCGTTCCTCCGATAGGCTACAATTTTTTCAACCGCCAAAGACCGCTGCAAACAGCGCAGCCACACTTTTAGCAATATTGATCCGACCACTAAGTCGATTCGAGTGGCGAAAATTGTGCGCCGGTTCAACGATTGGATTAGCTTTTTTTTTCAAAGGTAATTTTTCCACTGCCAAAAAAATTCATCAAAGTAGATCAGCGTGTAATTTACGTCTAATTACAATAGCCAAATTTAAGTAGGTAGGTATAAATTGATCATGTGGAAAGATATCCATATCGTAAGAACGTCGTCTGCGCCGGTTATTCCAGCCACATGTCTATATGATTGACAGCTAAAGTCGTCCTATTGATTTTTTCCAACACCTTTCGTGCTATCTTATTTCTTATGGGAATGTAATAGTTTCGTATACCAAATTGTAGAGTTCGAAACACGTACATGGTATGGAATATGGACAAATTTTCGTAAAAATAGTACGTACAATAAGTATAGGTACTCTTTAGCAACTTTGGATAGAAGTCGGCCGGTTACTTACCGGTATACGCCCTTTTTTTTTCAAACACTTTGCTAAACGTTGTATTGAAATTAAAAATTAACACCTTTTTTATACATATGAGCTCGTTCGGCTCTTGTCGACAGAAAGTGCCAAACGAAAGAGTTAATCTGCCAAAACATACGTAATCTTCAGTCAATGCCCCAAGACCTAAACTAATATACTCGTTCGCATGGTTATAAAATATCGCATTCAATGTGAAATTAGTAGGTAGGTAAGGTGATGAATTGGGGAGGGGGGAGTTGTCTACGCGATCGAAACTACGTATTTGTAATATTGGTTGTATTTTTAAAAAAATTAGCTGGGGTTCCATTTTCAAAGCCTCTTCACCACTAAGATCCTCACCTTTACAAGAAATCTCCATATCACAGCTTTCAAGACACCAATAGAAAAATGTTTCAAATAAAAGGTGTAGATTCCAAAAATTTGTAAAAATTGTTCGAACTTCAAAATGATAATTTGTTCAAAAACAAACTCCATGGAAATTTATACCTATGCATCAAAATAAAAAATATAAATGTTCGATATGAAAATTCGAGAAAAATTTGTTAAAAGAAAAACAAAATTCTAAGAAAATTCTAAAAGTCAAAATTTGAAGATATTTGTTCAAAATGAAAATTTGGGGAAAATTGATCAATAAAATAAGAATTTAAAGAAGCCTTCCAAAAAAAATTTTCTTAAATTTTTTTACATAAAAATTTGAAAAAATTGATAAAAATGGTTCGATAGAAAAATTCAAATGAATTCTTGGTAAAAATTTGAAAAAAAAATCGAAAAAACAAAAGTTTAAAAAAATATTCAAAAGCAAAATTCAAAGGAAGTCTTTAGGTAGGTACCTATAATAAAAATTATTCAAAATTTGAAAAAAAAAATTGAATAAAATATTTGAAAATAAAAATAAAAATTTAAAATTTAAAAATTAAAATTGTTTACCTACAGTGAAAATGTTTCAAAAATTGATCAAAACCAAATCAAAATTTGAAGAGATTATTTGAAATGAAAATTCTAGAAAAACTGTTCAAAATCGTAATTCAAAAAATTTAGAATTAATTTTATCGAAATTGTTTAAAATCAATATTTGAAAAAATTTGTTCAAAATCTAAAATCCTAAGAAAATGTTGAAAATCAAAATTTAAAGAACAGTGAAAATTCGAAGAAAATTGATCCAAGTAAAAAAAAATTTAATATTAAAAAATCATAATTTTTCAAAAATTTTTACAAAAAAAATTGAAAAAATTAATAAAAAACAAAAATTTTATTTTAAAGAAATTGTTCGACAACAAAATTTAAAAATCTTTCAAGATTTACATTTAAAACAATTTTTTCAAAATGAAGATTAGAAAATAAACTTTCGAAATTTTGATTTTCCAAATTTTTCAAGATTAACATTTCTCTTGTTTTAAACATTTGATTTTTTTCATCTCACCCCACAAACTTCTTATGAGAAAATAATTCCCCATTTTTATTTTTCCCCCAACTGAATTTTAGGTGGTCCCATATCACCCCCTTTTTCAGGAAGATAAAAAATTGACTGATTTTCAAAATCTTTTTTTCAACAAAAAAAAAAAAAAATGAGCAGAATTTTTTCATTTAGCATTTTATACCTATGGTTGTTTTTATTTTTAAAATGGGGGCAACTAGAATCAATACTTGAAATTTGGAGGGGAAATAAAAAATAGGAGATTAATTTTTATGAAAAGGAACAACTTTGAAGGGTTATAAGCAAAAATAAAAATTGGTCAATTTTTTCATTCTTTTGAAAAAATGGGGTGACCAGACCCGGAGGTCTACGAAAAATTCAGTTGGGGGAAAATAAAAATAGGAATTTTTTTTACAGACAGAAACAACTTTGTGGGGTGAGACAAAAAAAATTAAGTTCACAAACAGAAACAACTTCGTGGGGTGAAACAAAAAATATTAACAAAATAAAGACTACTCTAGTGCACCTTTCCTTGGAAGTCCCTCATTTCAGTTTCTAAGGGCCCAGTTCCTACAAAAATTTCGATTGGACCCCCTTTTTCCCCAATGTAATTTTTATACGTACAAATATTATAGAAAATTGGAAGGAAGGATGGAATGAAGGGAGAGGGAGGGAGGGGCCATCGAGATTTCAACAATAGGTAATTAAAATTATTTCAATGATTTAAATCTTCAACTTTTATTTGTAAATTTTTCAATCGGACCCTTTGACACAGAGATAGGGAGATTTTTTGGAGAGGTCATGTCCTTCAGAAAAAGGGGTGTTAAAAAAATGTAACCCTAACTAATTTTTATAAATACATCCTAGATTGCAAATCCAATCATAAAATAGCTTTTAACTTTTCGATCGCCCAAAACTTTTATTTGCCACCGGAATTACGAAAATAGTCCTGCTTACACTTGAAACTTTCCGATGAAAAATAGTTATTCGGGAAATTTCATAGATGTCGCGGCATGTGGGAAATTTCATTTGGAAAACTTTTAATTCGATACACCCTCGTAGCTTTAAAGACCAACGAAGAAAATCCGGCACGTGTACAGCAGCCGGGTTTATTTCGTCTACGTGAGTAACAAATTGCATATTTTTATACATAAAGGTACCTACGGTGAAACGTATTGGCAAATTGAAGGACATTTTTTTCATTGTATGGTCGATACGAGTCGGGTTGGATAACCCTTATTCTGGCTGGTTATATTTTTTTAAACGATTTTTCACCAGTTTTGAAACTACTACTTTGTCGGCAATTTTTGCATTCGAAAGGATTATTTTTTTTTTGAATTCGCGAGTGTATAAATCTTCGAGCCAAAATATATGGTAAATATCGAGCGCGGCAAGAAACGTTTTGAAAAATATTCCATTTTGACCCCAATTACTCGCGTAATTTTTCACAATGCGAATTCAAGTCGCGTTATATTTGAATACGGTATAAGATGGGTGCAGGAGAAAAATGGCAAAATAGGTAACTCTCTCCCAGCCCACTCGTCGGATTTCAAGCTAAGCCGAAATTCTAACCGAGACAAATGACTCATCTTGGGTAAAAGAGAAAAAAATACCTACGAAGAAGCAACAACAATCAACCTCCAGCTGTCCAAACGCAGTCAAAGGAAATATTACCCCTGCGGTGTCTCATTAAATTTATATGGTAAAACATGCGAATTCATTTGTATAGTAAATTCTGTAACATATTCGATTTTCCGTTACATCAATTTGTCTGCTAAGATTAGTACGAACACGAAGACCAATATATGCCCATAGGTGGACTTCTGTCCACTGTCGTTGCCGCATTTTTAAAGGACATATTGGCTGATTCGTGCTTCGCACGAATTTATTTTATCAAGATATGGTTATTCGACGATCGACTATTTAGCACACAACTCGCTAGCCACATCACATACTCGTTCTCAAATTTTATGAAGTTTAAGAATACTACACAGATATTTAATATTCAAAATTGGAGGGGAGGGAGGGGTCCAATCGAAATTTTTATTATTATCAAAATTATTCCTAGAACTTCAAGCTACAACTTTTGTTTGAAATTTTTTTCAATTGGACCCTTCATTCCCCTTCGATTTTGCATAACACGCAGTAGATGGTTATTCAAAGTTAGAGGAGTGGGGGGGAAGGGACCAATTGAAAAATTTTCTCAACAAAGTTGCAGATTAAGGTCCTAGAAATAATTTTTGTCATTATAAAAATTTCGATTGGACCCCTCCTTTCCCTCCGATTACACGTAATATTATGTAGGTAGGTACTTATTCGAAGTTGAGGGAAGGGTCAAATTGAAAAAAAATTTAAACAAAAGTTGTAGATATAAGTCTTAGAAATAATTTTGGTTATTATAAAATTTTCGATTAGACTCTCCCTTCCTACCAATTTCAGATAATACGATTTGAATACTCAAATTGTTAAAATCGGAGGGAGATGAGGGGTCCAATTGAAAAAATTTTCAAACAAAAGTTGTAGCTTGAAGTGCTAGAAATAATTTTGGTTATAACAAAAATTTCAATTGGACCTCTCCTTCCCCTCCGATTACACATAACATTATGTACGTACTTATTTCAAAACTGGGGGAGGGTCAAATTGAAAAAATTTTCAAACAAAAGTTGTATATTTAGATCTTAGGAATAATTTTTGTTATTATAAGATTTTCGATCAGACCCCTCCCTCCCGATCAATTTCAGATAATACGATTTGGATACTCGTACATTATCGAAATGGGGGGAGGTAAGGAGTCCAACTGAAAAAATTTTCAGACAAAAGTTGTAGCTTGAAGTGCTAGGAATAATTTTGGTTATAACAAAAATTTCGATTGGACCCCTCCCTCCACTCCAATTTGATTATTAAGTACATTATACTTGGTAAAACTCAACAACGACGATCCACCTCCATGTAAACAAACTCAGCAAACTAGACACAAGTTACGTAAATTTGCTGAACTTGAAATAAAAAAATAATAAATGACAAATTATTTATGAAAGGACGAGTAAGTAATGCAGCTATCGAGTTTTGTGCCAAATAGGCGATCGTGTTTTCGTTACTTATCATCACTTTGCATTAGGTGTAATGGCTATCTAAAAAAAAACAACGACCATTGACCTACATAGGTAATTCCAAAAGGAGCCAAATCGTTTCATTATTAATAAAGTGTAAAATCCTATAAACAGTATCGATTTATCAAGCTTGTAAAAATCCAGGCTAACAGAATTTCTTCGTATTGATTTAAATATCGAACTACCATACGCGAACGAGCTGTATAAATTTATTAAAGAAAAACTAGTCGAACGCATTTAATTTAGAATAATGTCGACGGTGTATCTTTTTAATGTTGTTAAGGTCACCAGACACAAACATCGTTTTACAAAATTCAACAATATACCTGACACAGACCTACTTCTTGGATTTTTTTTCGCGCCAGGTTTTTTTTTTAAATATCATAATCTCGATCCATCTTATGCAAATTCTTTCTTTTAGCACTTCCTTACATGTAATATTTGTTCGTATTTTTTTTATTCAATTTTCACGCAGGATGAGTATTTTTTTCCTGTTGATATTATTTATTATATCGGCGAACTAAATTTCACACGTGACTGTTTCACGCAAGATTAATAATTCGTTGTGTGCATTCAATGAGCATCAGACTTGATCCGTTATATGGCAATTAATTTGCTGGATTTTTTGCCTCATATAGTTTATCATTCCTCGTACAATAACACGCTATTTGATAATTAGTTGGAAAATATGCCGGACGTGTAACATGAGTATAAAAATATGCGACGTGTGGGTCCGGGTATGGTATATGTATATGTAGTTGGTCTTGGTACATGATACACCTAGAGCTAGAACAGGACAAGTTTACTATCAATTGTACATACGAGTAGATACCTAATTATGCCACTGCAAGTATTAGATAAGTACACATAAGCATCTGTTTTCCATTCGTATTTGGAAACATAAACTGTCAAAAAAAAGTCTATTGTTTGCTAAGTGCAATAAGCTTTAAAAACCATCAACATAAATAACTGTTTCACAGAATGGGCTTTGATCTTTATCGATATTAAACAAATTTTCTGGGACTTGGTTGGGTAGAACATCAACCTCGGGCATCGACCTATAGACAATTTCTATTTGTTTGTGTTTATAGCTTTTTACATCATCGCCGGTATCAAGTTTGCAAAATTTCAATTCCTCGAAATGCGATAATAAAACAAACGGTAAATTGCGGTCGTAACATCGCTATGTCCTCCTACAATCTTTGATCAAATTATTTTTTTAGATTTTTCGCATAGTCTTTTATATAGGCGTGTTCGTGAAACGACTGAAAATTATCACACACGAGTGACGGAATAATGAATCAATGACATAGACGATTGAAGTTACTAGATCTTATGATCTTATTTTATAAAAAATAAAGTTATCGACTGGAGTATTGTATCAATCACTAGGTACTTACTCATCTTTTTATCCAACCCTTGAAGTAATTTTGACTTATGGCGTCATTTGATCATTTGAGATTGAGAACATAGAATGGAAATCAAACAAGTTACAGATTCTTCCGTTTTCAATCGAATTAATCACAGTTCGCACTCTACCTCGAATCTTTAATTTAATCGCACTTCTCTTTAAAAACCATAAAATCAAGATTTTTTTCTATAAAAATAAATTTTAAAAACTTGTAAAATGAAATGAAATCAATTCAATCAAAATCACAACGTCATGCTAGGCTACAAAATATTAACAAACAAAGATTCTTGACCTTTAATCTGATTGGTTGGTGATAAGCGATTAACCAATCAGAGGAAAGGTGAGAGGATCCGTGCGCTCACATGATGGTTTTACACCTGCGTGACATACACGTACATTTTTTTTAAATTAATTAAATTAGAAATTACCTAATAATTAGTTCTTCAATTAAGTTTTAATTAAATTTCATCATTTTTTATCCAAAAATCATTTGAATTGAATCATCAACAAACTACAATGATTTTCGTTAGTAAAAATGCTGATTTGACAGTCTAACATGTTTTCTTTTCTTCAAAAAATTAGGAGCACTTCTCTTATCAAAAATTAAGTGATTTCTCTCTCCGAAAAAATTGAGACAAACAGAAACAAATAAGTATTCTTTTAAAAAGAGATGAATCGGGGATTTTTTTTATAAAATAAAAAAATAAATAAAAACAGATTTTATCATCAGATTTTTCAACAATAAAATTGAGGTTTCTTTATCTTTGCTCCAAATTTTTTTTTTTTTTTTTAAATTGAAACAATAACATTTTGTTTCGAAAATTTGAAAGAAACAGATTTTTGTACTTACCTACTAAAAACTGATTATTGAAATTTTTTACCCATTTTTTACATTAAAAAAATTGGCGATTTCTTTAAGCCAGCTCCAAACAAAATTATAAAGATATTTAAAAAAAAACTATTTTTTTTCTAATTAAATACCTACTTATAGAGAATTTTTTTACTCTTCCCATTTTTTTATTCCGAGGAAATTCAGAAATTTTTCATCCAAAAAATTGAAAGATTTTTTCTCCAAAAATTTCGAAATTTTTTATTTGAAAATTTAAAAAATATTTCTTGCTTCAAAAAAAAATTAAGAAAATGTTTTTTTTTTCAAAAAAATTAGAAAAAAAAAGATATGTTCTTCTCCGAAAAAATTTGGAATTTTTTTACCCATTTTTTTTTTTTTTTTTTTTTTTTTTACTTGAAATGAAATGAAAATTTTATTACGCTGACTCCAAAAAAAACTAAAGATTGTTACATTAGGAAATATTTGAGATTATCTTTTCCAAAAAATTATATGTAGGTGGGTAATTCTCAAAAAAACGACATATTTCAGTCACCAGTACATATCTGGAAGATTGAGCATTTTTAAAAAAAAAAATGTTTAATGAATACATTGCATATCATCCCCTTTGTCATTTTAAACAATAATATGCACGCCCCCTCCTCCAACCTCCCCCCCCCCCCCAGATGGCCCAAAGAGGGCAAAAGTTTCTTCGTAGTGGCTGAAACTGCTTCAGTTTTGCAATATTCATTTTCAGATATATTCAATATTAACAATTTTTTCTGAAAAACAAAATTAAAACATCACTGTGTGGTATGTGAGCAATAGTTGATGTGATTCACGGTGACCAAAAGTCCATCCATATGACCTCCACAGAAGTCAGAAGTTCGTGAACTTACTTCATGTTCCATCGTAGTGGTCATTTTTCAATTGATTCTCCTGACTTCCTGATTTTATATTTGATGCGGCTAAGTGGCTACACTGTTGTAGTACCATGACGAGAATACAGTGCGCAAATAAAATTTTCAATACTGGCCTAGTTTAGGCAGTTTATGAGGTACAATTTGTATAATTTACCAGTTTTACATTTTTCTGTATCCATCGTAGTGGCTCATCATTTCACCGTGAAAATAGGGAGAATTTTCCTGAAAATACGGGGAAAATATTCAATTGGCGAGTACTTGAACATTAAACCACTAAAAATTGCTTTAAAATATTTCCATTAGCTGAATGACATGGAATAATTGAATTTTTTCTTTCGTCGTGGATACCATTTTTATTTCCTTCGTAGTGGCGATTGCGATTCTGTGGACCACCACATAGAAAAAAATGTCCACGATGTAAAATTTTGAGGCTTTTGCAGGTCCACATTATTCATACATTAGATTTGAAACAAATTATTTCATGTTTAGACTAGATGATTTGTGTCAACTGTGTTCCATGTTCCATTCAAACAATTCTATTTAATTTCGCTACTATAAAATATTTGAAAGCAATTTTCAGTGTTTTGTTCAAGTACTTACCAAATAAATGAATATTTTCTCCGTGTTTTCAGGAAACGAGTCTCTATTTTGACGACGAATAATGATAAGCCTCGATGATAGACCCAAAAAAATGTTATACCGGTAAATTATACACTAATGTTCATTCATAAATTTGGCCACTACGAAAGAAATTCCTATGTAGTGCACAATGAATGTGGATAAACGTTGTACCCCCCTCGGAGGGGAGATGAATTGAGCCCAACGTTATAAATGGTGACTGAGGCATGCATATTATTGATTGAAAAAATTTTTTTTTGAAAAATATGATTTTTAAAAAATAATGTCACCTTAAGGTGTTTTGGTCTTTTTTTTGAGAATTACCCAGGTACTCCTAGGTAGGTATTTTTTTTTTTTTAAAGGGACCAAAAATTGAGAGAAAGAGATTTTTCACGAAAAAAGGAAAAAAACGACAATTTTTTCACTGAAAAGTGAAATAGGCAATAGAGATTTTTTTATATTACGATTTTTTCACCCTGATTCAAAAAAATCGAAATGTTTTCACCAAAAAGTAAAAAAAAAATTACAAGCATATATGAGACAAAAAATTTCAGTTTTTTCTTTTTCTTCAAAAATTAATTAAGGAACATTATTTATTCCAAATAACTTGAAAGATTCATTTTTTTTTTCAAAAAGAAGAGACCAAAAATTAAGATTTCATAAAAAAATCGAGTGACAAGTGAGGGTTTTTCTCTCAAAAATTAATTGAGAATTTTTTTACACACTGGCTCCAGAAAATAGCACGTTTTTTTTCTTTTTTTTTTCTTTTTTTTTCAAGATAGTGAGATGAGAAAATTTTATTTTGCCATGAAATTAGGTGATTCTTTTTCAAATAACTAAATGATTATTTTTCTTGCAAAATTAAAAAATTTTTGTGTTCGAAAATTTGAGATAAATTTTTGCTCCGAAAAAATTAAAAAGGGAAACGGTTTTCTTCAAAAAAATTGGCAATTTTTTTCATCAAAAATCAAAAAACAAAGTTTTTTTCAGAAAAAGTTAATGGAATATTTTACCCACTTTTTTACTTTAAGAAAATTGTGATGTTTTTTTTACACTTGAAATACTTTTCATTTTAAGAATATCTCATTTTTTCTTTTTCAAAAATCATTTTTATTCTAAAAAATTGAAACATTTTCCTTCTTTTGTTAAAAGTTTTTTTTTTTTAAGGGGAATTTTAATGTTTTATTTCTGCATTTTTCGGAGTTATCGAAGGTGTACAGTTCGAACACCCAAGCTTTTGCTAAGATTCCCCCCCCCCCTCCCTCATAAACCTATATGAAATCTAGTTACGCCACTGATCACAAATTCAAAGTCAATAATAATCGATTCAGAAAAGAATGATATAGTTTTAATAAAAACTGGTTTAATTACGTAACGAGTAGAAAAAGAAATATTATTTTATAGCTTTTATCTTACATTGTATTTAAAACGCAGTTCAATTACAAGACTATAGATACAAATTTATTGCATTAAAGAAAACCGCATTTCTACTCCTCATATAAACATAATTAACGAAGAATATACTCCTACATAACACGATGTGTGGTTCTCTTATATTATCCAATAAGCTTTTATCCAGCATAATAATCTTGAACTTGAAATAAATATCAATAAATAACTCCGGTTTCTTCGCCTCGGAAACTGCCAATAAAGCTCTTCTATCGTATTCACTCGTCGGATGCAATTTTTACAAAAAAAAAAAAAAAAAAACACGCGCAATAATAAATTGAATATATCGACTGATTCCTCACTAAGTGGAATTTTTTACACTCGTTAAAACACACGAGACCTGCTAATAAAGGTAGGTACGTTTGTTGAAATCGTAATGAGGACAATTTTACCTCACATTTGAAAAAAAAAATAAGAGTGAAATTAAAAGCGAAGGTAATTCCTTAAGCGGATTGAATTTTATATTTGTGGCGGATTACAAGAAACTTTACTATATCGAATAAAACCTTGAACCTTGTTTTCTGAGACAGTCTGCATTATTGCTGTAGTACTCGTCACTTTGTTTAGAGTCCTGCGGGCATTCTCGGAATGATTATAAACATGCAACTGGGAAATAATATTTAAAAGTTCAGACTTCTTAATCTGCGTGCACAATTGCAGCATCGCGCGTTGCGTACAATTTGAGAAACGTGTAATCAAAGATCATTTTTTTGAGCCTATAATTAAAAACTAGATGGGCATGGAATGATGTACGTAGGTACAGGTACATAAAATTACCTAAGCGAATTCAAAAATCAATTCTTGACCGGTTAATACCTTATATTTTGGAATTGGCTATTCTCCAGTGTGCTTGCAGAATTAAAATTATTAGTAGGTTCGACATGTAATACCTTCATTCTTCGCAGTATGTATTAGATTGTCTCACGTATAATTATACTTTAGGCCTATTGTAAAATATTTTAATTAATTAAAGTACCAAATTCGTGCACTAGAATCGATTGCTTTGCTACAATTTAATCGTCACATTAAAACAACGATCGTTAATCACCGAAACATTTTTTCACATGACAAATTTATACCTAGTACATATTTAATGTTTATCACGTGTTATCGATGTAACGGTCAAGCTTACCTATTTGGCTACCTTTGTAACCTTTTGATTAAAATATACGAACGAATAAATTCCAAATAAACGTCCATCTAACGAGGAATCCATCAGGTGACACAATTCCAGATGCCAATAGAGCGCCTCTTGTGAATGAATTTTTCATTTATTAATGAACGATCGTGCGACAATGAAGCCTGCGTTGAATTGAAAATGTATACTTGATTATTAATTTAAGACGTCGCGTTTCAAATTTTAAAATTTAAAATAATTATTTTTGAGGTCTTTTTCAATTATGATTAAATTTTAATGAATCTTTGAAAAATTCTCAGCCAATTGTTCTAATCACCCTTTTCATTTTGCAACCTTCAATTTATTTGATAGGTATAATATTATTGATTTTTACATGTCCTACAGCTAAAAAATAATTCTTAATTTTTTGAAATCAGGTATTTAGCAGAATAAGCTTCACCTATCTCGAACGTTTTTATATGCAGGTCGTTTGGAATGCAACCATGTGAAATAAAATAGCACAAAGATATTTATGCATATAAAAGCGAGCGGTTTAAAACCGTGGTCGTTTCAACAGACCAACAATGGCAGAAGCTGCATTAGCCTGGAGACATTTTCTCGGCAGCTTTTTGGCTTGTGTGCTGCTACAGACAATATAAATTTGCGGTAGAAATCTGATAGTGAAATAGACAGGATAATATCGTCGATAATATTCTTTTGTTCGATATAGTTTGAACCTATTTATAGCCCCCCCCCCCCCCTCCCTGGATTAGATTTTTGGTGAATGAAAAATCTGTGAAATAAAAACATTCGAAATTAATGTACTTTAAAATAAAAATATGATAGATATCATTTTTTCTCAGTAATCTAAAAATTTAAATTATTTTTTTTTTTTAATTTGGAACAAAATATGAGTATTTTTTGGAGGAAATATTGATTGGAAAATAATAGGAAGTAAAAAAAAATCGTAAACAACATTTAAAATACAAACGTGCAGGACTGATTCACTATAGGAATCGAAAAAAAAAAAGGAAAAAAAACAAATGCAGAAGATTTGTAACACAAATGAAGCAGGAAGTACGGAATGGACTTTTTTTTTTTGAAACACAATGATCAATACATCCGATAAATGTCTCAGTAATAAATTCCAACAGCGTATAAAGAGTAAATTTATTTCAATTATATTAACTAAAGCAATAGATAACGATTAGTAAAGTCTGCTAGTGTCTTGATGAAAAAAAGTACAAGCCTCGCCTTTTATAGGTTGCTAGTTACATTACAAGTAGTTGAAGTGTAGGTATCTGAGTAAGTTGTATAAATAAATATTACGCAACTTTTATTATGATTTACTCTATTTCTACGAACATGAAATATCAATTAAACGCGTATGTTTTAAGATACCTACTCGAGCAACCAGGGCCGGAAACTTGGAAAATTTTAGGGTGTAGCTTGATTTTTCTTAACCGGGAGGGGGGGCGATGGATTGCAATTTTTTACTTTGAGTGTGAGAATAATTTGTTTCTCCAAAAATTGAGATTTTTTTGAGAAAATTATTTTTACTCCAGAAAATAAATTCATTTTTTGTCCAAAAGAATTGAGATATTTTATTTGTTTAAAAAATTTTAGAAATTTTTTGCTTTTAAATTTTTTTACGACAGAAGTGGGAAACTTCTTACTTCACAGAAGAAACTATTTAATTTTTTACTGTAAAAGAACTAAAATATTTAAAAATGGGAGATTCGTTTCTCTAAAAAAAACACAGATTTTTTCTACAAAAAACAGAGCAAATTTTTCTTCAAAAAAAAAAAAAAAAAAAAAAAAACAGGAAAAATTTTTTTCTTTAAAAACATTGAGAAATTCGTTACCTCAAAAATTTGTAAATTTTTTATACAGTCTATTCCAAAAAAATGAAAAACTTTTTATTGCAAAAGTATTGAGATTTTTTCTCTAAAAATGAGAGATGTTCCTTCTCCAAAGCAAAGACTTCTTTAAATTTTTCTCAAAAAAAATGAGAGAATTTTTCTCATAATTAAAATAAAGGTTGCTTTTCTTTTTTTTTTTTAAATGAATGATTTTTTCAAAAAGAATTGACTAGTTTTTTTTTCCAAAAAAAAAATTGAGACAACAAATATTTTTCCTCCAAAAAACAGAGATTCCTCCTTTCAAAAAATCGTGAACACGAAATTACCCCTGAAATATAAAATTTTTTATTGCAAAAAAGTGGGAAAAATTTACCTATCGCAAAAGAATGGAGATATTTTTTCAATTTTTTAATTCTTTTAAAATAAGCTGTTGTTTCTCCAAAAAAAAAAAATAAGTTTCTTTTTTTCAAAAAAAAAAAATCGAGGCAAAAGGATTTTCCCACAAAAAACAGGTTTCTTTTCTCTATACCTCCGTAAAAAAAACTCATTTTCATTGTCTAAAAAACAAAGGGATTTTCCTTCAAAAAAAAACTAGAGACTATTCCCCTCCCCAAAAAATCAAGATAGGTATTATTCTTTTCTCCAGAAAAAATAATAAATTTTTCCTTTTAAAAAAAATTGAGAGATGTAGTATTAATAGATAAATATTTTTTCCATTTTGTGATTGAAAAACTGATGAATAATTTTACTACAAACAAGCTAAAAAAATTTCTACTCCAAAATATTGAGAATTTTTTTTACCTAGAAAAACGGAAATTTTTTTCTCCAAAAAAATTTATACCCAAAACATGGAGAAATTTGATACCCTCAGAAAAATTGAAGATTTTTTTGAGAGAAAAAAATTTAGATATTTTTTTCTCTACAAATAAAGAATACCTAATTATTTTCTCTCCAAAAAGAACAGAGATTTTTTGGCTAAAAAATTTAGTGATTTTTTCTCAAAAAAAAATCGTCTGTCTCCAAAAAAATGAAGAAACTTTTTTTCTTAAGTAGGTACCTACTTGAAAGAGATATTTTTCCAAAAAAATTAGATCTTTTCTTCTTTAAAAATTGAAAAAATAATTTCACTTCAAACACACTGAAAAAAATTACTCCAAAAAACAGATATTTTTCCTACAATTAAAAAAGAAATGAATAAAAATAAAAATTATCGGACGATTGATTGATTGGAACATGAACATTCGATATGATTCTCGAAACATTGAGAAATTTGATTATCAAAAAATTGGAAATTTTGATTCCCCAAAAATTTTAAGATTTCTTTACCAGAGATATTGAAAAAAAAAATTAAGATTTTTTCAAAACAAAAACATTAAGGTTTTTTCGTTTTCAAAAGTAAGAGTTAATTTTTCTATAAAAAAGAGATACTTTTTCCCTCAAAAAATTAAATGTCTTTTTTAAAATTGAGAAATCCTCTTTTCAAATTTCTAATTTCAAAAAAATTTAGGATATTTTTTACGTTGACTTCAAAAAAATAGGATATTTTTTATTTCAAGAAAACTCAATTATTTATCCCCGAATGAATTGAGAAATTATTTTTTCCTAAAATTAATTGAGAAATATTTTTATTAGAAAAAGTGAGAGCGATTTTTCCCTCGCAAACATCAAGAGCCTTTATTCTCAAAAAACTCAAAGATTTTAATTGGTACATAGCGTGTGTTTCATATTTCTACACCTAAAGTACGTTAAAAAGTTTAAACAGGCATCCATGTTGAATTAAAAATTATCCGCAAATGAAACATTTCGATAAATTTTTTCAACTCGTTTTGAAAAGTTTGTAGAAAAAACAAAAGATTAAAATTAATGAGATGGCCGTGGCATGGCACTGTTGAAAGTTGAAACACATGACAGCATTTCTGCCTGCGAATGATTGATAAGAAGGGTGTTTGCTGTTTGTATTTCGCATGATGAATTACTTATCATCAATGAAATCGTACAAAAGTACGTATCGTTTCTCGCTCGACTTATTTTTCTCAAGCTACGTAATTTTTCTCCCTTTTTTACCCAATTAGAATTTTTTACATCGAGTTTTTTAAAATTCCTTCAGTCGATTCTCGTATAAATCAGAAAAAAAAACACGCGATGAGCAGAGCAGGCCTATACTCGTGTACTTAACACGAGTCCTCAATTTTATCTACCTATTTTCATGAAAATTTAACGTGTAAAAATTTTAACGGTATTTCCTCAGCAGCGTAGGAACTGCGCCTATTATTTCGCTAATAAATTTGAAACCGCGTTAAAATTCAACATATTTTTTCAATTACGGTAAAAACCAGTATTGCGCGGATATTTCCAACGAGTACATCGCCGCTTCCTTTCGAGAACATATCTTTACTTTCTTCGCGGCTACCTGCATCGATAATTAACGCAGATTGTACGCGTGATACCCACTATCGTTAACGCCGGTTACAATAACAGGGTCAACAAGATGGGAGGATGAGACTAGGAATGTCAGTTACCTCAACGTGTTGGTGTTACGCAACTTGCAACTTGCAAGCGATTCAACTAAATACATATAAACAATCGAACGAAACAAGTCACGTTATTTGTAAATTCATTTCGTCTATTTTAATAAAATTAGTAGAAAAATCGCCGGTAATAATGCGCCATAACACCAATAATATCAATAGCTTTGAACTTGACCGTTTCATAACGACGAAAAAAAAAACGCCAAAAGAGGTTTAAATTTCATTTCACTTTATGTTAATAAGCGAACGGGTTCGTTGTATTTTTTCATCAACATCTTACGTAGATTTTCGTTGAAAATTTATGTGCAAGTGGCAAGGTCGTTTGGAGTTGCCTGAAGCTGAGTTGGAAATAGTTATAGGGAGTGCATTCTCAATGCGCTATAAATTTGATCGTGGAATGGAGTAATCAATACAATGTATGTTTGGTACAAATTTACGAGCGTAGTGGAGAATTTTTCAAGAAATTAAGAGCATGAAGAAGAAAGGATATCAATATTATCATTAAGGCACAAAAAGGAAACAATTTCCATTTTTCGGGCTTCCATTTTTAGGGATCATCCCTTTCCTTGCATAGCTCCTATCTCTACTCATAAGGTCGAGTTTGAAAAAATTTTCAAATAAAAGTTGTAGATTGAAATCTTGGGAATAATTTTTATTATTTCAAAAATTTCGATTGGACCCCTCCTTTCCCTCCAGCTTTCTCTTACACGTATGTAAGTAAAGTATTCGGTGGTTTTCATACGTAATTTAAAAATTGGAAGGGAAAGAGGGGCCTAATCGAAATTTTTGTAAAGACCAAAATTATTCCCAAGATTTCAATCTACAACTTTTGTTTGAAAATTTTTTCAATTAGAGCCTTAGGCACAGAGATACCTTGGAGATTTCCAAGGAAATGGAGATGGGTTCTCTCTCAGGTCTTCCGATAAAAGTAAAAAGAACAAGGTTGTTTTGCCCAGATCCTCTTCAAGGAGGGTCATCTAAGATTCAAATCATTGAGATTATTTTACAAAATGATCTTAGACCCCAACAAAGATCTTCAAGATGCTTTTTTCAAAAAATATCTTAGATCATGAATCTTTTTAAGCAAAAAAAAAAAATCACTCAAAAAAATCCTTTATGTCGTCATGTGATATTCATTTTATTCCATATTTATTTATTTCACTCTATTCCAAGGATGGTGTTTTGAACAATTTTTAAAAAAACAATGTTTTAAATTTTTTTGTTTTGAACAGTTTTTTTTTTTTTTTTTTTTTTTTAAATTTTAAATGTGATTTTTTTTCAAACGAAAAAAACAACAAAAAAGTCAAAAACAACGTTTAATAAACGTTTTTTAACCACTTTAAAAAAAAAAAATTAATTTTTTTCACCAATTTTTCTAAAATTTACCAAAATAAATGAGAAAAATTACAAAAAATCACGAAAAAAATACACAGAAAACACGTAAAAATTAAAAAAAAAAAAAAAAACTGTACATAAAATCTATAAAATCTAAGTGCTCTGGAAGATCTGAATAATCTCTTTTTTTTTAAATACAATAAAAAAGATCCGGCTTTAAAATGATCTTAAATCACCAAGTCAAGATCCTTCTCATGGTGATCTTAGGTCAGGATCTAAAATCATGATCTTAATGATCTTTTTCCAGCTGATAGATTTCCTGTTATAGTGTTTAACTTTGGCGAAGGGCAAGTCAAGAACTTTTTTTTCGAAAAACAACTCTTCTTAGAAAAAATTATACGTATTTTCAAAAATATGTTCATTTCTAGGAGAGCAGTATAATTTTAAAAATTTGAAAAATATTTTTGAGTACATAATATTGCTTAAATATTGTATTCACAGAAATGATTTTCGTCTTAAGATCTCAAGAAACGGGGGGGGGGGGGGGGGGTACGGTGCCCCATAATCTTGGGTAAAAATTCTGAAAAAGACGTGGTGCATATCGTTTGTTACATTTTTTGGAAGTATTCCTACGCCTCCTTCTAGCCCAAGTCTTGAAACAAGCCCAGGTTGGCCATTGGGAGTCTGGGAGATCCCATGGTCCCAATCAAAAACGTAAGTGAATTGTATTAGAATTCAGCATTATCAAAAACATAACAAACAATATGCCACACAATTCTGCTGTTTTCGTAATTAAAATTGGGTGCTCGTGCGGGGGGAGGGGAGAGCTCTATCAAAAAAAGGATGCAATATTCGAACTCAGCGCTATCAAAAACATAACAAACGATGTGTCACACCATTTTTTTTATTCATCAATTTTTTCAAAATTTGAGGGGGCTTGTGAGAGCTTGGGAGGGTTTTATCAAAAAAGTAAGGCACATTTGAACTCAGAGCTACAAAAACTATAACAAAAAACATTCTAGATACTTCTTTTTTTAGCATTTTTTTGAATTTTGACCCAAAATTTGAGGTTTTTTGCCCCCAAGGGTCTCTCGATTCCACAACGAAAATTAAAAATGATTTCCATGAACTTAATATAAAATTATCTACTAGTAGGAATTTTTTCAGATTTTTCATGATAGTCCTGAAATTAGGTATACTCAGGAAAGTTGAGCTTTTCTCAAAAAAGTTCAATTTTCGAAACTTTCACATGTAACCTTGAGACGTACTCTTGATCTTGAATCTCCGTTCAAAGTTCAATGCTCTTAAAAACCCTGTTTAATTATTCACTGCCTACAAAAATCTGAAAAGTGAAAAAACAATCAAGCTCTTCCCCCCCCCCCTCCATTCCAAAAAACCAAAGGTATTGGGCAAAACAACGGTGGTTTTCATTTTGAGGAAAATCAAAAGATCTAATCGTAAATTAAAATTGTGGCCGACCTGACAAGAAAATGGCCCTAAGATTGGTGAAAATATTTCAGGCGAACAAAGTAGGCAAATTAAGTAACATTCGTGTATAAGTACAAGTTGTCTATTTCAACATCGAAGGCACAGCAAGAAATCTAATTTCGCGCGTATTTCTGTTTCCAGGTATCCCAGCTCCGTCGAACCCGCAAGATATAAGCGATCTAGAGCGTCAATACCAATACTGGCAAATCGCCCCAGCAAATGGCCAACAACAACCAGGTGTGATATGGATCAGCGCCCCCCAATACAGCTACTACCCACCACCACCGAACGGTAGTCCACCGACAAACTACCCGCCACCTCCCTACTACCCTTCGCCATACCCTCCACCATACCCTCTACCAACCCCTGAAACTAACCAAACCCAACCCGAAATCTTGGAAGTGAACCCAACTCAAGGCAGGGAAACGGTACCAACGAAGCCAAGTCCATACGAACCCACAGACTCGTCCACAAGTTCGGAAAATTTCACACCGTCGACTGAAACTTCGCCAACATTCCCACCGAGCCCCCCGTCGACTGAAACCTCACCGACGTCGTCACCCAGCCCCTCGACAACGACCGACCTTCCCTGGACACCGTTTCCCACCGAACCGTCGACGGAAAATTACACCATAACTTATTTCACGACAGCGCCGACGAAACCAACCACAACGCCAGAAATAACCACTAATGCTACCAGCGAACTCCCCACCACCACTACTCCTTCTTATACATCACCTACGAGTACGAGCACGGAAAACGCCACGACTACGACGACCATTGCGCCCAACAGCACGAGCAACGCAACCAATCCGTTGTTGAAATATTGTAAAAAGCCTAGAGGTCAATTCCCGAGCGAAGATTGTAGCAAATTCGTCAATTGTTGGGACGATACAGCTGTGGAGCAGACTTGCCCGAGTGGATTGTACTTTAACGCTAATAAGTCGTATTGTGATTACCCGAGCAACGTGAACTGTACCGGAAGTGCCAGTTCGACCGAATCGACGTGTAAGTAGATATTTCTAACGATCGTTCATCTTGGTCTGCATCTTCATTAGGGCAACTATTAAATAAATATTCGCTTTAGAAAAATAAACAAAGGTTGGAAAAATATTTAAATTAAAAACACAAAAGATGGCTACTAGCCCAGTGCGATTGGACCAAAAAAGAAGTACAAATTACATTTTGGGCTACATGAAATTTTTTTTCGTAAAGTGTTCCTTTCGTGGTCCTGTTTGACCAAAAAAAATTCCTCAAACCTCACCTCTCGGCTTGTCCTCCAAATGTGGATCCGAAATGACCTCCTCGCCGTTTTTTGCATATAACTCTTCAAATACGCATTTAAATGAAAATATTGTTATTACCTAAATTAAAGAACATAAAATTTGCAACAAAAAAGGTTATATACATTTTCTCAAAAAAGTGAACGGGTGGCGCAAAAACAGGCATCAACGCATAAGTAGTTTCCCAAAAAATGAATGTTGTATACTTTGCGAATATTGCGAGGTGTGTAGTGCGGCTATAAAGCGTCCAAACAAAAGAAGATCATAATAAAAATTAAAGGTCATCAAACTTGCAGTAAAAAAGGTGATATTAATTTTTTTCGAAAAGTGAACGGGTGGCGCAAAAATGAGCGTCAAAATATTCAAGGTTAAAAAAATTCAAGAATTCTCTCCTCTTTCACGAGTAAGAAACAAGGTCATTATCGACTCGTAAAAAGAAACGAATGAATTGGTTTTGTAGGAAATTTCATGCTCTACAATGTTTATTTTAGCCATTTTTTCATTTAGGGCACGGCTACAGAGTTATTGGCAATTTAAAAAAACGGGGATTGCCCCTTATCCACATTTTAGATAAGTAAGGGGAGAGGAGAGGGTGGCAGCTTTTTTGAAGTCTATGGGGTGTCTTCAATAGAATATATTCGACTCCTTCTGAAATTGTGTGTTATTCGTGGGAAGGGGGGCTAATCTCCATTTTTTCCCCTTTGTATATTTTGACGCCGGTTTTTTCCGCCACCCGTTCACTTTTTTGAAAAAATAAATAGAACTTTTTTTGTTGCAAATTTTATATACTTTAATTTTGGTAATAACAATACTTCCATTTAAACTCGTATTTGAAGAGTTATAAGCGAAAAACGGCTAGAAGGTCACTTCAGATCCACATTTGGGAGACAAGCCGAGGGGTGAGGTTCGGGAATTTTTTTTGGTTAATCAGGACCAAGAATGGAACACTTTACAAACAAAAAAATTTCATGTAGCGCAATTGCACTGGGCTACATCATTTGTACATTTTGATGTTTCCATCATCAAACGGAAGTTGGAAAAAAGGTCAACAATTTGAAAAATCTCTCAGCGGATTGGAAATGAACAAAAATAATAAATAAATGCAGTTCTGATTTACGATCAAATAAATACGAATGACCTTTACATAAAGATCCAGAGGATGTCTTTGGTAAACCATTTTGACATAATTATCACCAAATTAAAAACCGTTATGTTTCGCATGGTCTAGTGAAAAAGCTTTTAATCTCCTTCTTATGGGGTTTTTATTACGTTGGTGATCAATTGAAACGAGCAGCGTGCTAATTTAGAAGGTAGAAATTGCAAAATTAATCTCTATTTATATCATTTCTATAGCAAGTTCAAGTTCTCCTTCGCCGTCTTCCAATACAACATCGAGTAAATGCCCAACTAGTTATGGAACATACAGAAACAGTAGTAACTGTGCCGCATTTTACGTGTGCGTTGCTGGAGAACCGGTTGATTTCTACTGCCCGCCTGGCACCAACTACAATGACGTAATAAGCGTTTAATTTTATACTTAGCCTTTAGCGTGTACCATCCATCATAGGATATTGCGCTCGATGCTCATAGCTGGTCGTGCTCCTGCTCTCAGGTGCATCAGTGGTATTCAAAGTTTAATTTTTTTTTTGGTAGGAACTGAAAGTATGCGATTATCCATACCGAGTGAACTGTAGTGGTATTCCATCGTACCCCATTCCCGAAGAAAGTGGTACAACGATAGCTACCGAAACCGCCCCGTCCAATATTACCACCACCGAATCACCTGCCAATGCGACAAGCTCGCCAAACGTTACTAGTTCGCCAAACGTTACAACCAGTTCACCAAATGTCACGACTAGCTCGCCAAGTTACACCACCAGCCCGCCAAGTTACACCACCACATCGCCGAACTTCACAAGTCCGCCGATAATTCCAACGGCGACGACGACGACGACCGAATCAGGTTCGACGTTAATTTCAATACAAGTAACCGAAGAACCATTCCCATCGGTTCCACCGCCATCTGTCGATCCAGTAGCATTATATAACTTAAATTTAAAGAAATTACCAGAAAGTGAGTGCACAACCGACCATCATTTAACGACCGAAATGTACTTTTGAGCAGAGCGTCTTAATTTCGATACAATTTCTTTATTTTACAGGTGTAGTGAACACTGGTGTTAGGTGTTATCACACCAATGTATTCCGATTAACTCCGGATTGTTCCTCAGTAACAGTATGTCAAGATGGAGTAACCTATATAGTAAATTGTGGACACGATACGAGTTTTGATGCCTATTCGCAAAAATGTGTTTCTTCGTTTAGAGCGAGATGGTGAGTACTATCAACTTGACAAGACAGTTTTTAACACCTAGTCTCTAACATAGGTTGACGATAAGATAGGTAGGTTTAGGTACCTAGATAAGTTAGAGATATTCATTTACAAAACGACTCGTAAAGGTTACCCTTTCATTAGACGTATCTGTAGAGTGTAGGTACCTACCCAACTATCTCATTCGCCGAAATATATCTCAGATCTCAGATGTAGGCCGCTAGTCTCTATAAAGATTATCACACTAGCCTATATTAAATCAGCCAACCATAAAGATATTAGATTTCCAGCTCGAAGAGAACGTTAACAAACGACAAACTACTCTAACAGTATTATAGGCACCAGTTAAGTACCTGCATAAGAAAATTCAAAGTAATGTCTCTCTCGTCTCGTTAGTTGTTATATCTATAGCTAGGTACGTTCTCAACTAAAGTAAGTTTCGCTCGCTGCATAAATACTACTGCATATTAGACGACGTATGTAGGTAGAGAGCTTATAGAGAGACTTGGTGTATGTACTCCACAAAAGAAGAAAAAATAACATTTCAGCTGCACCTTATGGCTGTATAAAAAATACCTATTCTATGTACATGTGATCTTCAAAGACAACATATGCTGCATGCTGATGTATGCTTATTATTAAACTACGTATACCTATACAGATAGAGTTGGCAGTGAAATGAAATAAGTAATAACATGTGCTCGATAGAAACCCATTTTCTCGATTTAAACGTCTGAACGACTTCAGCATTCGTGTAAATGGACCTTACTCCGCAATCCATTATGCTCCTAATCTCGTATCGTAATTCGTGAAAAATCAGATTACTCGCCGGATAATTCAGTGGTTCTCAACTCTAATAGTTGAAAAAAGAATTCTCTAGTCGTAGCGTTGCTGCGTTGCCAAATTTATCTTTAGTGGAAAATTTTGGAAATATTTATGCAAAACTCGATAGTTTTATTGTTTTTAAAATTAAACTAGGCATATCTATTATACAAAAATACAAAATAATAACGGTACATTAAAAATACAATAAAAAAAAATAATTTTTGTCTAAAAAACAGGATGATATCTTTCCTTTGTGTAGTAGGTAACTGGCTTGCATGGTCAGCAATTTAACAACAGCTCGGATGCTCGAGCTGCACACAAAATTTCAAAAGTGAAATGAACTACACTCTATAAAACTTCGAGAATCCAAAAAATTAAAGCACCAATTAAAATATCTGTGTTTCAAAAAAAAATATCTGAATTTTCCCAAAATAAGATATGGTCTCAATTTTTTGAATCAAAACAAAAAAAATCAATTTTTATCAAGTAAAAAAGTAGGTAACATTTTTTTTAAATTTATGTTAAGAGGAAATAACTTATGATGATTTTCTTTGTCTGAATTAGAAAAAAAAACTTGTCAATTTATTTAGAGAAAAATAAACACCTAATTTTCATGGGAATGAAAATGGGTAATTTTTCAAGAAAAAATCAATTTCTTGAATTAAAAATACTTTTTAAATTAGATACTCGTAAAGTCGTAAGACGAAATTTCTGAACATTTTTGAGAAAAAAAAACTAATGTTTTGTTTCAATTTTTTTTTTTAATTTCTATTTTAATTGTTTGGAGTAAGAAAAATCTACAGCTTTTTCTACTGCTTTTTTGAGGTAAAATTTTTAAATTTTTTTTTAGAGAAAATAAACTTTCAGTTTTTTAGGAGATTTTTTTTTGTTTTGTTCTTGGAGTAAGTAAAAGATATAAGTTTTCAAATTTTCACGAGTGCAGAATTTTTCAATTTTCTTAATGTAAAAAAATATCTCAATTTTTCGGGTTAAAAAATCAATTTCCAGTTTAAAAATGTTTGAGTTTTTGGAGAAAAATAAATACTTTATATGATTTTTTTTTTTGGGGGGGGGGGGGGGGGGTGGGACGGAGAACATTGAATTTTTTGAAGGAAAAAACTACTTGATCTTTTTGGAAAATTTCTTTGAGAAGAAAATTATCAATTTTTCCGCAGTAAAAAATATTTAGGTAGTAAAAAAAAATCCTAATTAGGTAGGTATGTATAAAAAAAATTTTTAAAGAAAAAATATTTTTTTTTAGGAAACGTCTCAATTTCTATTTTCGTCCTAATTTTTTTTTTTATTTTTTTGAGCCAGTAAAAATTTAAAAAACACCTGATTTTTTGGCGGTACCAGAAACGTTCCATTTTTAAAAAAAAGTATCCATATTTTGGAGAAGAAAAAAACGCTCAATCCAAAATATTTACATTTTTTTCAAGAACAAAATTTCGGCGGGATAATCGTAGCAATAATTAAAAGCGCCCAAAAAAAAAATCTTAATTTTTTTCTGCAGCACCTCTCTCCCCCCCCCCCTAAACTTTGCTAGATTAGGAAAATTTCATACTTTTTTGGAATAAAAATCTTTCATTTTTCTAAAGAAAAAAACAGTCAACGTTTTATAGAAAAGAAATACCTACAAGTTTTTAAAAAGAGCCATTTTTTTCAACTTTTTTGGAATAATTTTTTTTTAATTTCATTTGAGTAAAAATATTAGTCAGTTTTTTGGAATAAAAATAATTTCCAAATTTTCATTAAAAAAATCTCTCAATCATTTAAAGAAAAGAAATAGGTACCTACAAGTTTTTAAAGAGAGCCAAATTTTTCAATTTTTTTGGAATAATTTTTTTTCAATTTTATTTGAGTAAAATATTAGTCAGTTTTTTGGTATAAAAATAATTTCCAAATTTTCGTAAAAAATCTCTCTCAATCATTTGAAGAAAAAAAACTTAGATTTTCTGAAAATTCGAAACATCGTAATTTTCTGGAGTCAGCACAAAGAAAAATCTATTTATTTGGAAAAACATCTTCCAATCGTTTTAGGAAGAAACCCACTCAATTTTTTTGTAGTAAAAATATTTCTCAAAATTTTGGAGGAATATACCTAATCTCTTAATTTTTTGGGAAAAAATCTATATTTTTTGAAACTTTTTTTTCAATTTTTCATACAGTAAAAAAATTTTGCAATTTTGTGGTGAGTAAAAAATTCAATTTTTTAGAGTTGAAAATATCCCACATTTTTGGGAGTAAAAATCTTTCAATTTTTTTGAAAAAAAAAAACTTTTTTTTTTGAAGATAAAAAACTCACTCAGTTTTTGTTTTAGAGAGAAAAATCTTATAATATTTTTGGAATTAAAAAAAATCTCAATTTTATTGATGTAGGTATTAGGTAAACATATTTTTTGAATATTTCAATTTTTTAGGGGGAGGGAGGGGAAAATTTAATTTTACATTTTTAAAATGTTCAATTTCACTACTTTTTCGAGAAGTCGAGATAAAAAAAAATTTGGTTTCCTGCCCGGCCTACTTAAGTATAGGTACGTAATATTAGTAATAGGCAGGGTTGGTTGGTATAGGCTAGGCCATAGGAACACGTTTTCATTTTAATTGTTTAACAAAAATCCGTTCATCGGGGTAAATTTCCTTCATCCTTCTTTCCTTCTTCTTCGTACAGTTTGGGGTTTTTTCTATTTGAATAAGAATAAAAACCATCTGCCACGTACACGTCTGCTGTAGGTCTACGTAGGTATACGGTATAGTATATACATACAACTACAAATCCCCTTCTGACGAAATACGTCACGTTTTTGCACAACAAAAATCCGTTTGAATCCGTGAACGTTACACGATGATAGATGTTTCTTTTGTAGCCCGAAATTTTTGCCAACAATGATCAACTGGTGTAATAAATTTCACGATTGAGTTGTACATATTGTGGCTAAAAACAATACGAGTGGGGTACCTATTCACTTTGATTCCTTAGAACCGAGGCCAACATAACTAAAAAACTTTTTGTTTTGGTAACAAACGTTATATTTCTTAAATTCTTTTTTTACTAAAAGTATTTAAAATCACTGTATTAAAGAATTTCTCAATCTTATTTTATGCCAATGCCATTATTGCCACTCATCAAATGGTTTATTACATGTGCGATAAAGTTGAAAATTTTATCATAGTGATAAATACGAACATATTATCTACCTACTGCATGTTCCCAATGCACGAAAAAACATTACGATGACGCTCAAAAATAAACTTATCCTACTGTTTCCTGTACTATCGTAAGTTCGCAAGTAGTACGAAACTTTGGTAGGTAAATAACACCATCGATGTTTTATGATGATAAAACAAAAAAATTACCCAATGAATGACTTCATCATCATCAAACTGTTAAGAAGTTCTTGGAAAATTCAATAATCGGTTAAATTGGTTAAATGAAATGGACCACGCGTATCAAGCAAACCGTGATAATGGAAAACAAATTTTTCTAACGTTATAGTGTTTCACATTCCATTATGTAGTGGATAGGTAAGGTACCTATGGTCCTATGGTTGATGTCAATTAGCAACATGATTTGAGATTTTTTCATAGGTAGTGGGGACATTGTAACGACTTTGGTAACATTGTTTCTTCTCGTCATGCAACCTACACCTAGGTATATTACCTTACCTACCACGTAGCTATAAAATTTTTCAGACTTTTCTCAAATCCTTATAGAGAAATCACTGTACCTTTAGACTGAATTCTGAAATCTCTATCTCTTCAACCCAACCATTAAAGAAAAAAAAAAAAAAAAAAACAGAATGAAAATTTCTCATAAAAAATGTTTGATTTATTTTATTGAGATCACTTCATAGCTATTTAATTTCTAGAGATACTAAACACCACCAAATGTAGAAAGGTTCACATAGGAAAGACAGCATCTGTCGAAAAATATGTAGAAGTTGAATAATTTTAACGTGAAATAGGTAGTCAACGTGGTACCCAATATTTTCAAACTTCACAACACTATTGTAATATCCTTGAAAATCGAAAGAAAAAAAAATTATCATGAGTCAACACTACAATATCCTACCCATTTATCACACAAATCCACAAAAAACAAACCAAAACTGGTGAATGGAAAAAGATCTCGGTCAATACTGTGTTAAGCAAACAAATCACCAAACATAGGTACATAACCATCACTATTAAAACATCACTCTTTTCAAATAGTAAGTAACCATCTTTTCTATAAAATTCTCTCTTTGAAGAGAAGTAAGCCTAGTGAAATTTTTCAAAACACCACGACACCGAATAAATAAAAAAAAATTGCTCATCTCGAACAAAATGAAGAGAAAAAAATATACTCATAAAGTTAACTAATACCACAGCAGAATACCATTAACGCTAAATATAAAAAAGTAGATATTTTGGACGAATTTTTCATCTGAATTTCAACGTTTTACGCGTTCCGGCGAAAAAAAGAGTGGTAACGAAACGATAACACACGTTTCACAGAAGGGCAAGAGGTTAAAAGAGAACCTTGCCTGGCATGAGCACTGAGCAGCGCATTCTCCGTCACAAAGACCGGCGACGATCGACGAACGGCCGAACGCCCGCTGTCTCGAGTTCATTGTCACTAGCCAATTTTCACCATCCGCCACACCGCATCCATCCGTTTTAATGGAAGATTTTACCGACGGAAATTATCTAAAACGCCGGGCTCGTATGAAACTAGGCATTGCAGATTTTCGAATATTGAAATTAGTACATACATAGGTATATTTTAGAACGTCTGGCATTTGGCTCTGCTCTGAGTAATTATATCCTCACACACTCGCCAGTCGACTTCAATCGAAGATCTACTTATACTGCAGATATGGAACGATTTTACACCTGCGATTCGACCAATTAAATATACGTTAGCGAGTACATGTCGTCGTTGCTCGTCGACCTCTGTTTCTGTATATACAGGTGCAAAATTTCAACTTTAATCCGATAGATAAATTTTAGTCTTTACGTGTAAAATGATGTTTAGCTTCGCCGACGAAACCACCACACGTTACCTAACCTAACGTTTTAAACTCAACCTAATCTTTTTGTTTCAGCTGATGAATATCCGAACGAGAGCGGTGATTCCTGTTGATTTTCTCATTTATTTTAATGTAATTTATTCGAAGCATTTTTTAGAATTTAATTTCAAAAATTATTTATACGATTTTTATAGTACAATGTAAGTTTAATTTATTTTGAATTTTTTTATTCGTCGTATTGAGATATTTATTCAACGTGGTTGGTAGTTTTCCTACAGTATGAGACGATGGTCGGGCGCGGTTAATTTTTCTTAACGGCTGAATAACGTAATCATCTGTTGAAGATATCCACAAATAAAACTCGAGCCAATTATTTCGTTCGAGATTACCGGGTACTTTCAACGGTTTATCTTAGCACTTTGGCCACTTCTTTCACTACCTAACGACTTCAGCTAGTAATTTACCTAATCTGAATACAAAATAATGGGAGGTTTTCGATAATAGCAATTTCTTTTCTATATTCGAAGACGAAAAGCTCACTCGATGTCGATGAGTCTCCGACAAGAAAATTTCAAGTACTAAAATAATCAATAGAGTTGTTTTCGTTAAAAACGCGAAACTGATATTACTTACTCGAGTATCATCGATACGTACATATTGTCAAAATACAACTTCGATCTACTCAATCGAAGAGGTTCTCAATTAAACGCGAATACTGTCCATCGTCACCAAACTACCAATCATCTTTTAACTCATTGCATTTAATTACATACTACGAAATTGTGTATACATTAAGATAACTCGTTAAGACTGCCATTGTATGTACCTAGAATAACTCGGCATGTAACAACGATCAACTTGATAAAAAAAAAAAAAAAAACTGTATACAAACGTTTGACGAAATTAATTATTCAAACTCGGACTCGACTCGACGTTGTCATTCTTCAAACTCAAGCAGTTGTAGTTTATTCATCGCATTTATATACTGTCGATATTCGTCAATAAATTATTTAATCGCAATCCGTATTAAATTTATTGTTTCCGATGTAATACTTCCTGCTACAGGCGAAATCAAATTGCAGCAGAGAAGACTTCTCAACGTGTACCAGGACTACTTTCTAATGTTAGAATTTGAACGTGATCCGTATCGTATACGAATTGGTAATTTCACGATACGATGACCATTTTAGATGAATGAAACACGTCGATTCTACTCATTATTGCTTATATTTAAATATTAAACGCTTAAATGTAACAACAATTGAAAATTTTCATATGTAATCTGTTTTGTAAATTTGTACTACAGTTGCAAAATGTAAAGATTCGGAAATATTTAAACAAGACCACTTTATTTAATCAGTACAATCCAGAGTAATATAAATTTTACATAGGAAAAAAGAAAACGAAACATCCAAATGAGAGAAAATTTTCAAGGTACACAAGTCGTAAAATTAATAAATTCTTCAAACATTCTAAAAAAAAAGAAAAAAAATAGGATACTAACAGAACATTAAATCTATCAATACATCAGAAAAAAAATTAAAAATATTCAGGCAATTTGGCAAAAACCTAAGAAACGTTTTTTTTTTTTAGTAACTTTCGAAAGGGATACGAGAACTAAAAAAAAATTAACCCAAGATCAAAGTTACACGACGTATGCGAATGTATTATGTAAAATGTGATACCTTAATTTTAAGCACTTGGGATCGCTACATGAGATTCGATCGAAATATTTCGATTAGCCTGTAGTATGATATGAATATTAATTTAAAAATTACATGAAAAAATTCTATCTACATTGGTTCGAATACTGTTTTGATTAACAAAAACGATCAAGTCTTGTTTAAATAGACGTAAAAATGGCCCAAATGAACGATACTAAGGCAACCGATACGATTAGGGAGAGAAATGCATAGGTGGAAGTACGAGATAATCATATATATGAACACAGTTAACTGAGAGACAAATTTTCAGCCATAAAACGTAACAAATTCTACTACCTTCGATAAGACATAAACCAAAATGTATGCGTCACGATTTCATATATATATAACTAATTCAACATATATATATACTGCTAAAATACTGTAAAATGCCAAATCCCTTACTTAAAAAAAAAGTACCTAATCAAATTAAAAAAATCATAAAATCACATGTAAAATTAAAAAAGGAAAACTTAAAATAAATAATAGGTACCCAACTTATAATAAATACACATAGTTTTCGTTCATAACGTTTCAGCAGTAAATGTCATTTTAATGTATTTACTTTACATTTAAGCCTTCGCTTCGACCGCATCGCCGTTAGCGGCGACATCCGGCTCCGCCGAGCCTTCTAGTTTTTGCTTCTTTTCCGATGATTCTACTTCGGCTTCAGCACCTTCCAAACCTACTGATTTCCTTTTGATTCCGCATACTTCATTACTATCTAAAAGTCGTATTGGTAAAACGTTAGCCACGAAATTCGAACGAAATTAAAATTCAACCCCTCACCATAGGAAAATTTAGTCGAGTTATTCAGAGTAATATTATTACGAATTTACGAAACATACCTTCAGATTCTTTAGTTTCGGATTCTTTTTCATCGGCAAAACCGTTCTGTTTAACATTGCCATTTTTTAAAGCGCATTTATCTTCTACTCCGTTTTCTGGTTTGCTTTCTTCAGCATTGCCGTTCTTCTCGGGTTTTTCAGTTTTTTCGCTTTTATCCGATTCTTCGACTGGTTCTTCGGTTTCTTTGACTTCTTTAATTTCGGGCTTTTCGACTTTCTTTTCGACAACCGGAACAGTTTCTCTAAACAACGAAAACGTAACATAATTAAAACGAGCGAATCGAAAAACATCGTAACAGTGTACATATCAATATGCAAAACAGTATTTACACGTATCACATGCCGGCTGAGCTATTCGAATAAAACGGTAAAAACCGAGAAAAAATCCGTAACACGATTAAACACGATAATGAAAACAAACTAATTGATCGAAGAATTAAAATTTTCAATACTGTGTGCGAAAACCGTTTACAAGCACAAAGAACATGTTCGCTCTTCAAGGATACCCGGTATTTTTGAAAAAGCCGAAAACCGCGAAAAATGGAAAACAATAAGTACGGGGTATGAGTGCTTTGATGTATGAATTTATGAAAGGTGGTAACAATTGAAAATTAGAATTGACATAATTAAACGCAAACGTGACTTACTACAGAGCGCCTGCTTTGAATAAACACAATAGAGAATTAGGTCGCCATTTTGGTTATTGTTTAGCGGCCGCCAAAACAGCGAAGTACTAAATCGAGGATATTACGAATAAAACGCGATTTTAAGTAAAGTTATAATTACTCACTTGACTTCTGGAGCTACGTCTGCCATTTTAGCGATAATTCGGAGGAATTAAGGTAGAAAATAAAGAATAATTACAATAAAACCGCTAAATAAATCGAAGAGAACAAATGAACCGCACTTCAACAAAGTAACGTACGAACACTACAACGACAAATGTCAAACTCTCACACACTTTCCTTGTTCGCTTGCCGCACTCGTGTGATCGGTGTGACGTGACTCGTGTTCTTGTGCAGTTCCCAAAAAATCGATACGAGTCTGCGGCAGTTGGTCGTATAACGAACTTTATAAGAAGGCGAAATATCGCGTCCAATGAATTAAAATTATTTTTTTAATTTATCTTTTTTGTAATTGTTAGTGAGTAAAAATTATTTTATAGAATATTTTGAGAAATTTTAAAAGTTGTTTATTGTAAAATTAATACTTAAAAAGCTCACAAAGTTACGTAGGTGAAGAATTTTGAGTTTTTAGCAATAATACCGATTTCGGAACATTCAAAAATTTTCACTTTTGTTTTAAAATGAACAAAACGACAATGAAACAAAATCGAAAACAGGGGGCCCCCGGCTCCCACTTCACCACTTTGGTCACAATCAATCACTCTCTTTACTCCTCTGGTTGCTTGCGCCATCTTTCTTTGAGCGACTTCCTCTCCTCCCTAAACCCAAGTTGTACAGAGTCGAGTCTGGAAATCTCGATTTCTCTGCTCTCATTTCCCGCGTTCCTCCACCCACGCATTCCATTCCATTTATGTTTTATTTTATGGAAAATGATTCCGTTATGTCGACTCTTTGGGTAATGGGTACTCTTTTTTATTTGTTGCAATTTTACGTTTCTTACGTAACTAAATGAACTAGGTACAATGTTGAATAAGAAATCCGGAAATATTGACCATCGCATTACCTATTTACCTCAAGTCCAAAATCCTCAATCCTCACCTTACAAAATTTGAGAATTGTATAGAAAAAGATCCTCGCTCTTGAATTCATTGGGTTATTCTCAATTTCTCATTTTTACCGAAAGTCGAATGATCGATTATTCAGTTTCAGTATAAGTTTCTGATTTGACAATGTGAATCTAATGTTTTCATCTATAATTTAATTATTTATTTCCATCATTTTTCATATTTTTTCATCGGCGAAATTATTTTTAGATATTTTTAACGTTGGACTGAGCCTGATCTACCTAACCGAACTTAGCCCAAAGAAATGAAATAATATGTACCTATAGTATAAATTCTGTAAACGCTCGAACTGTGCTTTGAGCAACTTGAATATACATTTTCCGGGCAAACGAAGTGTTTTTCGAAAAAATTTATGAGAACCAAAATTGTAGAGCAAAAAATTAACTTTCGTTTAGTGTACTCGGAATTTTGATTCGACGAATATTTCTCGACTTACGGTCGAAAAACTGATTTGAAAATGGGCCGTCTACCAGATTTTTCCTATTTTTCCGGTCAAAGAAGCGATTTTCGTAAAAATTGATAGGAACCATAGACCTTTTACTTTTATATATGGACCGCTCGTGTAAATCAGCGGTTTTGAAGCACAAGTAAAGTAATGTGAGTGTGTATTTACAATATCATTTTTCGACCCTTACGTTGTGTGCGTTACCAATGCAACGACTTATTATGTGTAAAATACACACACACACACACGTATGTTTGCGCATGAGCAGAAGCGTTTTATCAAAATAGAACGTCGTGCTTCAAAATCGGGCTGATTTTAACATTGGACGAGCGGTCCATATATAAAAGTAAAATGTCTATGATAGGAACAAAAATTGTAGAGCAAAAAATATCCTTTCATCCTAAAATCGCTGAAATTTCGATTCGACAAAAATACCTCGATTCATTAGCAAAAACTGTTTTTTCAGGTATGCAAATTTTCATATTTTCCTATTTCGCGGGCAAACAAAGCGTTTTTCATGAAAATTGATAAGAACTAAAATTGTAGAGCATAAAAAATCCTTCAGTTTTAGTGCTTTTAAAATTTTTGATTCGACTAATTTTCTGAGTTATCGTCAAAAAACTCTTTATTTTCTCATTTTCGAGGTCAACGACCCGTTTTTTGTGAATATTGATAAAAACCAAAATTGTAGATTGAAATATTTACTTTCGTTTGGTGTAGTCGGAATTTCGATTTGACGAATATTTTTTGAGTTATCATCGAAAAACTGATTTTGAAAATTGACCGTCTACCAAATTTTCCCATTTTTCCGGTCAACGAAGCGATTTTTGTAAAAATTGATAAGAACCAAAATTGTAGAGCAAAAAATATCCTTTCATCCTAAAATCATTGAAATTTCGATTTGACGAAAATACCTTGATTTCTCAGCGTAAATTGTTTTCTTGGATATGCAAATTTTTAAAGATTCTCATTTTCAGTCCGAACGAAGCGTTTTTCGTGAAAATTGATCTGAACCAAAATTGTAGAGCAAAAAATTTCCTTTCGTTAACGTGTTGTTAGAATTTTGATTAGACGAATATTTCCCGAGTTAACGTCAAAAAACGGATCTAAAAGTCGGCCGTCTACTACTCGAAAATGCGACGTTGCCTTTCTAACTTCATGGCTTGTAGTGTCTAGGTGGTTTTGGAATATCTATAAGTAGGTAATGCAATAAATAATCCATACACACAACAATCATTATTAGTGAAATTCGCAGAATTATTCTACAGCTGAAAAATGCTAATTTTGCAGAGTTGGGTTTAAAACAGTATTTAAAAAAAAAAAAAAAAAATGTATTTTTTGTTTAAAACAGTTTTTTTTGTTTTAAACGTGTTTTTAATTGAAATATAAAAAACGCGTTTAAAACGTATTTAAAACACATTTAAAACAGGTTTTTTTTCGAAATTTTCTACGTTTCGACAGGATAAAAATCTCAAAGCTGAAAAAATTGACTTCCATAGGGTACAGAAGTTACAGAACACGTTTAAAACTCATTGTTTTAAACTTTTTTTTTTTTTGTTTAAAACATCGTTTTTTTTTCTCTCGTGTATAAAACATGTTTAAAACACTGTTTAAAACAAAATTTTCTGTTTAAAACAGCCAACTCTGTAATTTTGGCTAATTTCAGTTTAAAATAATATTACGTTTACTTCTTCGCTTTCTAATTTCTATAATTCAACTTTTATCTGTTGAGGAATGAGGAATTGAGGACTCAGGTTCCTAGTAGGTACCTACTTACAAATCTACAACCCCTTTACAATTTTTGAGATTAATTTTTCCTTTAATTGAGGGAATTTTTTTTTTTTTTTATTTATTAAATATGGAAAGTTTTATTTTATTCTTTTTCAGCGTATCATTTCGTCAGCGCTAAATTTTTTCTTTGAAACAAAAATGTTGAGTCAGTCGAGTCGTTGAACTTGAATTGAATCACCTTCTCATATTGCATAGATCTGTATCTGACTGTGAACTAGATCAATACTCACTTGGGGGAGGGAAAAAGGAAAACACATCACTATCACTTATCATTTACTTATCAAAATTATTGGATTGTGTGTCGGTAGATGTTTTGAAATCGATTCAGTCACCTGAAAATAATGTTAATATTTTACTAAAATCAATAATACGAATTCAGACCACAACATGTTGCATTTTTAATAAGATCGAATGTTTGAATCCTTATGATTACACTTTTTAAAAAGTAATAAGCTCGTTACCATTCTTCAAAAATGGGTGTTTGTTCATCATGTTTCGGTGGTGACTCAGATAGTAATGATGCCACTCCGGATCCTGTAAGTGTATAATTTCGGTATACCTAGAATTGAAATTTCAATTTCGATAAAATTTCTCATATTTTTTCTATCAAATCTGCTCTTCTGTTCATTAGGAGGTGAGGAGACAGCAACAGTTGGAAGCAGTTGAAAAGCGATTGAAAGAGCAGGAAAATCGTGGCATCAAAGATCCGGAAAAAGTTCGCAGAATGCAGAAAAAAACCGAAGAGAAAGATCGTTTACAAGACGAAGCTGCGAGACGTTACGACGGCAGCGGTAACTTGAAAGTAAGTGGATTTAAATCTGATCCAAGAACATCGATTTTTATCAATTTTTACTTACTGAAATTTTGAATACATTTTCGTATCAATTTTACAGTGGCAAATGAGCTGAAACATTCCAATAAACGTCCAACTTGAACCAAGAAGGATGCGGTATTTTTCCATCAAATATGTTACTTTTACTTTGTTTTTAAGCAGTGCACCACTACTCGAGTGAAATGGAAAATTTCAAGTGATTTTGATTTGAAGTTGAAAAATTGTAATTCAAGTAAGCAAACTGGTTTCATAACATTGTCCTTTTATTCGAAATAATTATAAACAATTTAAAATATAATTACAAAAAAAGGTAAACACATATAACTTTCATCACAGTTTAAACATTTTCTACCATGTTTCACGTTGTAATTTGTAAATTTGTACGTTATTTTTCGTCATTTTAAAAATTAATTTCTATAATTGTTTTTGATTTTAAATATAATTTATTTGTTCACAAGCGAATCTTTCATTTGTGAAAAAATAAAAACCAGTCGTATCGAATCACTTGTCTAAACTTAAAGGAACTTTTTTAACTGTATCAATATCACGTTCTGGGTTTTCCTTCATTGGCGTGCAAGGCACTTGTCGTTGATTATTCCAATCAATTTCGCTAAAATCTATAACAATTCTTTGACTTCGGGGTTCGTATTTCCTAAAATATACATTTTAGACGATTAGGGATGATTTCTTTTGACATTATACTGCTACGTTTCATTACTCTTACCAATATTTAATGCCAGCAGCATCGAACATTCGTTTGGCAGCAATTGTTTCTTGTTTATGTGCATGCTTATCTGATATATATACCACTTCACGGATTCCAGACTGAATGATGATTTTTGCACATTCGTTACAAGGAAATAATCCAACATAAATCCGACAATTCTTCACGTCAGCAGAATTTTTATTTAATACAGCATTCATTTCCGCATGACACACTGTATAAAATGCATGCCAT
The DNA here is from genome assembly GCA_959613365.1 of Balanococcus diminutus. NCBI lineage: Eukaryota > Metazoa > Arthropoda > Insecta > Hemiptera > Pseudococcidae > Balanococcus > Balanococcus diminutus. The sequence goes on from OY390715.1 coordinate 23,286,748, forward strand.
ATTAGTAAATTGATACAAATTATCGACCAAGTGAGTGAAATAAAACCAACCGTATAGGTGTTTCGAATTTGTAGGATCATTTTTTGACCAAGGAAATTCATCATCACCGCAACCAATGGGCATTCCATTATATCCAAGGCCGACTATTTTACGTTCTTTATTAACAATAACGGCTCCAACTTGAGACACTGGATCTTTACTTCTTTTAGCAGCCAAGAAAGCGGTTGCCATGAAATAATCGTCCCATTCCAAGTAATCGGTTCGTTTACTGTTCAAATTTCTTTCGCATTTTCTAGATGAAACATTTTTTCAATGATAATTTTACAGTACAACACAGTGTGATCAATTAAAAAAGCTTACGGTAAATTGTTCATGTTCGTCGAATTGTGGTTGTTCATACTGCTGTTTGATCGAAGGAAAAATAATCGAGGAATGAACTTAAATTATTTCACTGGAAAATATACATAGGATGATTGGTATTTCTTTAAATCGTTTATTAATATTATACAAAACTTTGTTTCATTTTATCAACGTTGCAGTTGTTTACAGCCGCAGCAACGTGCTAAATTTACGCAAAAAATTCACACTCATAATCAAAGTTGAGCCATCCACTGTGTTTTGCACAGGCAATTTTCAAAATACGAGAATTTTGTGGAAAAAATCGTGATTTGAATTTTGATAAAATAAAACTATCATCTTGAAGAAGAAAGAGGCAATAAAACTCATAAAACTGTGCTACGTCACATCAGCTGATGATGTTTTTACTAACAACTCAAACATTTTACTATTACTAATAGAATGACTATTTTCGTAATTTCGTATTTTCACTATTTCTACGAAATACACCATCCACCGATATTCAAAAATCAAGGTCATACTTTCATTTTGACCAACGAAATAATTGAATAATTATTTGAACTACCTACATCAAATATGACATGACATGTGGAAACTAGGCTTACGGTAAAAATGTAAATTTTACAGGAGAGCCAAAAAACAAAGCCGTTTGGTAGTATAAATTGGTCACTTGGAGTGGATTTTTAGGCACTTTAGATTTTTTTTGACCATATCATCGGATAGAGGAGGTCTTTTAGAACAAAAAAAAAACGATTTTTTTTACCGTAAGCCTAGTTTCCACATGTCATGTCACAAATAGCTATAATGCGAACGAGTGAGAACAGAATGATATTAAAATAAAAAACACTCGGCGTTTATTTATTTGAAACTGGCAGGAAATTGACACAATTTAAAAAATATTCCTAAAAAACAAAAAAAAATCAATGGTGTATTGTAACACGTACAAAAAGTGTAATACGAAACTAGGTACCTACTTAATTAGAATACTTATATAATATTAAAAATAAACATCAACTATGAAACAATGATTAAAACTGCATTACGAGTTATTTTTAACCGGTAACCCGTATACAACTAAAGATGCTTTATTGGAATATAACAAACCGGTTTCTCGACACGTTTTCAAGATTCGCAGTAATTCAGGTTCATAAAATGACACGTCTGGTATATCGAGTTCTTCTGAAAATCCCTCAATGGCTAAAATACGAAAAGTGAATCAAATAAAAAATAATCTCATTTCATTTAAATTAGAAAAATTTCATTCATTACTAACTTCTCAAATCTGTAGGATTGCCAGGTAACCAATGATTTAGAAGGGTAATTGTAATATTATCCGTATCAGTGGAGGTGATTGGCCACAGAGCACCTAGCATACACGGGCTGTACAATACACCATTATATTAGACAAGAACTTTTACAGGGAAATCTGAAGTAAAAACTATTTGATTACCTTCCAGCGATAATATACTTCAGAGACAAGCAATAGGAACCAACTCGACCTCCCAAATGTTTATGTTGAAAAGAAGAACACCCCAATAGAAACGGAATCGCTTTAACTTTTAACGTCATTAGATCTGAACTGTTGAAGAATTGACTACCATTTCCATGACCGCAATATCTAAAACAATAATAAAAATTATTAAACCATTTCGTAAACAAGGCAAAATTTCAATTCGTAATATACTAACAAAAATAGATCGTATTCTGTAAGCGCATCGGCGAATTCATTTTTCTCAGGTTTTGTACTAGTTAACCCTCGCCAATTTGGGAATCTATTTTTGATAAAACTACCAACACGTTTTTCTGTCGAGTTTAGATTCTTTTCCGGATTAATAATGAAATAAGCATTATGCGAATCTGAAATCATTCTGTACACGAACACAAATCAGCACTGAGTGGTTCTGGTTACTCAATAGATATAGGTAATCTAAGCACTTACACGTTTCCTTCAACAACGCGTGTTTCGTGTTTTTTAAACAAAGCGTACAAAAAATGAATGGAAGGTACTCTGCTGACAGGATGTATTCTAAGAACCGTTGTCATTTCCCAGGGTATTCCCTCGAGATCCTAAAAACAAAAGAAGAAACAATGAAAAGAAATGAATACTAACTTTAGCTAATAGAATAAAATTTAAATACCTCATCGAGAATTAATATAACTGGATGTCGTTTCGACCTGATTAAATTTATATATTTATCTTTAATCGAATTTATTTCTTCGCATAAATCGTCCAGCAGTGAAGTATCTTCAACTATGTACGAAATAGCTGATTGAATTTCATTTTCATTCAAATGAGCACTACCGTAGGCAATCTGATAGAGAAGTTCTTTGCTATGAGTACTAAGTTTCGTTGTGCTGAAAAAAATAATAATAATCATGTAATGTAACTTACAAAGGAGGTACCAAAAATATTTAAAAAATTATAATATACCTGGTACGTAAAATTTCATCGATTGCTTTTTTAAGAGAATTTTCCATTTCCTCATCTTGGAATTTACCCAATAATAAACAACTCCACTCTTTCAACCATCGTTGAGTAATTTGATTGACTAGTAACTGTAATAAAAAAGTTGCATAAAAATATGCTCACGGTTTTGTAAAATTAAATAAATTTACCTTTAATTTAGCACAGTTTTCTAAACGTTTCTGTTTATTCTTCGCAGCGGAAAGTTTACCGATTGAGACCCAGTTTTTTACTGAAATATTATAAATTTCTTGAATAATGTTTGTGCTCTGAACGGATTTTTCCGGTTTTGGTAACATAACATGACAAGGCACTCTGAAAAAGATTTCATCAAATAAATCACTTTTGACAGTTTTGACCCAAGCTTCAGTGATATAATGAATTCATACCTTGAATCACCGCAACTATAGTTGACAATATGGATTTCTCCACAAGTAGGTGCGTTTTCAGGTGATCTCTTGGTCCAACGCGAGCACTGGTTAAAAGCTTGGGTAATTTGAACTAACGTCCATTCTGGAATTTGAAATGTTCTTGGTAAATCTTGCCATAATAGCGCTTGTATTATGAGACTAAAACTCACCTTTGGGCATTTCTTTTAATCTAGCCATTAGACCATCATATTTCTGCTCCATAAATGAGTTATGAAAAGATACATGTTCCATATCCAATCCGATATTTGGAGAGTTTTTTGTGAAATTCAGCACACTAAAGTACAAGTATTTCAATTAAAACGCCAACTGAGAATAATAATTTATTGAATACTTACGACTGAAAGCTTCCTTGGTATAAACATTCTAGTCTCAAAGAGGCAGCATGAGATTCGCTCAAATAAAATATACCTTCTTGATGCAGGTTACTTTTAAAACAAGCTAGTGCGATTTGTTTACATAGATCTGAAACGAAAAGTGAGACAGAAAATGGAATATAATCACCCATCAAGGGCTAATATTACGCTAATGAGTTTTACTTTTGTATAAGGGACCATTCAGAGATCCAATATTGTTCTTATTCAAGCGATCATCAAAGTCTTGAAGCAGTTTGGGAAGATCCATTTTGAAGTTTTGATCAACTTCCAAGTTGAGTTTCGCAGCACCACATTGAATAAGTTTTATAAACACTTGACCACAGACCACACGAACCCTTCATATAAAAATCTTCATCATATAACCCGGTTTTTACATAAAACTTCTCTTTTTTCCGAAAGCTCGAAGCTTTTTTCTTTCAGTTTTTCTCAAGTTCACAAGTTGTCAAGTTTTCAAAAGCAGCTTTTTCTAAAAAAAATTATTTTTATTCCCGCTAAATTTACTTTTTTGGCTTTTCTGCAATCGGACGAAGTCGGACGAAGTACGTAAAAATGGTGCTTATTCTTATACTCTGACATCTACCTACCTCAAAATACCTACTTTTTTATTGCTTTGCATAGTACAAGAATCGACACTCCATTGTTGAAGATAGTGAAAAACCAAAAAGCCCAAACTAAAATGGAAAATTGTGGAAATCGGTGTTGTCAAAATTTTTTCTTTCGTCCTAAAAGTAAGACCGACGGATCAATTTCGTTTAATTTTTGCGATTTATCGCATAAATTTTCGTTAATGGTATTTATTTTAACTAAAAGAACATTATAATAATCATTCATCATGGGTCGTATGCACGCACCTGGGTATGTATAGCTTTATTTCATCTATGTTTTCTTAAGTTTTCACATCCACGTGTATTGTTTGAAACAGTAATCAATTAATTATTATAAATCTTTGATAAAAATTAGCATTTACTCTTATTGCTGTCCAGTGTCTTGCTAAAGATCTATTTGTTCGTTTTATCATAATGTACTCATATCACCATTATAATCATGTTTCATTTTCAGCAAAGGTATCGCCAAATCTGCTCTCCCATACCGACGAAGTGTACCTACGTGGTTGAAGTTATCACCCGACGATGTTAAAGATCACATCTTGAAATTGTCAAAGAAAGGATTCACTCCATCTCAAATTGGTGAGTGCATTGTACTCTACGTTATCTTGAATTCTTATAATATTAAAATTTATCCCATTTGTGTGTGTCAGGTGTTATTTTGCGAGATTCGTATGGAGTCGCTCAAGTACGGTTTGTAACCGGTAACAAAATTCTACGTATAATGAAAGCCATCGGTTTAGCCCCAGCTTTACCCGAAGATTTGTATCATTTAATCAAGAAAGCTGTCGCTATTCGTAAACATTTGGAACGTAACAGGTACTAATCGAAATTATCATTGAATTGTTTCTGCGTATGCCCTATTAATCCGTATTGTGTTTTTTTTTCTTTAGGAAAGATAAAGACTCGAAATTTCGATTGATTTTGGTTGAATCGAGAATCCACAGATTAGCTCGTTATTACAAACGTAAATCTAAGATCGCACCGAATTGGAAATACGAATCCAGTACTGCTTCTGCTTTGGTCGCCTAATTTTTATGTGTCTTGTAAATGGTTAAAATAAAGATACAACTTTTATTATACTTTTTATTCAGTTGTGTTCATTTGTTGAAATTTCTGAGCTTTGATTTATGCGTATTTTAATTCTCGATCCAAAAACTCATTTCGATTACGTACGGGGACGCTCTTAAAGGGGCGGCATGAGGCTGAGTCCCTGAACCGAGTACATTCGTTGTCTTTATAATTTATATTTCACTTTTTTTTAAACATTTATTTGTACAGGTTAATGAATAATTTCAGCTGAAATTTCAAATCATTTTGCTTACTTTTTTCTTCGACTGACTTCAAAAAAAGAAAAGTCCCAAAAAGCAACCACCTCCCCTTCCTTTCTCAGATTTAAAACATTTTACTTTTTTGCTGCGTCAAATGTCAACACTAAACTTTCACGTCTTCTTACGAAAATCAGTGTTGTTTATTTGTAGATTCTAAAGGTATCATGCACTTTCTTCTTATTGGAATTTTGGAATGATTTATCAGTCGATGTTGATTCGATATCATGTTGTTGATGTTTTATGAAAATTTTCTTATAATTTGACAAAAGTAATGTACAGATGTTCAATTTTGATGCACAAATTGCTAAATGAATGTTCAGAAGTTTGTTTTAAAGGATTGAAAACTAAAATTGTAGTTGTTTTTCTACCTTACCTTACGTTGTGCGTTGATGGTGACGATTAGCAAATTTTTTATACTCTCTTATCAAAACGGTTCTTTTGTTATGAAAATGATTCCCTACACTATTTTTTGCATGTAGATTGAATTGATTTCCATAAATGATGAATATTATTGTATTAGTGAGTGAATATTTGTAAATTAGTCATTCAAACGTATTTCGAATCACCTCTCATGCCCCAACTTTAATCATGAAGAGAAGGAAACCAATTTTGGAATTTCAGAATTCTAAAGGTAATATTTTGCAATTTACAATTGAATTGTTTTCATATCTACGCAGTTTTCGATTAATTTCAATTCATTTGGTTACAGAATCTTCATCTCAAGCTTTCAAAAATACATCAGCGTTTTCATCATTAGTTTGTTACAGTGAAGACAGCGATACAGAAAATGTTCGTTGAACTGAATTAAAACTTCTATTTATGCTAGTTTATTTTGAATTAATTTTCATTTTTTTGAACAGAGCGCAAACACTTCGAGATCCAGTCTATCTAATCAATGTGTGGATTCGAGTGAAGCTGGGAAACCAACTACTCGTAGGTTTTCATTAATTCTCACAATTTGGTAGTATTCCTCTGGCTAAATAATGTTTATTTCACATGTTTCATAAATCATAGCTTGGCAAGCGTGTGTTGATGAAAATACCGGATATTCTTATTATTGGAACGTCGAAACGAATCAAGTCACATGGGAAGCTCCTGCCGAATATTTGACCTACCAGGCTGAGGTTCAGCAGTGGAAAGCGCAGCAGGCTGCGAATAATGCCAGATTCGAAGAACGTAATAAAGCTCACAGATGAACGTAAATTATATTTTATTTTAAAAAACTCGAATTTTAAGACGAGTATTTCTGCTTCAGTTTCAGAAATACAACAAAAAGCTAATAAAAGTACAGCTTTAGCAAATGAGAATAATTCTGCCAGTGATTCTGATACAAGTGTTAAGGATGAGTGAGTATTATGGTACAGTTATAAAGTCAAAATATAAGCATATTTAATTAATTCAACTTCTCTTTATAGGAAAGTGGAATTAATTTCTGCTTACGGTCCTCCATCGGACGACGATAGTGATTCGGAGCAGAAAAATTTTAGTAAAAACTTCAGTCAAGATAAATTCGAAAATAAATCAACTTTAAGCAATAAAATCAACCAATCGTCTCACACTAACCAATTCACTATACCAGTTACCAGTTCTATGAATCTCAGCGGAAGCAATAACAAATGTGCCTTTGTTAAAAATGATTCGTCAATTTGCTCAAAACAGAACGAAAATATTTCCAGTAATAAATCGACGAAACAGGATGGAGCTAATTTGAAGAATAACTCATACCCTTGGTCATTTTCCAAGGAAGTACGTCGTCTTCGAGAAATTCCGTAAATTTTATATACATTTCACGTTGGTATTAATCTCATATTGTATTTTACAGAGTTCTCCAAATCCAGAAAATGTTTCCAAACTGAATAAAATTTTGGAAAATTCTCACGACGAAAGTACCGACGAGGATGAAGACGAAAATGATGAAGAATTAGACGACGTCATAATTGGCAGGTTACGAAAAAAGGCTATTCTTTTGAAACAACTGGGAGGAGAAGTGCCACAAGAAATACTAAGCGTATTCGATAACTCCAAAACTGCCGAAGATATAATTGATGAAATCAGGAAAAAAATCCCCGTCGATAGTTCAGACACCAGTGCCGATTTAAACAACGAATCTAAATCGTTTGAAATGCCAAATAAAGGTAACCTGTCGTAGTGCTGATTTTCAATTTGCTACGAGTTCATTTGTTTTATAATTTTTCGTGTTTGCAGACGATAAACCTAACGAAGCTCCGCCGCCAAAACCACTATTTCCAATTTTAGATTATGTAATGAAAGAAGAGCCTCAGGTTGAATTTAAAATTCCAACGAAAATTTTCCCAAGTCAGAAGAATAAAATGAAAAATGTTCAAAAAATCAAGCTATCAGCTCGAGCTAAAGAATTAATTCGTACCAGTTTACTAACAGCCAAAGCTAGAGCTACAAATTTTATCGAAACCGAAGACGGATTGAAGCCTGCCGAAGAAGTAGAAAAATTAGAGAAAAAATCGAGTCTCCAGTCTCAAAGTAAATCATCAGCACACGTACCTTCCCTAAATCATGATACGTGCTTAATTTATGTTGTGTTTTAGATTCTGAAAATAGTAATAAAGATATCGTCGACGACTTGGAAGATACCATGAGTATAAAATACGGATTACAAGAAACAGACGAGAACCCATCCACCGGTGCGTCGGTTATCGAAGACCTTGAGTCAAAAAAAGCCCCTCCGAAAGCTAATTATTTCAATTTAAACGAAAAAAAGAAAACCGTTGGTCTTGCCAATAAGACCGAACAAATCATCACTAAACGAAGCGATCTAAAATTCATCAAAAGCGATTCTTCCAACGATGGAAAATACGATTTTCAAAAATCTTTCATGGTTTATTGCCCGAAGCAGAAAAAAGACGATGCTAAGAAAGCTGACGATATCAAAAACGCCTCGTTATGGTCTAAATGCGAAGAATTCCTAAAATCCGAACTAAACAGACCTGAAATCAAGCCTAGTGATAAAGATGCAGCTTTGAAGAAAAACGACGATGAAAGTAAACGAAAAAGTAAAACGGATACAAAGGATAAAAAATTTGATGATATAGATATTGGTAAGCTTTTTTTCGGATTTTTGTTCAGTTACATTATCGCACCTAATGATTGATATTTTTCCTCCAGACGAAGTTTTGGATACAAAAAATGAAAACGAAGATAAAAAAATAACCGATTTCTCTCAACTAATCATGGAAAAGTTGAAATTTTTAAGCGAAGGAAAAAGTTCAGTTTCTTCTGTTCAAGTGATGGCTATTCAAATCGAGGTACATTTTGAAACAATCTCATTCGCGAGTGAAATTTATTTTATTTTAATGAAATTATCATATTTCAGACTTTAGTCGGCGCTTGGCAGAATGGAGCTTTGACCATGAAGTATCTATCAGATTGGCTGGACGCCTCATTAGTGCAGTTGAAATCTTTCGAAGAAGCTGCTGCTCCCAAAGGATGGCATTGCGAGTGGGATAGGTACAAAATCTCATTAATTTCTACACTTACACGTACTAACTCGAGTCCATATTTTCATTTCCGTTCCAGCCAAATCGTTGCGTTGACAACTGCTATTTGAAAAGCAGTTATTTTATTTTTATCACGTGCTGATTGAAGTAGTTATGCTCAATGATTCGAATCGCATCAATGAGAAAACTTCAAATTGACGATCGTCGACCTTGAAAGAAATATCCAAAGTGCCCTTATGATATCAATTCTAAAATCAAACTTCTTTTTCAGTGATGGCGAAATAAAATGAAAAATTTGATCGACTTTTATTCTTCAAGAATGATAAAAAAAAATTATTTGAAAATTATCACGTCAAGTGTAGGTACCCAGACCTACCTATTTATCAAATTTATTTCGCCATCGTTGATTTTGAACCTTCTTTTCTTCATCAAAAATATGCAAGAAAATACTCCTTTCTGTTAGAACAAATTCTTCATGTTCTTTTTCAAAATGCTGATAATTGCATAACTTTATGCAGCAAAATCTATAAAATTGCAGTTTTTTCCACCGATAACATGGAAGTGTATTTGCGATGAAAATAATCGATTCCTCAAGTGTTCACCCGAGTATGAGGAATAGAAATGAAAGAAGTATGTACAAATTGAATACAGTTGAGACGAGGTACTGATATCAAAATAAATATGTCATCAAGAATGACCCCAGTGCTAATTACATTTCCTATAAGTTATACGTAAAGATATTTCCTCAAAATAATAAACCAGCAACTACAACACCAACGATTTATACTCGGTGAATTACGAAACATCATCTTTTTAAACGTGTTTTGGTCCAATAATTTTTTTTAAATACTCAAACGTACAGGTAAGTGCGATACTTATTTAAAATTTTTTCAATTTATTGATAACAGTGGCACCGTGAAAAGGATCAGTTATTTTTCAAGAAACGTTTGCTTTGATTGATCTTTAAGTTCAGGTTGGTGTTGCAACAAGAAGACTATTTCGAATACGAATGTGATTTGATTTGGAAGCATTAGCTGTGACGAATGATTTTATACCGAAGCAACAGAATATAATAATAAAGGTGTTGATCATTATGAACTTAAATAAATTGTTACTTGCAATTTTAAATTTTGTACTACTCTTACGAATTCGTATTTTATTAGGTTTATTAGTTATTTATCATTCCCGTTAGTTCCCTGAAATGTTTCCAATAAAATAATTAGATAGGATACGGAACGAATGAAGTAAACTGACACGAATGATTACTATACCTATTCGTAGCACTGTAAAAAAAAGAATTAACTAAGATTGTTAAAACATGTAAAAGTTTATGAATTTAATAAATTCATGCTTTTTTGTTAAATTTCAAAATCCACCTAAATACTCTTGATAGATTTTTACGTACAATTTTATAAAACAGTTTTTTTGTATTTGTTTCATATAGATCGTACGGTAGATATTACTATCGAAATAAAGCTACCGGCAGTATCCAGTGGGATTATCCTGACAGCGATGAAAAAAATGCAAGTTCGTCTAGATCATCTTCATCTCGAAGAAGTTCTTCCACTTCCAGCCGGAGATCGAGTCGTTCCAGGCCTAGAACTCCTCCTCCACCGACGATTTCCGATATGGTACCGCCACCTCCTCCTGTTATATCTGATAGAGAAAGAGACTCGCGTAAGAGGAGATCGAGTCCGAGACGTGATTCAGGTCGTGATTAATTTACCTTTTTTTTTTCTCGCAACTCTGCGTAGGCATTTTGGGCTAATTTTCGAATCATTTTACAGACAGGAGACGAAGAGAAGAGAGCAGGTATAGCTCATACTCGTCCAAATATAAACATAAAAGAGATCGTTCGCCGACTCCTGTTTTACCTCCGCTACCTCCAACGCCGCCAAAACCAGCGACTCCACCACCTCCTCCGCCTCCATCATCACCACCGCCGTTACCTCCTCCTCCTCCAGTCATCTCTAACGAAACAGAGGCGAATCCTTTACAGGATGAATATGCGGATAAATGCACAACAGTTACTCCTATGGTAAGTAGATGCTGTTTTTCAACAACTTGGATTAGCCAGTTGATGAAAATATTGTTTGTTTTAGGAAATTGAAAATGACGACGAGAAGCCTGTCAAAATGCACGACGAGCTTGATTCATTTTATTCCGATATAGCTTCCATTGAAGCTTCCTTTAATCTGGCTAATCAACCGGAACAATCAGTGGCTAAAGTTGAAGAAGCGCCGGTGCTTCCACAACCACAACCAAAGCCAGAAAATATTGCTGTTCATGGTGACTCAATCAAAGTCGAAGAAAAAGTTGTAAAAAAGAAGAAAAAAGTAAGCAAAATGATTTGAAATGTATCTCAAATTGTTCGATACTATAATGTTTTTTTTTCAACCAGGTGAAGTTAGATTCAGGGTTGAGTTTGAAGAAAAAAGGATTAGAGACTCTGGTCGCAAAATGGCAAAAAGTCAATAGTGATATTTAGTTATAAAAACAAATTTTATTAGTAAGATTTTAACCTGTACAAATATTTGTAAAAAAGTAAATAAAAGACGATGTACTCAGGATAGCGTTCAATATTTCGTTAGGTAATTGATGCACGTTTTTAGATTGAGAATTGCAATATGCATAAATCAAAGCTCAGAAATATCAACAAATGAACACAACTGAATAAAAGTATAATAGACAATTGACCTTTATTTTAGCCATTTTTATATTGTAAAGATTTTTATTAGTTTCCTAAATTTTTATATTCTGTCATAAACTGTGTACAATTTCAAATTTATTTTGTGATTGGAAAAATTCAAGAATTTACAATCCTGTTTTTGAATTTTTGTTTTGCTTATGAAATCTGTTTTTAAAAGAAAAATCGAAGGAATAAATACTTCAAATTTCATAAAGAAAATCAATAATTTTTTTTTGGAATAAAAATTTACATCAAATAGGTATCAAATTATGAGAAGAAAAATTAGCGAATCAATTGTGTTGTAGTTTCTGAGCGTAGATCATCTCGAAATTTGATATTTTTTGATAATTTTTATTTTCAAGAATGAATTAAAATGAAATACCTCTATCAAATAAAATAATTTATTGATTTTTTTTCTTTCAGAAAATTAAATCATCTTTCTACTCCAAAAAATTGAAAAAAAAAAATCATCTCAAAAATTGAGAAATTTGTTCATCTACCTACTTCGAAAAAAAACTCATTCCTCTCAAAAGAATTGACAAAATTTTTTGCTCCAAAAAATTTAAAGTTTTTCATCTACTTTTTAGTTTTTTTACTCTGAAAGATTAGAAATTTTTTCACGTTGACATCGAAAAAATTAGGATAAATTCCAAGTAAATTTCGAAAAATTTTCCAAAAAACTTGAGGAAATTTTTTTTCATTTTTTTTCAAGTAGAAAAATGTTTTAATTTTCTAAAAAAAAAAAAAAAAAAAAAAAATTTAATTCACCTATTTTATTTTGGTAGAAAATTTCCTTTCTGGGAAAAAGGAAATTTATAAAAATATTATTCAAATCAGAAAAATTCCCCTTTTTTTTTTTTTTTTTTGAAAAAACACTGCTTCAAAAAAAAATGAGCCACAGTCTAGCAAATTCTAGAGAATTTAGACTTTTCCACAAAAATTAACTGAGAAATATTTCAACTCAAAAAATGAAGATATTTTTTCTCCACAAAAAAGTGAAACATTTTTCACACCAATAAAATTCAGACATTATTCTTTCCAAGAAAACTATAATTGAAAAAATTTTTACAAAATAGAAAATAAAATTGAAAAAAATTACTACAAAAAAAATTTTAGATATTTTTTCCCCAAAAACTAATTTGAGAACTATTTTTTGAACTCGAAAAAATTGAGAGATTTCTCAAAAGGCTAACTTTTTTGCAATAAGAAATTTTTTGCTGTAGGAAATTAGAGGAAATCACATTTCACTCCAAAAAAAATTCAAAATTTTTTCCTTACAATTTTTCCTCTTAGAAAATTAATTAAGAAAATATTGTCACCTGTCAGGCAAAATTCATCTGACCTGATTTTTGGCAAAGTTCGACGAAATCCAGGAAAAAAGGTATTTAAAATCCAAGACCAAAAATCCTTTTCACGCCTGGATTTGAAAGCCAAAATCTAAAATCCTTTCCATAAATTGCCAATTGGATTTTAAAATCCATAAATCCAATTTTTTTTCTTTTATTCTGACATCTGGCCCATGTTAATTTTTGAGTAGATAATCCCTTCCTCATCTCTTTATTTTTTTCAGATATCTCAATTTTTTGTCCTTAATTTTTAAAATTGAGATTAAAAATCATACAACAACTTTTCGAAAAGACCGAATTATTTTGCAAAAGAATTTAAATTTTTCTTGGGATAAAATATTTCTTATGAAGTAGGTATAATTAATTTTTTTTGGGAGTTGGCGTAATAAAATTTATTTACTTCTTCATTTTGAGAAAAAGTTTCTTAATTTTTTTGAATTACAAAATATTTTTAAAATTTTCGAGGGAAATGTTTAAAAAAAAAAAACACTTTTGAATTTCCAAAAAAACTTGGTTTTGTGTCAGTTTTTTTTATAAAAATCTTTCAATTTTTTGTTTAAAAAATTTCTGAATTTATTCGAAATAAAAAAATGATTTTTCTCGAATCAAGCTAAAAAAAATTATTTATTTTTTTTTTGAAAAATACTTCTTATCCATCCCTCAATTTGTTTGGAAAACAGCAGAAGAAAATCTCTTTAATTTTTTCGAAATTTAATAATTTCTCAATTTTTTTTGGAGTAGGTATCTATTAATATTTTTTTTGCAATAAGAATTTTTCTCATTTATAAATTTTGGAGAAAAAAAAAGTAACTGAATTCTTTTGCGAAAAACTCGATTTTTTTTTACAATAAAAAATGTCTTTATACCTAATTGATTGTTTGTTTTTTTTTTTTGTTTTTTTGGAGTCACTGTAGTATTTTTTCAACTTTATCGTAGAAAAAAATAAAAAATATCTCTGTTTTTAGTAAGAAAAAAAAGTGTTGATATTTTTTGATAAAATTTTTTTTGAATTTTCTTTTCCTGGAACTCTGAAAAATTAAGAATAATTTTTTTAAAAATAAAAATTTCTGTACCTATTCAAAAAAATTCAGACTTTCAAAAATTTAAAAAATATTTTTATTTTAGAAAAATTGAAAAACGTTTTTCTAAATTTTTTTTTGAGATTTTTTCCAAAAAAACAAAAAAGAAACAAAAACAAAAACAAAAAAAAACAGCACAATTTTAACGTAATATTTTTGAGGTGATGTTTTTGGGGGGGAGGGGAGAGATTCAAAATTTTTCCATTTCATTCGAGTTTAATGAAAAACGATTTTTTTTGAAATATTTTTCAAGTCACTACTTTCTGAACAAAAGTTTTCATTTGGGGGTAAGGGTTATAGGGTATCATTTTCCTTACATCTGTACTGGGCATCTCACGATGCAAATTTTTGAAGGACGTTATGAAATTTTTCGATTTCGTCGACTTACTTATTCAAGTGGGAATGGTCAAGGTCAAGTACCTACAGCTACTTGACTGCTGAAACACTAAAATATATCGAGTTTTCCCATCAATTAAAAATGTCATAGGCGAGAAAGAAAACAGTTTTTAATTAGTGTTATATAATAATTGCAAATTTATTCTATAATTGACAACAAAAAACAAATTACAACGTTTATCATTGTGATATATCAACACGTCAACAAAATAAAAAAAAAACAGCCCTCTCACTATTACAGTACATACTTCGCTTCCACTCGAAATTTTGTGCCGGATTCATGGAATTATTAATAGGTTTAGAATGGGAGGAAAGGGGGAAAACCGCGCGAGAAAATAATCTAAAAATCAGATCAATAAGAATTTCAAACTTATAATAAAGGCACTTAAAAAATTTTACATCTGTGAAATGTTGATAATACTCGTACGTATAATTATACAAATAAACCAAAAGAATTATGATTTGTTCGCTTCGACGCATTCCACAGATTCATAAAAATTCATTCCACTTAAAATGTATAAGTAAAACAGAGATAATAAAAAATCTTACGTTCTAAATTCAAGCGCATGGCATCTTATGCATGAAAAATGCCGTTGTGAACACATAAAAATCTTCAAAAAATGAAAAAATATAAATGAAAATATGTTTATAGCCAAAACATTCAATATTATGCTTGTTAAGCGAGCGAGTTTTTTCCACGCGAAATGAATCTTTCATTAAAATATAATAATACACCGTCCTATAGAAAATTTAAAAAATGGCTATCAGCGAACATCCATGCTGCTTAATTTTATGCTTAATTAAAATTACCAAAATAAAAAAATTGTAGGTAAAGCGAAAATAAACAACATTTAACTAGTGGAAAATACCTCCGTAGTATAAATAAAATTACATTTAAGTGAAATTTTAATTCGATATTATACTCTAACATAAGAAAGCGATATTTTTAAATAAAAAGTTAATCACTAAAAAAAGAAAAAAAAAGTAAGAAATTTTTTCAAGAAAAAGTACGCCAATCAGTACAAAATCGCATTTTGTGTAATAAGTATTTTTGAAAGTAGAAAAAAACTGGTGTTTGATTCTGGATCAACGACAAGAAAAAAATGAAAAAGTAGACAGGGTTCGAGTTAAGTAAATGCACATAAACCGTATTTTACGTAGGTAAGTTATAAATGTTAAAACTCCAAAAATAAAAATGATTAACAAATTTGGTGTTTTCGTTACGTAGTATTAAGTACTTTTCACTATTAAGAATTTCGTTTACAAGAGAGAACACTTCTTATTTTTTGATTTATAAGTAGGTTTAATCGGCGGACGTTCGGAGAGTTGGAATTTTCGAACGATTCGAACTAACTCGTAAAATGC
The DNA here is from genome assembly GCA_959613365.1 of Balanococcus diminutus. Lineage (NCBI taxonomy): Eukaryota > Metazoa > Arthropoda > Insecta > Hemiptera > Pseudococcidae > Balanococcus > Balanococcus diminutus. The sequence goes on from OY390715.1 coordinate 23,302,658, forward strand.
TGTGTCAACGTTCATACGAACTTTAGCGCTGCACTCGATATATGGTATTCTTAGCTGCTGCGATAATTGCTGAGCTTCTGTCACGGATACCTGCAATAATTAAACGATGATGTAATCTCTTTTCGTAGTATTTCAGAATCGAGGCTATAGATCCACGTACCATTCTTTGATTCTCTAAATCAGCTTTATTTCCAACCATTAACATAGGGAATTCGTCTCGATCTTTGACGCGTAATATTTGTCGATGAAATTTACTAATTTCTTCAAAACTAGGATGATCAGTAACAGCAAAGACCAGCAAAAAGCCTTCTCCCGATCGCATATATTGTTCTCTCATGGCACTGAATTCTTCTTGACCAGCCGTGTCCAAAACTAAAGCAAACGTCGTAGAAGAAAAAGGTATAGAAAATTGAAATTTAAAACGCAGTATGGTGTAATATGAACAGATGCGATACTAACTGTCCAATTTGGCAGGAATATCGTCGATAACGCATTGTTTGGTGTATGAATCTTCGATCGTAGGATCATAATCGGTCACAAAATAACTCTGCAATTTATAAATAATATTTTTAGAGTATAAACAAACACTGCGAATACGACTCAGCTATTTATATAATCTACTTATAATATAGGTTATCAACGATAAAACTGATGAAAAAAAGTAGCACAACTTTGGTTATACTTTTAGAAGGGTATTTTCGTATATATCAAAATGAAACGTATAGGTACAAAATAGAAATCGACATACTTGAATAAATTGTATAGTTATTGCGGATTTTCCGACACCGCCACCACCGACGACCACCAACTTATAGGTGGACGAATAATTATATTTATCACTTCTCGACATGATTTTCGCGTACTAAGCTCAAATGCAAATCATTTGCGAATACATTTTAGTCATTTGTTAGGTTCGAAATGCGAAAAATTTCCTATAACACCTCAAGGTCTCCTAATCCGTTCGTTCGGTTTTTAGATGAAACACCGCCAACACAAAAACCTACGAGTGTTCCTCCCATTCAGTAAAATGTGAGACATCTGGTCATATACAGCATAAACGATGGTTCTATTTAGGGAATCTTGTTGCTTCTAGTATTCATCGGTATAGTATGACCTCCTTACTTCTCTCACCACTCGTCTCTTGTTTCATTTCGACGTAGGCCTATTTCATTCAACCGACGAATGAAAAGAAAGAATGAAACCAAGTTGTCTCGTCGCGTCATTTGTAGAATTACGGTAAATTACCGTACCCGGTTATTCGCAAAAGTCATTCTAAATCAAAAAGAATGATTCGAAATTAATAAAAATACATCAATAAATTTCTTTGTACAAAAATATATTTGGAATAAAAAGCATAAATAATAACTTTAGGTTAGTTTTGTTCATTTGCAACTAGAGATAGTTTACGTTTAATCGTAGATTCTTTTTAATTAAGAAAAATAATAAAATAATAAAGAAATAAAGTGTTTAAGTCATGTTAAAAAACTTATTTTAAAAAGAATTCGACTTGATCGATTTGTTCGATACGTCACATATTAAAATAAAAACAATCATTGGTACGCAGATGTGTTTAGGTCATGAATGATGAGATTTATCGTTAACTAAAAAATGGATTAAAAATTAATTACCACAAAGGTCGTTCGTTGATACTAGATATTTGTAATTGCACGAGAATAGGAGATAGGAGTATGAAATCGCATGAGATTTTAACAATATTATGAAGTTATATGAGATAAGTGAGGTATACGAAAATTTTCAATTGGACCATAATCGAACCGAATTTAATACCTGATTCATATTATCACACCATGAAAGTCTTTCTTCCAAAGTATCCGCTGATAAAAGCAACCTGTAAATAATTTCAAAATGTAATTTAAAGTTGAAATTATTCAAACTTTTTTTACGTATTCATTGGTACTAACCCTTCTTCGGTGAGTCCTTTGAATTCCAATAGATAAGATGGTGGATTAAATTGTAACATGAACGTGTGTGGTCGCATAGTGATTTCAATTCCAACGGTTTCGACGGTTTTAGTGGTGCTCTTCCTCAAATCGAATGTTCCAATTGGATCCTTTTCGAAAAAAAAAAATAATAAAAATCAATTATAATTGTTCACTGGTGTCTGGCTTGATAAATTTGTTTAAATGTAAGCGGATCGTTGTTGTTCGATTTCACCACAGATCTGTGGACTTCACCAAGGCAAGTATAATTCTACGTAGATGAATATTCAAAATTGGAGGGGCGGGAGGGTCCAATCGAAATTTTTGTGATATCCAAAATTATTCCAAGGATTTTAATCTACAACTTTTGTTTAAAAACTTTTTCAATTTGAACCTTCCCTTGCCTCTAATTTTGCATAACACCAAGTAGATATTTATTCAAAAATGGAAGAGGGAGGGTGGGTCCAATTGAAAAAATTTTCAAACAAGAGTTGTACATTGAAGTCTAAAAAATAATTTTGGTTATTATAAAAATTTTGATTGGACCCCTCTCTCCCCTGCAATTTCACATAATGCAATGTAGATGTTACGCCTAAATCGTGAAATTGCCTAATTTGTGAAATAGGCAAGAAAATTGCCCATTTCATGAATTAGACAGAAAATTTACTTTTTTTTCTCATTTTTAATTTTTTTTTAAATTTTTTTTGAAAAGATTCAAAATTTTAAAGAATTTTTAAAAAGTTTTTATGAAATTTTTATGATTTTTTTTTTGGAAACATTTGAAACAACCGGGTAGGTCTAGGTATAGGTAAACCCTTCAAAAACATTTTTTCTATGTAATTTTATTCCAAATGTAAAAAAAAAAAAAAAAAAAATTAGAAAATTTATTGTGCAAATTCTCTTTTTTGCTTTTGATAGAATTATTAAATTTTTTAATAAAAATTTTAATTAATTTTTCTAAAAAAAAAAAAAATTATTACAAACTTTTTTTTAAATGAAAAAATTAAAGTTGAGAATTCAAATTCGAGCACTAGAAAAATATTACAAATTGTTTTGAACACCTTCAAAAAAAAAAAAAAAACTTCATAATTTATCCACAAATTTTTTCAGCTCAACTTGATGGGGAAGTTCCCAAATTTTTCAGTAGAAAAAAATCACTTTTTTTGGATTTCTTTTTTTTAAATAGGCAAATATAAAAAAATATCTTTCACATTTTTTTGTAAAGAATGCTGCAGTCGTCTCCTTTTTCAACTGTGATTCCATTTTTAATGCTTGCCTAAATCGTAAAAAAAAGGGAAATTTCCTATCTAATTCGCGAAATAGGCAAAAACAGGGAAATCCTGCCTATTTCATGATTTAGGCGTAACATAGACACTTATTCAAAATTTGGGGATGTCCTATTGAAAAAATTTCCAAACAAAAGTTGCAGATTGAGATCTCAGAAATAATTTTAATAATCACGAAAATTTCGACTGGACCCCTCCCTCCCCGCCAATTTTGAATATTCAGTATCTGTGTAGTATTATACCTACGTAATAAATGAAAAAACAACGACGATCAATTTCCATGTGAAAAAAAAAATTATCAAACTAGATTCGATCATCAGACCGAGACTCAAACTTCATAAATTCTACTTTTTCTTACTTTCACACTTTCTTCTTCGGGATATTTCCAAAAGGATAATTTTTCACCGGACAGATAAAACCAATATCGACTCCAAGCACCGTAACCCGATACAACTTCATACATAGTTAAAAACCCATGTTTTTTGACACTCGTTAATGCCAAGTTGCACTTTATATTCATCATTATCATTCCAACCAGTGGACTGTGCAGTAGATCTTGCTGTAATACGGAAATAAAAATATTTAAAAATTTTAGAAGCTTTACGAGGCGTCACAACGTTGATAATTACTTTATTCAGAATCCATTGATGACGAGTGACTTCATTTAATGAAAAAATCATATAACCGACCATGGAAAACGAAGACTGAGAACTTCTCTTGCCGTCGGCGTGTCTAGGAAACATTTTGGCTTCCTTTGCTTTCTTAATAAGAGCTTTTTTATCCTGAAATGAAATTAAAAAATGATTAAATTTTGTAAATAAGATTAAATTAATTAAGTTGAGGAGGAAATACCTTTTTAGCGCTACTTTGTTTAGGATTCACCGGATCTTTTTTCTCAACTAGCAAGTTATACACTTCGATTGTAATTCTAAAATCTGAACTAACATTAGCCACGGTGATTGTATCTCGGAATTCGATATAAGAGCATTCGGGATCTTGTTTAATATTTTTCTGCGCGACTGGCACAACTTCCGATGATACGACGGTGTCACCGCATTTCACGACGCATAATAGATTGTTGCATAAATCGTCTGAAAATTAAAAAAATCAGCCGTAATAAAGAAATTTCAAATGTATCGGTTTTCGGTTTAGAATGTAATATTTTTACCTCTCAAGTCGGAATGGACGACTGCCATTCGAATGGGTAATTTTATATTGGATATGGTTATATTACCCTTGGCTGGACTCGACGCAGAAGGCAACACCGAATTTTCGACTTTTATCCTATCGATTTCATTTTGAAAGGTAACTATTTTCAACTCTATAAAATCACAATGATTAATAACTTCACATCCGATTGAATACGTAATAGGGTAGTGAAATAATACACGTACGTGATGATAAAACTAATTTTTCTGCTTCCAAGTGGGATAAAGAATTGACGAAAGAACTCGATAAACATAATTTCAAGGCTCGAATTGCTTGTGTAAGCTTTATTTTTTCCTTTATAAGTTGCTCCTCTAATGATTTTATTTTGGTGCCAACGTCCGAATCATTTTTTTCTCTGGCTTCTTTCTTCTCGTCAACCGGATCATCAAAATCACTCTGAAAAATTAATACGTAAATATTTTCAAAGAAATGTGAAAAAAAAACAAATATTAAAAAAGCCTAGGCTGTTGTTAGTTTTTTTTAGTCAAGCCCCAAAAATACAAATGAATTTTAAAACGAATGGTCACCTTTGAGGTGTTATTTTTACTAGTCTGAGGCGAAACGGGTGAGAAACCGAATGATGTATCGGAGGAGTACGTTTTCATATAGGTGAAACTCGCAGTTTCATTGGGGCACTTGAAAAATGGAATATTTATTAATTGGCTGAAAATGACATTTAGTTGGTACGAGTTTAAATTACCAGACATACTTACTTCTATGCTATTGAAAGAAGAACGAGCAACAGGGCTGAGCGATAATGTCGAATCATTTACTGATATCAATTCTTTTGCCTCGTTTATTGCATTTCCGGCGACTTTGTTGCACGATTCGTTCATGGTTATGTCCTGCAAAATCATCATTAAATAAATTAGATTTTTTCACCAAAGAAATATCTTACTGATGACGATTTTTACAAACCTTTTTACTATTCTGGAAAGAAGAAAAAATGCTGTTTGTAGCACAAAGTACGTCGCGTCCAAAGCTGTTGTCGAGCTCACTGATGGAAAAATTTGCTTGATTTCTGATATCAATTAAATAAAAAGTTAGACGTAATGTAGCAGAGAAAGAAGTTCATAAATTCAATAATGATCGAATAATACCTGGAATAGTTTTTAGGAGATTCACTCTCGTCGCCACTTTCATCAGCATCGCAGTCCAGATCTGATATACTGGGATACAAACGTCCTGGTTTTGGGGTGCTAACAAACTTCACTTGTTTAACTGTCTCCAAAACCGGATAAACTGATAAATTTGCCTCCTAAAGAAACACACAAAAAAATCATAATTTGTATCAAATGCAATTAAATAGTTTTTCTCATCGAGGCAACCATATGTACCTGATCATTTGAAGGATCTGGGAAACTAGAGCAAGTTTCTTCGCTTATATTCAAAACCACGTCTTCTTTGGGTTCACTGATTTTATTAGAAGATACATCTGATTTTATTGAATCATTAGAATCGTCACTTTCGCTTGTTATTTGGTAATTATTCTGGACAGGCGATGCGCTTGGTATATCGTTTTTCGAAGGTGTTCGATTTTCAGGTTCTTTTACTACCGGACTCGAATAACCAAAAGTCGTCGGAATCTCTTCACCCTTTGAATTCAATATTCGAGTTAACAAGTTGAAATAAAATATGTGAACCTACATTTAAATACTTACACGTAATCGCCTTTCGAATAATTTCTTTCGTTCGGCCACAGAAAGTAAACATGGATCTGGAGCATTTTGTACTTTGTCAGAATTACCTCCATTTTCTCGGTCGAAAACGCTTCTAGCTTTTTTGAAATCAAAAATCAGATGCGCGTCTGACTCTGTCCTGGTGTAACCTTGAGATTCCTGAACATACATTAAGAAAAAATGAATTAAAAATTCCTACGAAAGAAAATGTCAAAGCGCTTTTAAAAATACTCACAAGTGTTTTGACCACTGATTGATCCAACGCCTTTTTTTCGGGAGTATTTGAAGCGCTGACAACCTTTTCGGTTGTATTTTTTCGCGGCGACAGAACATTCTGTCTAATTACCGGTCTTTCTGGAGTTTTAGTTACACAGCTAGCCTGATTAATACTCTTTACTGGAGTAGTTGGAGTTTTTACAGCGCTTTCTTCGAGTTTTTCTTTTTTAGCAGGCACGCAGTTTCGTTGTTTAAATGCGTTCGATTGAGTTTTAGCATAACCTGGTGAACTCTCTTTGTGTCTCCATGACACGGAATCAAATTTACCTGATTTAGAAGCAATACCAGCCGAAGATGCTTTTTCTGGGCTTTTCCTCTTCACAGGCAATTGTTTCGCCTATAATGATAAAAAAATTATTATTTAAAAAATATACCTATTAGTTTTTAATCAAGTCGAATATTTACCATAGTAGCCGGCAATGGTACATGACTATCTTCCTCTTCGAATTGTTTGAATTTTCCAGCAAGATTTGCAAGCCTGTTTTTACATTGCTTCATGTAAACATCGCCGCTCTTTTCATCAAAGTTGCGTTCTACAAAATTTTTCAAAATTATTCCACAATAAAACAAAGCCTCTTGAATACTAAATAAAAGCGCCAAGGCATTAAAGTGTATTTTATATAAAAGCTTAAATAACCTGAAAGCACGAAGTTGCGATTATTAGTTTTAGTTATTGCTGAATCTTCGCAGTCCATTTTATCATGAGAAAGACTTTTCTTTACAGTTAAATGTTCTGCAACAGAACACTCTATTAAAAGATTTTGGAAAATTAATCAAACCTAACTACTCGTTTTTTTCGCAACTAATCAACATCTACACCATTTCCTCTAGAAAGCGAACCAACACCGAAATTTACATTACATATAACTACACTTACCGGCAATTACCGGTTTGGCGTCAACATTCTGTGTGATATTTTCCTTATCTACACCTGAGGGAAAAGGTCAAATTATCGGATGCTAATGTTAGTACAAATGAAAAGTTACGAATATACGTACCATCGTTGCGTAGAATATGTGCATTCTTTTCAAGTCTTTGGAGAGCTCGTAACCGCATACGCTAAATCAAAAGGAGATGAATTAATCAAAGGCATAATATGATACGTTATGTTATGAAGTAGTACATGAACAGTCAACGTTGCTTTCCATACACAGAGAAAGTATTTTGATAGGAAATTAGTTCACAATGGTTAATATAAATTATTTGCCATTACAATGGATATGTTTACAAAAATGCTATCACAAATATTGAGCGGTAGGATTCGAATACGTACTTCAGCAAATGAATCGTCCATTCCTGAAAGGAGATTTACGCTATTTAAACACTAAAATAAACTTTTTCACTAATTATTTCATTTTACTACACAGTTTCGCGCTGAGATTTTGAAGATTTATCAAAACAGTCGCAAAATGCAAAAATATCAACCGAATTCCGTTAAAAATTACGAAAATTCAAAAAGTTCAAGTGAGGCAAGAAGAGAGAAAGGAAATGGTAGCAAGTGACATCTGGTGTTGATATTCTGAAGCTTAAAAAAAAACAAAGGTGATTGCTGATTGGTCGATTTTTTTTTAATTTTTTTATTTTCGTGCATCTTTGGATCCGCTCGTCGAACTTGGTATTTTATTTTGTAAGCACAACTTTGTCAACTTTGAATTTTGAATGTACAAACTTTGATAATTTTTGATAAGGTTTAATTTTAGCGTGTTTCTTGAAAATTTGTTAATAATTTAGATGAATTTTTTATAGCTACATAAAACAATACTCGTTACACTCCGCGTTGGATATTTGTAAGTAAACCTAACTCGATGAGAATTTATTGTATGATTAATGATTTAAAATTATCATGTGTATTACGAACGGGTTTCTACGCCGGTTTGAATTATTTTGGTTTTCAGTAGTTTTATTTATAAAACAATCACATTTCTTCTTTCATTGTACATAGCTTTAGCTATAGTATTGCTGATATATTGTTCTCTTGTAGGTTTATCAAGATATGACCGGTCCATTAAGGACGAAGGAATGGAGACGAGCACTATCCACATTTAAAGGTTCTCTCTCAAGTAAGGACATCAGGAATCGATTTCTGGAATATTTCGTTAATGAAAACGGCCATCAACATGTGAAATCTAGTCCAGTGATACCTTATTTCGATTCATCTATACCTTTCGTTAATGCTGGAATGTGCCAGGTAAATTTGACTTGTTCTTAGTGCTTTGTCCGAATTTTAATACCGTTTTTAATTCAATGTAATTGCCTTGCAGTTCAAAAGGATATTTACATCGCAAGAACCAATCCGCTTCGATAAAGCTGCCAACAGTCAAAAATGTATTCGAATTGCTGGCAAACATAATGATTTGCGAGCTGTTGGCATTGATTCGTATCACCATACGTTTTTTGAGATGTTGGGCAATTGGTCTTTCGGATCTTATGATAAAGTTCGTGCATTACTTTAATGATTTAAATAAAATTCTGTAATTATCGACTGATAATTTACATTTGAAAATTTCATTTTTTTTTCAGAAACAAGCTTGTAAATTAGCTTGGGAATTGTTGACTTCACCTCCTTATAATATTTCTCCGCATAAATTATTTGTCACATATTTTGGTGGAGATGCATCGCTTAATTTGCCAGCCGATAATGAAGTTCAAGAATTTTGGCTAGAACTTGGGTATATTTTAATTTTTTTTAATTTCATCGGCTAAACAATACGTTGAAAACAATGATCTTTTTTTAGCGTTAAACCAGATCATATAATACCTTTCGGAGCATCGGAAAACTTCTGGGACATGGGCGCAACCGGTCCTTGTGGTACTTGTACGGAAATTCACGTTGCCCTAGCCGATCATCTGTGCTCATCTCCTCACTTAGTCAATAAAAATAATCCCCTATTGAGAGAGTTATGGAATATAGTGTTCATCAAGTACAATAGGTAAAAAAAATGGATTGGACATTCGTATAATTGTAGTGTCTTTTTTATTTACGTATTTTGTCTTTATAGAAATCCTTTTACAGGACTGCAGATGGTACGATTGAAGCACTCCCTCGTGAATTCATAGATACTGGAATGGGATTTGAAAGACTAGTGGCATTGTTGCAAAAGAAAACTTCAAATTATGACACAGATTTATTTACTCCACTTTTTCATTGTATTTCATCGGTACGTATTTGGATTTTTATGCTTTGTGTAAAACTTGATTGTAATCTATTTGTAAAATGTTTGTTGTAGATTACTCGAGCACGACCTTATAAAGGTACATTTGGTATTGATAATATAGATTCGTCCTATCGTACCCTGGCCGATTACAGTCGCATGCTTACTGTTGCAATATCAGATGATGTTTTTCCAGATGTGAAGTAAGCGATCAAATTTCCATCTTAAGTTCATGTGTAAACGTTTATTTTCAAAACTTTTCTTCTTTTCAGTCCGAAATTGAAACGTATAATTCGCAAAGCATTATTTATCGCAGAAAAAAAATTCAAATTTACTTTCCCACATCTTCTCATTAGCGAATTGAGCAACGGAGTCGCACAAACTTTAGAAGGCGCTTACCCAGAGATAAGAACTAAATTGAATCAAGTTGGTAGCGTACTTGATTTGTAATGAGTTTTGTAATATTGTGTTTAGACTTACAAATTTTTGTTCGCTTTTAGGTTCAGCGTGTGTTAGACAATGAATATAAACAAATGCAATTTTTAGAAAAGAACTCTCGTCAACAGTGGGACGAGACTATATCGAGGTATCCAGTTCTGAAAAATTTCTCGTTTATAGAATATCCAGGTTTACCAGTAGGCTACCATTTCCTCATGGAACAGATTTCCGCGTATAAATATAAAGATTTTTTACCTCCCGAATTAATTGTTAATTTGTATATCAGCCATGGTTTAGAAGACTGCGTAATCGACGAATTACTAAAACCCTTAGGTAAAAAAGGCGACCTTATTTTACTATTCTTAAACGGTTGGTTGAAATTTTAAAAATTTTTGGTTTTATTTTTAGGTTTCAAATATAACGCTGAAGAAGTGAACGATTTACTTCAGAAAATGAAAAATATCAGTAAAATACACCGACAGGAAGATGATTCGAAAATTACCAAGTCCTCGTCTTGCAGCACTCTTGTCACAGATGACTCATTTAAGTACGCTTTTAAGGAAAATCCTGATCGGAGTACAATCGAGTATACATTTCCCGATGTGAACGCCACAATTTTAGCTACAATTTTCGACAATAAAATCAGCGGAGCTGTGGATAAGCGATTAGAAGAAGAAATTCTCAATTTACAAAATATTCAATCGGAAAAAAACGTACATTCCAAAAAGTTGGGAATAATTACTGATAAAACCAATTTTTATACCACCGCCGGTGGTCAGTGTCACGATACTGGGATCGTCGAGCTAACAAACTCAAACGGTGTCCGCTTCAATGTGGATAGAGTTGAGAAATTAAAAGATGTTGTCGTTCATTTCTGTGATTTAAGCCAAGTTCAAGGGTATGTATTTTTATTTGGTTATGTTTCATTGTATTCGATGGATTTTTATTTTAAATTTCGTTTTCAGAGAAGACGCCAGCTTACCTTGTAAGGTCGGTGACCATGTCACTCTGAAAATAGATCAAAATCGAAGATGTCAGATTATGAGAAATCATACGGCGGCACATTTACTTAATGCTGTTGTCAAAAAAATCTTTCCAGTTTCTCATTTTAGAACTGGTTCCATTAATGAGGAGATGATCTCTTCAACTTTTGCTGTTTATGGTTATTCGTACGATTCTGGTGAGTTAAATTTTATAGGTGATCCTCTCGTGATTAGTTTATTCATTTTTCAATTTTCTGCTTTATTTATTAATTACAATGCCATAATATCTTCGTGTAAAAGATAGCGAGATAGGCCTGATGATGAAAGCGTATTATAATGTACATCTCATCGGTAAATAATGAAACCAAAATATCGTTACAGATTATTATAAATTAGAACAATATGTGAAGAAGCGTATTACCGAAGAATTGCCAGTGGACAGATTTACCTCTTCTAATACCCTCGAAGTAATGCACCTACCCGGTATAACTTTCACTCCTGGGGAACAATACAATGCAGAAAATATTCACGTAATATCAATTCTTGATCAAAAAGGAGAAGTGATATCTAGGTTCGTGATTGAAATTTTGTAATATTGTATTTGATGCTAATGAGATACCTAATGAATATTTTTTTTTCTGCAGGGAATTGTGTTGTGGAACCCATCTCAACAATACAAAATACATTCGAGGTTTCTGCATAACGAAGTTGAGTTTTTCAAAAGCTCAGTCTACTCTTATCATCGAAGCTGTGACTGGTGAAAAAGCCAAAACTGCTAATAAATATGGGATGCAGACAAATATAAAATCTCTGTCTCTTATTTTCAAAGTCGAAGAAATGCTAGGGCAAAACTTAGCTTCTATTCATGAGGTATTTCTTATAGAACCTGAAAATTTTATTCACTCATTTCAATTTTTGTATTTTACTATTTGCTTCAAATAGATGGTCAAAGTCAATGAAGATATATGTGCGCTGTTGTTCGAAATAAAATATAATAAAGACATTGTCAAGCATACTCTTCCATGTAGCATCACTGAAGATTTCGCAAGACTTAGAGATGCACAAAAGAAGACGAATAAAGTAGTAACTTCATTACCGAGGTAAATCATTTTTGATATTTTTACTAACTCGCCAAGGCCGGCAACTTGCAATTTTATAAGGTGGACGTGGGAACTATGGTGGGTGGAAATTTTTCTAATTAATACGAGAATAAATTTTTTTTGCAAAAATTTAAAAAGTATTTTCACTCTAAAAAAGTTGGGAAATATTTTTGCTTGAAAAAAAAATTAAGAATTTTTTTTCTTTTGAAAGTGAGTCATTTTTTCTTTTACAAATTAAAATAAATAAATAAATAAAAAACTTGAATTTTATTTTAGCAAAAATTTTTTACTCTGAATAAATTGAGAATTTTTTTCCTCCGAGTTGGTGATTTTTTTATTGAAAAAAATTGTAAAATATGTTTAGGGGAAAAATTGGAAAATTTATATTTTCAGAAATGAGACAAAAAAAAATTGAAAAAGTTTTCCTCTGAAAAAACAGAAGTTTCAAAAAAACAACAACAATAACAACATCAGATTTTTTCTGCAAAAAATTTCAAAAATATTTTTAATCCATGAAAATGAGAAATTTTCTGTTTCGAAAAATTAAAAAAAATTGATTCCAAAGAAATTGAAATTTTTTTTCAAAAAAAAAAAAAAAAAAATGCTAAAATTTGAAAAATATTTTTTGCCTAAAATAACAAAGGCTTTCTTTTACTCCAAAAAATTGAAAGATTTTTTTTCTTAAAAAATAATTGAGGCAAATGAAGATATTTTCAAAGAAATTTATTTCCTTTAAAATAATGGAGATGAATAGAGATTTTTTTTCTTGAAAAAAATTGAGTTTCTACCCAATGAAAAATGTAAAAAATTTCTCTTTTTTTCTATAAAGAAACATGATTTTTTTTTTAATATTAAAATATTAGATGATATTAGGTATAATTTTTTTTCCAGAAATCTTGAAAAGATTAGATTTTTTCGGGGAAAAAAATAGGTAGCGTGTATTCAATTTCTGCATTTTCCAGAGTTTTCTGGGATGTAACGCATTTCACTTCTGAAATTTTGAACGTAGTCCAGCACTTAAACGACTGCTAAGTTGCCGACCATGTTACTCATGATCATAAATACGTACTTACGATAATTTTGTACTTTCAGGCAAATAGTAGCCCTCGGATTAATATCTATACTCAATGAAAAGTACGAAGAGTGCGACGTCGTAGCCCATTTCTTTGCTTCGAAACACGAAGCTTTACGAGATAATAATTTTTTACTTGATTTAGTCACTATTAGTGAAGAAGTAACAAAACGGAAACATCCTGTTTTATTTGTAACTTACGTTGATGGGAAAATTAGATGCTTTGCTTATATCCCCGAGGTGAGTGGAATACTTTAAATCGAACCAATAGTTGCGTCTTCAAATAGAATGGTTCGTATAATTTTTTTTTTTTGCAGGAGAAAATTATCGAAAATTTTAACGCTTTCACTTGGTTATCGTCGATCTTGGAAAATTCGAAAAAAATTGAAGTTTTTGGATCGGGTGATTTGAGATTTGCTTACTCGCTTCCGAAACAAACACCAGAAGAAAAAGTTTTACCAACCGTTGAGCCTATTTTGAAACGAGCAAGTTGTACTGAATTAGAGTAATTTTTTATATTATTGTTTGTTGTTTCATCAATTAAAAATTATCAATTGAATTTTTATTTCTTAAATTTATTTACATCGGTTACAAAAAAAAATGAAAATATTCTAGTTCTTAAATTTATTTATTAGAAAAAAAATTCAAAGGAATTAATCCACTTGAATGTACTTTTCATCATTCTCTCATTCGTGGATCAGCTTGTAAAATCAGAGGCTTCAACGTAGCACTAATGTTTGGTGTTTTTCGTCATCAAGAAAAACGTCTTGATTTTGGAATTTTTTAATCAACCATTCAAATTTTTCAAAAATACTCGTACAAAATTCACGAATTCCACTCGCGTTCTAGTTCACTTAAATTTCTCTCCAGCGTGTCTTTATCTAACCTATTCTTACATAAGAAACGATTTTCTAAGTATAATACAGGAATTTCATATCGATACAACTTTTTCCATCTTTGGTTCTCTTCTAACGATATGTCAACTTCTTCGAAAGTAATACGATGATAGAAAGGTTCTAATTCTTGTTTCAATTCGTCGCATAATGAACAAGGATCTTTGGTGTAAAGCGTTAATCTTGGAAGTCTATTTTCAAGTCTTTCCGTTTTCCTGAGAATTTTCACCATTTTTATAAGATTTTTAAATAAAATGGAAATTACAATAAAAATCGATATATTTTCGAATCAGTATGCGTAACTACACGAAAATAATACATAATAACGAGACACCCTGTGACGGTAATATTTTTAAATATCACATAAATTCAATTCAGTCCACGATTAAAGAAGTACTGGATACAGCTTCAATTTGAAGAGATAACCAAAATTCCAAAAATAACCATTTTGATTCACCTACAATTTTTCTATTAATATGGAAGATGCGCCACCGCCTCCGTTGCAAATAGAAGCTACTCCTTTTTCGCCAGCTTTCAAAGCGTAGGCTAAGTGTACGATTATTCTACAGCCAGACATTCTGTAAAATGAATAAGATTTGATAGATAAAATGGTCTATATATTTTTTTTAATATTTTTAGAAAGCTGCTTACCCAATTGGATGTCCTAAACTTACAGCACCACCATGAACATTGACTTTGGCCGGATCGATACCTAATTTTTTAATGTTAGCAAGGACTACTACGCTGAAAGCTTCATTTATTTCCCATAAAGCGATGTCATTCACTGATACATTACATCGCTCGAGTAACTAAAAAAATAAAAAATAAATAGTTATTGAATTTTCGATATTTTACAGATTAATATTTTAAGGAAATATCTGTATTACTTTAGGAATGGCAAAAGCTGGAGCTAATGGAAAGTCGATTGGATTGGTTGCTGCATCTTGGAATCCAAGAATACGAGCCAAAGGCTTAATATTTAATTTGACAGCAGTTTCGGCGGTAGTCAGTACGCATGCTGCTGCGCCATCATTTATGGTTGATGCATTTCCGGCAGTTACAGTTCCATCTTTCTGTTAAATTTTCCATTAATTAATATTTGAACCTAGATTATACAAAATTCAACATAGGAATACCAGGTTTTACTTGGAAAACAGTCGATAGTTGACGAAATTTGTCATAATTGATACGTTTGTATTCTTCGTCAGTTTTTACTACAATATCTGGTTTGCCTAAAATGTATAAATTAATATTATTGGTCGTGAGAGTTCAATTTATCATAAAAAAATGAATAATCTATCCAGGTACCTTTTCTTTGAGGCACTGAAACTGGTACTAATTCTTCAGAGATGGCTCCAGAAGCGTAAGCTTGTTCACTCAATTTGTAACTATTTATAGCATAATCATCTTGCTCCTGTCGACTTATGTTACAAACTTTGGCTGTGTTTTCGGCGCAATTACCCATATGAATTTTATTATAAACGTCAGTCAAACCATCGGCCACGATTCCGTCCTATAAAAATATTTTAAATTATAATACAGAATTTTCAATCAAACTATCACCAATTAGACACCTACAGCTAAGAAAACACCGCCGTATTTAGTCTCTCCTCGATTCATGTAAAATGGTACATTGGACATGGACTCCATGCCGCCAGCTACGACGATATCTTGATGCCCACATAGTAAACTTTGAACTCCAAACATGACTGATTTCATGCCCGAAGCGCATACTTTATTTATGGTGGTACAAATGGTAGATATAGGCAAACCTGAAACAATACGATTGGGTTAGATAGAAAAAATTTAAGCGCGAACGCATCAACATTCTATATTTAGTAGAGCACGTCATTTCAAGGTAAACATTGTTTTCTAACCTTTGCCAATTAACTTAAATACAAGTTGTTTGAAAATACTCGAGTTTAAAAAACTCGTCTATCTCGTTATTACGAGAAACACTACGGTGTGTGTGTAAACACCGACTACATTTTACCTGCGAATAAAGCAGCCTGTCTCGCTGGAGCTTGACCTGCGCCTGCTTGACAAACATTTCCCATAAACACTTCGGTGACGTTTTCTTTTGGGATACCACTTCTTTCAATCGCTGCCTAATCAAATAAAAGGAGAAGGATTAATTTCTCGAAGCACGTAGAATGCATGGTAGCAAGCTAGGCTACCTATCTAAGGAATATTAAACTGCACAACTCACTTGAATCGCAACAGCTCCCAATTTTGTAGCAGAAAGAGAAGATAACGAGCCTCCGAAGGAACCGATTGGAGTACGAGCAGCTCCGACGATTACTACTTCTTTATTCATTCTATTTGTAGTGCTGTATTTACGTATGAAAGTTCCGAAAACGTAGAACTGAAAGCAATCATTTTATTTATTGTAGATTATGTAAAATTATTCCTAGTAAATAACATGTTGATAAAAAGTAGGTAATACTTGTTTCATCCTCTTGCTGGTAACATTCGTCAAATACATCGCGGTATCGAATTTTTAAACAGCAATTAAACTAAATTTAATACTATAATCTATCGAGCAACTAAACCAACATCACCGATCAAGATTTTTATCATCGAAAAATATTTTTTGATTTTGATTATCAATCAAAAAATGGAGTGCAAAGCGCATGCGCGTCATTTAAAATTAGCTCAAATGGCTTAATTTATTCAATTTGATGAATTTGCATATCGTTGGGTCGTACAAATGCTGCAAATTCGTCTCAAACATGAAAATTACACCGTCACAATTTGCAGATAGAATTTCAAGAGAGATAAATCACAAAAATTCAGTTTCATTTCAGCTAATTACATTTTTTTGTTACCCCAAAATAAAACACCGATGTATCAGTGTTGTCAGTAAGAGGATATTAAATGTTTATTAATTAATTTGAGTAACTATTTATTATTTAAATATCGAGTTATTCTTCAATCTTCAGAAACTAGTACATTCGAATTGAATTTAATTCAATAAATAAAATTTTTACTACATGAAAATCTAATCCTACTTAAAATAAATAAGAAATAAACGACAGATTAATTACCCAATCGGTCACTCCAAATCACTACACTGCTCGATCGAAGATAACCGAAAAGTAAATAAACTTCGGTTCTTCGAGTAATGAGTAAGCGGAAATGAATTAATTTTCAGCGGTGTTTGGCTCTGAATGGAGTAATGTACTAGTGTTGTATTTCTTTTCTTTAACAAATATTCAATATGAAGTTATTTTGTATTCTATCGTTACTTTTAATCGGTGTTTGTCATGTGAGCCTCGCTAATTCAGTAGACAAATTATATCGGTAAGTGTGGAAAATTTCAAGTTTTCATTAATCAATTTCTTCGTTTTCCCTCTCTAGAATATCTACCTAAAGAATTTTAAAACCCTATTTGCATATTTCAAGTTCACCTCGATTTAAATTACTCATTGCAATGAAAAATGGACTTATGGTTCTCATGCCCACTCTACTATCCTTGGTGTTTCCATAACTGATAAACAAAAAGAAAAATCATTATTATTGATGTTTTATGCGAAGTGAAGCATTTAATATTTTGTGTACAATATTATCATTTTTCTCAACATTATCCACAAATTTAACTTCTCATATTATCGCCCAGCTCTTCTGGAAATGAAAAAATTCCAAATCACGAGCACGAAGTCCATCCAATTATCTACAAATTATCTCTTAGTTCTTCGAAAAATTCTAGGCTATTGCCACCTACTCGAAGAGGTATCGACGCGATACCTGAAAAACATGAAAAACGATAAGGCTTGCTAAGTTGCTAGTTTTTTCGTTCTTCCCACTTGAAATAATTTTAGTCGATGCATTTCAACGTAAAATAATTCTACAATTATTAATATTATAAATGTACTTAATAATTGACCATTGCGCGCTCACCATGATCGCTAGCATCGCCGGCAAACCACGAGGATAAAATACATTATGGCTTATGAGGGAAGTGTAGTTTTTTCAACTTTTAACAAGAATGAGATGATTTACGGAAAATTTTGTAAGAACATTAATTAAAGAAGAAAAAATTTCCTTTCCATCGATATAAAATTTATTTCGATTCGTCAAGTAATTACGGATCTACGGATGTTTTTTCTTATTTGTTTTCAACTTATCGAAATTTAAATTATAAATAAATCGAAAACTACTCATTTGACAAAAAAATGTTTTCTCTAAAACTCGGAGTAAATTTAATCCTCTTTCCAACGGTATATTGGTGAAGTCGGTAGCTTTAATATTCACGCTACCAGCCTTACTTGAAAGTTGAAAATTCGTATTTCAGTCTCATAAACAGCTGATCTGAATGTTCAGTTTCAAAATTGTATGGAAAGGAAGGGTCTAATCGAAATTTTTATAATAACAAAACTTATTTCTCGAGTATTATTCTACAACTTGGTTTGAAATTTTTTTCAATTTGATCCCCCCTCCCCTTCTACTTTGGCATATTACTATTATAAATGTGAAATAGGAGGGGAAAGAGGGGTCCATCTGAAAAAATTTTCAAACAAAATTTGTAGGATAAAATATAAGGTATATTTTATGTTATTACAAAAATTTCGATTGGGCCCCTCTCTCCTCCCAATTTTTATGTATAAGTGTCTACATAGTATTATTATGCAAAATAAGAGGAGAGGGAGGTGTTCAATCGAAATTTTTGTGATAACATAAAATATACCTTATATTTTATCCTACAAATTTTGTTTGAAAATTTTTTCAGTTGGACCCCTCTTTCCCTCCTATTTCACATTTATAATAGTGATATGCCAAATTAGAAGGGGAGGGGGGGATCAAATTGAAAAAAATTTCAAACCAAGTTGTAGAATAATACTCGAGAAATAAGTTTTGTTATTATAAAAATTTCGATTAGACCCTTCCTTTCCATACAATTTTGAAACTGAACATTCAGATCAGCTGTTTATGAGACTGAAATACGAATTTTCAACTTTCAAGTAAGGCTGGTAGCGTGAATATTAAAGCTACCGACTTCACCAATATACCGTTGGAAAGAGGATTAAATTTACTCCGAGTTTTAGAGAAAACATTTTTTTGTCAAATGAGTAGTTTTCGATTTATTTATAACTGAAATTTCGATAAGTTGAAAACAAATAAGAAAAAACATCCGCAGATCCGTAATTACTTGACGAATCGAAATAAATTTTATATCGATGGAAAGGAAATTTTTTCTTCTTTAATTAATGTTCTTACAAAATTTTCCGTAAATCATCTCATTTTTGTTAAAAATTGAAAAAACTACACTTCTCTCATAAGCCATAATGTATTTATCCTCGTGGTTTGTTAATTGACCCAACTTCCGATAGAGTTCAGCCACTCCGCGCGCAATGGTCAATACCCAAGGCCGGTTTCATCGGACCGCCAAAAAATACCTAAATTAAGCCATAATAAAAAAATTTCTAACCCCTGTTTATATTCCCTCGTTAAACTTTAATATTTCTTCGGGTGAAAATTACTAACGCATTGTACCAATGCCAATGTCACTTTCATTTTCATTCTTAATTCATTTCAAATCGCAAATATTACGATTACCTTCACGTACTTACCGGCATAATTTATTTATCATCTCGAGAGAAATTATATTACTTATGCAATACGTATTCTCAGACAATAGTTTTTAGTGAAACTTGGCCTATTATTTCAATTATTCAAAACCCCAGCGTGTGGAACGTAATTACAGCATTTTTCAAAACAATGTGCCAGTCATAAGAAACCTTTCGACTTCTTTGATTTGATATTCGAGGCATCTTATGTAAATAAATATTTTCGTGAATCAAACGTAACAGGAAAATCGTATAAAAATAATCCTATTTTCAAATCGAAGAGGTTAATGTGTTGAAAAATAAATAAATATAGTGACGACTGTTGCAAAATTGAATGATTAATTGTTTGCATTTGTCACTTGTGTTTTCAAAGTATCGATAAAAAAAATATCACCTTAATGTCGTTTCAAATATTTCGCAAACTACACAAATTAGTAGGCCAGAAAACTGCTGCTGGTGGAAATTGGAACGAGGTGAATTCCCTGAAATGAGTACTATTTTTAAAGCAATAATATTTCCCAAGTGGCGTTCCCATTATGTCAGTTTTTCAGCCTGTAATAAAAAAATTAAAAAATTAAAAAACTACATAGTAGACCTATTATATTTGAATTCTAAAATACTAATTTGTATTTTTATTATTTTTTTTCAGAATTTCTCTATCCAGAGTTGTCACACCACGTGATCGTTTCCGTATAGCTGGCACAGAATTCAAATTATTAAATGCCAAATACAATGGAACCGGTACCCCCGAACCTCTTCGTAATTATCTCGATGTAAGTATTTTTTCTGCCACTCTGCATCATCAAAGGAAACACGTGTCAAACACCAATAAATTAGTAACGAGTTGTTAATAATGTCTGAAATTGAGAAAACATCACTTAATCTTGATTACAAAGGTCAAATCCACGAGTCATTTCCAATAATGAATTATTTTCGCCAATTTATATTCTCAGTTCTGGTTAGCTGAGATTAATTTTTCTTCATTTACCTAGTCTCTAATAAATGTATAATTTTCAGGCTCAATATTACGGTCCTATAACTATCGGTACACCGCCTCAACCTTTCAATGTTGTTTTCGATACAGGATCTTCGAATTTATGGGTACCATCGAAACAATGCAGTATTTTAAACATTGCTTGTCGTAAGTACGAAAAACAAAAATATAAATAGGGTTCTTTGTCGAGTCATTGACACTATATTACGTACGCTTTTCATTTTTCATTCATTTCGTTTCGCTGAGTCGCAGCTTTAAACGCGATTTTTAAATTGAACGCGTAAATAAGTCGAAACATGTTTACTACGAAGTTTTTTTTTCTCGAGATATATATTTTAATTTGATCAACGACAAAGCTCTTGAAATGTTAACGTAGGTAGGTATATTGGAAATAACCTCGCGTGATTCATAGCTCGGTTGCGATTTGCCAGAACAGCAGTAATTCTATCATGTCGATGGTGTTTTTAACTTAAGGGGGGGGGGGGGGGCTACTTTTAAAAAAAATTTTATAATGCATAGCGTTGACAAGCGGATTTTTTTAAGACTTTTTTATATGATGCATTTTTGATTTTTTTTATCTGAAGTATCGAGGAAAAATTGGAAACAAAAATCATTTTGCATTTTTTTACAAAAAAAATAATTTTTGATTTTTGAAAAATAAAATGCATGGAGTTTTCAAAAAAGAAAAGTTATATTCATATTGCATTTTGATGATGTCGTTTTGCAAAAAATATTGATAGATTTTTTTGGAAAATGAAAAATTTTAAGCGTCAAAATTGGAAAACAATGCGACTTTTTTTAATGCCCCGTTTCCAGAAAAACTATGCAACCCACGAGGTTCTTCCTCAGAATGTTTTGTATTCAGTACAGTTTGGTCTGTAATTTAACGAGAGGATTTTGCAAAATTCCTACTTTCTACCCGATTTTATCAAACCCTCTCATAGTTTCTCATCGAAGTATTCCAGTCAACTCGAAAGAAATCGTCGACAAATTAAAATTTTGCAAAATCCTCTCGTTTAAGTATGGGGGAGAGCTTCTTCTACAACCCCAAAAAAAGATGAGCTCGATACCTCCCTTAGTTATTGAGATAATGGGGCATTCATGTGAAATGGGTAGGACAGAAAAAGGGTAATTAGAGTTTTTTGATTTTCCAATAATACATTCATATGTTTTTGTTATTTTGTTGACCAAAGTATAATGAAACAGAATTATTTTGAAGTCTCAAAAACTATGCATTTTTTACTACGAAATCTAGGAAATCACAATTTCAAAAATATGCAACTGGAATTTTTGAAATTTTTAATTTCCTATTTTTTTTGGAGTCAGTGGAGCCGGGGATGGTCCGGTCTTGGCGTATTCAACTATACTGTCAATACATTTGTACTCTACGTAATAAAAAAAAAGTCGATTTAAAAGTAGCCCCCCCCCCCTTAAGATACGACGATTACTAATATATTTTTGTAGATAACAGGCGAGAATTAGAATTGCTCGTGATTAATGTAATTTCTATCTAGCCAAAACTAACGGTTCTTGGGTTCTTATGTGCTCAGGTTATCGATGTAAAAATTTATCATTTGGGAGGAGAAGGAAGGAAAACAGTTTATTATCTGTAATCAGCTTGTTTGCGAGTTGTATGAGATAAGACATTGTGTTTTGAAGGTGGTATTTTCAAAAAATATTATTTTACGAGTGAACCGCACAGTAGCCTAAAAATTGACAAAATACACTCTGATTTTAAAAAATCTCTTTTTCTTATGAAAAAATCTTTTTTTTTGAGTAAAAATATATATATATTTTTTAATCTTTGGTGAAAAGATCTTTTTATTTTTTTACAGAGATTTTTTTGGAGTTAGAAATATCTCAAGTAACTTTTCGAAGTGAACGAGAAGAATTTGTTTTAAAAAAAAAAACGTTTTGTTCAAATCTTTGATCGAAAAATTCTTTTAATGTTTATGAAGTAAAAATTTTTAAATTCTTTGAGTTGAAAATATTTTTTAAATTCTTAGAGAAAAAATTTCTTAATTTTGCTGGAATAAAAAAAATTTCAACTCAATTATTTTGAAGTCGGTGTAAAAATTCTTCTCTAATTTTTGGGAAACTTCATCTTAAGATAGTGAAAAAAATCTCAATCGTTTTGGAAATGAAAAAATTACCTATCTCAATTTTTTGATGAAAAAACTCCTTTTTTTTTTAAAAAATCTCCATTTTTTAAAAAGTAAAAAATTTCTCATGTTTTGGAATAAAATTATTTTTAAAATTCTTGGAGAAAAATTCCAATTTTTTAGGGTAAAGAATTTTCAAATGTTTTTCGAAATAATTTCTTTGGAATTGAAGAATTATTTACAAAATTGTTTGTGTATGTGTGAAAAACATATTTTATAAAGAAAACAAAATAAGTATTTTTTAGGAGGTAATTTTTTTCCCATTTTTCAGGAGTAAATAAAATCTATCGGTTTCTTTGAAAAAAAAGAGTAATTTTTCGTTTGATTGGAGAAATACATTTTTCTCAATTTTTTGAAGTGAAAAAATTGCCCATTTTTGGGGGGAATTAGAAAGAAAAGAAACACTTATTTTTAGAAAAAAAATCAATTTTTTGGAGGAAGAATATAAACGGTGAACAAAATCTGTAATTTTTTTTGAAGGGGGGGGGGGGGGTAAAAAAATTTTAATCTTGATTTTTAGGGAATATTTCTCTAATTTTTTGTAAATTTTTAGTTTTTTGGTCTCAATTTTTTAAAGAAAAAAAATCTCATTTACATAATGAAATACTTAATTTTTTGGAGAAAGAATCCAAACTTTTCGGTATGGGCAAAATTTTTAAATTGTTGTTTTCCTCTTTTTTTGGAGTAAATTTTTTTCAATTTTTTAGAGGGAAAAACTCTGGTTTTTTGAAAATGAATAACTTATTTTTAGAAAGAAAAAAAAAATCATTTTTTCGGGACGTGAACATCATTAAGTTTTTTGAAGGAAGAATCTAATTTTTTGTAGATGAAAAAAAAATCCTTAAATTTTCATTTTTCAGTTGCAAAAAAATCAATTTATTTTAGAAAAAATCTTTCATTTTTTTTTTGGAAAGAAATCTGTTTTTTGAAGGGGAGGGGGAGGAATCTTCTTATTTTTAGAAGAAAAAAAAAATCTTAATTTTTTGTCTCAACTTTTTTTTGATAAAATGTCTAAACTTTTTTTTCATTTTTCTTCTCAAGTATCTAGGTACTTAGGTACAAAATTTTTCGATTTTTTAAGTAATTTTTTTTTTTTCAAATTTTTAAGGCAAAGATTTTTAAAATTTTTTTGAAATTGAAAAATTGTCAATTGAAATTTCTCATTTTTTCTAAGAAAAAAAAATCTTACCATTTTGTACTTATCAATTTCTTTTGAAATAAAAAATCAATTTTTTCGTTGAAAATAAAAAACAGAAATTCCAAGCTGCTGGCCCTGGCAAAACGTTTTTACTGCAATATATTAATTTATTTCGATGATTTTGTTGCAGTACTTCATAATAAATACAATAGCAAAGCGTCCAGCACTTATCAAGCCAATGGAACTGAATTCGCCATTCATTACGGTTCTGGAAGTTTATCTGGATTCTTATCCGTGGATACCGTTTCAGTAAGTACAGCTTAGACAATGACACCTCTCAAGAGGAGAAAAAATACTTTCAATTTTAATCTTATTTTCCCAGGTCGGTGGTTTGGATATCAAACAACAAACATTCGCAGAAGCAATCAAAGAGCCCGGTATCGCGTTCGTGGCTGCCAAATTCGACGGTATTTTAGGTTTAGGTTATCAAGAAATCTCGGTCGGTGGTATTCCTCCTCCGTTTTATAACATGGTTCAACAAAATCTCGTCAAAGATAGCATATTTTCCTTCTATTTGAACAGGTTAGTAAAATGTTCAAAAATAGATCTACGTATCAAAAGTAGGTACGTTTAGTTCTCATTTGCGTTTTTTTTAAAAATTCCTTTAGAAATACGTCGGCTCCTGACGGTGGTGAATTAATTTTCGGCGGAGTTGATCCGTCCAAATATCATGGTAACTTTACTTATGTTCCTGTTAGCGTTAAAGGATATTGGCAATTTGGCATGGAGAAGTAAGTTCTCGATCGTTCTCGATGAAATTTCCTAGTTTTTCCTTCATTCAAGAAATACGTATTTTTTTCCCACAGGATTTCATTAGGTAGTAAAGTCATTCAAACCGCTCAAGCCATCGCCGATACTGGCACTAGTCTCATTGCTGGCCCAACCGAAGATGTTGCAGCTATTAACAAAGCTATCGGAGCTGTTCAAATTTTAGGTGGCCAGTATACGGTGAGAATATTACATATTCGTGTTTATTAGTCATTCTACAATAACTTATCGATAACGTTTCCTTTTCACGAACACGAATTTCATACATGACGTATAAATACCCGATAACAAAAAGAAAAAAAATCATCGAAGTTTTGTGTACATGGAAGCGTTTTTGTTGTTCTGTCATTCGATACGACAACAAAGTCGATAAAATAATACCTCGTACATTAACACATAATAAACCTAGGATTAATTTCTCATTCGCAGGTCAGTTGCGAAGTTATCGATCAGTTACCCGATATTACATTTACGATCAACGGCGTCGACTATACGCTCGCTGGAAGAGATTACGTATTACAGGTATTGTATTTCGCACCTCACTTGTACAGATTCTCGAGACAAGAAAGTTGAATAATATTTGCGTTATTTCTTCTCCTCATACAGATCAGCTCATTCGGTAAATCTATCTGTATATCCGGATTCATGGGTATTGACATTCCTCCACCTCGAGGACCCTTATGGATTCTCGGAGATGTTTTCATCGGCAAATATTACACTGTTTTTGACTTGGGTAATAATAGACTGGGATTTGCCGAAAGTGTACAAGGCTAATAGCAAAGGCCGCGTGATTGATTATTTTAAATACGTACTTTCGCTTAATGTATATAGTATTTTTTAAAGTTCGTTTTATAAACGTAGCAATAAATACGTTTTTATTTTGACATTTTTAATTCGGGTATTTTTTTTTCGAGTGTTTCATTGAAATTGAAAATGTGGAACGGGAATATTTAAAATATTGGAGAATTCGATTGATGAGCTGGTATTATTATTCTTTGTGATTTTTTTCGCTCCCCCTCCCCCCCCCCCACCAAAATTGATGAGGAAATAATTGGAGCGTATATGTCCCCATATTTGAAAAATAAAATAAAAAATTTGCCAGATTATCAATTAGTTCTTTTTTTAAATTTTTTATTTAAAAATAATGAAATGAAAATCTAAATCAAAAATTTTAAAAGGTAAATTAGAAATTCAGAAAATTTATATCGGGTTGAAAAAAATTAATAAAATCGGTTCCTTGTATGTTTTCCCATGAAATGAAAAAAAAATTCGAACTGGAAAATTGGAAATTTCTGAAAGTTGAAATTTTTTTAAATTTTAAAAATAGGCAAAATGGCATTATCTTCAACATGGAGAAAGTTGATTTTAAAAAATTCCAAATTTTTAAAATTTCTGTATACTTAACAAAAAAAGGTTATTATTTTTCAGCTAACTTTTAATTTCATCTGGTACAGAATTTCCTACATGAGACGAATGAGTTGATACTTGGCTAGATTTTTTACTAATTTCTTCAGAATAATTTCTATTTCTTTTAAACACATTCCCTTCACTAAAAAATATATTTAGTAGAGATTCACTTCGGTGGGCCAGCAAGGTCAAAAAACTGATCATTTTTTAAAAGAATTTCCAGAAAAAAATTTTCAACTTTTTTCAAGTGACTTTTTTGATTTTTTTTTTTTTTTCTACAAGAAAGTAGATATTTTCAAGAAATAACTACCTCTCCGTCAATTTTTTGAAAGATTTTTCAAAAAGGTTATTGTAAAAATAATAAAATATTTGGATGGAATTATTAAATTTTTTCAAGAAAATTTTTCAATTTTCGTAAAATTGTTTCCAAGAAATTTTTTTTATCATAGACGTAAATTTGTAAGAAAAAAAAAAAAATTTTTTTTCCTGAAAAATTATTTTATAAAATGTTTTAAAAATATTGTGGTTCAAAAATTCTGCTGAAAAAATTTGTAGGTAAAAAAAATAAAGATTAATTTTTGGAAAATTTATCAAAGATTTTTTCAAAAAATTATGAAAAAATTCAATTTTTTTTCAAAATACATAATACTATGTTCGAGAAATGTTATTCTGACATGTATAAAGATTTGTAAAAATCAACTTATTTAAAGAAGTTCCCTTTTTTTCAATTCCATAAACAAAACAATAAAAATCTAAAAAAATTAAATTTTTTTTTTTGAAAAAAATTTTAAAAAATCAATTTAAAAAAATATTTACTTATGCAAAAATTTCAAAATTCTTCAACTTGATGTACTTTTTGATACCTATAAAAAGCTTTAGGTATAGAAAAAAAATAATAAAAATTACCTACATTGAAAAATTCAACACTTTTTTTCAAAAAATGCTTGAAAAATATTTTCTTGAAAATAATTTTGGAAAATTTGAAAAAAATCGTTAATTTATACATACCTACCTACATACAAAAAATTAATTTCAATTTTTTATTAATTTTTTTGCTGAAAATTTACAAAAAAAATTCTTGAACTGAAGTTTGCCAAACATGAGAATTGAAGAACATTGTTCAATAATTCCACTGAAAATTTTTCCTTTTTTCCAAATTTTATTAAAAAACAATCTTTTTAAAAATTTTGTTGAACTTCTTCAAAATTTCTTCGAGAACAATTTTCTGTAAATTCGTTGATTATTTATTTTATTTTTTTTTTTAATTTTTAAAGCACCTAAATTATTGAAAAATTAAAATTTTAATGAAACACAAATTTTTTAATTTCTTTTGAGATTAATTTTTTTCTAAAATATAATAAGGTTCAAAATCGTGTTTAAATTCAAACCAATTTCCAAAAAAAAAATCCAGTAAATTTGATTCAAATCTATATTATAAAGGAAACCGGGCGATTTTTGTCACTCAATCACGTCCGTTCTACCGGACCGATTTTCTCGAAATTTGGACCATGTTTTCGAGTTCGACGAGGAAATGGTTTTAGGCGAGGAAAATTTCAAAAAATTTTCGTCCCAAAGGGTTAAAACGTTCCCAAAAGGTCCTCGAATTTCGACCAATAGGAATCCTCCATTTTTAAAATTTGCCTAGCACTTAATTTACCTGGTCGATAAAAAAAAAATTTCCATTCTTTAAGGAGGGTGCGACGACGACGACGACCAAACATGTGAAGGGGAACTTTGCCTAGCATTTTAATTAGTTATTCGTTTTATCGAGATTTTTCGATATTACCTGGTCGATTATGTGTAATCATTTAAAGAAGGTGGTAAAGAGTGAATTATGGTTCCGATTTCTGATGAATTGAATGGACTTGGGAAAAATTTTAATGAACATAAATTTTATCATTAGCTTCAAAGGTCCAAATGACTTTGGTTTCATCCGAGTAATACAAAATGAAATAAAAACTTATTTTTTTCAGCGAAAAGCGACGACGGATTTGAAAAATTCAAATTTCGATACAATTTAGAATTTCATGTTTTCTTTAAAAATAATTATAAAAAATTGATTTTTTGAAAGGATTTTGAAATTAGGTGGTATTAACAATTCAATTTTTTTGGAATGAGTGGAAGATATTAATGAAAAGATCTGAAACGATCTGAATTTATAAAATTAAAACTTTTTGAAAACTCGACACATTTGAAAAAATTGACCATAGGTAATTCAGTTTCAGAAAAAATAAAATTTTAAGAAAACCTACCCAATTATAATTGAATTAAATAAATCAGTATTTTCTTAAAAAATGTGAAAAAAAGATTTCCTGAAAATATGTTGAAATTAAATGGTAATAAAATAGATCGATAATTCAGTTTGTTTGAAATTAGTTGAAGATTTACGTTATTAAGAATTAATATTCTAAAAATTGTTTTTTTTCAAATGTAAAAGAAAATTAAGATTTTATTTTTTTGAAAAATGAAATTGAGTGATAATAGTTCGATCAAAAATTACCTAATCTTTTGGAAAATTGACTGTATCACAAACCAAATTTTTGGTGAACGAATTGAAATCGACAGTTATACGAGTATGATTATGATGAATTTTCAGAAATTAATAAAAAATAAAATATTAAAATCAACCGAATTTCGAATTTAATACCTATTGAAAATCAACTGAAAAATGTGAATTCAATTTTTGAAAAATTCAAGTTCAAAAAACGGGAAAATCTAAATTGAGCTTTTTAGAATTTTCAAAATTTTTACTCCGACAGTACGTTTGTAATATTATTACATATCGAAAAAATCTGTTAGATTTTTTTGGCGGAATATATTTGGCACGCCAGAATAGGTCGTTCGCACGACAGGTATTAGAGCTGTGTAATAGTGCGGTGCGAATTAACGACAGTAAATGCACCCTACAGAAAAATATTTTCTAACGACAGTTAGATGTAGAGTTGAACGTTAAGATAAAGCTTCCAACGGCTAAACGAGTTTCTCTCATTTTTCATTTAAATAAATAATCCATGTTATAAAAATGAATCAATATAGATATAAATCAATCACAATTTAAATTTTTGGTCAACAAATTGAAATTTCAATATTTTATTAAAAATATAATAAATTGATTATTATCAATTTTCAGAAATTAATAAAAAATAAAATTATAAATTCAACCGAATTTTGAATTTTAATGAACTCAGTTGGAAAACGGAATTTTAATTTTTTGAAAATTCCAAGTTCAAAAACAGGAAAAATCGAAATCGAGTGTTTTCGAATTCTCAATATTTTTACTCCGATAATACGTTTGTAACATTATTCCATGTTTGAAACATTTTTTAGAATTTTTTCTCGATCAAAATTCATCGCTTGGTAAAAATTTTCCAATTTCGAAAGCTAGAAAAATCGAAATATTAAGTTTCAGAAAAAATAAAATTTTTAGGATACCTACACAATTATAGTGAATTTTAAAATTCAATATTTTCTTTAAAAATATTAAAAATTGATTTCCTGAAAAGATGTTGAAACTAGGTGGTGATAAAATCGATCAAAAATTCAGTATGTTTGCTGAAATTAGTTTAAGGTTTAGTTATTAAGCATTAATATTTTGAAAATTGTTTTTTTTTCAAATGTTAAAAAAAATTAAGAATTTCTTTTGAAAAATGAACAGGAATTGAGTGATGATAGTTCGATCAAAAATTACCTAATTTTTTGTAAAATTGACTGAAGAATTAATTTTTGGAGAATTGAATGAAAAATAAGTTTCTTTCAGTCAAATAAAAAATCCATGTCTTGAAAATTAATTTAATATAGGTAAATCGATTATAATCAGGTTTTCAAAATTAAAATATTAGTTGAAATTTAGAACTGTAATTTTTTAAAAGTTATTTTAATGTGGTACATATATTGTTATTACGATAATTAAACAGAAAATTGGCTTCATTCAAATGAATACGAAAAAGAAGTTTTTTAATGTCAGGTAGATTTCATTATTAGAAAAAAATTTTTATCAAAAAATATGATAGGTATAATTGAGGGGTCCTTTGTAAAAACCACCATAGTCGAAATTTTCGAAATTTTTTTTATTCAATTTTCTAAACTAAAATTTCACGAGAAAGACGATGGTGATAAAAGTTTTTGAAAAAAATTTGGCCATCATCAATTTTTTTCAACTTCAAAAGTACGTGTTTTAGCTGATTATTTTGTAAAAACCACCATAGTCGGTATTTTTAAAGGGAGTGGTAAAATTTTTCAAAATTTGGAAAAAAAATTTATTGCATTTCTTGACATTATAGAAAATTTTATGATCAACCAACACCATCTGAATCAAATTTTCGCCCCCAAACCTGATCTGAACACGTTATTTCGGTCTCCTGTGAAATTTTATTTTTCGACTATGGTGGTTTTTATAAAGGACCCCTCAATTTATAAAATTGTTAAAATAAAATTTAAAAAAAAATTAAATGTTCCCCGCCCGAAGGGCGGGTACTCTGCTAGTTTTCAATATTTTGAAAATAATCTTAACGACCAAAACAAAACGTTCTAAATTTTTAGATGAATGATTTTTTTGTAATTTTTCTCGAATCAAAGTTTTTCAAAATACTGATCATTCCGATTTTTCAATTTTGAACCAAAAAAAATGAACTACAAAATTTTGAAATTTTACCAAAAAGCACAGTTTTCAAATTTTGTTCAACAGCAAATCATGAATATGTTAGGTATACATAAAATTTTGTTCAACCTCAAATTTTTAAAATTTTGGCAGAAAAGCACCTTTTAAACTTTCATTAAATGTTTTTTTTTTAACTCCGTACTTTCCTTACTAACAGCCATTCAAGATAAACTCCATTATTTTACCATTTTCCCTCAGTTGTAGGGAATAGAAAAAAAGGAATTTTATTGAATACTCTGCCCCTATTATGAAGCGTTTAGAGCATAATCCACTTTTTCTTTTTTTGTTTAAAGAAAGTGGAATATCAACGATCATTTTTACTGATCAATCATAAAATGTTTTGATTTTCTCAATTTTTGAGGGAAAATGGAAATCAGGACAATCCCCTTGAACACCATTTAAATTACTACCTTACTCGTAACATCGCTATCCATCAAACGTGGACAAATTTCGGTAGAGATACAACAAATAAAAACAGGATTATATTTCGTGATATATTTGACATTTACAATTAAACTACACCAGAAATTTTTTTTTAAAAAAACGAAAGAAAAAAAAACAAAAAGCTACACTAAAAAAAATAAATACTTAATGATTAATATTCTCCTCATACGTGGGTCTTGCGTTAAAAACGTATTTGTTCGATAACCGCGTCCACGATAAATTTCCAACAAAATATTATATAAAAGCGCACTAAAAATCGGTTTTTTTCCAATCTTACAAAATGCTACCATGTACAGGAGACCTGGCCCATGTAAAGGTTGCGAATTATGCGAAAATCATGATACACGTTTCGCATAATCAACGTAGCTATTTTTAAATCAAGGAACATTACAAAGTATACGCGTTCGAGTGGTTGAAAAAAAAATAACCGAACAAAAACCATTGTAGTGTCCTCGCCCTGCTTGTACAAACTCGATCGAGTAAGTAATAAATTATTATAGTAAAACGCGACGAAAGGGAAAAAGAAGGAAATTAAAAAAAGTGAATAATTCAATAATATATACTTTTTCATTTACATGCTTAAAGGCGAAGTAATCGAATAAAACAAGAGAAAAAACTGTATAGTAGAAGTAATAAAATAGGTTTTTTTTTACATTAACGCGTCTCAGGTCGTTATTTCTCAATTTTTTTTTTTGAAGAATTTTTTCACATAATATTATGCGATATTAATACTTATATAATTAAAACAATCAAGTTCAATTAAACATAAATAAACAAACAATACAAAATGGTTTCAGATACTTAAGTTCTGAATTTTTGTACATTTTTTTATCCGATTAAATAACTATTTTTATTTATAAATATATATCTATACACACTTCAGCGATACGAAATCGTACATCTTCAACCCCATAGCGATTTTTGTCTGCAAATTCAAATATCAAGAAACCATATAAAAAAAAAAATACATAGAAAATTCACCAATAATCTGGTAATACGTATTTGGCTATCTACTCTAAAACTTTCTAGTTCTACAAAACTACTCAACTTGCCATCATTCGGGCTGAACGTACAAATTCAGAACAGGACGAGAAAAATTAATTATTCATAAACGAAAACGAAATTCGTTTATAGTAAAAAAAAAGTAATGAAAAAGGAAACCGATAATACTTCGTGACCAGGATACCTCAAAAAGTGACTTTATAACTGCTTCGGGGATTCACACAATTCAATATAAAATTGTGTTAGTGGTAAGAAACTACTCGAGAAACCATCTATCAAAATCACAACAAAATACACTCGTTTTATAAGTGAAAATCAAATTACATTTCATTCAACACGCAAAACCAAAATCAAAATGTACCGATGAGACACACAACACGTATGAAAACTAAAAAGTTTTGTTATTTTTATGGGAAAAATTAGATTTTCGCAAATTTTGCAGAAATATGAAACATCAGTAGTTGCAAATGGCGAAAAAATAATTTACGATCAATTCGCAATATTTAAAAAAAAAAAAAAAAAAAATTACAGCACTCTTTTTTCGAGCCTCCCTCCCCTGTCAAAAATCTCTATTTCTGTATCTAAGGTCTCAATTAAAAAACTTCTCAAACGAAAGTTGTAAATTGAGATCATGGCTAGAATTTTGATAATTTAATTACAAAAATTTCGATTAAACCCCTCCGCACCCTCCAATTCAGCAAAATACGTAAGGAAATCATCGCCAATTTTCATATCACGTATTATACGAAATTGGAGGGGAGGGAGAGGTTCAATCGAAATTTTTGTAATAATCAAAATTATTTAAAAGATCGTAATCTACAACTTTTGTGGAGAAAAATTTTCAACTGGGACCTTAGTTTTGGAGATAAGAAAATTTCTTAGAAGGAAGAAGACCCTCGAAAAAAGGGACAATTGAAAAAATTTTCAAACCCGTGTGTAGATCGAGATCCTTGGAATAATTTTGGTCATAATAAAAATTTTGATTGGACCTCTCCCTCCCCTTCAATTTTGTATAATACCACGTAGATGCACATTCCAAACAGGAGGAGAAGGACGGGTCCAAATTGAAAAATAAATTTCATACAAGTGGCACCATCGAAAATTTTTCTAGTCTAATACTACGTAGACACTTGAATTCAAAATTGGAGGGGAGGGGAGGGAGGGATCCTGCCACAATTTTTGTAATAATCAAAATTACTTCTAAGACTTCAAGTTACAAATTTTGTTAGAAATTTTTTTCAATTGGACTCCTACCTCCACCAGTTTTTAATAATATAAGTATCTAAGTCATATTATGCAATATTGGAGAGGAGTGGGGGGGGGGGTCTAATCCAAAATTATATAATAACAAAAATTACTTCTAGGGCTTCAATCTACAACTTTTGTTTGAAATTTTTTTCAATTGTACCCCTCCCCTAATTTCGAAAAAGTATCGGTCTGAATGATGTTATGTGAAATCGGAGGAGAGGGGGAGGGGGCATCCAATCGAAATTTTTTAATAACCAAAATTATTCCTAGGACATCAAGCTACAACTTTTGTTTGAAAAATTTTTCAATCCGCCCCTTCCTCCCTCACTCGTTCAATTTTTAATTAGTATTTTCGGAGTGTTATGCGAAATTGGGAGGGAGGGAGGGAGGGTCCAATTGAAAAAAATTTCAAACAAAAGTTGTAGCTAGAAGTCCAACGAATAATTTTGGTTATTATAAAAATTTCGATTGGGACCCACCTCCCCTCCAATTTTGAATATCAAATATTTTTAGATGGTGCAAAAAAACAGTACCTACTATGGCGATCCATTCTTAAAGTAGGAAGGGTTCAATTGAAATTTCGGTAATAACAAAAATTACTCCAAGGGTCTTGATCTACAACTTTCGCTAGGAATTTTTTTAAATTGGGGCTTTAGTTGAAGAGGCAGGGAGTTAGAAAACACGTTAATCATAAATAAATCAGAAAATCTTTTCGATCGCATGGACCTTCCATTTGCAACTGCACTAACTACAAAAAGCACATGAAACACGAAATATTGTACAGACAGAGACAGGCATGCTTATGGAAGAGTAATTTAACCGAACATAATTATAACTACGTCCCAAAGCATAATCGTAAAACTACTCACGGTTTCATTTTGCCGGTAGTTTTCATTGGTGGAAATAGCGGCGCACCAGCTCCCATGGTAGGTTTCTTCTTGGCGTGTCTGATTTTTTTCACATAAGCTTGCACTAGACCTTGTATTTTGCTAGGATTTATATCACCAGACTTATTGTGACAAATCTGAAAAATCACGAACAGAAATAAGTTAACGAGTCCATTAGAGAAAGAAGACCGAGCAAATGAGTACGATTTGTTTACCTTAGGTACAGCTTTTCTTAATATATCTTTGTATTCTTCCTTAGTAATATGTTTTTTGGCGTAATGCGGCTTGAGGACGACTTTAACTTCTTCGACGACACGTTCTTGACGGTGTAATTTTTTCAGGAACTGTAATAATATTGGTAAAGATTAGCAATGTATTTGATTCAGCGTGGCGAAGTCTCGGTTTACGGTTCATTACGCTTACTTTTTCTTTAACCATCATTTCAACGGCTGAGTTTGGAACGTCGTCTAGAATTTTCAGCTGCTCTTCGTCCGCTCTGATAATGCTGTCTTTTTTACTACCTGCGAAGTCATAGTAAAAATGATATTATACTTCTGGTGACTTTTCAAAAACGGGAGAATACTCAAAAAAAAAAAGACAGAAACGTACAAGGAATTGGTGGCGGAGGTTTAAGCATCTTCTTGGTACCCTTGATGGCGGATACAGGTTTGGACCCATGAGGTGGAACATTGCCCCTCGGCGGTACCTTCTTGATAGGAGAAGAACTAAACAACGCGTCTACTCTGGATTTATACGAATTCACCGCTGGCATAGGCGATGGTCGTTGCTTATTAGGCGACGACGTGGACGCGTTCAAAGGCGGCGGTTCGAATAGATCGTCGCCTTCGCTGCTAGCCGGCGAATACGGAGAATCATCCACTTCGAAGCTGTCATTCTCTTGGTTACCATTCTGGGTCAGTAGGCCGGGGGCCGATTTAGACGGCGTTACAAGATTACCAGACGGTAACGAAGAAGATGTCGGCGGTGGCGTTGAGAAGTTCGTCTGAGACATCGGCGGGGGTAATTTCCACGACAGTAGATCTGGGAAGACTGGTTGTTTCATCGGTTCGACCGGTTTAGTAGGTACTTGCCGGGTCGGCGTCACCATAACTTGCTGAGGCTGCGGCTTAGCCGGCTGAGATTGTTGCGAAATGACCACGGTGATGGGTTTATCGGGAGCTTTGCCGCTTTGGAATTCGTACTTGCCTTGGCTGGTTTTCACCAACGGTATCGTCGATTTAGGTACGAAATCGTCACCCAAGCTGGACAAGTCCAAGACCAAAGTATTGACGCCGTTTGGTTGACTGGTCTCGTTGGCTGATTCGGCGATCAACGCGTCCTTAGCTGGGCTTTTAGTGCTTGTCGAGAGAGCGGCTTCTTCGGCAGCCAACGCTTTCGTAGGTGTGGCAGCGGTGTTGTTCTCTTTGACGGAGTCTTCTTGAGGTTTGGATTTTTCGGCGGATGCTCCGCTACTTTGGTTTTCGCCAGATGGCTTGTCGTTGTCTTCGGAGAACATATCGATGACTGGGCGTCTCTCTTCGACCACATTTCCGGCCGTTGTATCTTTACGCTCGTCGTATTGGGCATTTTCCGGACTCTGGGACCTCGACTTGGTGGGTTCGAACGGATCGTACATAGTTGCACTGGGCGACCTCGATCGGCGAGTTTGATTGGCCGGCTCTGGCGGCGTGTTTGGTCCTTTGTTATAGTGCATCGCGTCTTCGCCGTCGATTTCGTCCTGTTCGAAGATCGGATTCGTCGGCAGAGGCCTGCCCGGCACCGTGGAATTGACTGTGAACTTGATCGGCGGCTCGGGTGGCGTTTTCGGGCCTGATTGCGTCATGACGTAGGCTCTTCGCTCGGCTGGCGATTTATTGGCATCTTCTTGAGAAGAGGCTAGGCGACGATCGGCTGGAATGACGTTTTCGATGATGACATTAGCTTCATCTCCACTATCGGTTAACGAGATCACCTCGGTGGGTGACATCTCTTTACACGGAGACGAATTCAAGTCTATCACAGCAACCGGTTTAGCGTTAAGTACTTCGTCACTGACTTGTAGCGTTTGTTTGCGTTTCTTACGCGTTTCGTCTTTCTTCTTCTTGCGTCCTTTTTCATCGTCGTGTTTCCTCTTCGAACTCTTGGCGCTGATAATTTTCTGATTATCGTCGAAGTTCACGCTGACCACGATGTTATCGCCGGAGGTGAATACTTCCTTCGAAGGTTGTTTCTTTTTCTTCTTCTTACTATCTTTCTTCTTTTTGTGCTTCTTTTTACTCAAATCGACGTTAGGTACGATAACGGTGAGATTTTGGTGATTTTGCGAATTCATCTCGTGGCCACGATCCGGACTTACGAGCGGTATTCTAATAGGCGGTTCGATAATGGACGGCGATCGCGAATACCTAACGTACTGTTCCGGTTCCGGCGTTAAACTAGCATACGAAAGTGATCTAGACCAAGAGCGCGATCTTTCGTAATAATATTCGGCCGGGATGTCTCGTTCTCGAGGTCGCAGGGGAGCCCCATTGTAACTAGTCGATTTACGCGACCGATCTCTCGATCTGTGACGTTTCTTTAGCTCGACAGGATGCTGAGCGTATTTATCCATTTCAGACGAAAGACTTCGCTTCCTTTTACGTGGTTCTCGTTTATCGTATTCGCGTTCGCGGTCGCGATTTTTCGATCGATTCCTGTATCTGTCGTTGCTGAGTCGACTTCGATTTCTCGATCGACTACGAGTACGCCTTGTTCGACTTCTAGATCTACGTTGTTGATTCCGTACCGGTGACCAATCGATCATGCGGTCACCTTGGCTAAACGAACGTCTCGTATTGCCTTTCGATCGTCTTCTGCCAGAATAACTAGCGGAACGAGAACGTGTTCTGGAACGCGACCTATTGGCCGAGATGTCTCTTCCGAATTCGTCTCGAACCGGTCTCTCGGAGACGATTTTACGAACGTCGTATCTTTCGATTTCTTTACGCTTCTCTTTTCTATTTTTAATTTCGCGATCTCTGGCTTTATCAGATTTATCGTTAGGTTTCGCTTTACCGTCGCGGTAATTCCGTTCTTTGGTATTTTTCGATAATTTCTTCCATTGTAAGTCATCGGCGTTCTGGCCGCCTGCTCCTCCGCTGCTTTTTCCTCCGGCTCCGGATTCTTTATTCTCTTTACCGGTCGTCTTGTCTTTTCGGTCTCGTTTCTTTTTTAACCTACGATCGGGCGATCTCTCTGGTGTTTCGCTGCGAGCTTTTTTCTTCTGCGATGAAAATTTACGTTTGGATTTCTCCTCTTCGATTTCACCTTCTTCTAATTCCTTGGCTTCGGCTGCGGTTTGTTTATCGGCCGACGAATCTCGTCTTCTGGTCTTCTTGCGTTTCTTTCGTTTATCACGTATCGACGTCGATCTCTGGCATTCGGAGAAATCGTTGTATTCGACATCGGATACCGGATCTAAATCCTCGGAAGGAAGTAGGTAATTACCGGAGGCATTTACATCGTTCGAAGTAGCAACGGATTCGTCTTTATCTAGCACCGTATCGACATTTTCAGCTTCTAAAGAAGTATCAACGGCGGCGGTATCTTCTGCGGGTTTCTCTTTCTCCGCTTCTTCGACGGAGGCTTTTTCGCCTTCTTTGTCTTCGTCTTCGCTAGCCGTTTTATAATCTTCGTTCGCCGATTTGACACTGGCTGCGTCGGTGGCGCTTTTTTCATCGGCTTCTTTTTCATCGTCAGATTTCTCCGATTTGTCTTCTGCGTTTTTTTCGACGGCGACACCGGCGATGTCGTACTTGTCGATGTTTTCTTCCGTATCTGTCTTGGTATCGTCGACAGATTCGTCGTCGCTTCGTGTCGCATCTTTTTCGTCATTCGAGTCGACTTCGGTAAGATCGATTTCCTTGGACGGTTTATCATTTTTTACAAGATCGATAACGGGCGCCTTATCGACGCTACTGTGTCTTCTCCTTCGTACATTGTCTTTCGAACGACGCCGGCTAGATCGTTTCCTATTTTTATCGTAATGCTCGCTGCGGTCCGATTCTTCGGCCGAAGATCGATCACTGCGTTCTCTGGATGAGTCGCGCGATGATACCGAACGACTTTCAGAATTATCGCGTCGTTTAGGCGGTTGTTTTTTAGGCGAGGCGATTTCAACTTCGGCCAGCGAACTTGTTTCGGAATCGTTTTTATCGGTAGGACTGTACAGTTTACTATCGGTGTTGGTAGCTGCGCTATCCTCTTTCGGAGCGTTCGAATCGTCTCCCGGAGTCGGAATAGGTATACATTCCAGAACGTCTTGCGGGTACGCGGCGTCTGGTATAGGTATATCTTGCACGTTATTAGCCAAATTCATGCTCGTACTCGAGTATAATGTCATATTTGGACATTCGGCTTCTTCTTCTTCGTCCGAATCTTTAATAGAATCTAACTCCATTCGTAATTCCGGTGCAGGTACCGGCGGTTCGGGTAATGGTAAATGAGGCCCGAATTCGGATAAACCGCCATACGATGGCGATCTTAGGTACCCTGGAACGATATTGGAGTTTTTATCTTGATTATCTGGAAATTAAACGAAAAACTATAGATTAATATCAATTGTTCAGTTGAAAATTTGCTCGAGGTAGGTATAACAAATGGATCACCGTAGTATCATGGTCCAATACTAGATAGCCACTTGATATTCAAAATTGGAGGGAGGGAGGGGTCCAATCGAAATTTTTGTAATAACCAAAATTATTCCTAGGACTTCAAACTACAACTTTTGTTTGAAAATTTTTTCAGTTAGACCCCCATTCCCCACCAATGTCACTAACACTCCGAAAATACTAATTAAAAGTTAGAGGAGTGAGGGAGGAAGGGGCCAATTGAAAAAAAATTCAGATAAAAGTTGTACAATGTACATTAAGATCCAAAAAATAATTTTGGTTATTATAAAAATTTCGATTGGATCCCTCTCTCTCCTCTGATTTCACATAACATCAGGTAGATACTTTTTCAAAATTAGGGAGGGTCCAATTGAAAAATTTTTCAAACAAAAGTTGTAGATTGAGGTCCTAGAAGTAATTTTAGTTATTACAAAATTTTCGATTAGATCCCCCACTCCACCAATTTTGCATAATATGACTTAGATACTACTATTATTAAAAAGTGGTGGAGGTTGAAAAAAATTTTCAACAAAAGTTGTAGCTTGAAGTATTAGAAATAATTTTGGCTATTACAAAAATTTTGATTGGACCCTTCCCTCCCCTCCAATTTCGAATATCAGTGTCTATGTGGTATTGGACTTGGTAAATTTTCGATGGTGCCAAAAAACAGTACTGCGACGATCCACCCGAGTAGGTATATTTTTCATTCATTTTTGATCAACTTACTTTCATTATCACTATCTTCGTTCGGTTCATTGGGATCGTAAATATTGCTTTTATTAACAACTTTATCGTCGATCACCAAACCATCGTCTTCATCGTCCGACGACGAGTCACCACCGATAAGCAACGCCGGAGGTTCAGGAGGCGGTTCCAACGATGCGAACATCTCTTGCGATTTCTCATTCTCGGCATTTTCAGTTTCGATGTCATCGTACAAATCGACATCTTCTTCGTTATTGCCTACGTTCGATGACTTTTTAGGGGATTGCACCGAATTTATCATGTTGGATTGCGAATTGGACGGCGGCCTTTGCGAGTTCGAGTTATAATTTTGTCGCCGTGCCATTGGTCTCGGCACATTCATTCTGAATCTGTACAAAAAATAAAAGAGTTAACGATATTGCAGGTATTCAACAAGGCAAATAAGTAGATTGCTTACCTAATAGGAGCAGCGCCTCTGAAAGGCGATAAGTCAAGAGCCGCTGAATTATTGCCGAGCAAATTGGAAAACCCAGGTCTGGTTGACGGATTGAGCGAATTGAACGAAGACGAAGACGAAGAGAACGAATTACTACTGCCACCTGAGCTATTTCCTAACGACGAATAGCGATTGTTGCTGTTCGCGTAGGATTTGTTATCAGACGCGCCGTCGCCTTTGTTCGGGAATAAAGGTATCTCTTTGGATGAATGATTGGTATTAGTGAGATCTGGCTTCTTATTCTGTTCGTCTTTTCTCTTGATTTCCAAAGTTCCGTCTTTTTTCGATTTGATTTCTACGTTTTTCGAATGCCATAAGGTTTGACTTTCCAAAATCGTATCGAGCAAATTGACTGAAGACGCGCTTTCGGTAATTTCGTCAACGTGTGAGGTAGACCTACCCCGGTCGTGAAAATTGTTCAAGGACGTAACGATATTTTTACGATTGCCCAATCTGCGAGCTGAATATTCGTTACGGACGCGAGCCATTATGGCAACTTCGCCTTCAACATCGTGTTCATCTGGTCCTCTGAAAAAATAAAATATTACGAATTTAATAAAAAATCATTTTCGTAAGTGTCTATCAACTGTTATACTTACTCTGAAAGATAGCCCAAATCGTCGCCGCCAAATAAGCTGAATGAAGGGAATACCATATCGACGACGTCGCGAGGTCCTCTCGGTCTAGGAATATGACTCAAATTTCCCGACGACATGCTTTGGTTAACTTTTCTACTTATTCTTGAAATCGCATCCGATGTCGTTTGTAAATTTTCAGCCATTGTCAACTAAAAAATACGTAACCGATTAATGATACTTTCTCGTTTAAATGCTTCTGTATTTTTCGAAATATTCACCTGTTGTATGGCGTTTGTACTCGTTGTTTGCCTATTTCTTCGCTTTCTTCTACGTCTGTTTTGTGACGATGTTTCAGCGTTAAGATCTGCTATCACCGATTCTATCACATTTGAGAAGTTCTGAAGGCGAGGATTCTAAATTAAACACATCAGCGAATTAGATTTCCACTTTTTCACCCAACAACGTATCAATTTAATTCTTACCGATAAATTTTGGGATCGAAATCCGCGTGTGGGACCTCGTCCTCTGGGCAATGGACCATTAGGACGAGATCTACTATTATTGGTGCGAATTCTATTAGGTCTCCTGGCCGACGACAGCAAAAATAAAGATCCCATCGGGAAGTCAGGGAAAAATCGCAATGCCTGCAAACACAACATTCAAAGAAATTTTAATTTAATCGTCGAGTCGAATTTCACGATCACCAAAGAAATACCAGATTTGTCACCTATATTCGACTTGATTTGCTTATTAAATCAGTCATTGAAAAATGAAAATTTTTATCAATTTTAAAGGTATCAAAATAAAGCGTTTTTAAAGCATATTGTTAATTATCAAGCAAAACATTGTGGCAAGAAAGAATTTGAGTCATAAAATCAAAAAAATAAACACCAAATAAAGACCAACTTCTCTTTTTTTTTTTTAAATCACAAAATAAAACAAAAATTTTGAAAATACATAACATGTTTCTAACACACGACAAATTTCAAGCGTGAAAAACCAAAAAAAAGGACAATTTTATTAGCGAAAAAAAAATCCGAAATATACTAGAGATTTTAAAATACATGAAAAATTAATAAAATACAGCGAATTTTTAAAAGCGAGATTGTGCATTTTCAAGAAATCGTGCAACCGTTAACAGCGCATGGGTCTTCTTCTAAGATAGTATGCGTAAAAAATGTATGCTGTATATCATATCTCGTCTCCATATTTACCTCGTTGGCGTTTTGCGTAGGGTCGATACGTAAATCTACACACGGAGGGCAATACCACGCACCGGCTGGAATAGCTGATAAAGGTGGCCTCAAACATGCCATATGATAACCCAAATTACATAAGTCGCATAATAATAGAGTTTCTTCGTCTTCTCCAGAACCGCAAATCTGCAAAAAAATTAATCATTAAAATTCATCCTTGTTTAGGAGAACAATCTAGGTATAACAATATCATCATCGTAGTAGACTTTTACTTACTTCACAGTTGATAGCATCGTTGAGTAGAACTTCGTC
Organism: Balanococcus diminutus; assembly: GCA_959613365.1. Taxonomy (NCBI): domain Eukaryota; kingdom Metazoa; phylum Arthropoda; class Insecta; order Hemiptera; family Pseudococcidae; genus Balanococcus; species Balanococcus diminutus. Next base: position 23,344,956 of record OY390715.1, read on the forward strand.
AATATCCAAGGGTGGAAATACGCCGAAATTACGGTTCTCTACTTTCAGTTTATCGACTACAGGGCCATTAATTTCATTTCTAATCGTGATAGAGTCAAATGTAGACCGGTCGACGGGACACGTGGTAGAACTCTGTGAAAATACTCGTAATTAGCAAAATGATCTCAGATAATTCGAGTCTTACGAACGCTGGAAACTTCACATACCTCCGACCATTTCTTCAAACAAGGAGCGCAAAAATTATGGTCACAATTAGAAGGGTTGCCGATTAATTGATTTCTAAATTTCTTTAAACAGATTGCACACTTTTCACCATCTGAGTCGCTCGAATCGGAATCCGATGTCTGATAAAAAAATGAAAAAAATTATTCGAATTCGATCTAAAAGTAACTTGTAGGTAGGGAAAAATTCGTACCTGATCTTTACTATTTCTATCATTATTATTACTACTTGTAGATTGTGCAGTGTTATAAGATGAGCTAGCTTCAGAGTCCAGTACCTACAAATGATTAATTGTATAAACCCTGCGTACTTAATGCATTACTAATGAATACAATTTCATGAGTCAATTTACCGAAGTAATATTTGCAACCTCGGAGTCGATGCTAAACAAACTATTGGAGAAAGTGGAGAAAGAGCCACCGCTTGAATCGCTCGTTCCAACATATTCGACCTGAAAGTAAGGTTTTCACATAATTATTTCTTTCATACATACAAAAATTAATATGGAAAATTAAAAACGTACCGAACGACGCCGTCTTCTTCGATTTTGAATTACAGAAGAGCCACTACTTTCTAGGGTACTGGTTTCTTGTGAATTGAACTATACGAAATAGAAAATCGTTAGTTAGGCAAACCAAAAAAAATCGAAGGTTTCAATTCTAACTTAAATATTACCTCGATACTGTCTGAATTTGAATCCGTCCATAACGACGACATTCCACCATTTCTTACTCTCTGTTAGCGTAAAACAAACCACATTTATAATACTGAAAACATATTTTGGTACTTATCGAAGACAGTTACTTACTCCATTCGTTCTAATTTCTTCGCTAGCACTGGTACTACTTTCAGAATCCAATAAATTACGTCTCCTCTGAAAAATAGAAATAGAAAACATTAGACATGAAACTTTAAGCACTGAAAGTAGTAGGCAAAGACAGAAGACGCACCGTTAATACTGGCTGAACTTCTGAATCGTCACTTTCACTAGTATTGGAGATAGTACGTCTCAATCTTTTCTTCTAAAGTAAACGAAAAGGAACAAAAATTAAACCACACGTGGAAATCAAATTTTAAACAAATTGACTCGTATAAGATTCAATGACAATTACCTTGATTCGGAAAAGAGGGCCTTCGAACTCCTCACTCGATGTGTTACAAACTTCACTGATAGAACTCTGAAATACATACGTATGATCAAATTATGCTCTACGCCAATAAGAATGAAATCGAGGGAGTAATTCTACAAACCTCAGAATCATCCCTTCTATCTTTGTACTTCCGTTTAGCCGTTCTAGTATTCGAATTTTCTGATCTAGTAGTTCTGCGATTCTGTGAAATAATGAATTGATAAGTCTTGGACGTATTACAGAGATACAATGCTAAAACCTTGAAATTCAAATGGAGCATTAAAACTTACAGTATTTATTCTGCTTGGGCCAGCTGCATGTGGATCAGTTGCACGGGCAGGCTTCTGCAAAGTACACATAACATGGGTCATTTTAAACTACATACGATATGATAGGAAATGTTGATGAATTTTAGAGATACCTTTTTTGATCTAGAATTGCGGTTTCTGTTGTGAATCACTTTATTATTACGTTTTGATTTTGAATTCAATCGTTTCCTACGAGTTTTTAATCTTCGTCCAATCACAGGCGATACACTTTCGTCTTCAAAAGACGAATCACTGGAGTCGTCAAATAGTACTTCGCTACTGCTGCTGTCCTGCGATGATTCGAATTCATGAGAGTTGCTCGATGATTCGGTAGATTGATCAGCATTCCTCCGGTTTCTTTTCCGAGCATTTCGATGATTTCCTTGCGAAAATTTACTTCTGTTTTGAAGCATTATATAGATATTCTGCGGAAAAAACAAAATGAACAATACAGATTTTAAAAAGTAATGTTATGATTACAACTAAGATTTCAGGAAGAACTGAACAGCAAATTTACGACTATAAATACAGTTTAAATATCAAATTATGAAAAAGTAATAGTACATACACCAATTTCGATGAATGCAACAAAAACAAAAATAATTTGGAGTATAAACAAGAGAAGGAAAACAACTAGAATTTTGTGAGTTTGGTTAATAAATTCGATTGTATAACACACCATAAAACAAACACCGATAACAAATTATAATTCTAAATGATTCCAAAGAGGCGAGGAATGGTCGTAGAGTGGATAAAATAGAAAAAAACAGAAGAATAAGCGAAATATGTAATTATAAAACTAGCAAATGTTGGGAGCTATAGGCTGTCCGAAGTTATGCGGTGGAATCGCGAATAAACACATCGTACAAGCGATAAATATATACGTACTTTTGACTCGCTTTTTCATGAATTTCATGCGATAAAACAGACTATTAAATTTGGACACATTACGAACTATTTTATCAGAAATACCGTAAATTCTATCATTATAATACAACGTTATGAAGTCGCCATTTTCACAGAGTTTTTCTAACTTTTCTGTAAGTTAGTGTAAAAAAAAAAAGATCAGAGAAAAATCGAAGAAATAAAACAAACACAGAACAAATCTTGAAAATAGAAACTTTTTTTCTTCTATACAATGTTGCCACTTCTTCAATTGCATCAAATTCAAGCAGCGAACTCTATGCAACGTTATTGAAAAAGGCAACATTGAATTGGTCGCCTTCATGAAGGTCATTACCCTTCCTGTTAGTTGCTTAGTTCATGGGGTTCAATCCTGTTCATCACACGTTCATGCAAAAAATCAAAAATTGCAAAGACAAGAAAGGCGACGGTTTCAGTTTATTTTTTATTTTATTTTTTTCAGAATCATTCTTCATCTTCATTCTTTTTTGTCCTATTATTTTATTTTAGATAAATTGAGGGGTCCTTTAAAAACAAGAAACAAGAAACAACCATAGTCAAAAATTAGAAAAAAAATTTTATTCAATTTTTCTAAACTAAAATTTCACGAGAAAGGCGATGCTGATGAAAGTTTTTAAAAAAAAATGTAGCCATCATCAATTTTTTTCAACTTCAAAAGTACGTATTTTGACTGATTATTTTTTATTTTGTAAAAACAACCATAGTCTGCATTTTTAAAGGGAAAGTTGTAAAATTTTTCAAAATTTGAAAAAAAAATCACCTATTACATTTCTTGACATTATGGAAAATTTGATGATCAATCAACACCCTCTGAATCAAATTTTCGCCCCCAAACATGATTTGATCACGTTATTTCGTCCTCCTGTAAAATTTGATTTTTTGACTATGGTTGTTTTTACAAAGGACCCCTCAATTATTTTAATTATTTTGAATAAGATTTCAATTAATTTTTTGGAAAAAGAAAATAAATAAAATAATACCCGAAATATCTGTCTCATTTTTATCTAATAAAAATCGTGTAAAAAATAAAAATCAAAAATGATCGAAATCGAAATAGGCAGGTACCTACCTTAGTGTACCTTCCCTATACAACTTTGACTGTACTTTTTTATTTTCAATCAATCTCAAATTCGTCGTGATTTTTCTTTCCTTTCTCTCAATAAAATATTAATGAAATTAATTACAAAAAACGTTCACAAAAAAGATGCAAGGAACGGAGAACCTTTCAGATTACTAATGACTAAAGGTCTAAAGAGTGTTCTCCGTTCTCCACTAACTTCGTACTTTCAAGTTTTCAACCCTTTTTCTTTTTACGAGGAAAAAATTAAGGATTTTATTACCTATCGTTTAGTCTATTCGCGAATTCCGTATCTATTGATTCAATACTACCTACTTTCGCATATTCATAGTACAATGATGCTCTTCATTTGAAAAAATAAAGCCGATTACAAATGAATAGGTAATAATATTACATTTTCTCGTGGAATACGTAAAAAATGAAAAATAATCCTTAGATCGATAGGTATGTATTCTTTTTTCAAATTCCTATAGGAAACCAAAATCTAAAAATAAGTGGCTTACAACTTGTAAAACGTATTGTTTTCCTTATGTTTAAATTTTTGCTAACTCTTCAGTTGCGTATCAGCATTTGGCACATAAAGATATTCAAAATTTCTTGTTATTCTAGTTTAAATTTAATAATTCAAAATGAGAGAAATAGTACATTTACAAATTGGGCAAAGTGGTAACCAAATAGGAACTAAAGTACGAAAAATTCAGTTTATTAGTTTTTAATTTTTTTTTTTTGCCTTTCAAAGAATTGTAAATTTTCAAAAATACTAAAAAAAAGAATTAAATTTCAGTTTTGGGAATTGCTATCCGATGAACACGCAGTTGATCCAAGTGGTCATTACTACGGTGACTCCCCTTTGCAGATCGAAAGAATTAACGTATATTACAATCAGGGGTTAGGTGAGTACATTTTTTCATTTTTTACTCATTGCATTTGAAATTTCAATCAATTTAATTATTTCATTCCGTTTGGTAATTTAGGATGCAAATACGTTCCAAGAGCTGTACTGGTCGACTTGGAACCTGGTGTATTGGATTCCATTCGAGGACGAGAAATAGGTCCGTTATTTCGACCAGATAATTTCATTGCTGGTTTAACAGGAGCCGGAAATAATTGGGCTAAAGGTCATTACACCGATGGTTCCGAATTAGCTGATGCTACATTGGAAGTTGTAAGGTAATTCTCGAGTATTTTCATTTGTTGCAAATTACCTAGGTAAGTAAGAATTTCAATTGAAAACCTATCAATTTATTTTATTTTAGGAAAGAAGCCGAGGGAGCAGAATGTTTACAAGGGTTCCAAATTGTCCACTCTCTAGGAGGTGGTACCGGATCAGGAATGGGAACTTTATTAATAAACAAAATCCGAGAAGAATTTCCTGATCGAATAGTCAACACTCATTCTGTTATTCCATCCCCCAAGGTAAAAAAATCTCTAAACGAATACCTACCTAGTTTGTAATAATGGATCTAAAATTTATTTCAAATTTCTTAGGTCTCTGACGTAGTCGTCGAACCATACAATACAACTTTATCGGTCGACCAGTTAGTTGAAAGTACCGATGCCACATTTTGTATAGATAATGAAGCCTTGTTTGATATTTGTACTCGTACATTGAAATTAGAAAGACCAGTGTACAGTGACTTGAACCATCTTATTTCACTGACACTTTCCGGCGTCACCACCAGTTTCAGATTTCCTGGTCAGCTTAACGCCGATTTGAGAAAATTAGCCGTAAACATGGTACCATTCCCTAGGTTACATTTCTTCGTACCTGGCTTCGCACCTCTCACTGCTAAAGAAGTTCAGGATTACCGAGCCATGTCTGTTAACGAGTTAACTATGCAAGCCTTTGATATGAAAAATATGATGGCAGCTTGCGACCCTCGTAACGGCAATTACCTTTGCGTTGCCTTAGTTTTTCGTGGACGAATGTCAACGAAAGAAGTATGTACCTATCTAACTTGTAGAATGTCAAGTTTATTCGATTGCCAATCTAATTTCAATTCACCTTTGATAGGTTGAAGAACAATTGAGCGCGATTCAGCAAAGAAATTCGATGTACTTCGCCGACTGGATTCCTAATAATCTTAAAACAGCCGTTTGTGATATTCCAAACAGAGGTATACCGATGTCGGTCACTTTCCTCGGTAATACTACCAGCATCCAGGAAGTTTTCAGGCGAGTAGCTGATCAGTACAACGCTATGTTCCAAAGAAAGGCTTTCTTGCATTGGTATACAGGAGAGGGTATGGAGGAAGATGAATTTTCGAAAGCCGAAGGTACTTATATTGAATTTCAAGGATTAAATACTTGACACCTGTGAAATATTCAACGAGTTTTCTGATTTTGTAGGTAATTTATTGGATTTAATTTCCGAATATCAACAATACGAAGAAGCCAGCGGTGATGATGATGCTGAGTACGAAGAAGCTCCCAGGTTAACACCTAGAACAGCTGAGGGAAGCGAAGATGATCAAACAACTGAATCTCCTGGTACAACTACTGGTGTTCCCATGGAATAATTTTTACCAATTTTTTTTATTTTTTTTATTAAGGATTTTCCATCGTAAAATATTCATCGATGGAAAAAAATGTATCAATGAAATTTTGAGTCTTTTATGTGTATTTATTTTAAATTAACAATAATATATTATGTGCCATTTCGTAAGATGCTGATTCATTAATAAAATATGTTGTGTATCATGTTAATCTGCTGTCAATAATTTTTACCATCTTATCACTTTGATTTGGAAATAAATAATATTGAAAACTAATATCTCATATGCACCTGTTAATTGTGCTAAGATCGAATTACAAGATCAATAGGTAGTTAATATGTTATAGAATTTATCTTGAAATTTTTATGAGCTTGGACAGATCGCAGATAAACTTCATATTATGCACAGTTTATTAATTTGCTAAGATCTAAATGCAAAATCAGTAGGTATGTTGATAGAATTTATCCTAATGTTTTTATGAGCTATGCACATCATAAATTCACATGTGATGACTGATGGGAAAAGCTGGTATAAGGTATATATGGAAAACGTACCAACCAAGCAAGCACTTTCTACTTTAATATATATGCACATGCACCTGTCTATTGTGCCAAGAGTTGAAAAATCAATAGGTACGTAGGTAAAATTTATCTTAAAGCTTGGGATACTTAATTCAAATGTCATGATATTGACAGATTGATTAAAGGGCACGTATATTTGAAAACATATCATGTACTATGTACCATTTTACTTCATAGGCACCTGTATTTTGTGCTAATAGTAGCAAAACAGGTAGGTACTTTGGTAAGATCATCTCACAGCTTGGAAGACATAATTCAAATGTCGTAATATGCTGATTAATCATTTACCTATGTACTAAGATTTTATCTACGTACGTCTACGTACATTTCATAAACAATGTATATTCTTGCTCAAAATATTTCCAAACTAAGAACTCAAATTTGAAAGTACTAACTTTCCAAATCCTTTTTACTGTTCGTATGTACAACTGGAATAAATGTTAATCTCTTCGTAAAATTATTTTTTCAACTATTAAATTTCAATTTTTTATGCCAAGTACCTTATAAGCATATTACCTGAGATATTCTACATAAGAAAAAACAAAAAATTGAAAAAGCAAGATGGTTTTATTACAAATTCAACTTAACGCGTAAGATAATTTACCACGTAGAGTTGAATTATAATCAAAAAATTACATACATTTTTTAAATGTCTTTTTACAAAAAATCGTTCACAATAATTTCAAATGACGCATTTTCGATGGCCATGCGTACCGATGTAAAATAGCGGAAAAATTAATTAGTCGGGGCTTCCACCGTTGCACTGGGTGATTCGGTAGATGATTGGTCACCTCCTTCTTCGCTACCTTCCGCCGTTCTTGGCGTAAGTCTCGGTGCTTCTTCGTATTCCGCATCGTCATCGCCGCTAGCCTCTTCGTATTGTTGGAATTCCGAGATTAGATCTAATAAATTGCCTAAAAAAAAATTTCAATTAGTTTTTTTTTACCTGAACATTTTTAAATTTTTTAAAAATATCTCTCTATTTAAACGTACCTTCGGCTTTCGAAAATTCGTCTTCTTCCATGCCTTCCCCAGTGTACCAATGCAAGAAAGCCTTTCGTTGGAACATGGCATTGTATTGGTCGGCAATTCGGCGGAACATTTCTTGGACACTGGTCGTATTACCAATAAAGGTAACGGACATGGGGATTCCTCTGTTGGGAATATCACAAACGGCCGTTTTAACGTTGTTGGGAATCCAATCGGCGAAATACATCGAATTTCTTTGTTGGATGGCGCTTAGTTGTTCTTCAACCTTTGAGAAAAAATTATAAGTTTAGAATATTTATCAAAAAAAAAAAAAAAAAATTATACGTTTAGAATATTTTTTAAAAATCAAGAAATTTAAATTCTCAAATTACCTCTTTGGTCGACATCCGTCCTCTAAAGACTAAAGCAACGCAAAGGTAATTTCCACTTCGAGGATCACAAGCGGCCATCATGTTCTTCATGTCGAAAGCCTGCATGGTCAATTCATTGACCGTCATGGCACGATAATCTTGAACTTCTTTAGCGGTGAGAGGCGCGAATCCAGGTACGAAGAAATGTAACCTCGGGAAGGGCACCATATTTACAGCCAATTTTCTTAAATCAGCGTTAAGCTGGCCAGGGAATCTAAAGCTGGTGGTGATTCCGGATAACGTCAACGAAATTAAATGATTTAGATCGCTGTAAACTGGCTTTTCCAATTTCAAGGTACGAGTACAGATGTCGAATAACGCTTCGTTGTCAATACAGAAAGTAGCGTCTGTACTCTCTACCAGTTGATCGATAGATAATGTCGTATTGTACGGTTCTACGACTACGTCCGATACCTAAAACCGATTATTTAGTTAGATTTTGAAAATAAATTAAAACGAGGCATCTTTGCAAAAACTCACTTTAGGAGAAGGAATTACGGAGTGCGTGTTGACAATTCGGTCAGGAAATTCTTCTCGGATTTTATTAATTAATAATGTACCCATGCCTGAACCGGTACCGCCTCCTAAAGAATGGACTATTTGGAATCCTTGCAAACATTCGGCGCCCTCGGCTTCTTTTCTGAAATTTTTTTCAAAAGTAAAATACTGGCGCAAAATTGCATAGGTTTTCATTCAATTTTAATTACCGAACTACTTCCAAGGTGGCATCTGCCAATTCAGAGCCATCGGTGTAGTGTCCTTTAGCCCAATTGTTACCGGCTCCGGTCAATCCCGCTATAAAATTATCTGGTCTAAATAATGGGCCAATTTCACGTCCACGGATCGAGTCCAATACGCCGGGTTCCAAATCAACCAGAACAGCCCTGGGAACGTACTTGCATCCTAAAAAAAGATTCAATTAATTCATTTTCAAAAACAAGATCGAAGTAAGAAAAGTTATTTACGTACCTAAGCCTTGATTGTAATACACGTTTATTCTTTCAATTTGCAAAGGTGAGTCACCGTAGTAGTGACCCGTTGGATCGACAGCGTGTTCATCTGAGAGAAGTTCCCAAAACTAAAATAAAAAAAGAAATTAATCAACATATTGAATTAGAACAAAGCAGTATCCGAAAGTTCAAATTTCCCATAAAATTTTCATCAATTACAAACGAGAAATTTTTTCAAGTATTTTTCACCTTTGTTCGAAATAAAATCAAAACCAAATATTCTTACTTTCGTTCCGATTTGATTTCCACTCTGACCGATTTGTAAATGGACGATTTCTCTCATTTTGATTTAATAAAAAATACAGAAATTTTAACAACGAAAAATTTTGGATGTGGAATCTTGATTTGCTGAGTGCCCAAATACGAATAACTAAAGACTGCGACTAAAATTGCGTGTGCAGGATAAAATACAAGTCGATTTCGGTTGCCAACAATTTCTTAAATTGATCGAGTTTTAAGAAAAATTAATAACCGTGTATTTGGGAAATGGTCGAAAAAAATGAACAATTTTCATAAACGATAGACTTCCAAATTGCGAAGTGTAGGTAAAAACAAAGAAAATTAATTAATTAAAATTTTAAAACATTCTCACTCGAAAATAGCGCGTATAAATCGAATAACTAAGTAAATTATAAGAAGTTATTTGAGAATCTGATTAAAAGAAAAATCACGAACTTAAATAAAACACGTAAACGTAACATCTAATCTATTTCATGCATTATTTCACTTTCGGTATATAAATACATCTTACAAAGAGCGACATTTTTAAAACAAAGTTGTTGAAAATGGCTAAATGATTTTAGCAAATTTTTATACACTTAATTTACGCTTTAGCAGCTAATAAATTTAAATCGGAGATGCATTTTTTAAGAGTTTCTTTTTCCGATTGGGAGGCAATTGCATCTTGAACACTTTTTACGACCCATTCAATCATAAACTGCTGCTTGACTCTGGCTTCAATTTTTCCTACTTCGACTTGATAATCCAATCTTCTTTTAACCTATCAATCAATTGTGAAAATTAGTTTACAATTGACTCGAGATTATTTTAGGGTAAATGACGTCTATAAAAGTTCACCTGATTGTATAAGTTTACTAAATTTTGTCGGTAAGCAGCTTCCAATTGTAGAGCGACGGCTTCTTTCTTAGCTTGAAACAGAAGCTTTTTACCTTCTTGACGCCATTGCTCTTTCTTTTCATGTTCAACGGCATCCACACAATCTTGAATGTTAGTTTGTCTGTATTTTCTCATCTCTTCAGCTTCTCCCTAAAGAAGTAAACACATTCATTAAATCGATTCATCGCATATGAAATTTAAAAGCTTTCAAAATATAATAACATACTTGAACGAGACTGTAATCCCAATCAACAAATTTTTTACCGAGTCCCGATTTAGCCAGAATGTAAACCCATAAAGCGAAAGCGACGGTATGTTGAAATTCAGCGTCATCGATGAGGTATAATTCTTTGCTAACCATCGTTGCAATGACACCGATTCCCAAAGTATATGGACCTATAAAACGAGAAATAACATTATGATAGAGGTTTTTATAAACATTACTGAACGTAGTTTTGAGCGAATAAGTTTCTTACCGGAAACACCCAATTTTGGGTACAAAAATTTGAACCATTCTTCGGGAATAAACACAAGTCGGCAAGGCGCGGTTTTCTCAAGTCTTACAGGTTTAGGGAAATTGACTAAATCTCGTTCGGGTCCTTCAAAAGGCGATGGTAACGGAACCTTATCATCATTTAGGTGAGAAACTGGCGCGTTTGGGTCAAAATCAACGTAAGATGATTCGGTGAATTTTTTCACTTCAGCTTTAGTTTCGGATACCGCAACTTCGGTGGAAGCTGGACGAGCGTATGACAGTCCGAAGAAAGATTGTGGCTTAAATACTGTAATAAGTACAAAATTGAAAATGGATGAGTGTTATAGGCGCTGGTTATGATACGAATATTTTACGCGTAGTAATCATGACACATTACTTGCTCTGCCTGACAGACGAGACAGCATCTTGAGTTGGTTTTTATCTTAAAGTAAACTCAAACTTTTAGGAAATTAAATGCAAAATTAATTAATTTATCGAAATAACTTCTACAAACTAACCTCGTAAAGGTTACAAAAAGGGGACCAACAAAAAAAAAATGATAATACGCTAGGTGGGGGGTTTGTTTATTGGATTTTTGAATAATTTTGAATTTTTTTTTAAATGCAGACTGATGAGTAAAATGTACGAAGTCCAAAAAGTTGTATTGTTTACAAACAGATTTTTCGTTAATTTTCGTAAAAATGGAATTTTGAAACGAAACACGCCCAAAAAATGAATTAATTTTACAGAATTTTGATATTTTCGGCGTTAATTAAAACTTATAATTGTTTAAATTTAGTACTGATTACCAGCTTACTATAATATATTCATCTCTTGCGAGGTAAGTTTCGTATAAGGGAGCTAAATCTTTTGTACTTCAACACTTCAACGTTTGATTGTTTTTCTCTAGATTCAAATCACAAAAAATTGATCGTTGCTCACAGGTCCATTTCATTTCAAAATGACTGTAATAACAAGATTTTGGTCTCCTTGTATAGTGTTCACTGACTTGAATGCGGCATGCTTCGCCATAGCTGGATACACAGTAGTGAGTACATAATTCAAACCTTATTTTCAATTCCATGAATATAGATATTGGACCATCTTTCACTCTATTTTATGTATTCTTTTCTGTATAGGCGGCCAGTATGGTATTGATAACATTGACCAAGTATATGATGGCCGGAGGAGAATCTACGGAATTATATTTCCCATTTTTTGAAAATGATGTCAGAAACAGTAAGTTAGGAACTCAATTGTGTATAATTAATGAATAATTCTTTTATATTCCATTCATTGATGAATTATTTCGATTTTTTTTTTCGCAGGTCTGATTACATATGGTACTATTACCATAGTTTTTCTGTTTCTCATGATATTATCGGCTTTTGCTCTAATTCATGGAGTCATCACATCGCTTCGAGGTTTTTTATTACCTTGGCTATTTGGAATGATGTTAATTATTTTATTTCAACTAGTTTGGTCGCTATGGCTATTATATGGATACTACATTTATGTAAGTTTAAATCACTTTAATCTGCCCAAAATAATGAAGTCGTGTCATAAAATGATTCAAATTTTCGTTTTCAGATTCAAATCATAATTCCAGCGATCGTTTATTGGCTTTGGGCTGCATACAATGTAAGTAAAACGTTCAAATTTATACTTCAATTTATTCATTTACGATGTCATTTTTTTCTATTATATTTTAAATTTCATTTCAGTTTTACTGTTGGTTATGCGTATATACTCAATACAAAATCATCGCCAGGATGCAATCTCCCAATATTGAACTCATTTACCCATAGTATATTGACCTTTTCACTTTCGTCGCCGAAGAAACGGACGTTAATTCAAGTTTTTTCCTCTGTTCTATCCCTTTCCTTAATTTGAGGATAATTTAAAAAATTCACAAAATTGATTCAGCATGATCCAAACGATTATTTATTTTCGTAATTTATTTGTGCCCCTGCGATAACAAAGTTTCATCCGAATTCGCAAGCACAAATTATAAAATGGTGTAATTTTTGTATAGATTTTTCTCATTTATTATTTTGGAAACTGCCCTAATTGTTTTAGTATTGATTCGAGATTTTTTTATCTTCTTTTTTTAAAAGTTATTTTGTCACAGGTACAAACCCATTTGATTTCAATTTTTTAATCGTTGAGTTGACCTCTTTGTAATTGTTTTTATAGAGTATTTTTCGAAAACTTATTCCGTCCAGTGAATTTTTATCACGTTACGTTGATGTACGTATAATCTTATTCTTAATTCAATTTTTCTATATCATTTTGTACAATTTTCCACTCGTAATTGTTCTCACTTTCTAGACTGACTATTTTGTATGGCGAGTAAGTAGCAATAATTTTTTTACACCAATGTATAATTATTTCTTTTTAATACATCGTTTAAATTTTTTTCATCTTATTCTTACAAATCTACTCTCCGTTTAAGTGGTTTTGAGGAATTTTTAAGCTATATCGTTATATTTTTTCATTTATGTAAACATCGCGAGTAACATGTTTAGAGTTCTATCCCATTTTATTACTCATAACGATTGTTAAAAAGGGCCACATGCCAAAAAATTAAGATCTTGTTAACTTGTTTTGGTTTTATTCGATAACCATTGGTGAGAAACGCTTTTTCACAATTGCTTCATTACTTTACTACATATATGCATTGCACTTTCAGCTTTGGCTCGATGTAACCTGCTAGAGTGGTATTTATTTCATGAATTCGGCATTGTTTTCTCAATCAATTCAGTTTTTAACTAGACGCATGGAAAATTTATCTTGTTTGTACAGAACCAGTTATGAGGCTTTGTTATCAGCTCTATTGTTTTATTTCATTGTTACTCGAAATAAATCACGATTTAGGTAGGTAGGTATTGAATTAGGGTATGATTGATGATACATACAAGCGAAATAGTCGAGTACACGAATGTAGTTATTAAATTCTCATCGTTCGAGTTGTTTTAAAAAATGTTCAGGTTGAAGAATTATTTCAAAAAAACCTATTTGACGAAGTTTGAGTTCTAAACATTTACAAAATGATAAAATTTTGCTTACTGTGTAAAATATGGAAAATAGTGGCTCGAATCTCAGTCGTGTTGTGAAAAATGTTTCTCACTAAATGAATAGAAAATATGAATGGTAAGTTGAATATTTGCATTTAAAAGCTTCTCGCACTCGATTTATGCAAAATAGGTAAAAACACGCAGTGATCTTCTAGATGTATCGGATGATAACGTTAGAATTTGGGGTAGGTACCAAAATTTGCAGATCAATAGCACGTTTGCGTGATATTTTGGCGTAATAAGTTTTCGTGTTGAATTTGAAAAGTGCTTCGAAAAATTTACAATACCTAAATAGAAATTTATAGTCGAATTTGCGAACATTTATTTACGAAAAGACGTTCTTGGTACTTCCACGTTGTTTATAAGTTCAATCATTATTATACACGCGTACCCTTGTATTCTATTTTCTGTTCTTGAAGTTGGTTCGTGTTCGATTATGAAATGTTTCACTCTGCAATAGTTTTGGTTTAGCCTGATGGGTTTTACATGTAATTATGTAAATGTTTTCTCGAGAATTATAAATTTAAAACTAAAAGTAGCTATATCGATATGCCACTATGGTATCTCAAAGTCTTGGAAATTCTCTACGGTAAAGTAGGCCAACGTAATATTCATAAGTTCGTCATCTCTGCCATTAATTCAAGTGCATCGAGTACTTGAAAAAGAAGCACGGTAATTACCAATGAGCTGAATCATTTGATGTGGTATAGTTTCGAATGAAAATTTTGAAACGTTCCCAAGGATGCATCATTTACGCTGCTATCAAACTGCTGCGCAATGCCGAAATCTTTTCGCAGTCTTTTGCCTCATCTCGCCGCAAACCATTCCCTAACCAAGAAGTGCATTTACTTGGAAATTTTTACTATGCGGTGGTAGAATTTTTGTATGCAAAATTTGGCAAACCAGCTTGATAAATACGAGAAACGTTTAGATAAACCGGCGGCTAAATATAAATGAACTATTCTAATGATGTTGCTATTTGCGCGCATGTAGAAGTGCACATGTTTCCAACTTATTTTATACTACAGTTCGTTATACAGTTGTAAGGAAAATGTAATTTGCTAGAAAAATACCGCACCGGACCGAACACTCTGATCGTAGTCGTTTTGCGGAATTCTGTAAAGAAAATTCGTCAAATTAGTGCCAACGCGGCTATGGAGGGTGTTTACAAATGTATTAGCCTTACGCCATTCTGTATAGTAAATTGGTGATCTTTGTGATACTTAATTGCTAACATATGCGTATATTTCGTCGGTTTTTGCAGCGTCAATAGGATGTAGATATAATTCTTGTACCGATGTTGTTTCATGAACGTCGTTTCGTTGGAAAAACATGACCCTCGGAAGTGTCGCACAAAGGTATAACGCACTGACAATAGGAGGAAGCGATTCGTCTCATTCAAGCATTTCTTCTGTATCTGTACCGGCGTCCAAATTAAATGAGTAAGTGACGCACTTGAGTACTTAATTTTAAAATTATCTATACACGCATGCGCTTTATTATAAAATTATGACATGTGACGCGAGAGCAAACGATGATGGTAAATTGGTGATTGTTTTACAAGGTTTTGTACTTTGCTATCAGAGGAAATAGGTAATTTTTTCGCTCACTACAACCGGCGTTAGTCAGCGAATTAAAGTGCTTATCTATCACTTCAGAATTTGTACCTAGCTATAAAAAGTTGGAATTTTTTCTCTTGGTGAACCTCGATGATTTTTTGTGAAAGTGCAAGTAGGTACAATTTCTGTGGACACAAGTTTTGTAAAAATTTAGTCGAATCAAAATCCCTTGTTACAAGTAGGTATTAACAGTATTAAATCAAAAATCAAAATCAGCTATGCTTTTTGTTCTCTGAATCACATTTCTCAGGCTCAGGCCTCGTTAGTTGTATTCTTTGCTTTCGGTTTCTTGACATCATTTCTGGACTTATTATTATTACTATAAGGATTTTGAAAATCCTAAAAACGCAAAGGTAAGGAAAAAACTGACGAAGCCTGAGCAATGTGTTTTAGAATGCAAAGAGCATATTTTCCTTATGATCGGCTAATTTTACGGAAACCCACTGCTGCTCATTTTCTCACCTTCAATTTTCACTTTAGGGTGTCGAGTCACAAAAATCGTGAAAAAGTCATGAATTTTTCAAAAAAATCACTAGGTCAAGAAAAGTCATGAATTTTTGATAATATTACCAGGGCAAAATTACAAATTTGCTTGAAAGTAAAATTTTTTCAAACTGTTGCATTTTCTCAAAAAAAAAAAAACCAACATAACATCCATAAAATAGGTAGGTAGAAGTACATACTCACTGTGATTTCTTCGAAGAAGAAAATTAATTTTCTTGAAGATTTTTTTTAGAGGAGGAGGGAAATCTCTATTCTTTTGGAAAAATACCCATTTCTTAGAATGAAAAAAAATAATTTTCTGAAATGTAAAAAAAAGAATTTTTTGGTACAAAAAATTTTAAAAATTGTTTTGTAATAAAAAACATTTTCACGCCACTAGCCTTAGGTAATTGCTGTACAAGGCGTTAAAAAAATTATATTTTTTGAAGTAAAAATATTTTTTAAACTTTGCAAAAAAATTCTCATTTTTTTTTTAAATAAAAAAAATCTAAATTTTGTAGTTTTGAAATTGCATTGTTTTGAAGTAAAAATACTTTTCGAACTCTAGAGTATAAAATCTCTTTCATTTTATTTCAATTTTTTGGATTTTTTTTTTTTGAGAAAAATTTCGTCATTTTTTTGGAATAAAAAAAAATTAAAAACGAATTTTTTGGTTTAAAAATGTTTAAAAATTGTTTTGGAATAAAAAACATTTTCACGCCACTTAGCCTTTGGTGGTTTTGCTGTACAAGGCGTTAAAAAAAATTATCAATTTTTTTGAAGTAGGTAAGAATATTTTATAAACTTTTGCGAAAAAATTCTCATTTTTTTAAATATCAAACATTTGAATTTTGTCGTTTTGGAATTGAATTGTTTTGAAGTAAAAATACTTTTCGAGCTCTAGAGTATAGAATCTTTTTCATTTCATTTCAATTTTTGGATTTTTTTTGGGGGGTTGGTTCTTTTTTTGGGAAAAAAATTCCCATTTTTTGGAATTAAAAAAAATTAAAAACGAATTTTTTTGTTCAAAAGTTTTTAAAAATTGTTTTAGAATAAAAAAAAATTACTTAATTTTTTTTGAAAACATAGAAATCTCAAATTTTTTGGATAAAAAATATCCAAAAATTTTTTTTTTGGAGAAAAAAATGTTGCAAAATTAATTTTTTTAAATTCCTGTGGAAAAGTTGCTTTCATTTTTTTTTTTTTTTTTTTTTTTGAAGAAAATAATTTGTTCCATTTTCGAAAAAAAACTGGGATTTTTTTTGAACAATAATTTTAAAAATTCTTCTAAAATAAAAAAAATCTCAATTTTTCGGGGATCAATTTTTTTTTTATAGTAAAATAAATAAATAAACTACCTATTTTTCAAACTTTGGAACCAAAAAAAAAAAAAAAACAGAAAAATGTTTTTCTGTTGAAAAAGTTGTTAAAAATTTTTTTAGGAGAATTTTTTGCGTAAAATTTTTTGGTTTTTTTCCATAAAAAAATCATTCTCATCACAACATGAAAACAATTTTACGTAAGCATCTACCTTTTAGGGAAGAAATTGAATTACACTTTTGAAAATTCTAAGTATTCATTTAACTTTTTTTTTTGAAATTGTTTAGGTACCTACCTACGTAGATTTTTTTGGTTACCAAAAAAAGGGGGTCTTGGAGGGCATAGGCATAACTTAATGGGTTCAAGGGGCAGCTATTCACCATAAAAAATAAGGAAAACGAGGGATTTTTTTTGTCCCTCCCATATTTCTTTCATGTTACGCTGATGCCAGAGGGGGCCCCGTGGAAATATAGAAATATTGTTCATGAAAAATCCATGAATTTTCAAAAAAAAAAAAAAAAAAGTTAGACACCCTGATTTGTGACTTTATGTAAATATATTTTTTTACTAAGTCAGTGCTACATAAATACTTGATATTCAAAATTGGGGGAGAGGGCGGGGTCCAATCGAAATTTTTATTATAACTAAAATTATTCTTAGAACTTCAAGCTACAACTTTTGTTTGAAAATTTTTTCAATTGGACCCCTCTCTCTCCACTGATTGTGCATAACACTCTGATGATGCTAATTTAAAAATTAGAGGAGGTGGGGGAAGGGTCCAATTGAAAAACTTTCGAGACAAAAGTTGTAACTTGAAGTTTTAGAAATAATTTTTGTTATAACGAAAATTTTGATTGAATCCCTCCCTCCCCTCCAATTTTGAATAATTATCAAGTATTTTTATGCAGTAAGGACGTAGGACTGAAATCATAAAATTGAAAGTGAGCAAATGAGCAGCAGCAGGTTTCTGTAAAATTAGTCGATCGTTCAAACAATAATAGCAGCTGATATCTGATTCTGATTAGCCAAATTTTCATTTTGATTTATTTGTCAGAGGTTTTTGATTCATTTATTGTTATAACTTGTGTCTACAAAATGTGTATTGTGTATGTAATATGTTTGTCCTATATGTTTCAAACTTTAAGGTTGTCGTCGTCGCAAAGGCTACCATTTTTAGTCGGCGTCGGCTATTCAGATTTAACTCCTGGTTAGCAGTTACATAGGTACGTTCTTGATGCAATTTGTATCGCAATTACAAAAAAGGATAATCATTGTTTTCACGCCTTTACTACTCGCGAATTCGCAGAAAATACGAAAATGTAGTTAACGAACCCTTTTAATTTTGTCGGCCCTCTTGCTTTTGTTCAAATTAATTAATTACAGCTATTACGGTCGGTGGTAGATATACCCTTATTTCGGAATAAAAGCGCGTCCGTTATAAATGGTTCGAGTCCAAGAAGTTGTGCGTTATTTAATTGGTGATATTTGATCTTTTGTTTGCTTTTTCATTAAAAACATAGCGCAGCAAAATAGCGTAATTTTTCTTTTGTCGTTGATTGCATTTTCCCCCCCACCTAGGTCGATGATTTTTACCGAGCTTTTAGTACGCGAGTCGAGTAGGTCCCGGGCTGGGTGAAAAAATGAATTTTTTGAAATAATTTTCTAGATTAATTTGAAAAGAATTGTAACGGTTTTGCGGTAGGTTCAACGCTGTCGTAGAATAGACGTTATTAATCTCTGTAGACGAGCTTTTGAGCTTTCTAGTATAATTTTCGAGCGGCGTTCTAATGAGGTAGAGAAAGACTGACGGTGTGATGTATTTTACGTACTTTGCCTGGTGATTGGTGGTGGTAGTAAATGTAAACTATTAAGAAAGAAGGCTATTTTACGAGCTATTCGTATTGATCGTCGCGTTTGTTGATTTTGTACACAGCGAAATCTCATCGGTGATAAAAATTGGTACGGTAAAGGTACGCTTTACGCAGAACTTGAACGCTAGAAGGAAAACCGTAACCGACTACATCGCAGCGTCGCCTACAGAAGAAGTTGCCAAGCCGGCCGAAGAAGAGGTACGAAACTGTTGCGGGGTACGATGGCCTCCCTCGCGTATCCCTCTGGCAGCGTACTCTAATAATAGATGTCGAATAAGTCTTAGTCGCAATACCCGCAGCACAAATGAAGAGCGCCGAAATTTCACCAGATCGCCAGTACGCTATTGCACGTCTGAATGGACACAACAAGTTCCGCACGTTCGTCCCTCCCTAGCCGACTGCTTTGGTAAACGAAGTCGAAATTTCAAGTCGAGTTCGTCCAAAAAGTGCGACCGCATCAGCGATGAAATCGAACGCGAACCGTGCGCCGTTCTAGATACCGCCGCCGAATCGTCCTCGTCGTCGTCGTCGTATTGCAAACGCGGACCAAAAAATGTTTTCGAGTCGGCTATCGTCTGTTCTAATCGCGAATCGGATTGTTCGATTTATAATTACGATAAACGCGGTTTAATTTCGTACTACGAACAGCCATCAACCGACAGCACGCTGGATCGATTCCAAAAATTCGGTTTCGGAGGGGATAGGGCGAAGAAGAATGCTGGAAGGAGAGGCAGCGGAGGTAATCATAAGAAAAAAACGCAACGCAGTTCCGATAAAACCATCAATTTGAAAAAGCTCACCGATAAATTGATACAAAGCTCGTCCCATCGAACCGATCACGAAAACGTGCAGCCCGAATCGTCATCTAATGCACTGGCCGCAGTCGCCGAACCAGCCAAACCCATCCAAGAACTCATACCTCTGAAACTGAACCCCGACGAAGGTAACGACAAAGGCGATATATTCGAAGGAGTTAATCTAAACCTAGCCAAACCCGAATCCAGAACCATCGTCGGATCCTACTACCAAAGATCTATTCCATTTCGTAGCGCTTCCTTCTCTCAAGTACACTACTCGCCCGAAGATAGAAAATACATTCGTAATAGTCGTAAAATTGGCGTTTCGAAGAAGAACATTCCTAATGCTGCGGAGAACTGCGCTACATTACCAAGAACCAACGCATCCACATTGAGCATCGCCGATGAAAACTTCGATTCGCCACTCGAAGTCGATACGTCCAATGATTTCCTCACAAATTACACCTTCGTTGGCGAAAGCAAAACTACTCCGGAGCCTTCATCGAACGAAGCTCAAAATGAAACACAATGCAGCGAAAAAGTTCCAACAGAGGAGACCAAAACGTTACCGAACGAATTGCCCAAAAGTGTTTCGTTAATAGAACTAGAACCTGCTGCCCCCTTGAAAACAACCGTAACTCCTATCAATGCTCCCGACACAGATAAACCAATTCCACAAGCTCCAAAACGATCAAAACATAAGCATAAACACAGACATAGGCATTGCGGTAGATTATACTTCTCAGACGAAAATATCTTCTCGTCGAATATCACCGAGACTTCCAAACGAGATGCGGAAGATAATCCAGACAACCATTCGCAAAACCTACCTGTGATTTGTACAGCTCCTAATAGCGATAGCGAGATGGAAAAAGACCCCCACATTTTTCCAATCGCCGAAGTTACCTGCATCGAATCGATTAAATCGTCGGATAAACCAGACATCGACGAAAGCCCCGACCAGCCTAGCAATGAAAACAATTCCGGCATTGAAATGTTTGTCACCGATTGGACGGAAAAAGAAGAAAAACCAAACGAAACGGTCGTCGAAGAAACCGTCGTCGTCGACAAAAGTAAACAAACCGAAACGCCCACCGAAGAAAAGCCCTCTCCTACGTTGACCATCGATAACAATAACAACGCTCATTCGAACGAAACCGTCGATATGTTTCATTGTCAAACGACACCGTCTAGTCCGGAAGAAATGCTAAGACCTCAATGGCCAATTATTCCCAGGAATCGTCGTCTAACTCCGCAGACTTCCACAGAACGAGATGACGAACCGGAGTCGTACACGCCGCGTAAATATTTATACTCTCGCGGCGACTCGTTTTCCGAAACCGAGAGTGATCAAGGTGATAAACGTTCGGTATCTCCGGGCCATAAGGAAGGTAGACTGTCTCCGTTGACGTATGGAAATCCCGAGTTATCCGATTCGGATTCGCGGAGCGTTGGAACACCTCGCGGTCCCCAGTCGCCAGTTCCTTATTCGAAACGTCCGCTCAGGGGACCGTACCTCGAAATGATCGTCAACGAGCAGAAGCGGCCGGAAAATAAGACGAGTTTTTCCGATTTGCAATTTTTAGAAAATCGTTCGCCGCAGAATGCCAGCTGGTATGGTAATAGTGATAGAGCAGTCGATGATTATTATCTGCGTAGAAGTAACACTTCTCCTAATTCCAATAAATTGAACGTCGCGCCGTTGCCGAAGAGGAAAATCAGCGCTAATATACCATTTACAAGTTCGGCTTCGTCGAGGACCTCCGTCGATGAGAAGGGACTGATTCATCATCAGCGTACTACCTCCAGTCCGTCGCAACTCGAGTATTATCCAGATTTGCTGAATAATCCTCAGCACGGATCTATGCCCAATCAACAATTACTCCATCAGCTGCTGAGGGGAAGTTCGGAGCAAAGTTTAGTCCAGGATGTTGGTGTCGATTCGTTGAAAAATATGTATCCAGCTCCTTCTTACAAGGTATGTAATTTTTTTCTCTACTAATTCGTATTTTGTGTGTTTGTATTTTTAAAAAAATCATTCGGTGCTGAAATTGTAGTAGATAGTAAAATAGAAGGCGAAATTTCAATGACACATTTTTTCTACATTACGACTGAAAGGAATAATTTATTAGGTAGGTATAAAGTTCTGTTGACTTGCGAAATATTCGACACCTATTTCAAAAATCTGCAAAATACGATTTCGACACTATGGATTGGTCAATATTTTGGTCCTTACAACACAATACATTGCTCGTTCGTCGTTATTTCCTATCTCGATACCTTTTAGATTGAATTTTTAATAAATTATTTGTCAAATTATATTCGTTTTTGGCATTTTTCATCTAGTTTGTTGCGAGAAATTTTCGTAATGCTTTTGATAAATTTTGCCAACTTCACTTCAACTTTACGGTCAACTTTTCTGGCAAATGCTCAATTTTTCGTCGGTTTTTTCCCCCTCTTGCAATAATTTTTCAACCTTGTGACAATCATTTCTTAATTTGATGTGTATTTTGGGATGATTTTTTTTTCATCTTTTTCGTTGCATTACCTACCTGTGCCTTTTTGCTCTACCTTATTCATACTAAAATTTGCTTCGAGATTTTTAATGCTTATTTTTCTCACTGAATTGAAAAATTATTTTGAAATCGGGACCAATATTAAGTACCTCTTTCTTTCTGTTTGTGTACATGAAGGTACATAAATATGAAATTCTTTTGATATCTCAATAATTAATATCGATTTTACATATCAAATGTTGATTCAAAAATTGAACAATCGTACTTTTTTTTCTTTTACTTATTTTTTTCTTTATTTTTTCTCATCTTTACTTATTTCAACACGTGTCCAAGAGCTTTTATAACAAGAAGAATGTGGATAGAGTGGTAATGAACTCGTGCGAATTTTTTCATAATTTTTTTGCAGTGCATTCTAGCCCCCCCCCCTCCCTCTCCCCAAAAAAATCCAGAAATTTTCAAACTGGCATAATCTTGAAACATTTGCAATTTTTTTTTCTTCAAATGTGAGTCTAAAGTCTAAACTAGTCTAATGTATGCTATTTTTTTCTATTTTGAAAATCATGAAATCAAAGTAGAAAAATTACCTTTTCTGCGCAAAAATTTTGATTTTAAACGCTCTTGATTAAAAAATTCAAATTTTTATGGAATAGGTATCTAAAAAAAATAAAAATAAAAAAATAACCCATTTAAGTACATGCATTTTTTCATATGGCCAAAACCTACCCAAAAATGTTTATTTGGTCAAATTATAATTTAAAAAAGGAAAAAAAAACATGTGACATGGCGAAGTGTCTAAATTAGGTAGTATAGGTACATATTTTACTACGATAAAAGTTTTTCAAAATCAAAAATCTACGAATCAGAAAAAATGACATGTATGTAGGTATAGGTATAATTTTGTAAATCCTATTTTTGATTTTTTTTTTCCAAACATGGAATTTTGGAATAGAATGGTGACTAGAAAAAAAATGATGAAGTTCTAAAAATATTGCTACCTATTGTTAAAAATTCAAGAAATATATCATTTGGAAAAAAAATAACTACTCTGAAAATTATTACCTATTGAAAGCAATCAATTCTGGAATTTTGAGAAAATTCACAAAATTCCAGAATATTCAAGTCCATCAAAAATTTAAAACATCTGAAAAAACGAAAAAAATAGAATAAAATGAAATAAAATTTAATAAAAAACTTTACTTTGGAAAATTTTTCAAAAAACAACAAAAAGAACAACAACAAAATAAAAACGAACTGTTGTGAAATTCTTAAGAAATGAAAATTCACGAAATTCCAAGATACTCAAAAATCGTTAACAAATTGAAAAAATATCTACCGTAAATGGGGGCTACTTTGAACACTTTGGGGTATATTTTCCTCTGTTGATGTGGCTACACTGATTATAGAAAAACGGTTTTCACGCCATTGTTTTGGGTCTAGCTTCTCGTATCAACTTCATTTTTAAAAAAAATTCCAACTCTTCTCAGAATGTATATAGCTGAACTTAAAGGGGTGTTCAAAGTAGCCCTGGTTTTGGGGCTACTTTGAACATTGCTCTTTTTCCAAGGTTAGAAATTTGAAATCTTCATAAATCGATTAAAGGATGCTCAAGGACCCTAAATATCAAATTTCATCGAAATAGCTACATTTTTACCCACTTTGGAGCCACTTTTTCAATAAAATATGAAATTTAGGCTTTTTGAGGACTTTATGTTAATATATTATTGTACTTGCAATAAGTTTGAGAATTTTTTTTTTTTTTTTGTAATTTCGGACCAGTGTAGAACTGAAAACAAAATATTACATAAAAACAACTTGTACGATTCAAATTATTGAGCTTATGCTTTTTGTTCAACGTGTTCAAAGTAGCCCTATAACAAATTTCACTTTTTATAGGATGATAAACGCATCCTAAAAAATCTAAACCTATGAAATTAGAAGCTGGAGAGATACCCAAGTGTATTGAAAAAATCATTTTCCTCAAAAAATTGAAATTGAATTTTATAGAATAAAGTTCGCGCAACTGTTAATTTCAACGAAATTTCCACGACAAATTCAAATAATTCACATTTCCACCAACAGCAGATAGAAATCGCAGATTACTGAATAGAAGTGTTCATTCAGGTGTCTAGAAGTCGCGTGTTAACAAAACGCAGGGTAACAGTTCATAGATTCACACTCAAAGGGCGTGAAAGCGTTAAAACACGAGTGTTCAAAGTAGCCCCTGTTGTTCAAAGTAGCCCCCATTTACGGTAATTATTGAAATATTTTCAATTTGAATTAAAAAGATCTTTGCATCTTATTTTTAGAATTTGATCAATCTTATTTTTTTAATTTTTTTTTTTTTTTTTTGAAAACACGTTCTTGTTTGCTTCTGAAAAAAAAATAGGTAGATTCCTGTTTCAGAATTTGGGAACAGTAATTTTTTTCGTGTTTGTCATCACTCTTTAGTCATTTAAAATCTTTAAATAAAATTTCATATTTGAAATTCGGTTCAGAGTCAATTTTACCTAAATTTAATTCAAACTTCAACTTTGTGCAATTTTGTCATTTTTTGCTATTTGGTTTTTAAAAAATTAAGAAATGCTACTTTACATGAAAACTTTGAAGAAGAATAAAGAAATGGTAATTCTCAAACCACTTTACCTATGAGAAAATTGAAATCACCTCCGAAAAAATTTAAAAAGTTATTAAAAAAATTGTGAGGGTACAAAATTGTTGAATAAAAAAGAATCAAGTTTAGGTTTCCTAAAAATGTTTTCATTCTAAGAAATTCTCCGAAGAAAAAGTTTTGTCGAAAAAATTATCGAAAAAAAATTAGGAGGTGTTTTAAAAAAAATTTTAAAAAATTTCCGCTACACAATTCTCTGAGAAGAGATTCATCATTCAAAAATAGTTTATTTTCAAAATAATTTTGAAAAAATAAATTGTTAGCTTAAAATTCTTTTTAAAAAAATCCTCTAGGTAGAGAAAATCCAAAAAATTATTTTCTTGAAAAATTGTCAAAAAACACACAAAACTCAAATTCTGCTTTAAAAGTTGCCACAAAATATTTATACTTACCTATTCGATTATTTTTTTTTAAATAAAAAACTTTTTGATTTTACAATAATTGTGTAAGATAAGATACACACAAAAAAAGTTGCCTGCCAAAATTAGTTCTTTTTTGTAATCATTGGGCAAAAATGAATTCCTATTACTTATCTTATTTATTTTTTTGAAAAATTTCAAATTTTTGTACATTGCTATTTTCTGTATGAGGAGGTGCGAAGTTTTGAAAATTTCCTCGAAATTTTCTTTGAATTTGAGCACGAAACTGGTCCATAATGGAGGGGGGAGTGGGGAGTATTTGATGATCCATTTTTTTAAATAATTAAAAAATCGTAAATATTATTTGAAATGTTCTAAAAGTGATTTTGACAAGACAAATGTTATTTTAAAAATCGTAAAAACTTCGATTAAATTTTTTATGAAAATGAACTAGGAACGTACATATATTCGCAATTTTTCGATCTTGCGAAAAGTTTCTTCAAAAATTTATATGAAACAAAATTGAGATATTTGCAATTTTGTCCTTTAAAAAAAATTATTGAAGTAATATTTTTGCAAAATATTCTTGGAATTATCCTTGCAAAAAATTCTAAAAATTAAATATAATAATTATACGTATAGGTGTTTTTTTTTTTTTTGTAAAATATTTGCAATTTGGACTTAGGCTTTACAAAAATTTTCTAAATTTTGTAATTTGATTTTTCAACTGAAATTTTCCTTGCGAATAATTGCAAAAATTGTTAGATTCTCAGTGAATGAAGAATTTTTGGTAGTGAAATAATTGATGGAGAAGGCAGGGCCTGGAGCAGATTTTTTTTGTGGATCTGGAATGTTACTTCCTACTTCCTAGTGATGAAAGGGTTAATATTTTGAGAATTATTATAATAAAAACCCGAATATTAGAAAGAATTACTACTGCCAGTTTCACTTTATCCTTACGAAGTTAAATTCCACCAGTTAATTCACCGACTATGACATTGTTTAGGTGTTTTAACCTCGTCTTTATATTTTCACATCGAATCGGATACAGCACGACCGGCGGCATTTCTTGCAACTTGGAACGAGAGTGAACTTTTTCTCGTTCTCGTCGACTGGAAAATGATTTTTCATTATACGTGCATAGAAACAATGTTGTTTCATTCTCGTTTAGAGGTTGGGAACGCTGTTATTACATTCAGTCCCATTACATACAAATTTCCACTCCCTAGGGTGTGGAAATTTGCAAAATGTAAATTTCCACACCCTAGGGAGTGGAAAATTCACTTGTAAACAAATGAAAACGTTATCAATAGTAATGCAAGTTGCAACTGGTAACGCGATTTTGTTTCTTCTACTCTTCGTTCTTTTTTGGTTTAAAAGTGAATAGTGACGCTAATCACGATAATAATGAAGATGATCAAAACAATTTAAATCCTAAACTTATATGAAAACACATTTATTTCTATGCACTGATAATAAAAAGTATTTCACAATGCAAGAGTTGAATGGGAGCTAACTTACTCGTGTTTATATTTTGCTTCGCTCGCTCCGCAAACGTATTCCACTCGTTGCGTTATAGCTCCCATTCCACCCTTGTATTGTAAATTACTATTTCCTCGTCGTGTAATACAAGCCGAGTAGGAAAAAGGAAAAAAGGCGGAACAATTGGTTGTTAAAAACGATTACATTACATTAGTTCGAGGGGGTGTGTTTTTAATATGGAAATTCCGAAATATAAAATACAAATAGGTCTTACGTCTTACGTATAAAAGCAAGATAGCCTGAATTTTAAGGCTTTTCGTCAAAACAGACGTCATATTTCGTAACCTACGCCAGATAAGAGCGTACAAAAAACCTACTTCTCTCGAGAAAGTAAACTTTTGCCGTTATTTACGAGCAGATTGTGTAAATGATTTTTTTCGCCGGTCGGGCTAAAGAGAAGGGTTGGTGCGGGGGGCGAAGAGATGACGGAATATCGCAGAGGGCGGGTACACGGTACCATGTACGTGTTTTTATTTTTGAGCTGATGTTTCGAGTACTCTAATAATGTAGTTGATGCCAGTATTTGTTTGCGTCTTTATTGAAATTGTCGTCGAGTGGAGCGTTATTTATAATGACGATGTTTCCGCTTCGTCGTCTTCGTCGTGTGACGTAAGAAGAAGACGTGCACGGAACAAGTTTGATCTATTTTAAAGCTTTCCTCAAAACCGCAACGCGTCTTAAGCGAGGTAGAAAACTCAGAAAAAAATTGGAAAAAACGCGAATGGGAATGCGAAAAACTTTCACGGTGGTCTTATCGCACCGTTTCTTACGCGCTCATCGAACTGCGAAGATACGTATTTCTATCGCGATTATACTCTTCTCATCGCTGCACTGATAAGTCATTCGTTCACGAAACGCGAGAGAGGACCGAAGTCGACTCGAAGCGCCAACGTTGTCATTTAAATGAAAAAAATTGCTCGCTCGAAGTAAACTCGACGTGGGTATCTTTTCGTTTCTATTTTTTTTTTTTTTTTTTTTTTTTCGTTTTTTTTTCGCTAAACGAGAAGCACATGAACGCGCATGTGATAAAATACACCTAAACTGCCGACGAAATGTGTCAAAAGCGTACAATTACCGTTGTGCTGTTGCGAAAATTATAAATTGATCAAGTGGAAATTTAAACATCCATGGCGGCTTTTCTATTACCAAACTGACGCAAAAGAAAGGGGAAAAAAGTTACGTACAAGTGACATAAATTCATTGCGAATGTTTTAACAAAAGAATTTACGAGCGCTGAAGCGCAAAGGTTTCACTTTGTTGAAATTATTTCGTGTCTTTTTTTTTTTTTTTTTTGCCTGCGCAGATATCTCGGTTGGAAAAAAATAACGAGAAAAATGATAACAAACGTGTTTTAGTATTTTTCTTTTTAAAAATTCTTTAAAAGAATGTCAGTTCAGTATACTTTAGATATTCTTTCTCATTCTTGTAGTCGACTCGAGGTATATCTTGGATGCCCTCATAGTAATGGATTGAACCTATAGGTCAGTAAAATTAGGAGAAAAAAAAATTGATTGCAAGTTTTTTTTTTTTCCGGAGAACTGTTGAATGCAAGTGCAATAATCACCACACAGAGCTATCGCCCCCTCCACCTAGTCTGCGGCCTTCCCAGGGGATGGAACGTCTTTCATTGTTTCGTTTTTCGCAAATTACACGATACCTTTGAGAGATAGCTTTAAAAAGCTGATATAAGAAAATAATGTATACAAGCATTTCCTATGAAACGATGTCATGCATTGCATACATCCTACAATGGAACTTTAATAAACAGTTCTTCTAAATGGAACCAGTTTTAATTTGCCATATTTTAATTTTTAGTCTCAATTTGTTTGAAAGAAGAACTTCCATTTTTTTGGAAAAAAATTCTTCATTTTTGTAGAAGAAAGTCCTTATTTTTTTTTGGTCAAAAATTTTTCCACTGTTATGAAAAAAAAAATCTGAATTAATTTTTATTTTTGAAGTAGGTAAGAATATTTTTCAATTAATTTTAAGAGAAAAACAAATTCTCTCAATTCTTTTAGAGATGAAAAACCTAATTTTTTTTAGAATAAGAATCTGGAAATACAACATATTCCATTTTTTTATAAGTTGGCGTGAGAAAATTCTCAATATTTTTAAAATAAATAAATTTTTTAATTCATTTTGGAATAGTTTTTTTTCTTTAATCTTTTAGAGTATATAAGTTATTTTTATGTTATTTTATTTTATATTTTTTTGGGGGGAGGGTAGTAAACATCTTTTTATTATTATGCAAAAAAAAAAAATACTTGGAAAATAATTTATAATTTCAGTAAAAAAAATCTTGAGAAAAACCTTTCATTATTTTTTGGAAAAAAATCCTTAATTTTTATTGGAGAAAGAATTTAAAATATTTTGGTGTAAAAAATCTCTAAATGTTCTTAGAACAAAAAAAAATGTTTTTAATAAATTTCGATTTTTTTGGAGTACCTAGAAATCCCTGTTTGTTTTTTTTTAGTTTTTTTAGAGAATAGATAAAATATTTTTATTTTTAGGAAAAAAGAAAACATTGTATGAACAGTTGAACACTGTAGGCATTTCAACTTGCTCAAAAAATTGCTTTTAGGCATTTTCATTCTGGATGTCATAATTTTGAGACCCCCAAAATCGGAGACCTCCGAAATTATCTGAGTAAAATGTGGAGGAGTACGTCCCTAATCTAAACAGGATAGGTTGCAAAAAAAACAACTGAATTCGAGGCATCTTACGTTTTTTTTCGAAGTACAAATAAGGTAAAAAATTCTTGATTGCATAGAGTTTTTTTTGAAGAAACAACTTTTCCAATTTTTTGAAAGTAAGCATGTATTAAATATTTCTCAAATTTTTACAATTTTTTTTTTAATTTTTGTGGAATAAGAAAATATTCCAATTTTTGGTGAGAAGGGAAAGGGGGTAAAATATTCTCAATTTTAAAGTTTTTTGGAGTAAAAAAAGCATTCAATTTTCTCAAAAAAAAAAAAAAATCTTTTAATTTATTTTAGGAAAATAATTCTGAATTTTCTTGGATTGAAAAAACAATTCATTTATTTCGTAATTTTTTTGGATTCAACGTAAAAAAGTTCCTAATTTTTTTTTTGAAGTAAACAAAATGTAAGTAATTTAATCTTTCAATTTTGTGGTATACCTAAGTAAAAATCTTCTTCATTGGAGTAAAAAAAAATTCAATTTTTTCTTTGTAAAGAAATCTCTTAACCTACATAAATAATTTCTCAATTTTTCAAGTTACTTTTTTCTCAAGTTGTATAGAAAAAATGGTAAAAATGATAGGAAAGGGTCAAACCATGTGGCGCAGAATAAGCAATACTCAAGTCTCACAATCACTGCGGTAAAAGCTCTATTGGTCAATTTTGGCATCATCTTGTAAGAAATTTTATGAAAAACACATCTTGTTCTGTGATTTTTTCGACATACCCCGCTCAGGCTCTCACCCTACCACCATTTTCCAATCGCGATCCAAATTCCTCACTGCAAGGTTTACTTTTTGCAAAGCTTTTAAAATTGCTACGATAAATTTTAACTCGTTTATTTCGCTTCGTTTTAATAATTTACACGTACCTTTCATCGGGGATTTGTTCTTTATTATACGTGGATCTGGATCTTGCGAGTAATAATTCAGATTAAGTGTAACTTTTAAGTTACGCCTCGTATTATGCCTCGGGATGGCTAATTTCTATTATTTCCGAGCTCACAGAGCGTCGTTGATACGATTAAAGTAGGTAGTTTAAAGTTTTGTCGGTGGAAATATTTAGACTGCAGAACGTAGGTATAATACCTGGATGTGCTGCGGTAATGATGAACTAACTAACTTATACCCAGAGAATAACTTGTACCGTCTAATTTATTTTTATAAGTGTAAATAACCTCTTTTGAAAATGTTACCTAGTTCGTTCGAATAATACCGCAGAAAATTTTCTACTCGACTCGATTGTAGGTATAAAATTTCATACATTCTTTCGTCGAATTATGAAACCTAGTTAGGCCTACCGCGTTGAGAAAAAAATCACAATGATTGTATTTTATGTGGAGAAAAAAATATGAAAAAATCTTTTGAACGTATAGGCAATAGTTCATATTTTGGCATTCTTTTGAAAGTTGAATACGTACTATATTCGCATTCTTGGATAGATACTTATTTCAATGATGAAATAGACCTCTCAGAATTAATTTCCTGTTCAAAGATGGCTATCTTGGGAAGAAATTGTGTTACAGAGAGTTACTCGTGTTTCCTTATTTTTTTCTTCTCTCAACCAGGAAACCCAAAGGATACCGCAGTATTTAATTTAATTTTGTACGATACTCTCGCCTCGTTACTTTCTACAATTAGAGGGTTTCGATGTAATTAAAAAAGAAAGTGCGTTTTCTAGTTTCAAGAAAGCTATACATAGATACCGGATGATACATTTATATGAGATTATGCACATGGGTGGGTGGAATATTTTTCCTTTTCAAAGTCTTTTTTCAATTGTTACGCCAAATTATGAAATTAAAAGTAATGTGTTTTTAACGATGAGAAAGTTGAAAAATTTTTGTTGGAAGGTTTAAAAAATCGAGAAAAAAAATTGAAGAAAGGTTTTTAAAATAATTAATTTTAGAAAATTAAGTCAATTCTGGAAAAAATTGATTGCTCAAAATAATTTGGAAAAAAAATCTGAATGAATTTATTTTTATTAAAAAAAAAAAAAAAAAATAATTTTTGGTAAACGCAGATTTATTTTGAATGACAACAGATTTTTAATCAGAAATTTTATTTCAGATTTTTAACAAAAAATGATATTTGATCCAACATTTTTTTTAATTTTCAATTTTTCTTGAAAACAAATTGTTTTTAGTTTTTGACGAAAAAATGAACAGCAATTTAGTTTCTGAATAGAAAAATTTATTTTCAATTTTCAATTTTTTTAAAAATGTTGAGTTTAAATTTTTAAAGGTAATGGATTTTCAATCAAAAAAAAAACGTACCTACTTACTTACTTACTTACTTACTTAATTATTTAAACTTTTAATGAAACCGTTGATTTTTCTTTATTTTTTTTTTATTTTCAATTTTTCACAAAACAAATTGAATAAATTACTTACCTATCTAAGTATCATAATTTAAAAATCATTTTTTATTTTTCACGGAAAAGATAATTTTCAGTTCTTCACAAAAAAATAATTTTTAAATTCTTGATAAAAAACTGATGCTTCTTTTTAGTATGTAGCAATAGCTACTAGCTAGGTAGGTAGCTACCATTGGTACTTACTTACAGCATGGCAAATAAATGATTTTTTTCAAAAATGGGAATAATTGAAAAATTCCAAATTTTTTCATCAGAACCTCTCAGAATGGACCCGAATAATGAGAAAACAAATTATTTGAGCAATTTTTTCAAAGAAATTTAAATTAAAATTTTTTTTTTCAAAAATGGGAATAATTGAAAAATTCCAAATTTGTTCATCAGAACCTCTCAGAATGGACCCGAATAATGAGAAAAAAAATTATTTGAGCAATTTTTTCAAAAAAATCAGGTTCAAAGAAAATTTGAAATTCACCATGTAATAATTGTAAAGTACTATACCTACTGGTACCTTTTACATGGCAAAATGATTTTTTTTTCCAAAAAATAATTGAAGAATTCCAAATTTTTTTATCAGAACCTCTCAGAATGGACCCGAATAATGAGAAAAAAATTTTTGTGCAATTTTTTCGAAGAAATTAAAATTTTGAAAAAATTTGAAATACACAATTTAAAGTGAAACCCAAATAATATACCTAGCACATTTTTTTCAAAAAAAAAAAAAATATATATAATATATCTATGCATTTTCATATTTTTTCTGCAATTTCAAAATTTCTTTCTACATATCTGACCTTATTCAAAATTATGAAAAATTTTCAATTCTCTCCCCTCTTATCATGTCATTCTATCGAAAATTTACTTATTGTATAGTCTGATTAAATAAACTCGAAAGCGAATGCTTGAATAAAATTAGAGCATCTAAAAATACAAACTTACTGTTTAAGATTCACCTTGGCTCATTTTTTTCTTAATAAATAAAAATTAATTTCTGTTCAATTTCGCGAAATTAAATTTTGATTTGAAAATACCTACCTAATTAAATTACTTTTATTTGAAATATATCCTTACTTTGAGGAAAGCTAAGGCCCGTATTTTAAAAATTTGCTTAAGCAAACATTGACCTTAAGGCGAGGCGATTTCACACGTATCGTGTCAATTTACATCGAGCAGCCATTTATTTGTATGGAAAAAATAAACAAAACTATTTGGTCTGTGTAAGAACGCTTCGCCTTAAGTATAAGGAAATTTTTAAAATACGGGCCTATGTGTATTGTGTAATGAAGGCAAAATTACCTTTATTTGTATCTTCATCGTATAAATAATTACAACGCTCTGAAAACTTAATTAAAAGATTCGCACGTCAGAAAAAAATCACCTTTTGCAAATTATTACGTTTTTCAAAGACTGCGGGGAATTTTTTAATGAAAAATTGTAATTTGAAAAAATCCTCCTCCTACTTGTTTCTTTTCTCGAATTTCGTAATTACGATAACCTTTTTCCCAATTAGAAATTTCAACTCTTTCATTTACCTAAGTACACCAAGGTACGAGTATAATAACTCCATAGAGATAAAAGGTGGCGAAGGCGTACTGAATATATGCACTGCAGTAATCTAATACGTTAATTAAAGAAGATGAAATTGATCGCTTATATGTATTTTCGGGTAATTACTTAAAGTAATTTTCGTAATAAACGACCGAGTAATTTGTGAAATTAAAATTCACCATTTGTATAACCGCGAAGAGCTCTATATATTATATTTATCGTCTCGAGATAAATGTTCAACCGTATAATTTCTTTTTAATAATACATTACAACGGTGATATGTGTAGGACGTTTTAAAATTTATATACATTCTCTCTGTGGAAAAAAAAATCGCCACAGAATCTCGTACGTATTGTTGGATCGTTGTAGGTTCACAGGAAGGGTAGGAAAAAATGTATTTTTGGCCAGACGTTAACAAATAGAGCAGATTTTCAATTTTTCACATTGAAACTTTCTCTCCGCAGAATCAACAATATTGTACATGGAAATATCGAGTAAAATCTAGGTACTTATAAGTGAAATTAAAAATATGCACTTATATGAGCACAATGTTGACCATATAAAGCCAACTCGGCAGTGTATATTTTAATTAAAATTTCCCATAATGAATTAATTATGAAACTGGAGAGAGCGCCAGCAATTGTCAGGTATTCAGGTTGCCAGGTAACGAGGGGATGCGAAGAAAAAGCAAAAGCCTTTCGCGCAATCTCCAATATTCCATTGGAAAACTCGCTGTGTTTTGCTTTCAGCTAATACAAAAATTTTATGGTCACCTGTAGTAGTTTTCAGAATGTTGATTTTCTATGTCTTTGCGCGCTTAAAATTTTACGAACCTCGTTTACGCGGATATTTCTTTGTACCTTTTCTGCGATTTCAATAGTTCGATGACTTTAAGATCATCGTGTGCGAATTGGAAATATTCACAATGGTCATTGGTAATTTTTATTTCTGCATTGATGCAATTTTTCCCCAATTTTTTTCACAATCGGCTTTATTTTTTGAGAATTTTTTTGAAAATTTTGCTCATCTCGTTGCCGGGATTTTTTCCTCGAGGAGAGGAAGTTTTTTACCGGCTCGATTATTATTTTGGAGGAATTTTCAAACTTCGTTCGTGCCAGAATCATAGGAATATTTTTTAATCGGTTTTAGTTTCATTGTTCTATAGATTCGTAGGTAGTTATGATATTACCCGGCGAGAAAAAAGAGGGGAGCTCGTGATGTTGAGAATGACACATTTATCGTTCTTTAGAATAAAATAAACGATTGGAATTTCACTTTTTTTTTTTTTTTTTTGATTACCTGTCCCCGATAGAATTGTACTTAACTAGACTGAAATCTGTGATAATTAGATGGCTCGAAAGACAAAAGAGTACACCGAAGGAATTTGTACATTTGCCAATATTTCCCTTCGCAGACTCATTAGTGTGAAATTTTGACTAATTTACGCTTCGTATTACTTCTATATTTAGGCTGCAATTTTCACGTACATGGCAGGGTTTCGAAACGAGCTCACACAGGCGAACAGATAGTAATTTCTGGTTTTTAAATTTCCTCAAATCCTCGGCGTGTGTTTACCGAACGATAAAGGAGCATTCAATTATTCACGTCGTGTAAGTTGGTCGCGTTCATAAAGTTATATATCGACGTTTTCCAGAATATAAACCCTTGAAATTACACTTACATAAGTTACGAGTACGTGAATCAAATTCCGATGTATCATATTCGATGGTACTTGGCTTATTCTCAATTCGTATACACTCGAAATGCTCTCGAACGTAATTTAAACAAAAAGTTCGTATTTAAACTTGCATTCGACCCGGCTATACCATACCGAGCACCGATGTACATTTGCGTTCGAGAGCTCGGTAATTGGTAATTTAATTTCGAGTTCGCTGGGTAAATTTGTTCAGTTTTTGAGTGGTTTGTTAAAAGTTCAAGAACAAGTTGATGTTTGATAAAAAACAACCACCGCGATAATATTGTATTTTAACATTTTATTATACGAATTCGAATTCATCGCTCGAGTGCGCAATTTTGCCCGGTAAATAGGGTCTCCTCGTGGAATATTATTTGCTCGTGTTTTCCCCCTCCATTTTGTCGAAATTTGGTCGTAAAAAAATTGCGAAAGGTTGCGCCGGATGTCTATTAAATTTGAGAGTTATTACGAGGAAAGGAGAGAAATCTGGCTGTAAATTTCAAATCACCAACCAATTTCATAAAAGTTCCATTTTAATGGAACATTGTTATTAATCGCGTCGAGTTGAAATGAGAATGAATCGATCCAGTTGAAATTTTGAACAAAAGTACTACAAATGGTACCTACTTTTTCAGAGCTGATTAGTTTTCTGTGTGAAAATGCCCCTAGGAAGCCAGTTAATAAGGTCTAAAG
The DNA here is from genome assembly GCA_959613365.1 of Balanococcus diminutus. Lineage (NCBI taxonomy): Eukaryota > Metazoa > Arthropoda > Insecta > Hemiptera > Pseudococcidae > Balanococcus > Balanococcus diminutus. Next base: position 23,380,956 of record OY390715.1, read on the forward strand.
TTTGTAAAAACAGACGAGTACATTTCGTCGCATCAATTCCGCATTAAAATTTCATTTCTTCTCATGAAAATTTACATCGGTTTAGATTACGAGATTCGTAAATTTGTTCAAAATTTATCATCGTATAATTTTGGGCAATTTTTATCGATGTTTTGAATTAAAAAATTATTTCTGTAGAGGTTTTTGAATTACGCAGGTATATAGTAGTTTATTAATATTCTTCTTTCAAAAGAAACCTTTTTTTTCCCTTTTTTTTAAAGAGAATTTTCGCCCGAATGATTTCATTGTTTGGATGATTTAATACAATTTTTCTCGACGAGTCACATTTTAAATTGATGAAAGAGTAGGAACTAGTAGTAATTTTCATTATCTTCTCCTCCATAACTCACTTGCCCTCTCACCCGATAGATATTCCATTGCTCATGAGTTTACGATTACTGTCGTAGGGGAGGGGTCGAGGGGAGTTATTTGGTGACGAAAACTGAGATTTAAAAAAAAGAGTTATTTGAAATCAGGAAACAGAATCCGATTATTAGTCTTTTTTTCCCTCTCGAAAATTCGCATTCAATCTTTTTTAGGATTCATTATTTTTGATTTATTTTTTCCAAGAATAGCTACTCGTATTTTGTGTTTTTTTTTCAAATAAGAGAATCTGTCTAAAGATTTTAATCTAAATTTATCCGAAAATTTCAAAATCCAGAATCATATGAATTCCAAAAAAAGAACTCTAAATTCCACCGTAAAAAGTTAAATCTTAAATTTCAAAAAATCTATGAAGGTAAATTCAGCTTGAAAAACAGAATTACAAAAACGTGGGCAGAAATGTTCAGAATTTGTAAGTTGAATACAGATTCTGATTCCGGATTCACAATCCTTTTTTGAAACATTCTAATTTTGTGGATCCGGAACCAATATTTTTCTAGGATTCAATTTTTTTATTCAATTTTTTAAAGGATTCATCCGTTTGAAGATTTTGAATCCGTAGATATGTGAAAATCAATTTTTAATCATTTCAATTTTTGAATGTTTTCTATTCTCATTTTTTCAGTTTTAAAAAAATTTAATTTAAATTAGATATCTACTTTTCAATTTATTTTAAATTTTATATTTTTAATATGTTAACTTTTTTTTCAGTCATCTTGATCCGACTCGGAATCAGAAATGGGCAATTATAGGCAAAATTCTTTTCAAAAAGACCTAAAATGGGGGGGGGGGGGACTCCTCAAGACCCTTTTTTTCGAAAATGAACTCAGATCCGAACTTCTTACTGTAAAAAACGAAGATTCTACAGAAAAGATCTTTGATAACATATAATATCAAAAGGAAATTATTTGTGATAATTTCAATTTTCAAATTATACCTAATTCGTTTGTGATTGCATCAAGTTTAAACTTTCAAAGTATTATTGTGGGTTTTTTTGGTTAGTTGGTACTCATTGTGAAAAATTATTATTTAATTAATAATTTTCTGAAAAACATTTTTTTTCAATTTTTGAAAACTCAAATGGTTTTATTTTTGATAAAAAACATTTTTTTCTTCAAAATTTATTTAAAATTGAATTTTCTAAAATTTTGCAAACAATCTTTTTGGTTGGAACATTCTTGTTGAATCCCTGTTGTGGACAATTTTGGAACCTTTGTTTAAAACTCAATTTTTGTTGAAAAACATACTATTTTTCAAATTTTGATTGTTGACAATTTTTTTAGAGATTTTTTTATTTTTGTTGAAAACATATTTTTTCAAATTTAGTTCAAAAACAGATTAATTTGAAATTATACCCGAGAACAAAATTTTTCAAAACTTGTTAGATTTTTTTTTTAGAATTATTTATGAATATTCTTACCAATTTTTTGACAGGTGTTTTTTTTTCAAATTTTGATTTGTAAACAATTATATTTTCAAGTAAGTGTTTTTAATATCGGAAGGGAGCTTTAGATAAACTTGGAGAGTTTGATCGTTTTGCTTAGGATGTGACGAATTTTTGAATTTCAGAAGTGTCATCGAGAATGATGGGAGAGGGGGGCCATTTATTTGTTAAGGTAGTCTGTCTGATGAGAACTGATTTTTTCAGAATTTTAAATACCTTTTTCTTTTTTTTCAAGATATTTTATACAAATTTCAATCGTTGACATAATATTTTTTCAAAGTTCAGTTTTTGATAAATTCCTTTTAAAATTTTTTTTTTTTTTTTTTTTGGAATATTTTCATCAAATTTTGATTGCAGATAATTTTGAAACATTTTAATTTCATTTGTCGAAATACAATTTTAAATTTTGCATAAGAGCATTTTTTCAAAATTAATTAATTTTTTTCTTGAAATTTTGTACCTAGATATTTTTGCCAAAGGTAATTTTTTCAAATTTTGATACTAGAATATTTTTTTTTATTTTTTATTTTTTTTTTAGAATTTTGAAGAAACACATTGCTCTTAATTTTGTTTGAAAATATTCTTTTCGAAATTTGATGGAAATATTTCTTTTTAAAAATTACTCAGGTAATGCGAATATTTTTGCTATTTTTTAGTACTTTTTTTTTGAAAATTTTGATTGCCTACAATTGTTATGCTTACCGTTGAAAAAAATTTATTTGTTAAAAAACAAATTAAAAATTTTACGCAAGGACTGTTTTTTTTCAAAATGTGTTGATTTTATTTTTAAATTAGGTAATATTTTTCCCATTTTTTTTTCAAATTTCGATTTTGGTGAATTTTTGGATATTTTTCTGTGAAACTTTTTTTTTTGCCAAGTATTCTTTTACATTAATTGGGTATTAAGAAAATTATTTCTTCAAATATTTTAAATATTGAAAAAAAAAATTGTTGTAAGATTTTTTTAGATTTTTTGTTTCTCCCGAAAAAGAATCATTTTCAAATTCTAGATTATGCTTTAAATTCATGAAAAAATTCTTAAAATTTTTGTTGAAGGATCTATTTTTTCCTAATTTTTTCAAGATTCTTTCAAAATTCACTAGAATATTATACGTACCTACTCGTACTTAATTAAATGTATGTTTTTTTTGAATCTCGAAAAGTTGTTTGATTTTTTTTTTTGTTAAAATTGTTTTTGATTTTTTTTTTCCTTAAGAAAGATCCTTTTTTAAAAATAAATGTTTATAAAAAGTTTTGTTGGCAAGTGATTTTTTTATTTCTCCGTCGAATTAATGGTTTCGTGATTCTGGTTCCAAGATTCTGATATCTGATTTCTACCTAGAGCATTCGGATTCTCCTTTGGATTCGAATTTATAATTCTTAGTATACTATTTCATGGCATTTACAAGAATTTTAGGTCTGTTTTTTTACCACGATCTTTCAAATTATCACACCTTCTGATAAATTGAAGAAAAAAACTTCCCATTTGAATTTTTTTTAATTTCGAATATTCCCGCGAGTTGAATGATGATTTGACGACGACGAGCTCGAATTTTTTTCATCGCTTTATAACTACTCGTACACAACTAAGTAGTAAAAAAAATCTCGAAAACCTCATCAACACTTGTCACATCGGAATAAAAATAATTTTATAAATTAGCTCTAATTTTTAAACCGCATTCCCTTTGAGCGTATTACGTAAGTGTCTACGCAACCGTCGGTTTCTACCTTTGAAATAACATTTCTGCATAATTAATGAGAAAATTCGCGTATCTAAAACACGATCGTTGTTTGAAAATTCCTCAACACCGAGCTGTACCGTACGATATGAACAAAGTTTTGTTAAAAAAATCATTCTCTATCTTTCTCACCAACACAGACGAATATCTTCTGAATTTCGCACACGAAGACAAATCCGATTGTATTTATTTAACGAAAAAATGAAAATATGTTCGCGTTGTGCGGGCACGAGCGGTACCGCGCCAGGAGCACGATGGACAACGGGATACGAGAGATTTTTTCGTACACGTAAGAACATCATGCGGTCGGTTTCAATTTGTACGATACATACGTGTCTCGAAAATAACAAGTAATCGAATTACTGGCCGGAAAATGCTGCTGTAACAATAGATACCCTTTGATTTGCAATGAATAACAGCAATCATTGTACATGTTGCCGGAATAAAGAAAGTCATACGATTAACGAGAATACCGTTCAGCTGTGTTGTGCTCAGCTTCATTCACCTGTTAATTACAACCTTCCTGTATGTGTTTTCTTCGCTCTCCTTCTTCATTTTTTTTTTTTACTTATTATATAAATAATTCGTAGATTTAAAAAAAAATAAAAAAATTTATTCGCAAGTTTTCCGCATCAACGCGTTTATATACGTCTCTCGTTAAAAATGTTTATTAATAAATTCTTTGAAATTTCGCCAATGACAATATTTAATAATATTGTAATTATTACTTTTAAATGTAAATATGTTTTGTGGCTGGTATCCAAAAGCTTTCTAAAGAATATAAAAGGTGTTAGAACCTGGGCTCGTAAATTGCTTCTTTTTTATTTCGATTAAAAAAAAATCTGCTTGGTTTAATTTTGATTATCAGACGAAAAATAGACTTGCCAAGCTCGCAATATCGAATTTATTTTATTTATATTCATTTTATCGTTACTACATTTATTTGTATTTTTTTTTGTTTACATTTTACAGGATACCAGATCTCATATTGTGGTTGAACTGTACGATACCGAAAGATCGTACGTGGAATCGTTACAAATTTTAGTTACCGTGAGTACCTGTTTGTATTTATTTACCTTTAGATTTTTTATTCTTTAGTACATAGAAAGAAATATCATAAGCGGGCAAGGGTTACCAAAAGTATCAAAATTATGGAAAACACGAAGTCGAACACCGCGTTCATCTCGTTTTACACGCAAATTAAACAAGGAAAACTCTATAGATGAGATTTTTACTTATTTTTTTTATCGCCGGGTTTTCAAGGAAGTGACTTGGGAATTGGAAGCAGAGCTGAAAGGGTGGGATTGTCTTTGCGAAATATTAATTCGCGGATTTAAATTTTAATGTTTTACGAGAGTTGTTTTTTTAATACGAATGATATTATAGTAAAGTTATCTTCTAGAGTGAGGTTTTCTTTTCGTTTGGAAAATCTGCCGTTACTTATTTATATTTTATAGAATCGAGCGTGATTTTTCTAGATTCATGAATTTAAATTTTGATACATGTGTGGAGAATATTTTCTTTTCGTGAGAATGGGTGATGGAGGGGTGAACTTTATTTTGGTGCTCAAATGTTAAATTAAATGGAAAGAGTGAATTAAAACATGGAAACATGAAATCTCAAGTACTCAAATTTAGGTATTGTATAATTTTTGGAATATTAAGAAAAAATTATTAACAGATTTGGATAGAAAAGTAACGAATAAGTATGTTATACAAATAGATAAATCGAGAAATTTGAAATTTAAAAAATAGCTATTTAGTCGAGGTATGTATAGGGCACACTTCTCTTAAGTGATGACCTTTCCCTCCTGCCACCTTAAGGGGCCAGTGCCGGATCATCCAATAGGTATCTACACTAAATAAAAATTAATTTAAAAAAAAATGTACTTAATTCAAATTATTTTCCACAAAAAATAAGAAGTTTTGCAAAATCAAAATTCCAAAAATTGAATTTTCAACCAAATTTTTATTTTATTTTAATAAATTTTGTCTAGGTAAATAATTTATTTCAAGAAAAAGATTTTCTTAATTTTTTTTTTTTTAAAGAATTTTATGTAGAAAATTTTTCTTGTGGATGAGTTTTTTTTATAGAAAAATTTAATGAGGAAATTTTAATTCGTATAGAGAATTTCTTCGAGAAATTTTTTGTCAAAATATTTTTTAAGAAGTTAAAAAAATTGAAGGATCCTTTTCAGAATAATTTTCCAAAAAAATTTGGAGAGAAATTTTTTGACGAAATGTGAAGAAAAATGACAGGTTTAATAGTATATCTATCCACAAAAAATTCACTCAACAAATTTTATTGTATACCTACTTAATATTGAATATATTCTTCTTTGAAAAAAAAAATTTTAAAAAGGAGATTTTTTAAAAGTGCTTTTTGTAGTTTGAAAGAATTTTATACAAAATATTTTTAATAAAAAAATTATCGATTTTTTTTCCGGTGGAAATTTTTAAAAAACATGAATTTTTACGAAGAAATTAAAAAAAAATTTCCAACTATAGGTATTTATTTCTTTCAATTTTCATGGACGAATATTTTTAAAAGAAACTTATTTTTTAAACATTCAAAATTTTTTCCAAGACTTGAAATTGATGGGATTTTTTTTTTTAAATTAAGTAAATTGTGAGCTTTTTTGATTTTTTTTTTCTGAGAAATCGTTTTCTTATCAAATAATTTAAAGAAAATTCTTCTCAAAATGTTTTTTTTTTAATTTCAGAAAATTTTATATGCCTATACCTAATAAAAATAACAGGTAGAGTAATAAATAAATAAATAATTTCGAGCATGCATGTATAACAAGACGTGATGTGATCATGGTTAGATAAGTGACAAGGCAGATAAATACCAACTGGTCCTAGAATAATAGCCGAAATGTAAAAAAAATCTTTGGAAAGTGAATGGAAAAGATTTTTCAAAAATTTATAATAGGGGTCATTCTCAAAATACGCCGAATATTCAGGTTACACTCAATATCTCACGAAGTATTAATGCTAGAATGAATTTCTTGTTATGTATGGATATAGTACACTCTGGGCTATAAAAATCCAAATTAAAAAGAATTTTTGAATTACATACTCATCGCCCTAAAAATTAAAAAGTAGTAAATTGTCCACCGTAGTGGCATGTTACCACCTCAACTTCCACATTGCAACTCATATTTCTCTCATCTTATTATAATTAATTTGTTGATTTAATTATCACGCTAATACAACACACATAGGTGCGTATTAAATATTAGAGCATTTCAAACGCATTTTCAAGATCATTTTGGTACATCCAGAACAGCTCAAAGTTTGTAACCAAGTTGTTCCTGTCTTCGTAGTGGCATTTTGTAACGTGATGGAGGGGAAGGTAATTGAATATTTTCAAATGCCACAATCGGTCCAACCGACACCTTATCATCCTAAAATTAATATTCAGTGCAATTTTCATATCCTTGAGTAATGCGACAGCTGAGAAACCGGAAAATCTTTTAAAAACCTCTATTTGGCCAGCTATCATGTCTTCGTAATGGCTCCCAATTTTAATGTTTTATTTTCAACTAAGCGGCGTTGAAACAAGTAAGTGGACCTGATTGGAAGGCGATATTCAGTTTTTTCTATGAACGGATCCATTTCTCACAATTTGAAAATTTCTAAAATTTTGTTTTCACTATATTTGTCCACCGTAGTGGCGTAATAATTTTTTTCCCCAAAATTAAAGACAGCTATAAATGCATTGCTCACTACAGTCTTCCATCATTCTAAATGTGATCTAAATGTTGATTTTAACCTTTTTTTTTGTATGATCCTTCCTTTGCCCAAAAATGCTGGTTTAATTTCAAAACAATAGACACCACAACTTAAAAATGAAAAAAATGTCTAATACAGACGTTCTTTGAAACTTTATTGAATAATTGGAATTGCTTGACATTTTTATTTTGTTCCCCGTGTAAAGTTTGTGTTTTACAAGTTTTGGATTTTTCTAGGGGGGGGGGGGGTAATATTATGTAATTTTCACTATAATGTCCACCGTCGTGGACAAAAGTCGCCCCCTCTCCCCCTGTGTGAGGTTTCCTGCTTGTCCAACTACACAGATGTTGTCTCCTAAGACTCCTACATCATACAATATTTTTTCAAAAGAAAAAAATTATTTACTGCATGATGAAAAATCCAAAAAATTACTAGCGAATGTTCGGCGTATTTTGAGAATGACTCATAGGTAGATACAACAATTTTTTATTTAAAAAAAAATAAAAATAAATTGAAAACTAAAAAGGAACAATTTTGAAGAATTTTCAAAATTTATTCAAACTCAAATAATTTAAAAAAATCAAAATTTTCCAATGATTTTTTTTTGATTTTTATTTTATTTGATCAAAAAGATTTTTTGTTCAAAAAGGTTTTCATTAAAAAAAAAAAAAAAAAAATTGAAGGGAATCAAAATGTTTTGATTTTTTTTTTTTTGAAAACAATTTTTAAAATGTATACTTATTTAATTCAATAAATTGCTGTGAACTGTTTTTCAAATTATGTTAAAACTTGAATTTTGTAAAATTTTGTTCAAACCAAAATTCTCTAAAAAAAAGTGTCTGAAATTTTTTCTGTTTTTATTGGAAGAAATTTTCAAATTTTTTCTTGTTGGAACATCAAGAGATTGTTTAAAAATCACAATAATTGTGGTAATTTTGTGAAAAATAGTTGGAATGTGGAAAAGATTTTTCAAAAATTTCTGTTGAAATAATTTTTAATGTTTTAATTTTGAAAATTCCAAAAAAAGAAACTTTGAAAACACAGTCATACGCAGGGCTCGGATTTTAATGCTCGATCATTTTTTCTAATGAGCACAAGATTGGTAATTTTTGAGTTATTTTTTCTGCATGTTTCATAAAATTTCGAACAAAATGAGCCCAATTTGTTTATTTGACCTATAAAAGCATATTTTATGCATTTTTAGCGAACATTTCACTTTTTAGAGAATATTTTTTCAAAAAAAAAATCTCGCAATTTTTTTTAAATTTGAGAAAAAAAATTTGATTAAAAAATCTTTTCTTGTATTTTTTATTTTTCGACATACCTAACATTCATTTTCTCATACGTCTTCACGCATGCTAAAACAAAAATTGTTCAAAAATTTCTGTTTGAAATAAAAAATAAAAATTGAAATTTTTTTAAAAATAATTATACCTAGGTAGTTTTTATTAATTTCAAACGACAACTTCTCCCAATAGATAAAAACTCTTTGATCATTCCAGATAACCCTAACGAAATACATAAATTCATTACCCTAATCAAAAACTGTAAACTTAACCATCTAATCTAACTCTCTTGTCGTTGGGTGTAATAATCTAGTAATTAAACACAACCAACAAATAAAAATAAAAATTAAAAAAAATAAAAATTCATTAAGTATGGAAGTATTTTTTAAATTTTGTTAAAATTTAAAAATCTCATTGTTTTGACCAAAAATTTTTTGATTTGTGTTTCTGATTTCATTTGGAAAGTGTCTTTCAAAATTCATTATTTTCTAGTTGAATAAGCGTCAAAAATCGCTGAAAAAACACAAAAATTGTTGTAAGTTTCAATACACAAATCTTTCAAAATTTTCTGTCAACATTTTTTTTTGAAAAAAAATCCAAATTAAAAAAAATTTGAAAAGATTTATTGTAGCTTTCTCGTAAAACTATTTTTTAAATTTTGATAAAACTTTAATTTTTTCAATTTTTTTTAAAAGCCACCATTTTTCTTAATTAAACCACAAAGAAAAATTTCGCTTATTCTCCGAGGAAATGTCGGATTTTAATCATTTTCGGTATAAAAATTGAGGAGGCGTCTCGTTTTCTCGACGCAGTACGATAAATGCCTTAATCCGACACTGTTAGGAGTGAAAATAACCTTGGAAGTCAACGTCCGAAACTTTACCATTTTTTTCTACAGGTACCTACACGATGTGAATTTTTTATGGAATTTAAATAACGGTCTCAGCACTACATTGAAATCTATTTCTAATTTCGTCCTTCGTGGCCAAACTTTTTTCATCCAGTAATTAAAAAAAAAAGGCGAAAAAAATCAAACCTCACTAGCGGATGTGGCCACCTACACAACAGGCATTCAAGTGAAACCCCCCAAGGAGCGTAATACGTTTACAACGTAAACAAAAAAGTATAAAAAAATGCGAAAAAAAACCCTAAATGAGAAGAAATCCAACAAAGGAAATACCCGAGAAATATGAGATCTTAATTGGCGGAAGTTTTCTTCGACGAATTTTTTTCCACTAATCATATTAATTAAAAGTTATACGTTGGCTCGGGAGGGTGCTACTCGTAATTCAATTGCGCGAAATTTTCACAAGTCACAACGCTTAATTCCAATCAATCGTCGCCTTAAGAGTTACTCTTCGGTGTTCGGATTGGCTTTGATTAGCGCGAAACAAATTCATTAGGAGTTGTTTAAAAGGCGACGCGACGCGTTGAATAAGGTTGAGTTTTCGCGAAATTTTCTATTGTTATTTTAATTAAATTATCGTCTCGGGCGTTCTGCGGGAGCGCGCGTTTATCAAGCCAACGTCGCGTCGAAAAACAAACGATCATATTTCAAACATTCTAATTTCATAACTTTCAATTAAAGTCGGAAATTATAAGATTGTAAAATACTAGCAAAAACTAGATTAAACGGATTTATCGATTGAAATAAAGGATTTTAATAAAGCAAACTTGTCTGCAGCTTGGAACTTGGTCGCTCGGTGTGTAAGCGTCGCACCAAGTCTACCGGCTAAATCGTTTTGAATTAATTTCAAATTTCAGATTATCGTTCAATTTGTTTTAGAAATATCTGCAGCCATTGAAAAGTCCAGAATTTTCTAGTTTAATCGAGCCCAGCACCGTGCAGGAGATATTTTATCAGGTAAGATTTAATTTGATTTTTTTTTGCACCATGTAACCGAGTGAACCGCGTGTGAAAAAGTTCATCGTATAGCGTGATAAAGTCGATTCGTGTAGGTAGGTAGGTACGTATCGTATAATTCATACAGTGCCGGATTCACATGGTTGCAGTTCTGCGCCAGGAGGATATACCGCCTCTCCTATTTTAATGGTCGAAGTTATGAAAACCCTCCCTCCCTTTCTAATTTTCCCTTCAGTAGCATAATTTTTCATTTGTAGAGTTGAATACTATAAAAAAAAATTTAAAAAACGACACGCAGTACCTAATACCTACATGTAAGCACCTCAACACGATTAATTCGAATATAAAGTGACTAAGAAAATTTGAAAAACTGATTTCATTCACTGGCCATATTTAAAAAAGCTGTATTTTCAACCAAAAAAAAATAGGTAATAATTTTTAAATTTTTCAAAATTTTTATTTCATCTGAACTTAAAAAAATTGACGAAATTTCCGATTAGTTTTACCCTCCTCGGTTTATTTGACCTCCTGCTTATTTCTCAAAGTTATCACTTTGAAAATTTATTTCTATGAGAAATAGTCGAAAAACTTCGCTGATTCTAACGAGCTATTCAATTTTTTTCTGGCCTCATATGATTGGGAGTTACATGAAGGAGGGGGGGGGGGGGGGGGGGGTAAACTGCTAACTTGCCTCTATGTTTTGGTGCATGTACTCTGCGAAATTACAATTTTTTTGAAAAATGTTTGAAATTATTTTTTTCCTAGATGTTGATACGAGTAAAATTTACTTAATATTCTATGATAGGTACACAAACACGTTTGGGCATAACTTACGGATTAGATAAATCGCTTCAAAGTTCCCTACCTTTGTGTTTGATTTTCCTCACAGTGAACAATTTTTTTTCAATTTTGGATTTGGGTAACATAATTAAGAGATAGGCGGTGAAACAAAATTTTAAAAATTCCTTTAAATTGTATTTATTTTTCAACTTACATTTCCATTATAAATGTTTAAAATTCTTTTTCCATTATTACGTATCAATTTTTTATTAAATACGGTTTTTCAACATTTCAACGATTTTATGTAAAATCACAACAATTTTTGGAATATTTTCTCAACGCTTCAATTGAAAATAGATTTTAAAAAAAGTGTTAATCAATAAAATCATAAAAAATCGTGTTTTTTTTTAGAAAATTTTGGTTTGAAAATGATTTTTGAAAATGAGCATTTCAACAAAATTTAAAAATTCTTACTTTATAAATCTTTTTTAAAAAAATACCAATTGATTTTTTTGAACTGGTTCTTTTGCTAATTGAAATTGTATTTTAAAAATTATTTTTTCTCAAATTGAAAATTTTTTCGAATAAAATTTTGAAAAGTTCGTTCGTTAACATTCCACAATTTTTTCGACCTGTCAGAAAAATTTCTTTTTTTAAAATTGCGAATTGAATAAGATTTCAAAATTAATATAAAATTTAGAAAATTGTTTCACGACAAATTTACCTAAAAAAAAAAAAAAAAAAATTAAAATGATTTTTCTGATAAATTGTTTCAACAGAAATTTGAAAATTTGTGTTTCAATTTGAAATTATTTCCAAAATTGTTTTTTAAAGAAACTTTGGAATACTCTTACTTTCTCTTTCAGTTTTAGTATCGCTCTTCAATAAAAATTGAAAAATTATTCAATGGGAAGTTTTGAAAACTACCTATGTGCTTTTTTAACCAATGGTTTTTTCAACATTCCAACATGTTTTGTAATTTCTCCTCTTTTTTTGTTGGAAATTGTGGTTTGAGCAAGATTTGACAAATCATTTTTCGAGGTATATAAAGTAGCACTTTATCTCCCTAGTAACGTAAAAAGAAAACATACTTAATAGGGGTCTTTTTTAATATATGAAAATATTTTTTCAAAAAAAAATCGTAGTTGAAATTCTCAAAAAATCTAAATTTCTTTTTTTTTAATTCCAAAAAAATAATCAAAATAGTTTTTCAAGAAAATAATCAAAATTTCTCCTCAAAAAAATCGAAATGAAAAAAACCATAATCGCTAAGAAAAATAAAAAAAAAAAAAAATCTCAGTTTTTTAAAATGGAAAATCAAGTTGTGTTTCAAAAAAAAAATTATGACTTTGGGTATTTATTTTCTCAAAAAAAAAAATCAAAATTCTGTATTTTTTTAAAAGTTTATTTTATTCTTAAATCGAAAAGTTGTTCAACAGGAATTTTTGAATAATTTTTTTACAATGATTTTTTTCTACGTGTAAACGATTTTTGTTGAAATTGCCACGATTTTTTCGACGATTCAACTGGAAATAAATTTTAAGTGTTTTCTGACGAAATCAGAATAATTCTCCAATTTTTTTTCAAAAGTTTGTGGTTTGAACAAGGTTTAAAAAAATCAATGCCTCAACAAAATTTGAAAAATTCTTTCACAATAAAAATCTACATTTTAAGTTTATTTTAAATTTTCAGATTTTCTCTCTATGAATTTTGAAAGTGGTTTTCTAAGTCATAAAAAAATTCAAAACTGTTGTTCAATTTTTTTTTCTATTTTTAAAAATCATTGAGGGAGAAATTTTCAATTTTGTGTTTTACATAACATGCGGGATTTTTGGTATTCCAAAGATTTTTGTGAAATTGTGTCAATTTTTGTAATATTTTAATGATTTTTGAACTTTTAAAGTGAAAATAAATTTAAGACGTATTTTTCAAATACGAATCTTTTCACAATAATTTTTTTCAAAATTGATCAATTTGATAACTTCACTGCAAAATTTACTATACCCCAAAAATCCTTTGCTCCAAGCTGTGACTTATGTAAACTTTAGGATAATCTGGCACTGAACTTAGTTACCTATTCGTATATCGCTCGAAAAAAAGAAATCTTTCATGTTGGAAGAATAATAATTTCTTTGTTTTACAGATTCCAGAGATACTCGCTTATCACGTCGAATTTCTCGAAGAATTACATATACGTTTGGATGGATGGAATAGGGGTAAATGTATCGGTGATATATTTTTAGAAACGGTTAGTTTTCAATTTGATTATTTACTTACCTCGTGGAAAATTCGATAGAATAGGTACTTAATTAAATATTATACAATCGAATAGCTTCGCCCCTTCAAATCTCAAAATCGACGAGTCATTCTTGCGTTAGATTTTTTTTTCAAAAAAGATTTTCTTACGTCCGAGAAGTTATTTTCGCTAAAAATATAGGTACCTATATATTTTAGACTGGGAGTATTTTTAACGAAGAAAGTTTTATTACTGAAGACAGTTTTTTTTCCAATAGGTCTTTTCAGTTTAGGGAAGTTTTCCCCAAAAAAAATCCAAACAGAATAAACATTCATTAAAGAACGAATATATCTTGTGATTTTGAACTTTTCTCTAACAAGAAGTGTAAAGAAAATTACTCTGCAAAATTGTCGTTAATATCTACTGCCATTGATCAACTTTCGAACATACAACATAGCTCTTTTTTTCGCTCCGTCTGATCTTCGGATTGGCAACCTTATTTACACCAGTGTCGTTCTGACCGTAATTAAATGAAAGATTGGAAATTGCGATCGAAACACTCGGTATATTAATACAGTACCAACGTTTCAATTATCTAAACAAGATATCGAAAATAGCGTATCAATTTTCATATCGACGTGGACGTGTCAAAACCACGTATGTTGGAATATCAAAATTTTACAGAAGAGACAAAAAACGTCGCCAAAAATACACGCGTCTTACGTGATTTTTAAAAGTAAATAAGCCGATTGGAATGTTAGAATTCGACTACGACATACGAGGTGATCAAAATTAGATTTCTCCATTTTTTTTCCTATAAGAAACCCCAAAAAAGTGATTTTGCTGAAAAACCCGACATACGTGGTTTTGACACGTCCACGTCGATATCCGTTCGAGGTTTCTCGAGATCTGGAAATCGAATAAACATTTTTTCATTCGATATTTCCACCGTGCTGGATATGAAATTCGATTCCTTCCGTAATAAACACGATTCGATAACTTTAAACGATCGAATTTCTCGCGTAATGTGTTTTTCAAAAATCGAAAAAAGGTGAAAAAAACGCAGTTGGTATTTTTTTTGATGAAATTTCCACGTATTTTGCTGCTGAAAATGAGTATATTTTAGGTCAGTTGTTTTTCTCTCTTATATTATATATTCCCCATTGATTCGAGAGAAACAAAAAAGAATGAATGAAGCGAAAAAAAGCATAAGGAAACCTTATCAAAAATACGATACTGTACGTTGTGCTTCGAGAACTACGACTTGGCTCTTTTTATTGATCGAACTATTTCCAAATTTCTAAATTTAAAATTCGCTAAAAGATTTGCGTTTATGTAATTAATTATCCATTCGTTAGCTCGGCCTGGGATACGAGAATAGGTATCTAAGTCAAACGATATGAGTATTCTGGTGGTCCTTATTTTGGAGTTAATTTTTTTCATGTCTCACCCCCCCCCCCCCCCCAACAGAGTTGTTTCTTTTCATGAAAAAATAATTACCTATTTTTTTTATTTTCTCTGAAGTCTTGACTGAATTTTAGGTGGCTCTTGATCACCCTACAAATGTGGTCAATATTCTGGACTTTGGACTTTTTTTGTCTCGTTCCCAAAGTTGTTTCTTTTATCGAGCAAATCATTCCCTATTTTATATTTTTTCCCCACTGGATTTGAAATGACCCTGAGTGAGTCATTTTTAAAAAAATGATTAGCCCTCTAAAAATGATTCTTTCGCTGTAAAAATCAACTCGCTAAAAATTTTTCTTCGAAAAAATTATTTTGAGTGGTGGCGCAGAATCCCTTTTTAAACAAAAAAAATGGTCACTACATAGGTACTTTTACTTCACAATACCAATTTCGGGGATTTTTCATCTTTACCCGTGTTTTTTAAGGGGACATAAGAAAACCTTTTTTATGTTTTTTGAAAGAAAAAAAATTAAAAATCAGCTAGAATGAAAAAAAAGTTTTTGGATCAAAGTAGCTCTAACACACGTACTTACATATTTTTACCCCCCCTCCCCCCCAAAAAACAACAACATTTATGTCGATTTTTTGGGTAAAAAAATTATGTATGATAAGACCACTTTGATCCAATAATCTTTTTTGCCTTTCGGTTTGAGAAATTTCAGTGGATTTTAAGTGACCCTAAGTCACTTTTTTTTTTTTTTTTTTTTAGAAAAATGAAACGATTTACTAATTTTTAAAATCTTGTCTTTTTTGTTTATACGTAACCTATCAACGTTGTTTATTTCCACGAAAATTAATTACGTTTTTAAAGTCAGTTTCATTATGTTACAAATTTAAAAAAGATCCATGAAAATTTAATTAAAACCTACATAGAAAATTTTCTTTAAAAAGTCGAAAAAATCATTTTTTTTTCGAAGTCTAAAAAGTCATCAATTTTAATTTGGACTGGGAGTTGCCCAAGTGTACCTACTTTTGAGTTAATCAACGGAGTAAATTTCACATCTTATAGGAAATTCAATTTCCTTTCGAAAATGTCCTCTTAATTTTTTGCCAATTTTCAAAATTTCAGACTCTGTGAGAAAAACGAAAAGAAAATGAAAAGTATTCGCTACATAATTCTTTTCACTAGCATAGTGCCTGAAATATTGAAGATAGGCAAAAAGTGAAAAGGACTTTTTTAAAAGGTAATTGAATTTCCTATAAGGTGTGAAATTTACTTTGTTAATTGTCTTATTCAAAATTAGGTACATTAAAATTGTAGGCAACTCAAAGTCCAAAAAATTGATAAAAATAAAATTTTCAAAAAAGTGAACAAATTTTTTCTTTTTTTCGTACAGCCCCAAAGTATTGAAGATGGATAAAAAGTGAAGAGAAACTTTTTGATGGGAATAAAGAAAATTTCTTACAAGATGGTAGTCTTACTTTTTTGATTTGCTCAAAATTTGAGCCATACCTATGACTTGAAAATGTATATACGTTTCTTCCTTCGTTTAATATATTTTTTTTGGGGGGGGGGGGGGTGATCACCGTGGTGTGTTCTTTACGAGTGTATCGCCGCAGTAGTTTTTTTTTTTTTTTTTTTTTTTTTTAGCACCGTCGTAAAATTTACTAAGTCCATAAATATTACATAGATACTTTATATTTAAAATTGGAAGGGAAGGAGAGGTCCAATCGAAATTTTTGTAATAACCAAAATTATTTCCCAGATTTCAAGCTACAATTTTTGTTTAAAAACTTTTTTAATTGGACCCCTCCCTCTCCTCATATTTTACATAACATCAGGTAAATACTTTTTCAGAATTTGGGGAGGGTCCAATAGAAAAATTTTTCAAACAAAAATTGTAGATTGGGGTCCTAAAAATAATTTTTGTTATAATTTATAAAATTTTCGATTTGACCCTCACCTCCCCTCCAATTTCGCATAATATGACATTAGATACATTTATTATTAAAAATTGATGGAGGTAAGGGTTTAATTGAAAAAATTTTCAAACAAATGTTGTAGCTTGAAGTCTTAAAAATAATTTTGATCATTACAAAAATTTCGATTGGACCCTTTCTTCCCCTCCAATTTTGAATATCAAGTATATAAGTAGCATTGGAATTATTAAATTTTACGAACATGGTGCAAAAAAAACTCGTGTGAAACACACGTTGGTACTACGCCCCTGTAAAACTATCTACATATATCATTTCTAGCAGGTTAAATATAATAATTAATAACTAAAACAAAAAAAGGCAATAAAGGAGAGTAACTTCGATTCACATAAAGTTCATTTGGAAATTTTTTTTAAAAAAAGAATTATTTTCGCATAAAAATAATCAACTTTGAGGACTAAGACAAAAACAAATTGGAAGTCCAAAATAATAACCACCCTAATGTGGGTATTTTTGATATTTACCGACAATACCGAGCTATGAAAAAAAAAAGGCCAAGAAAATACAGATATTTAACGTTTGATTGATTGAATTTTCGACCGGCGGAAAAAAATGGCCACTAAATTTGCTCATTTTTTAAAATAACAGACAAGGCGAAAAAATATACCGAGCGAAATTACCCCGTTATCATACACTATAGAAATCTGATTACGATACCGACGATGCATAAAAGAAAAATAACCGGAAATGGAAAAAATAATAAATCATTGTCATCGACTACTCAATTCCCAATCCCAACGTTTCACTATTAAAGAAATTTTTGTAATATCGTTTCATCAACCACCAGCTTCAGCAACAATGTTCGGAACCATCGTGACGAATTTTTTCCACATTGAAATATTTTCTAATTCGAACAAAAGTAATATCGAGGGAGAATTTTATTCGCCGAGGCGTTAAAATTATTGGAATACAATATAAATTTCTACTCTGACACGTGCCGAACTTACAACCGTAGAATTTGTAATAAAATTATTATTTTTATATTGTTACAGTTCACGAAACAGTCGGTCATAGATTCGTACATTGCATTTATAAATAATTGGAAGTCAGCTAAAGAAGCTATTAAGCAAACGTGCCACATGAAACCAGCATTTGCAAAATTTCTAGAGGTTAGTTTAACGTGTGTTTGTAAAAAAAAAAAAGTAAACAATTTTGTAAGAATATTTTTACGAATAGTTACTTTTTTTTTCTCATATATTAACGGTAAATTATTATGGCAAAGTTTTGCCAATATGGTTACCTATTTAATCCTACACTAAATCAAGTCAGGCAAGAAGTTGCTTTTTTTCATCACGTACGAGAAAGAAAATATCTTACTCGTGCAAGTTTTTCCCAAAAAATATTCAGCTATTTTTTTATCGTTTGAAAATCATTAATTTTTTAATTTTCCTACTTATAGACGATGGCCAAAGAACATAAAGGAAAGTTGGCCTTAGATTCGTTATTAATTATGCCAGTACAAAGAATTCCACGTTACGAACTTTTAATTCAGGTAAATAATTTCGCGCGTTGGCGCTTATTTTCTTTATAATATACTATAATCTCCCCTCCCCTCTCCGCAAATACAGCCATCAACGACCCTGCTTTAGCGTTGCTTAAAACTCCAAAGCTGGAGTTATAAAAAGATAACACGAAGAAAATTCGACTCAAGATGGTTTTTTTTTTTCATCCTTTCCTTTTCGAGACTCGTTCATCTCGCGGTTTAAAATCTCGAGAAGAGTACAAGTGCTTAGGTTGCTCTTTTATATAATTTCACGGACAGATACTTTAAGAGAAAGTTTTACAAAATAAGAATTCGCGTTTAATATTACGCGAAGGCAGGCATAGACGAAGGCACTCGGCAAATCGCAAATATTCCAATTTAAAGAAGCTTTCTTTTGATTAACGGCGGCGAATTTTAAATAAACATTAATTATTCGAAAATTTCGTATATTAGCGGCGCGCGCCTTTGAATTTAGAGTACGTATTCGCCGTTTTAAACAAATGGTCGGGTTTTTTTCTTTCGACGATTTGAAGTATTTCGTTGATTTTTTTTTCCTTCTTCATTTTGTATTCTCGGTGTTTTGATCTTTGTATATGTCGAGGTCGAACGATCTAAAATTATACGAACTATTTGGTTTCAACTTCAAAGCTAAATACGCGTTTTATCGCCTTCGATATGCGAGTTAGGCAAAAATTTGAGCATTCGTTTTCGACGATTTAATACTTGTTATATCCCACGCGGTTACGAAATAGCTTCGTTCAACTTTTTCGCTTTGTTGTGATATTCAAAAAATGCGGTGTTTTTGTAGGTAGGTATGTTGAAAGGTGTACAGAGCCGGATTAAAACCTTTTGTGCTGCGGGTTCAAGTTATATTTTTTTTAATACGACACGTTTGAGAATATCGAAATATTTAGTTAGTTTAGAAATTCATTTTTTGGAAAAAAAAAAATTCAAAACTATGCAGCATGTTGTGTATTTTGACGAATTGTAAATTTTTGAATAAGTACATATTTTATAACATCAAAAAAAAAAAAAAAAAAAATTGAAAAATTTACTAAAATAAAAAAATAACACATTTAATTTGGGTACCTATTTGACGAGTTGGAATTTTTCGAAAATTCGATTTTTATTTTTTTGAATATTTGATTTGAATTTTTTTGAAAATTTTACAAGTTCAGAAATGGGGAAAAAATAAACTAAGTTCGTGAAATAATAAATTTTGGTTGTACTTAGAAATAAAAATATTTCGAAAATTTGATTTTCCATTTTTTTTTCGAACATCTGATATGAATTTTTTCAAAAATTCGAGCATTAACGTTTTTTTTTTTTTTTTTTTTTTTTTTAATATAGTGATACTTTAAAAAAAATTCAAAAATTGAACTAGACATTTTTTGAAAATTTTACCTTCAAGCTCAGAAATTTAAAAAAAAATGATTTAATCCGTAAAATTATGAATTTGGCTGTACTTGCAAGTAGAGTATCCACATTTCAAAAAACCTACACTTTTTTTTTTGAAAATTTGTCAAAAATTCAACAATTTTTTTTTTCGTTGAAAATTTTACACCTCCAATTGGAAAAATCCACTCAATTTAAAAAAGTACCTAATAAAGTTTTGGCTATACGTACTTCACAAATTATTATTTTTTTCTCGAAAATTCGAGTTTCAAAATTAAAAAAATCAAATTTTCAAAATTTTCAAAATTTAAATTAAAAATATTTCAAAAATTGACTTGAATTTTTTTTGAAAATTTTGCATGCCTAAAAATTGAAAAAACAACTCAATTCGAGAAATAATACATTTTGGCTGTGCTGAACAAGTTGGAATTTTCTCAGAAATTTTCTGGTTCAACCCATTAAAAAAGTTGGATTTCTTTTTGAAAATCTTTCTTAAATTCGAATTGATTTTTCAGGAATTCAAAAAATTGATTATTTTGTGAAACAATAGATACGTTTGACTGTATTTGAAGAGGAAACCTTTTTTGAAAATTCCAGATTCAACTTTCTTTTATTTATTTTTTTGAAACTTCAACTTTTTTAAAAGTAGGTATTTCTTGCTTTTGAAATAGATTTTTTTGAAAAATGGAAATTTTTTGAAAATTTCTATTAAAATTTTCCAAAACACGAAGTCTTGAATATTTTTTTTTAAAACTTGACATGAAATTTTTTGAAAATTTGAATTGAATTTTTATTTTTATTTTTCAAATTGAATTTGTGATTTTTTAAAATAAATTATTTGTTTAGAAATGAGAAAAAATGTCTAAATTATTGAATTTGGGTGTGTTTTGTGTGTTGAAAATTTTCAATTCTACACATGTACTTACAACTTTCTTTTTTGAAAACTCGAATCATGAATTTTAAAAAAAGAGAGAAAAAACAAGCTTTAACATTTAGAAAAAATGAAGTTGGAAATTTCACCTAAAACTTTGTTGATTTTTTTAAACATACCTAAGTAAATACAAATTTTTGAAAATTTGTTTTTTTCAAAAAGCCAATTTTTGACATTTTAAAAAAAAAATTGATTATTGTTTTTTTTTTTGAAATTCCACTTTTGATCTATATTTTATCCTTTCTTCTTCTTCTTCTTCTTCTTCTTCTTTTTGGAAATTCAACATTTAATTTTTTTTAAATCTGAGCTTCGACTTTTGAAAATTGACAGATTGACCAAGAATTTTTCAATATTTTTCTGGTAAAAAAATCAAAAGTTCTTTTAAAATAAATTTTTTTAAATTTCACAAGAAATTGTCTTAATTTCTTGTTTGAGCAGAAAAAATCAATTTTAAAAAATTTTCCTTCTAAAGAAAAAATTTTAAAGAATTTTTCTATAATTTTCAAACATTTTTTCAAGGAAATTTTTGAAATAATAATATTCTGTTAAAGAATATTAATTGACAAAAATTTTTGAAAATCTGACTTGAAAATTTTCTAAAAATTTTACTTGTGGGTATTTTTTTTATTTGAAAATTCAACTCTTGAAATTTTTTTAAAAACCCAAGCTTCAACATTTTTATTTACCTATTTTATTTTATATGCTCAGAAATGATATAAATTGAATGAAATCCTGAAGTAATATGCATAATTTATATCGAGAAAATGTTTCAAAATACCACTTGAATTTTCTAAAAATTCTTTAGGAATTTGACTTTAATTTTGTCAAAAAATCAAGTTTCATACTTTTAAAAAATCAACTTTTGGAAATTCTACGAAAATTTTAAGAAGTACGACTTGTTTTTTCAAACATCTGAGCTTTAACGTTTTTTTTTTGTTTTTTTTTTTGAAAATTTGTTTTTGACTATTTTTTGACAATTTTATACGTGCTCAGAAATTGGAAAAGTTGACTAAAAATTCGAAAAATAACACATTTAACTGTATATTTTGAAGTAGTTTTTTTGAAAATTTTATGCCATTAGAAATGAGAAAAATTGACTGAATTCGAGAAAATCACAATATTCTGTACTCTGATAAACTATAGAATTTTTAAGAAATCGATTTTCGGAATTATTCATGTTCGACAGGTATGATATGTATAATTTCATAATTGACATTTTTCGAGTCTCCTGAAACCGACGTGGAAGTTGCAATTAGCATAACCTTTGAAAGTCGATTTTTCCTTCAATATATGAAATTAGTGTAGGTACCTGTCACTGATGGAATGAAATTTCTAAAAAATTCGCCAACACGCGGAAGTGAATATAAAAAGGTATATTATTACGTCGATCGAAACTTTATCTATATATAACTTTGACGAAGGGAAATTTAGGGTCTAACATTGTACGTACTACACAAAAAACGGTAGTATACGAAAGTGCAATAAAACGAAAACGAATTAATTCACCAAATATATAACCTAGATTTAGCCGGAGGCGCGGCGAGAGCAATAAAAATGAAAATTTCACAATTCTCAGTTTTAAAATGCGGAGCATTTAACCGAAGGCTTTTCAACCTAATTGATTTTTTATTCGCGTTTTGTAGGCTTCTGTGTAATAAATCCGTTAAGAATTATAATTGCCTTTTTTTTTGTTACCGCTCGTTATAAAAAATTTCCAAAGTTGAGGAGTTCGTTTTAAATTTGACGTAAAATCGATACACGTATATTAAAAAGTTTCCAATGTAGGTGATTCGGCAGCCGCAGATACGGTGGGATTTTTTACGCTTTGAAAAATTCATTAAGTTCTTTGATGTATGTAGGTATTTTTAAAAAACTATAAACAAACCAGGCTCGAGATGATAATTGATCATTTCGGTGCAAATTATTATTTACTTTTTTGTTATCTCGGCAAACAGCTAAGTACTCTCGAAAGCGTATATTCGAGTCACTTGCCAATATTATTTCTTCGAAAAATTTCCCCTCCGTAGAATATCACATCGTGAGAAAGGTCCGACGTATTAAAAAAAAAATGAAATAAATATTTAAACAGGCGAAATTAAAAAACCATCTTATGGCTATTCGAGCAATTTTATTAGTCTTGTGTAAATAAAAAGCTCGCTGCGATGATTTTTTTTCTGCCAAAAGTAAGGTCCCTTCTTCCTGAACAATCGACTTTGCGGATGTTTACCCTCGATACCTTGCCTTCCCCCTCCCTGCTCTCGTGGCTAATAAATTATAACAAACGAGCTTATTTTTCAACGTGTTTTTTTTTTTATTTTTTTTTTTTAAATTCGTCTATTGTTTTATTTTTAGTCGCTGCTAAAACATACGGAAACGTGTCATCCGGATTATGAAAAATTACAAGAAGCGCTGCATCAAGTACACGAGTTGGCCATGCGAATCAACTGCACCGAACGAGAGAATTTAGAATTGGAGCAAATTGAAAACTTGATCGACGGATTGGGTAATTTGGTATCGGCGGATCGTCAATTTTTGAGATACGATTTAGTCAGCATGACCTCGGGACAGGGATTAAGTCGCAAAGAACGTGCTCTATTTCTTTTTAATGATCTCCTAATAATTACCAGCGTAAAAAGACGAAGCAGTACGGTGAAAAAACCACTTTCGTAAGTTACCCTCTAAAACGTCGTGTCTTTTTTAAAATACCCAATTTCTTCGCAAGTTGACACATTTTGGTTTTTTTTCTACTTTCAGGAGCAGTCCTGGTAGCATAGCTAGTTCATTAGAAGCTAATAAATATAAATTACTGATGAAAATTCCGCTAGAACATTTGGACATAGTGAAAGGTAAATGCGAAGAAATATTCGCTCGGTGTTTTCTTCATTCTTCGCACTCGCAGGCAGAAGCAAATTAGCTCGCGAAGTGTTCTGTTGTGTTGTGCGAAAAGCAACAGGAGCCAATAAAATCTACTCACTTGTGGATCGTGACTAATTGCCAACAAATTTAATTAATGATCTTGGCTCGTATTCAACTAATTTATCTGTTCTTTTATCCAATGAAGAAATCGCCACCATTATAAATGCATCAATAGCGAAATTAAAACGTTACGATTTATGAATATTTTAACCATCGGAAAAGAATTAAGCGGCGTGTTGCGATGAAAAAGCTCGCCACGCCACGTATTCTGCGGTTGCTGAGCTGACCAAATGTAAATATTCGCGATGCGAATTTTTTCCTTCCCCCTTCGTTGTATTTTTTTTCAAACTCAAGCTGCGATACACTCGAAATAGTGTATAATCGATTTCATTTCTATTTTAGAAACTTCGCTAGCTTTCATTTAATTATGTATACTTTACGACCTTCTATAGTTTATCATCGATTTTTGTAGAATTTATTATTTCACGTTTGTTTATATTTTGGTGCCACTGCCACCACCACCACCACCACCACAACGTTTGTAACTAAGATTTCGTTTATGGTTATTTTGTTTTCCAGTGAAAGATGAGAATTTAAGAAGAATGATGAAAGAAATGGAGTTTTTATCCGAAGATGTAAACACATTATCGCAAATGTCGGATTTGGTTTCCTCTTTACATTGTCCCCGAAGTCAACTGGAAGAAAGCATTAGAGAAATGTTGAGCGCACTTAATAAACAATTAAACGAAAGACATATCAACGAATCGCAACTGTCGTATTTAGAACTGGCCCTAAGTACGAGGTAATTATACCGCGACCGAGGCGAGGGTCGTTTTCAGCTCCGTTTCATATTGATAATGGATCCCCGGGCTTAGCCTTCTGAAATAAGCTTTGAAGTTTTTGAAATGTATCCTCGCCTGTATGCAAATTAGTTATGCTTATCGCCGACGAGTGTTTAACGTTTGTATAAAGACCCCGTTTGAAATAGGTCAAAATTTGGGTCGTACGGAATAACGTGATATTTTCTAGAGGATTTCACCACGTCTTCGTGTGTGCGAAATTGCGAATACGCTCGAATATCGTTGCCGTTTACGTGTTGCAATTTTTTTTTTATTTCCCAATTTTTTTTTTTGTAAGAGCATTTCTTCAAATTTTGATTAAGTATAAACTAAAAGAAATTTGGAAACAATTTTAAATTTTTTTGTTACAAATTTGGATGAAAGCATTTCTTTTTATTTTGTCAAAAATAAAGTGTTTGAAATTTTCCTCGAGAGCAAATTTTTTCAGAATTCCTTGAGAAATGATTTTTTCCCCTTTTGTGAAAAATTTGGCCTTTTTTTTGGCAAAGTGAGATTTCATTTTTAAAAATTAAAAAAAATGAATTTCTTGAAATTTTGCAAATAATTCTTTTTTCTTTGGACGAAATATATTTTTTTAAATTTTGATTTCGGTTTTTTTTTTTAATTTTACTGCAGCTAATTTTTTACTATTTTTGTTGAAAACGTCACTTTTTGTTTCAAATGTTACCAAAAACAGTTTTTTCAAATTTGGCGGGGAACGACTTTTTTTTTTTTTTAAGTAGTAAAAGAAAGCATTTAAAAAATTTTATCATTTTTTTTCAAATTTTGATTATGAAATATTTTTTAAAATTCGTCCGAAAAAATATATTTGCCAATATTATGTAGTTACGCTGACACCAACGAGCTAATTAGTTTTTTTTTTCTAGCTTTATTAGTTTGGGAATTACATGACGAGGGCCGGGGGGGGGGGGGTAAAAACTGCGTAGTCGCGATTTTTTGCAATTAAATTTTTTTTGGGCAATGTAATAATGTTAAAAGTTTAATATCTGTGGGAAGTATAAAGAAAGTTGAGCTGATTCCAACGAGCTATTTAGCTTTTTTCTAGCTTCATTAGATTTGGAGTTTTATCGAAAAATATCGAAAAGTAAGCTTTTAAGGGGTAAAATAACCGGGATAGTATTTCTGTTTGAAAAAATTCCAATTTTTTAACAAATTGGGAGACAACATTTTTGATGAAATTATTATTTATTTTTTTATATCGTTCGAAAATAACATTTTTCCAAAATGATTAAAAATGATTAAATGATTTAAATTTTTTTTTAATCGGTTTTTTCTTTTGAAATTAATTTTTGAAATATTTTAATAC
This sequence comes from Balanococcus diminutus, assembly GCA_959613365.1. Classification (NCBI taxonomy): domain Eukaryota; kingdom Metazoa; phylum Arthropoda; class Insecta; order Hemiptera; family Pseudococcidae; genus Balanococcus; species Balanococcus diminutus. The sequence goes on from OY390715.1 coordinate 23,406,758, forward strand.
CTATCTTTAATTTTTCTGAAAAACTTCCCGTTTTTCAAATTTTGTTTGAGAATAATTTTTTAAAGATATTGCCGATTTTTTTTTTGGTGAGAATTTTTTTTTCCAAATTATGATTGAGAAAAACGTTTTTTGAAAACTTTTTTTTTTATTATTTGACCAGAGTTTTTTTTTAACTTATTGAAAACAATTTTCAAAATTTTCGTTACAAGTCGACTTTGCTCAAGACAAGTTTTTTTGTGCAAGTAAGTTTTTAAAAAAGTATACTACTAAAAATTTTTTTTCAACTAAATGTCTATCTCTTCAAAATTTGTTGAAAACAATTCAATTTTTTCCATTTTTCTTTAAAAATACAAATCAGGGAAGAAATTATTTCCGATTCTTTTTCAAATTTTGTCAAAAATGCATTTTAAAAATTTTTTCTCATTATTTACGAGTATTTTAATTTTTTTGTTGGAACATTATTTTAAAATTAGATTGAGAAACACGTTTTGAAATTTTTATGAAAGTTTATTTTTAAAATTTTTCTATTTTATCAAGAGCTTTTTTCTAACTTGTTGAAAAAAAATTTCAAAATTTTCGGTCCCAGTTGAATTTTCTATAGACAATTTTTTTGTGATTTTTTTTTCAAAATTCCTTGAAATAAGTATAACTTTTTAAAAAATTATAAAAAATTATAAAAAATTAATTATTTTTATTATTTTCAAACCACCTGTTTTTAAAATTTCATTATTATTTTTTTTTCAAATTTTGATTATGGACATTTTTTCTAAAAAACTTTTTTTACATTAGGTAAACTGAAAGTCTATTTTTTCAAAATTTGTTGAAAACAATTTCTTAAATTTTCCTTAAAAATACAAATCAAGGAACAAAAATTATTTTCTTTTTGCTTTAGAACAAATTTTATAAAATTTGTTCAAAGTGCATTTTGATTTTTTTTTCGTAGGTACATATTTATTTAAGTACCTACCTATTTATTCATTTTTTACTTTTTTTTTTATTGGAACATATTTTTCAAATTATTTTTGAGGACATATTTTTCAATCTTTAGTTCCTTTTTAAATTTTACTGAAAATCATTCTTTAATATTTATTATTAGGTATATTTTTTTTTGGAATTCCTATTTTTTTCAAATTTTGCCAGAAACTGTTGATTACCTTCAATTTTTTTTAGAAACAACTTTTAAATTAAAAAAATATGGAATTTTTTGTGATATCATTTTTTAAAATTTAACTAAAAACAGTTTTTTAAATTCTTGTTTAAAAATACAAAGGAGAGAAAAATTCCGATGAAGAATGATAATTTATATTCTTTTCAAATCTTATCGTGTAAAAATCCCCTTTTTTTGCTGCTTTTTTTTTTTTTTTTTTTTTTTTTTGTTAAGAGCATTTTTGTTTTGAATTTTGATTATAGGCAATTTTTAAAATTTTACTAAAAGTCGGAAAGTCGGATTTAAAAAAAAAATCACAAAAAAATAGATTTGTTTTAAATTTTACTTGAGGACATTTTTTTTTAATTTTGAATTTTTCGATGTACTTGACAATTTAATTTTTTGAAGGAATTGCGAGATTTCAGCATTTTATTGTGCTTCATGAAATGTAAAAATTTAATAATTTTTTTTTTAGGAATTTTATATTTTTTTAGTGACGTAGCTAAAAAGTAAAAATAACATGAATGAAGATTTTTGCATATTTTGCCCCTTCCATTCTAAAACTAGGCAAATACAGTCACATACGTGCGTGTTATTAATTGCATTTTTTTTTGCAGGAATAGTGTAGAAAATATATCGGTGGTATTTCCGAAACCAGAGAAAAGAACAAGCTGGGAAGAAACATTCCTCGAAGCAAAAGCCAGATTGAGTGAGTATAACTAGACGTTTGTTAAATAACCCTGACTAAAACCCTTTTGAGTTTGTGTACAATAACACCATCATAATCATCGCCATTTTTTTATAAAAACTCGTAGGTACCTACCATTTTTTTTGAATAGACGTACCTACCGGATAAGTATCGAGGCAAATAATTACGTACTTAGTCATTTTTATGTAAATTAATAAACGTAGGCATTTAAAAAAAAAATAATATAAACGACTAGGTGTTAGGTTTCTATCGATTTTAACGTAACAGTCCGCTAAATAAAAGGACATCGATTAAAAAAGGGGGGTTACCCTTGTTTTTTTTTCTCGAAAAAAATGCAGATGGCCCCTTTCCCGGAATATTTTTCTAATATGGTGCATTTCTGCCATACATTAATTGTGTTTTTACTTGAAAAGATGTGTCAGGCGATAGAAGATTGTGTCCTGAATTTTTACAATCAGTTCCTATACGTAAAACACGCGCAGGATTGCAATTCACTTGCGCTACGGCTGCGTACAATCAACAAGAAGTTTGGGTTTGTAATAGTGACGGTTTTGTCGGTCAGGTGTGCATTTTAAGCTTACATCCAGAGCCCGCAGTGACATCTTGTAACGGAGTTTGTAACGCTAGAATTTTATCCGTTACTTCCGTTCCAGTGTCACGAATTATGTAAGTGTGAACAGAACTATTATTAATATGATTTTTTTTTGCACTTTCTTATGTACTCGTATTAAAAAAAGTAAAATTTCAAATCCTTCTCTCTCTCTGTGGGTAGCAAAAAACCAATTCTCTAGTCCTTCTTTCTGCACTTCCAAGTCTCGCGCCGGTTCTATATCGACAAGTGCATGTTGAAAAATTTCAGTCTGCTTGAATTTTTATTCTTCTTTTTATCTTTCTTTTCTTAGCGCTTTAGTTAGAGATGCTATCGTTTTCCAAAGTTTTTTTTTTCGCCTCGTGCCGTAGACTACGCGTTTCTCCGCGTCGAGGTAAATTGGCTTTTATATTTCTATTTCGACGGTTTGATTTCAGAGAGAAATTCAACGCTGATGCACAAACAAATTCCGTTAAAAGCGACGCTTATGAAGAAGTAAACGAAAGCATTCCATTAGATAATAACGAAGGCGATATTCCCGATATACGTTTAGACAGGTTGGTATTGGTATTTCGTATACCTACCTACCTACGTAAATCAATCACTCGTATAGGTATTTTCGTTGGTACGTAATGAGAAATTTAATTTTTTTTTTTTTTTTATCTCCGCAGTAGTTCATCAAGCGACGATGAAGATGGCGAAGAAGAATTAAGTATAGAAGAATTGAAAATTAGCGATAGTTCAAATTCGGAAAATGGTGACTCGACAATGTGGTTGGGTACTGAAGACGGATATATCTTCATTTTCAATTGTACAGATAGTTTAAGAGTTAAAAGAAATAAACAGCAAATCAAAGTCACTTCCCCGGTGTATTGTATTTTGTAAGTATAATCTCAATTTTTTCACTCACGAATGATGCTAGATGAAATTTTTAATTTCAAATTGGCTGTTTTCAGGTACCATGAAAAAAATGTATTTGTTTCATTAGCTAATGGCGAAATTCACGTGTTTAAGTGGACTCTGGGTAAGATTGAAGAATTTTTAATTTTTATTCGCCAAGAATTATTGCATTTTGTGATGACGCTGACGTGTGAATTTTTTCAGCTTCTGGATGGAATCTTCTTAATCCGGAAATTATACGAGTTGGGTGTAAAAATACGCCTGCTCTACGTATGATCCTAGTTTGTGGAAAATTATGGTGCGTTTGCCATAATATAATAAAAATTATAAGCTTCCAAACTCTACAAGTTGAGGTATGTAATTTTTCCAGATATAGCCTAATAAAATAAAGAAATAATTGTATTTGGGTCGAGCGAAGATTTTTTGATTTTAAATTCGAGAATTTCTATTTTTTTTTTCAACTCATCATTTATCTCTATGCACAATTTTCTTAAGTTAAAAATACTTACTTATTCGTGGAAAGAGCCAAAAAATTGAAGTTTCTTGGTTTTGCTGAAATCTTGATATACTCTCGTATAACTGATATCAAGTTGAAATATGTATTTTAAGCCCCCCCCCCCCTCCAAGTTCATAACATCAAGAAGGAGGTTTTGAGTTCCCATAATGGCGCCTTTGGGATAGTTTATGAGAAAACTGAAAAAAAAGGCGGAGGGGAATTAACTGCAAATTTACAAAGTTATAATTAAAAATTTTAAAATCATGAAAATTTTAAAATTCTCAATTTGGAAAAATTTTAAAGTGTATTTTATGAAAACTGGAATTCTGCTCATTTTGAAATTTCAATCAATTTTCAAAATTGGACTACGACGAATTCTAGAAATTTAAATTTTTTTGAATATTTTGTACCTAGGTCCTTGAAGTTTGATAAAAAAAAAATTTAGTCATTAAATTTTAATGAATTTTCAAAATTGTATTTATTTTTGAGGTTAGTTTTTTTTGAATTTCAAATTTTTTTATTATTTATACTCTTTAAATTTTCTAAAACTTGAATTTAGGCATTTTGAAAATTCAACGAAGTTTTGGAGTTGAATTAGTTGAAAATTTTTTAAAACAAAATTAGGTAGGTAAATCTTTGAAATTTGAAAATTATTCAAAATTTAGCAAAACTTCTATTTTGGAAAATTTTAAAAATAAAATGTAATAAAAATTGAAATATTCAAAATGTCAATTTTAATTTTCAGTTTTCAAAGTTGAATAGATTTCTAAAAATGAATAAATTGTTGAAAACTTTATGTTATCATTAAAATGTAAAAATTCAAAAATTTGTGATTTTAAATTTTTTATAAATTTTTAACGTTCGATTAATCCTAAAAAAATTTCAAATTGAGTTAACCTTTTAAAGTTGAATATGTTTCAATTTAGTAAAAACTCAAAGTTTCATAAAAATTGGAATTTACGTAAGTTTTTAAACTTTAATCAATTTCAAAAGTTGTATTAATTTTTCAAGTTTTATTGAATTTGTGCAATGATGTACCTATACCTATAGTCCTTAGAATGGAAATGGTGAAAATTAAAATTACATAAATTTTTCAAACATGATTAATTTTTGCAATTTTGAAAATTTTATATATCTTTGAAATTTGGTGAAAATTCAAAACTTGGTCGTTCTTAAATTTTAATAAATTTAAGAAAATCAATGTTTTAAAAATTTTAATTGAGTAAGTAAATCTTTTATAAAATTGAGTAAAAACACAATATTTGAATATTTCTAAAATTTGATTAAAAAATTGGAATTTTGGTCAATTGAATATAATTTTCATTTTTTACTTTGAAAATGTAGATTTTAAATTGAGGTGAACGTTCAAATTTTTATATTTTTAAAATAGTTGGATAAATGCAAAATTTTCAACAAAAAAAAAATAAAAATAATTTGTAAAGTTTTATAGAATATCAACTATTCAAAATTGGGCAAACACTTGAAATTTTGAAAAATTTTCAACACTTGATGTCCTAAAATTTTTTGAAATGTCCTATTTTTTAATTTTTTTAAATTTCAAAAGTTAGTGAATTTTTTTGTCATTTGAGTAAATCTTTTAAACTTGAAAAGATATAAAATTTATAAAAAACCAAAAATTTGGAAATATTCAAACATTTTTGATAAAATTAGAATTTTGGAAACTGAATTAAGTAATTTTTTATAATTTTTATTTTTTTAAATGTAGTCTTCAAAATGAGGCAAAAATTCAATTTTGATAAATTTTGAAAATTAGCAACATTTTTAACAAAAAAATCAAATTTTGATTTGTAAAGTTTTATAGACTAGGTGGGTATTAAAATTTAATAAAAATTCAAAATTGGGCAAAAATGAAATATGTATTGAAAAATTTTCAACATTTGATTCCCTAAAAATTTGAAATGTCATGATTTTTAAATTTTTTAAATCTTCAAAATTTGGCAACTTTTTTCAATTGAGTAGGTAAATCTTTTAAATTTGAAAAAAATTAAAATTTATTTTAAAAAAAATTGGAAACTAAAATTTGAAAAAATTTGAATTTTAGAAATTTTTAAATCTTGATTAAAAAATTCAAAATTGAATCATTTTTTTATGATTTTTCATTTTATTTTATTTTATTTTTTGTTGAAAATGTAGTCTTGTAAAGGAGGCAAAAATTCAAAATTTGACGGTTTTATAAATTTTTAAAGTCGGATCAATTTTTAAAAAGTTTTGAAATGATGTAATTTATAAATTTTTTAAATCTTCAAAGATTGGTAATTTTTTTCAAAATTTAGTAAGTTTAAAATCGATTTTTTTAAATAGGATCCAATTTCAAAATGTAACCAATTTTTATGATTTTAAAAACTGTCAATTTTTTAAAACTTATATATGGAACCTTTTAATTTCATTTTGGAAAGGCTCTGTTTTTTTTTGTTTTTTTTTTGAGATTTTGTTGGACTCTCTGATCTAGATGCCGAAGAGAACAATTTAGAAATCAAAAAATCTTGCTCACCCAAACTGCAATTTGCTTTAATTTCATTGTGTTTTATGTAAGTTATAATTATTTCAATTTCGTGAAAAAATTTAATTACCAAAAATTTCAAATTTTCCTCCTTAGAATTCCTTCACGCTGACTGAAGAAAATAACAGAGGAATCTCAGCAGTTGCAGCAGTCGGTTACAGTGTCTGGCTTTCGCTGCAAAATTCAGCGGTGTTAAAAGTCGTTCACGCGATCTCATGCGAAGTCCTAGGTGAAATTAATATCACTCCTGCCGTTACTAAAATGTTATCAGGTAATTAAAATTTACCCTTAATGAACGTTTGACGACTACTTTTTACAAGACTTATGTAGGTAGAACTTATCTGAATTTCTTTTCTTTTTTTCTAGGCACCGATGACATCATCAGACAACATAAATCAGCCTGTCTACGTGTAACTGCATTATTAGCCTGTAAGGATCTGCTATGGATCGGAACCAGCGCAGGTGTCGTATTAACCATGGCTCTACCAACGGTTAAACGAGATACCACCAAGATCACCAATATTCAGTCTCCAATTGGTAACGATTTTCATCACCTTCAAAACTCAAATTATGCAATTTATTTGACTCGAGTGTTTTTCAGGAGTACCTCATGGCCATACAGGACAAGTTAGATTCCTGACCTCGGTCAAATGCACTAGAAATTACAATAATGCTCGACGTTCTTCCAAAGCTACAAATAAAAAAGGCGATCGAACCAAAGCTTCGAAAATGCTGATTATATCGGGAGGCGACGGGTACGAAGATTTTCGTTCTAATTCGGTACCCGAAGTGCCCGGTCGAGAAGATTCTACGAATCATTTACTAATATGGCGGGTATAATTTTTTTTACATTTACGACTTTACGTACTTACTTTTTTTCATTTGTAATAGCAATAACTTGGCGTTCTGTATTGAATTGCTTTTTCAAAATGTATCGAAGTATTTTCAATTTTTTCGTATCTCTTTGCTCAACTTTTGTGTGTATAATACTCGTATAGGTGATTGGGTGTTGTTAACGATTCACTGTGAACTATTAGTATTTCATTGCCTAAATTTATTATTCAGGGACCATATTTGAGTTTATAATGAAGAAATTTTCATCTTTTCAAAATATGTTTGAAGAGCATTTATCATAATATCATATGAGGTGGCTTTTTTTTTTTTAGAAATAATTTTCATAATTTGAGAGTTCAAAATTTAGTCCATTTTTGAGATCATTTTCAATGGTAGATTTTCTACGATTCTGGAGCAATGAAAAAAAAACAACCTTTTGAATATCTCGATGATCTGAATGTAGTTTTTTTCGATTTCTTTCATATTATTTTCATACATCGTACTCCATTTTATTTTCAAATTGTGGTATCTTTCTGTGTTTTATGAAACGTTCGTAATCAATTTAATGTTTAACATCTAATTAGTTTTATTTCTCGATGTGGTACGTTCTATTTTACATTTTAAAAACATAATGTAGTTATTTCTCAACTTATAGCATGGAAACATCCATCTTTATATCTACTTACAGGGTCCATTCGGTATATTTTCCATCTAAGAACTAATTTTTGTGAAAAAAAAAGGAGAGAACATCTCGTTAGGCCTTCCACTGTTACTTTTATGTATTTGTTCTGTATAAATTGTGGCATATTTCAAACATAATTTCAGCCACTATAAAATATCTGTTTTGTTGTAAACTGAGTCTGTCTTCGTATTTATGTACTTATTACTTCATCATTACCTCTTGTGAAGATTTTCGCGGATACTGTTTAACTCTTAAACATCTTTATGATTAAGTTAACCTAGATAATTTGTTGCATCTTTTTTTTTTAATTCTTCCTTCAATTGTGAACTGTGTAATTTTTAGAAAGTATCTTTTTACGTATCTTTAATAGGTGTTGAATTTGAATTTGAATTGGAAATATCGTTCTGAATCTTTGTACTAATTCCGATAGGTGATCGTGAAACTTTTTCTCATAACATACCTATACCCTTGTTTTTAATAAGATTTTTTTTTAATGTACAGTGTTGTAACAATTTTTTGTGTTATTAATTTGCAATTAAATATTTTTGGTTAGGATTGTGTCATTTGTATATTGTATTTTTCTCCATCGTGTTTAGTATCATCTATACGAAGGGGTATTTTCAATGTGACGGAGTGAATTCAAAAGGTCAACGAACTAGACCAATTGAAAATTGAACGAAATTATTGAATAAATCTCTGCTTTGACGTTTGGGTATCTTTTTGTCGACAGCGAAAGCGATAAGTTTTCGTTGTTTCAAATTCACTCTAATTAAGATCTGTTGGAGATGCAAATGGAAAATTTTTCATTGCTGAATATAATCATGTCGAGAATGAGGTTAAAATAATATTACCAATTTTTTTACCGCCACATTCGAAGAAAACAATTTGTAGCGAAAATTATTTTTCCAATGTGATTAAAAAATTGTTGATTTTGGTTCGAAAAAATTTAAATTTTCAAATTTTTGTTAATCAGTGAATTTCTTACATTTTTTTTTAATTTTTAAAAATAACTTACAAATTTTCAATTTTTTTTTTGAAAAACAATTTTTTTGGTAGAGAAAAACAAAAAATGGCATTTTTAAAACTTTCTTCTTGGACAACAATTTCTTTTAAATTTGTTGAAAGCAAAATGTTTAAAATAATTGTTGATTGAAAAATATCACATTTTTGGTAAAAAGCAAAGTTTTTAAATTATTTTTTAAAATAATAGTACAATAATTAAAAATTTTCGATTTTTTTGAAAAAAATTACCCATTTCTTCTTTTTCTGAAAAATACCTACATTTTTTTTGTTGATTTTTTTAAAATAAACGCCGGTTCAGCTACAAAAGGCTAAAGACGTTAAAAAAAAAATTCAACATAAATTTGTGACTATTTAAAAAAAAGATGGAAAAAATTGATTTTTTAGTAAAAAAAATTCCCTTTTCTGAAAAAACTACAGTTTATGTTTAGGTACTTAAAAAAATATTCGATTGAAAGATTTTTTTTTTAAATTAACAAAATTTTTAATTTCAAATTTTTGCTAAAATTAAAAAAGTACAATTCTCCTTCAAAAATTTTTTCGATTAGATGTTAGAAAAAAATTATATCTATACCTACCACTTATTTTTTTTACTATTTTTTAATTTTTTTTTTATTATTGTTTTGGGGTGTTTATAATTACAGGATTATTAATTTTGATTGAAAAAAATTTCAATTTTCTGAAAAAATTGAAGAATTTTTTACCTTCATTTTAAAAAATATTTAGGAAAAGTTTTTTTTAAATTTTTTTTTAAGGAAAAATTAACAAAAATTTTTCAATTTTTCTTAAAAAATAAATTTTTAAATCCTAATTTTCAAATTGCTAATATAAAAAAATAGCCTTGTAACTCTCATTCATTTTTTAAAAATTTTTAAATAAATTTTCCTTGAAAAGCGACTTGAATTTTTAGTAAAAAATTACAAAAATTTTAATTTTTGTTAAAGAAATACTTATTTATTTGACGGAAAAATTGTTTTTTGGGGCGGGGGAGAGGGAATCAAAAAAATAAAATGTTTTTTTGAAAAAATGACAGAATTTTTGAATTTTTTATGAAAATGGACAAACATTTTTTGTAAAAAAAAAAAAAATTATTTTCAACTCCTATACCTACCTAATAGGTAGTTTTTTTTTATTTTTAAAAAATACAATTCTTTAAGTTTTCTTTTAAAAAGTTACTTATGAACAAAGTCTCACATTTTTGCAAAAAATCGAAATTTTTAAGTTTATGGTGAAAAGTAGAGTTCTGTTCTTGAATTTTTGTTAAAAATTTTTTATTTTTTGAAAATTTTTAATAGGTCATCATAAAAAAAATTAATTTTTTATAAAAAACAGTTTTTAAATGTTTCATAAAGAACATTTAACATTTGTTCATAAAAACAAAATTTACACATTCCTCCTTAAACCACTAAAAAAATTTAAGAACAAAGTTTCTATATTTTTGCTAAAAGCTAAAGTTTTGAATTCTTGAAAGATCGAAAAAGTTACAGATTTCTGTTGAAAAACAAAGGTTCGAAAAATTTTGTTGAATTTTTCGTAATAGTCCAACTTCAAAATAATTATGTAATGGTGGGAGAGCATAATTTTTTTTTTAAAAACAAATTGAATTGTTCATAAAAACATTAAAAACAAATCAAGTTTTATATTTTTGTTGAAGAACAATTTTTTTTACATTATTTTATTTAAAAAGGAATTTTTTATTTTTTTTAATTTAAATTGTTCATAAAAACATTGTTTTTTTTGAAAAACGAAACGTTCAAATTTTTCGAAAAATATTTCTTAATTTTTCTATATGTATGTTTTTTTTGATTTTGTTGAAAATTATAAAATTTCTCAATTAATGTTATAAGATTTCCAATTTTTCTTTTAAAAAAATCATCGAATTTTTCTTTTTCTGTAAAATAAATTTTTAAAATTTTCGTGAAAAAAGGATTTTTTAAATTTTTGACGAAAAACAAATTTTTCATTTTTTTAAGAACTCAATTTTCAAATTTTTGTCGTTATAGGCCTAAAAATTAAAGTTATAAATTTTTCGAAAAAGAAACAAAATTTTTAGAAGTTTAAAAAATAGTTTCAAAATTTTTAATAAATTTCTCCTATTAACGAAATTTGAAATTTTTCCCCAAAACATTTTGAAGTTTTTTAGTTCACAAAAAAAATTTCAAATTTTTTATTGAAAATTTTATACCTAATTGCCTGAATTTTGAAAAAATGGTAATTTAATAGTAATTTTATTATTTTCAAAGTTCTACATATAATTTTTTCAAATTTCCTATTTTACAATTTTTAATAAAAAACAACTTTTAATTTTTTTTTTTTTTTTACATTGAAAGGTGATGTGAAGTGTCTAAAAATTTTGAAAGTACGCTGAGGCCCGAATAACCGGGACCCGTCTCCCGTCACTCTTCTATCTTCAAATAATAATTTAGAAGTTCTTCTCACTTGATGCACGCTGCTTGCATTTTATCAATGTTGAAGGTGTTGCATATATTGATTTCAATAGGAAAAACAATTCCACCACTTGAAGTTGTTTAACAGATGTTTGGCCTGGAGTGTGGAGTACCTAATACCAATTAAATAATATTCAGTGCACATAAATGGTCTAACCACGCAAATGCCAAAGGATGTTGGAGAATTCGCGAATACTTACACGCAATTTTTTTCCTTGAACCTTACACCAGTTTTACAACGACACCTACGCAATTTATCACCAAACTTTCATTCGAGTACCTTATCAGAATACAGTATTAGAACCGTTTTCATCCACTTGACGCAGGTGAATGATTCAAAATCAAGACTAGGTAACTCCAAGGTGTAAAATACTCGTACACCTTTAGAATACGAATTACCTATATTAATCAATTACTCAGTAATGATTAGTCAGTCAAAAAAATCACAGGGAATTCGCACCGTACTGTACAATCCTATGACGTACTTCTCTACCCCGCTCTGGTAGAAACTTCTACCAGCGTATTTGGCGGGAAAACTCGTCGCAGGTTTTTTAGCTCGGGCGATCCCGGCGGTTTTCGTAGTTTCGAATATTTCGTCGAGCCGGTAGCTTTACCCACGACGCCAGTTGCAAATCCGTTATCGTAGTCTTTAACCGGCTTGTAAAATGCGGGATTTTGTCGAAGTAATCGATAGTTTGAAAAATTCGCGAACGAGTTTTCGATAGGTCAATATCCGATTATATCGAATTTCGTGGTGAAAAAAAAAATCGTTATGAATTATTCGAAAATTTTAACCAAACATCGCAAATTGTTCTAGCTGCGGAATTAAAATCACTTGTTGCGCGCCGAGCTCGATCTTTTTTAAAAGTAATTCCAATTTCTATCGTTTTATTTTTTCGTTTTATTTAAGAAAAAGAAAATGCGGTGATGCGTTGGAAAGTTGATTGTTACCATGGCCTGACGTCATGGTGAAAAGCTCATTAGGGATAAAATCGTTTTTAGTGCTGGTAATGGTGATGATGAGTGTGGTGACGATGGCCCCGTCTTTACCAATTTTATCACCACAGTCCGAAAATACCGAGGATGATTCGTCCACGAGGATCGAGAGATCCGTTAACATGTCTCACATTACTGGAACAGCTAGAAAAATCCGCATGCTAATCAGAGACAAGTATTTGCAAATTTTCGCCGATGGAACCGTCAACGCCACCAATGATGGGAATAGTGATTATTGTAAGTGTTTGAAATTATTTTTATCCTTTGTGAAATTTTTTTTTAAAATTGGTAAATCATCCCCGTTCCATTACTCTTCGTGAAAATATTTTTAAATTGGGAAATAATATATTATTTTCCAATTAAAAAGTATTTGAAAATCAATATCCCAGTTCCACTGGACTTTGATTTTCCACTCCACTAACCCAAAAAATGAATACATCATTCGACCATACAGAGTCTGGGATATTAAAATGTCAAAACATCCCGTAGCTAAGATGTTCAATTAATTCCAAATATCTTGATAAATTATCATGTTAACAAATAGAAAACGATGCGCTATTCGTATCAGCAGGCATTCAAACAGCATGCTCCGCTGGCTGAATTAGCACACGTATAGTTCGCTGACAAACGAGATTAAATTAAATTTGCCAAGTATAGCTAGTTTATTAAGTCGCCATGTGAGACAATGTCCCCACAATAAGAATTTCAAACCGGTTCAATTTGTATTTTTTTCTTCCAAAATTGACAGAAAAATAAATCTAAGAGGAAGAGGATATTCAAATTTATTCGTATTCTTATCGAGAGGTTTTTTTTGCATCAAAAATAACAAATAAAATTTGTATCAAATATAAATGCCACGAATTTGAAAATTTTAAAAAATAAATCCAAAAAAAAGGCGAATTGATGAATTTACCTTCCTTATTTGTGCGAGGAAAGCATTAATGAGAAATATAAAAAATTTCTAAATTTCTAAATTAATAGGTATCACGTGGATGAATAATAATTAATTCAAAAAAGACGTATTTCCGCAAAAATAGCCACAGTCTGCAAAATAACCATGTTTTCAATTTTTTTTTTTTTTTTTTTTTTTTTTTAAATACCACGTTTTTCTACAACCTACATTTTGACAATAATTCAAATCTTCTTGAAACAAATAAGTACTTATGATTAATCTAACAAGTCAAATATTCTTGTTTTCGGTTTTCAAAAAAAAAAAAAAAAAAAAACTGTACAAATTGTACATACGAATATAGGCTACAACTTATATAAGGCGTAATTCGAATGCATAATAATTAGGACTACATGCACAGTAATAATAATATAGACCAAAATGTCATTTAAGAAATGATTTATATCTCGACGAGTATAAATCTTTTTTAATAACGCGTAGAAATCGTAGTTTCCTATAAAATACACGTCATTTGGATGAAATCGAGTGTGTAGTCTGCAACAATGCGAATATAAAAATATTTTTACAACTTTGTTCACAAAGGCTGGTGATACGAAATTATTATAATTATTATTTGTTCTCTAGTCTCAGCTGAGGATAAATGTGCCTACTACCTAGTACCTACCTATAGAATCTTAGAATCCATTCGTAACTTCTTTTCCTCCAATGAACTAGTCGATGTCCATGCCGTAGCATAGGTAAGCCGTAATTCTTAAGATACCAATTTACGTCTGGAACATTTTAAAAGCAATTTTTAAAGCATTAAAAATAGGAAGTACTTGTTCTTTGTGGCTATTATACATAAATTTTTTTTTTACTTTGTTGGAAATTTTTAATAGGTATCTTAGAAGGAAATGGATTTTGCAAATGGCAACAAAAATAGCTCACTCTCATTAAAGTTAGTCCATAAAAATAGAATAAAGTATATTTTGAGTTGTATAAAAATTTTTGATTTCAAAATTCCCTTTTTGGTGTTTTGATTAATCATCAAAAAGTCGTCAAACCTCACCCCTCAGGAAATCTCTCAAAATTGGACCCAGAGACACTCTCGTTGTTTTTCGCTTATAACTCCCTAAATACACGTTTAAATAAAAAAATGGTAATAATTAAAATTAAAGTATATAAAATTTCCAACAAAAAAGCTTCTGTTAATTTTTTTCTTAAAGTGAACGGGTGGCGCAAAAACACGCGTCAAAATATACAGGGTAAAAAAATTAAGATTACCCCTGCCCTCATCTTTCGCACAATTATACGTACAATAACTTTTGAAAGAACCGAATATATGCGAATGAAAACACTTCACTCCGCCCTTTTCTCCCACGAGCAATCGACTCAGAGGGTCAATTTCAGTAGGACAAATCGATTTTCAGAATTTTATCTCAAAATTTACAATTTTTGTAAAAAAAATATCATTAAACCAATAGGCTATTTTAGCTATTTCAAAAATTCGCCAAAAATTGAAAAATCAATTTCGGCCGCTCAAAATTTGATTCTGAAGTCAAAGTGACATGCTCTTTCAGTGAGCTAAATTTTAGCTCAACAAGTGTTAACATGTATAGCATGAAAAAAAAAATGAAGATTTTACCCTCATTTCCACGAATCAAATTCAACGTCGACTAATCGACTTTAACTTGTAGAAAAAAAATAAATGAAGTGACTTTTATTTGAACCTTTTTTGATTTGGCAAATTGGGACACAGCTGAAGAGTTTCTGGGAAGATTTTTCATGCTGAGTTGCCGAATTTTGATTTTTCTAAAAAAAAAATTAGGAAATTTTGATTTTTTATCAAGATTTAAAGTTGGTAACCCTGTAATGAAAAATGTTCAATTTTTGTAAGTTTTTGGTATCAGAATAATTTTTTTGCATCAATAAGAGCCATTCAAATTTCAAGTCCAGTTTTGATACCAATGATTTTTTTTTTTTTTGTAAAACTTGTGTAATAATAAGTAAGTATGTAATTCGAATATCTCGATTTTTCAGCGATCCATAACTTTTCAACGCCTTGGTAGGGTCACATGATAAAAGTGATAAAAAATTTCAAGATCAATGGTTTAGGGACGCGAAGAAATCCAAATCGCAGCTTTTAGTAGGGTGTTCGAAGTAACATGCATGTGGTATTACCCAAAAGTGTCAAAAACCTCTTTTTTCTTTCTCAAAAGTAACCCTACTATGAGAGACCCAGCCCCCTCCCTCCCTTTTAAGGTAGTAGGTTAGAAAAAAATTCGGTGGATTTCAACTCAAAATGAACCATAATATCCCACTCGAGAAAATAGGGAGGGGGATTTTAATTTTTTTTTCACCCTATATATTTTGACGCGTGTTTTTGCGCCACCCGTTTACTTTTGGAAAAAAATTAAAAGTAACTATTTAGTATTTGTTGGAAATTTTACGTTCTTTAATTTTTGTTATGATCATTTTTTCGTTTGAACGCATATTTGAACACTTATAAGCGAAAAATAACGAGAGGGTGTCTTTGGGTAGTTTGGGTTCTTATTCAGGGACTAGCGATACGTGGGGTACGGGGACTTTCTAATGAACACCGAAAACAACATTTAAAAATTAAAATCAAAAAATTCAATTGGAAATTTAATTTTGGTTTTAAAAAATTGAAATTAATGCAGGATGCTGGATGCAGGTGGAATTGTTTTTTTATTTTTTTTATTTTCTGAACAAAAATAAAATGAGCAAAGTAACAAAAGTATCTATCTAACACCTTTGAAAAAAATTTAAAACGTTACGAAAAACATGGTAAATAATGATAATGAAGTAATTAGTCATTTTAGTAATTATTAGAATTCATCGAATAAATTGAGAAAATTGATATTAAAAAAATTTCCATTTTATTTGAGAACTTAATTTTTTGAAATTGCTCAACGTGTATTTTAGCATTATTTCGTTTTCCTGAATTGGCAACCCTGATTTAAAAAAATCAAAACACCGATTTTTTATTTTTTTTGATTGATTGAAATTGATGACTATTGATGATAATTATTTTGACTCGTGGTTTCAGTTTGTGATTTGAAGTAGAAAATAGACTTATGAGTTATAATTGCACATCAAAGAAGTAAAAATGTTCACAAGTGATACTTTCGTTCTCGTTTGGAAAGTTCGGCTTCGTTTAAAGTTAATTAACGTAATAAAACTAATCAATTTCAACGAAAGTCCATATCCAATTCAAATTACCCAGCTCACGTGGATGTGCTCAACATTGAATGTGATTGAAATGAAATACCATATGTTTTGGGTAAGTTATCTGGAAATTTCTCTTCCAAAATTAACATTTCAAACGAAAACTGAGTTAGAAAACAGTCACGAAAGTGTCAAGTCGAAAGCTTATCTGCACGCTTGTCAAAATACCAGTGGAAAATCACGTTCAGGTATTCGGTTCTCTTCTACTTCTACATCTAGTCATCTACACCGAAGCTTTAAAAATATTCAAAACATATCAAGTATTTAAAGAACGTGGTGACTATAGTGAGTGGTGCATCTTCAAGACTGTACAAACACTACTTACTATGTAGTTAGATTTAATTACGTTACAGTCAATTTGTTATAATCAGCTACTTAAGGTTATGATGAGGGATTCTCGACGAATAGTACAAATGTTTAGTTATGGCTTTTTGTTTACACAGCCGCGTTTTATAGTAATGAATGAAAAATGAGTTTGAACCGTGAGAGAAAGATGAATGTTGAAGCATACTCGTATACAATGTACATTGTGAAGCTTACGTTAATTTGCCCCCGGAGGCCGCCGGAGCTTCGATCAGATATGTTTTTTTTGGCTCTGTAATAACGTGCGGCTACTTATGTACAAGAAATTGACAAGATATGTGTAAACAAAATCGCATAATTCATGACTGTAATATACGAGTAAGCATTTAATATAAATTTATTCGCGTTTATGATGATTTTACGATCGCCAGGAATATTTCCACTCGTAGCGGTACATTCTCTTATAAAACCCTATCAATATCATTTTTTTTATTTTTTATTACAAAATGCGCGATTCAGATCTTCAGATGCGTTTGGCGTTGGTACCGTTGTGTGATTATCGTCTTGATATACGATTTAAAAGTTTTTATAAAAACCAACTCTCGTAAAAAAAATGATAAACACCCTTGTGTCTGTATTTTGACCTTAGCTTAGATAATACTTCAACTTCAGCCCACTATCTATACACAATGAACTTTTTATTAGCTTGCAAAGGAAATTTTTACAAAATATTCCAAAAGGGTATCGTATAGTTACAGCGAAAGTTGGCGCCACAGCCAACCGAATAGTAAATATCTTGAAATTTTTTGAAAAACAGAACAAATTTATTGTCGAATAGTCGAATTTAGTACATAGTATTTGTGTAATCTATCAAAACAATTGGATGAATTTTTAAAGTTCGTCGAGCATAAAAATTTTCCATTTCATTGCGATGTATGTTCGTTGCAGGTACTTAGTTGGTCTGGTTCTTAAACATTGCACGAAATTGCTTTCAAATTTTGCTACGCTTTTCGTTAAAAAAGTAATCGTTTGGTTTAAGGATTATTTTATGGGTTAATCTTTTTGTAGTTTATTAATCCGAAGGGGACAGTTGTGGAATTATTGATACTTAATTCGTCCAATGTATTTTATTGTCGATACTTAAAAGTCAATAATAGTTGAATTTGACTCTCGAAGGGATTTTCTTTCTTTTTGAGGTTTACGAATCGATAAATCATTGCCAATAGTTTATGATTGGGAAAATTTTCAACGAGAAAACGTAGTGCAGGCTACAACAGATTTTTTTCGATTATCCGATGTTAAAAAGTCGTTCGATTTTTTATCATCCGATTTCCTTCTATTTTTGCACATACGACCAAAAAACCTTCCGAAATTTTTTCTTGAAAATTTTGAAAAAAAAAAAAAAAATTTTAATAGATGACATACTTTTTTCATTTTAAAATAATTATATACGGCCTAATAATAATTTGTTTCATTTCAATTTTTTTTTAAGGTCTTATTTGTAAAATTTTGTTATTCCGAAAAATTGAAATTTTGATTCCTTTTTTTAAAAAAAGATCCTAAAATCATGAAAAAAATAATCATAGGTAAATTTGATTCCAAAATATTTTTAAAAAATTTTCATTGATTTTTTTTCATTCTTTAAAGTTTAGAAAATTTTCATGAAAAATTTTTCAAATTTTAAAATTTTCTTATTCCAACAAAATAATTATTTTCGCTAAAAAAATTGAATTAATTTTTTTAGATGTCCCAAATCCTGAAAAAGAAAATATAAAAAAATGTTTTCTTAAAGTTTACAAATTCATTCAATGAATTAGAAAATTTGTTTACTTACCCAAAAAAAATGAAATTTTTTCTTCTAAAAATGTTTGAAATTTCTTAATAGTTTTCAAAAAAAAAAAAAAAAACTTTTAAAAAAGTTAAAATTAAATTTATTTGAAATTTGTTTTTAAATATTGCTAAAACAAAAAATTGAAAATTTTATTCCAAAAAGTTTTAAAGTTTTTTCATTTTTAAAAAAATTATAAATTTTTTCATTAAAAAATTGAAAAATTCCTTTATTAAAAAAAAAGCCTGAAAATTTTTTAAAATTCTCATCTTTGAAAATTGAAAAAATGTATCTAAAAAAATTGTGAAATATCCTTGGTCCTAAAAAATATTTTTTTACGCCAAAAAATTGAAATGAAATTTATTCCAAACTTTTTAAAAAATGTGCTTAAGTAATCCTGAAAAAAAGTAAAAATTTGTTTATTCCAAAAAATAATATTTTTCTATACCTAGGTACCTACCTACTGGAAAAATAAAAAGTAAATCATTCTTAAAAAATAGAATAGGTAGGTATATTTCATCTCAAAAAAGGGTTTAAATCCCAAAAAAATTACACCTAAATTTTATTCCAAAAAGTTTAGAATTTTATATTCTTAAAAAATAAAATACTTTCTCGTTGAACTTTTTTTAAAAAAATTGTTTGTTGAATTTTTTTTCATTCTGAAAAAATAATTTTTTTTTAAATTTTCCATCTCAAAAAATTGTAAAATTTTCTTAGGTATTCCAAAAAACAAAGATTTTTCTTACTCCAGAAAAATAAAAATAGATTGCTCGAAAAAAATTGAAATATGACAGAAATTTGGGTAGGGCACTCTGGATTAACCAAAAAAAAATAATCGAAGAAGACGATCTTCTGTCCCAGTAGAAATATTCTGAATAATTAAAAAAAAAAATTGAGAAATTCGGCGCTTCGCGCCTCGCCAGGGGGGCTTTGCCCCTCCTGGACCCCTCCCTGGTTGGC
Source organism: Balanococcus diminutus (assembly GCA_959613365.1). Lineage (NCBI taxonomy): Eukaryota > Metazoa > Arthropoda > Insecta > Hemiptera > Pseudococcidae > Balanococcus > Balanococcus diminutus. The sequence goes on from OY390715.1 coordinate 23,426,328, forward strand.
TCTATTTCCACACTACGTTTGAAAGTATGAAACATAGTATATGCTTTTACTCGGTGACAAAATGTCTAAAAGTCACGAATATCAATTTCCATAGTAATTTAAAAATCAAAAGAGTCTAATAAAATTCTAAGTTTCAGAATGTCTGACAAAATGTCAGAAAGTCATCTTTCTAAAAAAATTTATAAGTTTCAGAATGTCTGACAAAATGTCTAAAAAATGTTTAAAAAAGTCATAAAATTTCAAAAAAATTTACAAGTTTTAAAATGTCTGACATAATGTCTAAAAAATCGAATTTATTAAAAATTTTCTGTTTTTTTATGTCGTCCAAACCTAACCTAATGTAACATAACCTAACCCAATGGTGTCTGATTTTGGGGTCGTTTTTTTCCATTTTGGTCTCCGTAAAAGCATATGCTATGCTAAAAAAAAAAACTTAGATAGGTACCTTTGGAAATATTCTGAGTTATTCAAAAAGGAATTCGGGACCATGATAGGACTTCGAGGAGTATTCTGAGTCAATCAAAAAAAAATCTGTAGAGGATCTTCGATTCCAGTGGAAAAATTCTGAATCGATTGAAAGAAATTCTAACCCATGGCACAACTTAAGGTAGTACATGATAATTGTGTGTACTTTTAAAAATTACACCAATGAAGTGGATCTATATTCTATATGTGGGTTATCGAAGATGGAAATTTTTTTTCATCGTTATTATTCGATAATAAGGTCATATAATTACACAGAGAATTTAATTAAACAGAAGGGTCAGCTCCTTTCACTGCATTCTTATTTCCTATAAAATTTAAAAATCTGGTTTTTAATATCGCGATATTAAACGCGAAGGTTACTATTGCACATTTTATATTTGCGTACTTATTCGTGTATAAACCAATTCTCACGCCGGTAAAATAGGTGCTGAGAAAATGAAAAAAATTGCCCACTGAAAATTGTTCGAGGGATGATAAACATCTACACGACGAGCGAGTATTCCGAGAAGACGAGAAGTGCTACTGTGGTCAATTAGATGTGCACAATTCGCAAATCACGTCCGCACTTTTTAAATTGTTTATCTTTACAACAATTAAATTGTCCGACGATAATGGCGCCTGCGAAATTTTCTCAGCTGTGATTGCCCTCGTGGTTGGCTCAATTTGTCGATATTTCAATTTCCTTCTCTTCTTCAGCGCATCAGTTATACGATTTCTCGATTCTTTCGAAGGACGTATTATTTAAGCGACATCTAGACTCGTATAGCAACCGTGAGATAAATATACCAAAATCAACGAATAGTTACCGAATAGAAATGAAAATTAATATGATTTCGTCCGAATGTATAATTCTCGCGTGATGTGGTGTTTAACGTTCCCAAAAAATCAGAAAAGTTCGACCGGCGCCCCAGGCTGAACAAAAAAATGATCCGGTATCGTAAAGTTGATTAGTGAATTTTTCAATCTGAATTAGAGGTTTAAAATGAAAACAATAGATCCAACGGCTAACCATGGGTCATCAAGATTGTTACGCGGATACCCGATATTCACGTGTGGTAGTTATAAGATTTCGGTAATATTTTCTGTAATTGTTTTACACTCTACGTTGAGGTTCTTCGAAATTGCGTTTAGATTTTAGTAGGTACAGGACAGGTGTGTGCATTTTCTGGGTATTTTCGTTTAAATTAATATCCTAGTATTACCTCGCTTGCAATAATTGTTTATTTATGTTTTTAATAACTAATATGCTCGTGGGAATGTTTATGAATTCTGCTAACAAATTTGTAAAATGACTCGTTAAACGTGATGATAGCGTAATTAACTAATTAGTTGTAGGTCACTCCTGGTTATATTTTGGGTACCTAATTTTTCATTTTGGAAAAATCAAATACGTATTAAAATTGAGCCAGAGGTGGAAGATGTTGGTGGGAGTTATAGACAGTCAAGAGGAAGACGGAAATCTTCGTGCTAGCAAATCCGTACCCAAAGTTGTCTCGTCCATGTAGAGCGCGCTGCTTGCAAACTCTCCCGGGTACTTCATGCGTTTTATACGCGTTTATATGGGGAAGGATTTGAAAAACACGTAATTTTTCATTTTTAGGGGTTTAATTTTTTTTTGAGATTTTTTTTCTTCAAATATATTATTTTTAATGCAATGCATACTAGCATTTACAGCAGAAAACTCATTAAATATGATTAATTTGTACATCTATATCCGTATATTAAATAGTACAATACTACATAGGTAGGTACTTGATATTCAAAATTAGAGATGAAGGACATGTCCTATCTGAATTATTGTGATGACCAAAATTATTCCTACGACTTCAAGCAACAACTTTTGTTTGAAAAGTTTTTTAATTGGACCCTTCCCTCCACCAATTTTTATTTTTAATAGCATATAATAAAGTATCCAAGTCATGTCTATTATCAAAATTGGAGGGGAAGGAAGGGTCTAATCCAAAATTTTATAATAACCAAAATTATTCCTAGGACTTCAAGCAACAACTTTTGTTTGAAAAGTTTTTTAATTGGACCCTTCCCTCCGCCAATTTTTATTTTTAATAGCATAATATTATAGATAATTACCAGGGTTCGGATTTTCATGCTCGAGCATGTTTTTTTGTTTAATACTAGATCGAGAATTTTCAAGTTATCTTTACGTTTCAGAAAATTCTAAGTAAAATTGACCCAACTTGTTTTTGCATGTTTGAGCATATTTCACCTTTCAGCGCATATAAACGCATATTTTGGGTATTTTTAGGGAATATTTTAGGTTTTTCGAGAATATTTCACGATTTTCGAGTTTTTTCGAGCATATTTTGACAAATTTGCAATTTCTCACCTAAAAATTTAGCAAAACTGATACCGCTATTTTTTTTTCACCCGAATGTGCAACACTGGTGGTACTTTTTTGCATATGCCGGCTTGGCGAGTCGATTTAATTTTCAAACTTACCTACTTATTTTGATAAAATACAATTTTGTTATTTTCTCTGATTTAATTAGAATCAGTAGAATTACCAAATTAGAATTAGAATTAGAACGTTTTTTGCTTTTGAGTAAAAATAAAATTCATTTTTCGTTCTTTTTTGTGTAATTTCTCAATATGTGTTCTAAATACGTCCAATTATGAATCAAAATCATGTAGCTGGCGTTTTCCTCTTTAAATTGACACCCATATCGTTCGAGAATATTTTTTTTCGCGCATATTTCGTGTTTTTTAAGGGAATTTTTATGCGCATATTTCCCGTTTTTTCGAGAAAGAATGTCCGAACCCTGATAATTACTAATTAGTATGCATAATCATGTCATATTTGATATTATTAAAATTGGAGGGGAAGGAAGGGTCTAATCGAAAATTTTATAATAACAAAAATTATTTTCAAGACCTTAATCTACAACTTTCGCTGGACCCACCCTGTCTCCCACCACCAATTTTTAATTTGTATCTTCGGTGTGTTGTGCAAAATCAGTGGGGAGGGAGAGCGGGAGAGGTGCAATTGAAAATATTTTCAACCAAAATTTATACGTTGAAGTCCTAGGAATAATTTTGGTCAATATAAAATTTTCGATTAGACCCTTCCTTCCCCTCCAATTTTGATAATAGACATGACCTTGGATACTTTATATGCTATTTAAAAAAAAAATAGGCGAAGGAAAGGGTCCAATTAAAAAACTTTTCAAACAAATGTTGTTGCTTGAAGTCCTAGGAATAATTTTGGTTATTATAAAATTTTAGATTAGACCCTTCTTTCCCCTCCAATTTTGATAATAGACATGACTTGGATACTTTATTATATGCTCTTAAAAATAAAAATTGGTGGAGGGAAGGGTCCAATTAAATAACTTTTCAAACAAAAGTTGTTGCTTGAAGTCGTAGAAATAATTTTGGTTATCACAATAATTCCGATAGGACACGTCCTTCATCTCTAATTTTGAATATCAAGTACCTACCTATGTAGTATTGTACTGTTTAATACGGATATAGATGACAAATTAATCATATTTAATGAGTTTTCTGCTGTAAATGCTAGTATACATTGCATTAAAAATATATTTGAACAAAAAAAATCTCAAAAAAAAAATTAAACCCCTAAAAAATGAAAAATTACGTGTTTTTCAAATCCTTCCCCATATAAACGTGTATAAAACGCATGAAGTACCCGGGAGAGTTTGCAAGCAGCGCGCTCTACATGGACGAGACAATTTTGGGTACGGAAATCAGTTATTTCTCCCATATAAGATTTCCGTCTTCCTCTTGACTGTCTATAGTGGGAGTTATACATCTGTATTTTTCGTGTCATTAATTTATGAATTTCAAGGGTGCGATAAGTCTCGTGTTTATTGATTAAATAAATTTAAATTTTTGTAAAAAGTTGAGGGCTACTCAAAGTAGAAGCTTATCGATTTTAAGCAAAATTTATAAACTACCTACTTCTAAAGCAGTAAAATTGTTATGTTCGAAAATACATAGAATCATCCCCTTTGGATCTCATGGGAATTGGGATCATTTGACGTAAATTCTGAACGATGTTGAAAGAGAAAGAAAAGCAAAGTGGTTATATGCAGGGAGGGATGGGAAGCTGTACGGTCCAGTGTTGGCAAAACTGAAATAAATCAGTTTGAGTTTCAGTTTTCAGTTACCAGTTTTCCCTATTTCAGTTTAGTTTCAGTTTCAGTTTTCAGTTTCAGTTTGTGTATTTTTGATATTTTTTGCAGCTAAAATCTGATGAAAATAAAAAAAAAAAATTAATTTCAAAATTAATTGAATATAAAATTATAAATAAATGATTTTAATTCAATTGAGAAGTGGTGAAATGGAAAAATTTGGATAATATAATTCAAAAAGTAAAACAAATGGATGAGTAAATACCTAATTTTTATTGAAAAAAAGTAATTGAAAACTGAAATTGAAAAACTGAAAATCATTTCAGTTTCATTTCAGTTTTTGTCATTTCAGTTAAGTTTCAGTTTCAGTTTTTACCAATCAGTTTAAGTTTTTTCAAGTTTTTTTCAGTTTCAGTTAAAGTTTCAGTTTCAGTTTTGCCAACACTGGTACGGTCCACTGAAGGACTGAGAACGTGGTTAACATATTACTCTGTGTGTATTTTCACTCTTTCAAATTCAAAATACGAATCATTCCCAAAGTACGATAATGATCCAGATGCAAAACCCTCTCCCCTTACAAGGGAACCTCGCCAACTCGTCACCTCCGATTGAGCTGAAATTTGAGTTACTGAAAAAGCATGCCACTCAGACCTCAGAACCAAATTTTTAACTGCCGAAGTTGATTTTTCGATTTTTGGCGAATTTTTGAAAATGGCTAAAACCGCCTCCAAAAAAACATTAAAAAAAAAAAAATGTAAATTTCAAGATAGAATCCTAGAAATCGGTTTGTACACTAAAGTCGACCTCCCGAGTATATTGGCACTATTTTCGAAGCGATCTGGAGCCTCCAGAAAAAGTTGACTTTTCTCCAGCACACTGGAATCACTCCAGACGGCAAAAGTCAGTGTTTTCTGGAGGCTCCAGATCGCTTCGAAAATGGTGCCAATCGACTCGGGGGGGGGGGGCGACTTTAGGGTGTAAACGAAGTTTCGGATGATATGATGGAGAAATTGATTTTTTGGAAATTTTTACAAAATTCAGATTTAGCCACTTTCAAAAATTCACCAAAAATCAAAAAATCAACTTCGGCTGCTAAAAATTTGGTTGTGAGGTCTGGGTGGCATGCTCTTTCAGAAAGCCAAATTTCAGCTCAATCGGAGGTGACGAGTTGGCGAGGTTCCCTTATTAAATTAAAATTTATAGACCTCATTTTTACGCTAGGATCAATATTTGAGCAGATATAGACCAAAAATGTAATTTTGGGGCGGAAGTCCACAATTTTGGGGGACACCGGCCAAAGACAGGGCATCAGGACTCCTCTGATTTGTTCTGAGGACATCACAGTGGAGCAATATGTACAGGTGTGACACAAGTTTTTCGAGGTCAAAAAATGACAAAATAATGGTTTTATTCCGTCCTAATTGCCGTAGGACGCTATTTTTTGGATATTGTGACATTCGTGACCTGCCAGATAAAACCCACCAAGTCCATCTCACCTGGTTTTTGGAAACTTACGTGAGAATTAAAAAGTTTTTATTTTTTTTATTTTAGATGTTTTTATTTACTTTTTACTGAAAAAAAAAAAACAACTAAAAAATCTGAATCCGAAAACAACTTTTTGCACCTGAAGTGCCTTCCAATTCCAAAAATCAGGTCAGATGGATTTGGTTAGTTTTACATGGCAGGAGACGATATGTTGTACATTATTTCGTCCATAAGTGTTTGTTTTGTTTTGACATTTTCCTCCTCCTTCCCCCCCTCATACCACAAAAATTTGACATTTCTGAATTTCATTTTAAAAAGCCATCCTCTCAATAGCCTTTTTAAAATATAAAATGAGAAAAAACAAGACTGAAAAATCACACCATCTCCCAAAAATATATTCGTATTGCTCTTGTTACAAATTAGCAGAATCTTAGTCTTATACCTCAGCGGGGCACCAAGATCGAACTCAAACCACATCTTAACGAATTGAAAATCGTAAATTACAACTAAAAGGCGATCACCAAAGGTGCGCCACATTGTACGTTTGAAATTTCTCGTATCATTTCCGCCTCATTGGCTATATTTCCGAACAGAAGCCCCGAAGAAACAATGCGAAACCAGTTTATCTAAATGAACCGGATTAGATTTGTCAAGATTGTCTCTATATAAGGAAACTGCTGATAAATCCGATTCATCTAGCAATTTTATAGCCGCTAAATTGCTGGTACCTTTTTGGAATCGAGATTATTAATAGGTGGGCGCGTGCGAACGACCGTGTAATAAATTAAATCACAAATTTGACGTTAACTGCCGCCTGGGCTGTAAATTCGGGCGCTAGATTTCAAACCATATGAGCCGTAAGATCGTCCACCCCCTTCTCCACAATACCATCCCAATTTCCAGTGAAAGTATTTCGGTATTAAATACATAATCATATTGTTGCATCCGTAATATATATTTTTCCACCAAAAAGAAGAAAAAATGTATCCTCGACATTTATCAATAAGATAAATCTTCTCCCATTATTTGGTCGCATATTACAAAAAGAAGAAAGCCATTTCAAGGTCGAAATTTTCTTAGCAACAGGCTCGCGGCGCGTGTTAGGCGATTATTTATTGAAAAAAAATGCTCGTATTTATTTTTCTTAATTTATTATGTAAATTTTTGGTGAGAATGGTCCAAAAAAAAAAAATTCTTCATTGTATCTCGAATAAAATCGTAATAGTCATCTGTGGTATGTTTGTCCACATATGTACTACGAGGCTAGAACCCGTCATAATAAATCCGGCCGGTCTTTGACATTTATTTCTACGTGACAAACGTGTGTGTATATAGCTGGTTCAACTTCTATGTGTACTAGTGGAGAAATATCAGCGTAGTACGAAAGATGACTAAGATACACACCGAGTCTCTTCTCTAAATGCTGTAGGCTTTTTTGCAATACGAATATTTTCGGAAGCCACCCGCGACGCCACCGAATTTAAAGAAGAGCCGCTCTTTGCCGAATTATACCGACGCCAATGTAAACATTTTAAACGACCGATCTATACTTAATGGTATTTCAATACTATGCCATTATTTTAACACGCATTTTCCATAATCGAGCCGTACATTAAATGTAGACACCAGTTCAATCTATACTTTATACACAGTAGCGAAAGTACGCCAGCGCCATCGTGGGAATTATTTCCTCCCTATACCCATTTTTAAGAGATTTTTCCTAATATTTTTCATTTTAGTTGAACTGAAATGGCTTGAAAAGAAATTTTATTTCGTTATCTCAAACCAGTCTCATTCTCTATTTCTAAAGAAAGTTGTATGTATTTATTTTGTAAAACCCTGAATCAACACAAAATTTCACTCGAAAATAACTACCTAATATCAAAGAGTAAAGAAAAAAGTTTGCAGGAAAAAAACAGTAGGCAATCTGATTTTTCCGAAGAACTATAAAATTAAAAATGTTTCGAGATCGAGAACCGGTTCACCGCAATGAAGTCATCACAAAATTTTTCTTGTAGGACTTTTCAGTTTTCAAATAGTATAAAAAAAGATATTTGGAAAAAATATTGGGGAGAAGGGCAAAAAATCTCATTTCTTTTTTTAAAGTTTTCCCCTATATTTTGCTGTAAAAATCTATATAAAAAATTATTGGGGGGTGGGTGAATCCCCCTTCCCACAAGTTGGACCTATGTTTTTTCCAATCCTATAAATTTAATAAAAGGTCATTTACAAATTTTAGCAAAGTTGCTGGAATCAAAGAGTTACAGGGTTGGGAAAATTTTCATCGCGGATATCTCTAGAACCGGTTCAATGATGTGAGCTTAGCAAATGACATTTCTTATAGATTTTTCCCGGTCTTGTAAAAAAAGTTATTTGCAAATTTTACAAATCAGTTGAACTTAAAGTACTGCAGGTGAAGCAAATTTTCATTGCTGATATCTTGAGAACCGGTTCAGTGAGGTGAAATTATTAAATAATAAGTAACTTTTCTTTCAGATTTTTACAAGTCTTATAAAGTCATTTACAAATTTTGAATTCAAAGTGTTCGAAGAGTTGAGAAAGTTATCGTATTGCTGATTATCACACATTCAGTTGGCACCCCACGCCCACGTGTTCCTTTTGGGAGTTTCGACCTTCCTGTCCTCTCCTGTCCCTTCTGTTTTTAATTTTACGTCATGCGGCCACAGACAGTCCAAATTGACCTAGGAAGTCGTGCATTGGCGTGCAGATTTAGTGGAGTCCTAGATGTGTCTTTAGCAGTTTGACCTTTCTCGGCTTTCTGCTCTTCCCTTTAGGGGATATTTTTCGCTGTTTCCAAATTTGTTTCATTTCACAGAATGTCCAAATTGATCTAGGAGGTCGTTTATTGGCATGTAGATGTAGGGGGAGTCCTAGATGTGTTTTTAACCGTTTTGACCTTCCTGCCCCTTTCCACAAAAAAATCGACTTCATGGTTATTTTTCACTGTTTCCTAATTTGTTTCATTGTTAATAAATTGCTGCAAGCCGCTCATATTGATCTAGGAGATCTTTGTTTGGCATGTAGATGTAGTGATGGTCCTAGATGTGTCTTTAGCTATTTTGATTTTCCTACCCTTTCCTGCCCCTCCCAATGTTTCGCTGTTTACAATTTTGTTTAATTGCTACAGTCCGCCAAAATCAATGTAATAGGTCAATAATTTGCATGTAGATTCAGGGGGTGGGGATCTTAGATGTATATTTTTGGGAATTTGATGTTTCTGTCCTTTGTCTCTCCCTACCACCCCTGAAAAACTCCATTTTAAGGATTTTTTGTTGTTTTCAATTTTGTTATATTGGATGTAGGCCCCGTAAAATATTAACGTGTATATTTATTAGTGGAGTTGACTTTCCTGTCCCTTCCCTCTCTGTTTCAACCCCGTCCCCAAAGAACTCAATTTAAAAAAAAATATTAATCACGCTCTGCTACCACTTTAAAGTAATATCAGAATTAAGTTAATAGTACTTCGACGAAATATGCCGAACTAATGAAACAGTTTATTAAGTACCTAAGTAACATAAGTACAAAACTTATCGATAATTATTAAAGCAACCATATAAATATTTCTAATGACACCTCACTCTTTCTCGTTCTCTTTTACCTCAAAAAAACTTAATTTTAAGGCTATATTTTTTCGCTGTTTTTAATTTGCGTGGTGGTTACAAGCCACCTAAACACAACTAGAGGGGGTCGTTCTTTGATATACAGGTTTAGTGGGGGGGGGGGGGGGTCCTACTGGATGTGCTTTTTTGGGGTTCAGACCTTAATACAGCCCTCTCATATCATTTTCAAAGAATTTTCTTGGTCATTTCTTGAACTTTTTTTCAGTGAACCCCTTTCCAAATATTGTTTTAAAGTGCATTCCATATTTACTTTAATTGAATTTCAACTTTCAAGTATTATTTCTTATGCACATTGAATAAGATTTAAACCTGAGAAAACAAGGCTGAAAAAGCTTGCGCGATACTCTTATTCCTGTCATCCTGTGTAAAAATAAAGTGAACTGATCGCAGGTGATTTTCAGTTTCAACTAACACCTAATTATAGCATTCGAAAAAGATGATATATATTTTGTACCTATAGAGAAATATTCGGTGCTGAGAATCGGCGCGGTATATAAACATCACACTGGGATACCTGCGTGGACGGCACTATTTTAATGCTGTACTGACAAATGACTCCAGTCATAATTTAAGATTTACCTGCGCGATGTTCAGTTAGATCTTCTTTTACACGATAACTACTTACCACCCGATTCTACGCCGGTATTAACCTGATACCCTACTGTTGTTTAGTTTACTCTATTTTTAAAATATTAACCTCCCGGTAGCATTTTCATTTGATTTATACAAGTACTGGCGCAACCTCTCGGCTCGACCAACTACAAAAAGAAACTTCTAAATTATCCGCCTTTACCGATACATAAGTACGTTACATATCGGTATTAAGTATAGAAAATTTACTAAACTCGTTAATGTTCAAATTTTATGTTACATTCGGAAGAGAAATGAGAATTACATCGATAGGTATCCGCATTTGGGAATGGAATTTCTACCTATTTTCAAATTACCTTTCTCATAGTGGCCGAGCCTTATGGTTATGGCTGCATTCGATAGTCTATTATTGTTGCCAGATATGCGTATAATTGAACGAAAGAAATGGGAAAAAAGTGAAATTTATATGCCAAGTTTATGGGTGAAAGAACCATTTTGAAATGATTTGATCGAGCAAGTGCTGGAATTTGTTGAATTTTCGAAGGTCTCGAGGTGATTGCCAGACTGTTTGAAGGTACCTTGGCTTCGTGAACTTGGGTACACGCGTGTCCTATTCATTCTGATCGGGTCGTAATTTATTCCAAAAATAGCGTAATTTTTTAATCGATTTGTATTATCGATGCTATTTTTTCAGTTTTAATTCGGTTTATTCTTAAGTGGATTAAAGATGTGCCAAATTTAATCGTTCGAATTTTCGACAATTATTATTATTATTTTTTAATCGAAAAATTGATTCCTCCTCCCATAGAAATGTATAGTAGTAATACTGCATTTAGAGTGCAAGGATGTCTAATATTTTATCTCAAAACAAAAGGGGATATTTTCATATTTTTTTTCTCGTCCTTATATCCTCGAAGTCGCCTAAAAATATTTTTCTCATTTTTACGAGCAACAAATTTCGTCATTTTGCGAATTTTGTTATTTGGGAAACTTCAAAAAATTCGATGTTTAATTCTTTTTTGAAATGGACGAGAAACAATTACTTCGAGATTTATTTCGAACGCTCAACTTTTAAGAATTTTCGTGTCTGATAAGAAGCATTTGGTAGGTGAGTGAAAAAACGAGACGAATAAAATAAAAAATTCAACGAGATTTATTACATGCAGCCTTCAAGTACTTATTTTCATATCGCAGACGAATATTTGTTACTTTGTATGTATGTAAGTTCAAGTGTATTTACTTTTGACCTATCACAATATCGCGTAATTGATAAGAAATACTTGCTAATTACTAAATTATCAGTCGACTGACGAGTACGTACGAATATATTCAATTGTAATAGCTTTTTATAAATTTTGGCATGAAGCTGCGATAACATTTTAGCAGCATCGGTGTGATAAGAAATTATTTAATGATTGTGACTGTGAGTCATTAAATGGATAAATATTCGTAATTCGAAAGAATACCTACTTGTTCCATCTTTGAGTAGAATTTATTTTACGTGAGCACATAAAGTAAAACGGAGAATGAATATTTTCGGTTATATCGTTGATGGTGAGGGGGATTACGAATCAATATTTTTTTGTAAATAATCTTTATTAAAAAATCTGTTGAAAATTTTAATAAAAAATGCATAATTTATACTTAAGAAATGAAAAAAAAAAATGTTTACCTCGAGAACCAGCTACATAAATTTGTGTTAAAAAATTGTGAAGTTGGCCAATGGAATATTGATTCTCCGATTTTTTTTTCCAAAAAATTTCGGGAATTTTTCTTTAGTTGAAAATTTTATTCGTGGATTCTTCTGAGTTAGAGGCAATCTTTGAAACTTAATTTCATTTGAAATTTCTATTTTTTTACAATAAAATTTTTTATAATTCAATCTGAGAAAAACTAAATGTGTCAACTTTGGAATATTTGAAAAATGAATCAGTTTTAAAAGCTGACAAAATTCGAGGAAATCTTGGGAATATTTAAATATGAAAAAATTCTAAAATGTGATGTAATCGAAATTTAAATTTTTTAAATTTAGTAAATCTTGAAAATTTAGAAAATTTTTAAACCTTGAATGAAAATTGTGATTTTGATCATTTGAAAATTTTAATGAATTTTTGAAATTACATGGATCAGTAACGTTTATGAAATTTGACATTATACAACATTAAGTTCATTTTTTGATGAAAAATCAGAATTTCGTGATTTTAAAATTATAATCAATTTAGAGTTTGATAAATTTTTTAAAATTCAGAAAAATGTTCAAAATAATTTTGGAATATCGTTTCATAAAATTAGGTAAAAATTCAAAATTTTCGACATTCGATAAGTAAATCTTCAAAATGCTCCCCACCCACTGAAAAAAAAAACAGAAAATTTTTCGAGTAGTATAAAATAGTTTGGAAAATTGAGGGGGGAAATCAAAAATGCCCCCTTGAAAAAAATTAGAAAATTTTTTTAGTAGCATGAAACATTTTGAAAAATTATAAGGAAAAAAATCAAAATACCCCCCTCCCACTTGAAAAAATTGAAAAAAATGTTGAGTAATAAATAGTAATGTAATTATATAAAATAATAATAGTTTGGAAAATGAAACAAAAAAAATCTGCTTCTTCAGCTCCAAAACTGGGTCACCAGAGAAATTTCAAAATTTTCAATTCAAAGTCATTATTAGGGGTCGATAAAGAAATTTTTTTGAAATTTGATTAATTTTTGTATTTCAAAAATTTTGCTAATCATCAAAATTCAAAACTTGATGGAAACATTTTTAAAGTACAAAAATTTATGTTTCATTCATTTGAAAAAAATAACCTGTAGTTTGATTAATTTTAAAAATTTGTTATAAATTGAAAAAAAAATTTTTCTATACTTGAAAATTTTAAATTTTAAAAATTTATTAAACCTTCAAAACTTGATAAAAATTCAAAATTTTGTAATTATTGTCCAACTTTAATGAATTTTTCGAAATATTTTATGGTAAATTTTTAGTTTGGTAAATTTTTACAATTTTAAAAATCAAGTGTAATCTTCAAAGTGTTGATTGAAAATCAAAATTAAATAATTATTTCAATACTCAAATTTCTGAAATTCGATTAATTTTCAAAATTCAGCTAAATTTTCAAAAAATTTTGGTAAGTCAGCTTGTAAAGCTTAATGATTTTTAAAAAATTTGATAAAATTCAAATAATTTTGAAATTTTTAAACTTCAATAAATCCAAAAAAATTGGATAAGTTTCTAGCCCTACGATTTTAAAAATTCTGAAGTTTTTTAAAATTTATCAAATCTATGAAATTTGATACCTTACCTACATTTTTTAATTCGAAAAATTTTTATTGAAGAACCCAATGTTTTACGTAACTCCTGGTTTTTTTTTTGAATCCTGGGAGAACTATGAAGTTATAGACCTATTACCAGGACAAAAAAAAAATCGACCAATTACGAAATAACCAATCCAGCTAGAAATACCTACTCGGAAAACCCAACACGAACGAACAATATCAACTGTAAAACATCCCACATCTAGCAGTTCAATCTCATACCTATCTACTCCTACAAAAATATAGTTTTAAAAAAAAAATCTATAACATCTCATCGGATACTTATGGAAAAACTGGTTTACCGATATAGGGGATATAGGGAACAGCAGATACGAATTATGATAGATGATTTGTGGCCGGTTATAAGTATGCATTATGCATAAATCAGTACTTAAAGCCGACCAAAGCGTAATACAATCTGCAAATCTGATAAGAACCGAACCAATTTTTTTATTAGACCAGCAGACAATAAATTTTTCGACCCTGGAGTAATTCTCGGAACACCAGAAAAGCGTTATGTTTCGCGGCATATAATACATAAAAAGTGTGAAAAACATCGCTTTGGTAGGTTATGTGCCGTTAAAAAAAAATTTATTATCTAATTTCGTATTCAGGCTCGTGAACTAGGCGAAAAATTTCTCTCTTCGTCTGGTCGGTTGCAAAATTATTGCAAACTCGGTATACCTATTTTACATCAATTCGCAACGAAATCATTTTGACAATAGGATTGACATTGCGGACAAGCCCATATTGAAAATAATTGTAAGAGGAATCGAGATCGCATAATCGCGTTCATTGGCTCGTTAACACCCTGTCGTAAATTGTATGGCGCCCTGGTATATATTGTAATAAAAGGAAAAAAAGGAATACTTTGTTATGTCGTGGAACTAGTTAGTGGCCGTGATCTTCGTGTAAGAGCGAAGTGTAATAAATACGCGGCAGCTTGGACAGGGTGAGGCTCTCGGCGGCGTGCGTTGAGTGAAAGATCAATTGGCGCAGTGAATTTAAGGGGGTTTATGTCTTGAATATGTGTTCAGATAGTATCGTTTATAAAATAATGGATTTGGAATGCGGCGGGTGACAGATACACCTCTAAAAAAGACCTTAACGCTTACCATAGTATATAACATAAATTAGTCGGCTACGAGTAGGCCATAAAGGGAACATACAATGCAACTTATTAAGCTAACCGCAGCTTTGATATTTTGGGTGTTTAATTCGTTGATACGTTCTTTAAAAAAAAGATTTACTACTCGATCGAGTTTTTAAAAAATGGTGATCATTCGCTCGCCCCTCGCAGCATTTGTCTAAAGGCGAAGAAACGGCTGCAGTAATTGATAAGGTTATAGCAATTTGTTATACAGAGAAAAATTCCTATTCGCGATTTGTCTGCGTTGGAGTGTAAATACTCTTACGAAGGACTTGGAATCAGACGCACTTGTATTCCGAGAAGAGCAGCGGGTGATTTGTGTTCATTGAACTTTCGCGTCTATTAAATAAGATACTTTCGCTGTACTGTATGTCACATATGACATTTAGCATATGTAATATAACTGCTCTAAGTGGATGGCATGTGGTGTTGGGTAATTGAGCGGCACGTTTACATTTCGGCAACATTGTAAATGTGTCTGAGGTTGAATTTATAAAGTTTTCAGCGATTTCTTTTTTCTTTTTTGCCCATGGTTTGACAGCCAGGCGAATGAACTCCTCGTCGTAAAGGTGGTATACGTTGTATAGTACAGGCTCATTGTCTATATTAACCCTTTTTATGTATCGCTTCCTTATTTTAGCTGTTAATAGGAGCGCGCCAGTGTGTTGACTCGAGAATGCAAGTTTAATTTTTTCGCATCGACGATATACTGCCCGGCTGCCGCGGCATCCGTGAGTGTTATTTTTATTTATTAATGTTGAGGACAGAGAGACTTTGACGAAGATATTTTTGTATCGTGTGAATTGCCTTAGTGTATAGGGAGTTGAACAGTGGATAGTGAACCAGAATACCTTTTTTGAGATCCTGAGGAAGCCAAAAAGAAAAAAAAAGAAAATGAAAATATACTTTTTGTATCTGTAATGGCCAGTGAGATAGTGGGGTGGTCCTTATTTTGGAAATTTTTTTGGGACCTCATTGTGGAGAAAATAATTCTTTATTTTTTATTTTCCCCCTAAATAAATGTTGAGCCATGACCTTGCCAAGCCTCAATTTTTAAAAAACTGGAAAAATTGAAAATTTGAAAAAATTCGACAAGAGTATTTTTGATGATTTTTCATCTTCACCCATTTTTTTCAGGAACCGTTATTTCAGATGATTTTTTCCATATTTTCTTCAACTTTTGATAGTTTTTGAAAAAAATTTTAGTGATACAGCAATCAATGAATGAATAACGAAACTTTTTTCTCAAATCAAACATTATCATTATTTTCTCCTTATGGGTCACCAAATATGGCGTGTGG